>OX638410.1:7700000-8900000 GCA_951813805.1 Limnephilus auricula
AAATTAAAGTTGTGAAAAAATATGTTTACTAGATTATGAATTGATTTATTTTGTTGTACGATTATATAATATGAAATGTGTGTTGTATTATAATACAATATGTCGTTTGAAAATTGAACAAATCTGCAAAGGACCAAAGGTATAACCTTAGTATATTAAAAATAAACTTAGTTTTTCAAAATTAAAGAAATGCGTTTACCAGATAAAATAATAATCTTTCAAAATCAATTTATGTTTTTTTGTAAAAAAGAGTCAAGTAAAAAAAAATACCAATTTCCGGTATTCTCTGGTAATACCCTCTTAACGTGATCGCAATTAGGCTAGGAAGGCACTAGGCACGCGCGAATTTTATTTGAAATAAGAAATAATTATAAATTCATGGCAATATAAGGCAGGCTAAGAATTAATAATATACACATATTTGGAATAAAACGGTAAAAAAATATTTTTTCATCATCCGGTAATTTTTCTACTCCTTTTCACATGCATAATTCATCAGCTCATAGCGCACCAGGATCAGGAGATAACCCATTTGTTTTCAGTGCGGCTTCTAGTGAATAGCCACAGCCGGTGATGCGAATTAACATTGACATTATGGGAGGAGGGAAAAAAATGGCACGCTGAAAGTTCAATAACACTTGGGACGACTGAACCGAACAATGGCCGTTTTTTTTCACCCAGTACGTCACGAAATCAAAAGCGCAATGTGTCGAATCATTGACCTGTAAACCATCGTTAATGAGGAACGGTCTCCGCGGTACAGGGGTTATTACAATTATTTTGATTCAAAGACTGACAATTTTTTTTTGTCATTTGAGGCGTCTGATCCACATAATTTATTTATTATCAACTAGCTGACCCGGCAAACTTCGTACCGCCTCAGAATCAATAAATGTTGTGTTTAATTTATTAGCTGAAATAAATTATGTTTTTATTAAGTTAAAATAAATAGGTACCTACTCTAAGTTCAAAAAAATTAAATTGAGCTGTTGACTAAGCACGAAATGTTCGGCACACTACACCATTGACAGTTCGAATTGATTCAAATTATGTCGACCAACGCAAATTATTTGAAAAGCCGTTCCACACAAAATATATGAAAAAAATAACTTTCTTCATAAATATTTTTCTTGTGATTTTTTCCGATATTTTAATAGTTATTCTGTTAATCGGGGCGGAGATAAATCCAACAAATCAAAGATCATAAAAATCGGTCTAACCGTTCTTGAGTTATAAATGGTGTAACTAGGCCGACTTTGTTTTATATAAATAACTCAGGTACGGGGCCATACGTCATTCCTATGTCTACCCACGTTAAATTATCGTGAAAACAAGCTTATGTGTCCAAGCGGTTAAGATTAATGCCGATTAACGGCTTTTGTATGGGAATGACGAATATATATTATACGCGTTAATTGCCGATTCTAAGTCAGTTTCAGCTGTTGAACAAATTGTTATCAGCAGAAGAGGACAACCATCATATTGTTAAGCTCACCAGCCTATTATAATTTAATAGAAAACTGAAACGCACCCAGAATCTGCGTTTAACAGGGATCTTTAAAAAGTTTAAATAAATGCTCAATGACCATTTTATGACAATGTAGCATTTGTATTTTTGTGAAACAAGTGGGCCTTATTGTGGGTGCAAAAACCATACCATGAAGAATTGTGATCGATAGAAGTGGAGACGTAATAAAAATCATTAAAAAAAAAATTCCAGGCTTCTATCAAACATTTTGTTGTTAAAATAACACATTTAATTGATTGCATTATTTGTTCTAAGTACCGCAATTATTAAATTTTAATAAGTCAGTTACACGAGTTATGTTAATTGAATGCATTTCTGTAATCCATCTGTCATCTCAACAAGTACCCAGGGTCCAGCAATTCGTCATTCTTCGTCTCGTTTCGCGTTTATGGAGTGACAGTTCGTGATGGATGGACTGCATTTTGACGAACGTAATATTAGCACCCTACTGCAAAATGGCAATGTGACATATGCGGAGCACATGGCTCTGAGAAGGTTGAAATGACCATGTTTCAAGGTTGCTAGAAAAAATTATAGTTTTTTAACGTTTTCCACTGTACTGAACCAATTTACCCTTTAGAATATATATACAAATTTTATCATGTTAAAATTGTACTGCTTAGAATCTGGAGTGCGCTTTTGGATCATTTTTTTAGATTATTTAATTCATCTAGAGACCTGATGGGTTTTTTCCTCTCACAAGATCACCCGTCCGTTATTCAATAGAAGAAAAAAAAAGTTGAAATGGATTTAAATCGATACGAACCGTACGAAAACACCAGGAGCACATGTAGCTTCAGAGGGCGATGATCGTGAATACATTTACACCGGTCCCATTGTTTTGCCGGGCGGGGAGTAGATAGAGGTGTAGTATAGTTATTCCACTACTTGGCGTAGTTTGAAATAAAACTGGGCATATTATAGTCGCAGTGGGTATGACATCCGCGGGCTCAATGACCTCTGGGCCGGCCGGCGAGCAGTCACTTAAATTGTCAAAACAAGGTGCAACCACCCAAATCCGAACACCTCCTCGGTATTATGGACTCCGGGCGCAGCTCGCGAATTAACAGTGATGCATTTTTATACAAAAGATTGATTGCACCTGAAATTCGACCATTTAAATTTTCGACAAATTTCAACCGTTCTATGATTTCTAAAAAGATTAACTCTCGAATCTCGACAATTTTGGGATTTCAACAAAGATATAATCTTCTGAATTTCGACCATTTTAGGTTTCGACAAAGGATCATTCTCCTGAATATCAACAATTTTAGAATTTCGTAAAAGGTTAATTCACTCAAATCTCGATAATTTTAGGAATTCGACAAATGTTCAATCTTCTGAATCTCAAACATTTTTTTTTTTTTTCATTCTCCTGAATATCATTTATTTTAGAATTTTGTAAAAGGTTATTTCTCTCGAATCTCGATAATTTTAGGAATTCGACAAATGTTCAAATCTTCTGAATCTCAACCATTCTAGGATTTAGAAAAAGGTTAACTCTCTCGAATCTCGACAATTTTAGGATTTCGACAAAGGTTCAATCTTCTGAATTTCGACCATTTTAGGATTCGACAAAGGATCATTCTGCTGAATTTCAAGCATTTTAGAATTTCGAAAAAGGTTAATTCTCTCGAATCTCAAGCTCAAAGTGAAAATAAAACAACACAAAATCAATGCAAGCCCGAATCAAATTTGACTGCGCTGTAAAATAATTTAAGATACCTAGGATGACTTTTTTCTCATTTTATATTGTACTGATACTTGATCTAAATATGGACACATTATTTCTGCAGTATATAACAGTACCTGTAATACTTAATTATAATGAAAAGAAAAAAGAGTTATAAGCTTTCCTGCTTCTAATTCTAACGGAGTTTTTTTGTATTCACTTAAAATTCAATCATGAATATTTATGACGCAAACGCATTTCTTGTATTAATTGTAAGTAATTTTGCTATTATAATACCATCTTGAATTAGAATTGTAAGTTCACAATACGTTGTTTAACTTTGGTGATATTTTGTGCATGTATATGTCTATAAAATTAGAAAAAAAATTATGTACTATTTTCTACTTTTTATTAGGTATACTTTTTCCAAATTTTCATTTTAATTTTTCCAATCTTCAGCATCTATTTAATCCATGTATTTACACTTGACTTCACAAAGTAACTATATTCCATAGGTAGCCGACTAGTATGTCCCATATGCAATGCAACATATCCTATATAGCGCTTACAAAACAATGGTGGATCACGTGTACAATATTAACAATAATACAATACAATAATACACAAAATGAAGGGATGATAGATAGTACCTAGATTTTCTAATAAACATGGCCAGCGAACTTTTTAACACATTGTACCACTCATATTTAAAATGCTGTCATATGATTTGAAAAAATGTTGCTCGACACCTAAATTTGCGATATTTAAATATCAAGTATTTCAAAAAAAAAATAAAAAACGGGGAAAATAGGAATAAACTAACTAACTGTTACTACACGAGATAATAAAATTATTTTGTCTAAATATTATTATTCTGTGCAAATTTCATGATACAGGTATATTTTACACAAGTCGATTTTCTGCTTTGTAGTTTAAATTGGATAATAAAGTTTTAAAATTTTATAAGAAAAACTCTCATTTTATAACTTTTGAAGGTCATTCCCATCAATGTGATATATCATTGAAGAAGAAGAAGGGTTCGAGTCCCAGTTGCGACCGTTATCTTTTATTATTTTTATGTGTTTGGGAGGCGGGAATGGGTACCGCCGCCCCGGGAACCATTTATTGGATAACCAACACCTCTGCCATAGGTCTCCCCAAGTGGTTCGCTACGTTTGGTGACTTAGCAGGGGTGCCCGGGTTCATGGGGTAATGTTTATCTAGGTCTTGACGGCGGATGATCTAGACACACTGAACCCCAGATTCCTACCCAACCCTCATACCTTTTTCCTTCCCAGAACTTCCTCTCCTTCCTTTCCTTAAAAATACCCTCCACACAGCATCCCCAAAGATGGCATAGGCCCTGAGGGAAATTATTTTCCTCGGGGCCTCCTGTGTGGACCTAATGTAAAAAAAAAAAAAAAGTGTCTTGTTCATTTTCATATTTTAATTTAGATAATTAGTGTTATCTTCTTCTTCATTAATAAAATTTTATTTTATACTACACATTATAAACAGTAATTTTGTTCCACAACAAATAGAAACTTTAGTATATAAAGGTTATGCACAAGTTAATTTACGTACAAAGTAAAAAACGCATTAAAATAAACTGACAGTCAGTAATTATTTTCAAGGAATGCCCGGAAATAATAATTATTTGCGTCCGACGATGAGAAAAGTGCCTACTTTGTATACCTTGATTTGAATGCACAATAAATCTTATATTTAAGAGGTTGATAGCGCCATTGAAATAACGGTGAAAATAATGGGGCTCCATGACTCAACAGTACTTGTATTATCTTTTGAATTCACGACGCAGCTTTTTCCCTTTAAACTTTTACGTTGCACAAATAGCTGATTAAGACGTGAAACTGCATTATTTGGTGTCAATCGCCCTGATGCAACACGTCCCAGATTTCTTATTGCATTCCCGTTCGTTTTAAAATCCATGCAAACGTTTTTACGTTTAAGTATTTCTTTACACTTTTATCTTTCAACGATTCTTTTTATTGCCAAATTTCTTTTCGTATTCTTCGTTTAACGGTCAGTACTCAAAATTGTCCACTTTGTAGTTTGCTAAATATAATAGAAAGAAATACTGAGTATGATTTATCTTCAAATTCTATGCTTTTACTTCTACGAAGAAAGATGTTATTCTAAAATAACTAAGATCATTTTATTCGTAAAAACGGTTAAAAACGGGACTGAAGTTCTCACGAACAAATTAACAGGGTTTCAATGTTTATTGGCGGGAACACGTAAGAATAATTTGTTGGTATAAGTAATTTCGTACGTATACCAACCTTACATTTTCCCGCCAATAAACATTGAAACACTGTTAATTTGTTCGTAAGAACTTCAGTCCCGTTTTTAACCGTTTTTACGAATAAAATGATCGTATTTTAGAATAACATTTTTCTCTGTGTGGTAAGGAAAGCGTATAAGGTTTCCACCGAAAAAGTTCTTACTGTATTCTTTTAAATTATATATGAAATACATACTAAAGTTTTAGAGGTAAACCGTTCGAAAATACCTTTATACTGGTTTCCAAACTGCAGCTTTTACATACATTTTGGTTTATATTTTACTGGAATTTAAAAGATAATAATAGTTTGTTAATTTTTGTCACTGGAAACCTTTCCTAATAGCCCTATTAAATTTCCAGATTTTTTTACATTAGCTTCACGCAGGAGAACTAAAAATCTCTCAGGCCTGTGTCATCTTTGGGGATGCTGTGGAAGGCCTTTTTAGGACTTCCCCGGGAAAGGAAGGGAAATAAATTCTGGGAAGGAAAATGATATGAGGGGTAGGTAGGAATCTGAGGGTCAGTGTGTCTAGGAGTGACGGACGTATGAATTCCATCCCTGCGGTGCAAGTCGATTGGTCAAGAGATTACCTGGCTCCTAGCACACCCGATCGATAAGGATCGATAGGATAATTGTCGGTAACTTCTCATCGTTCCCTAGGACAACTGCAAATCGCTAACGTACAAACGACAGTTGACATCTAATATATTAAAGACACTTAGTAATTGTGAACTGTCACTTATTCGTTTGCGATCTGCAGACACGCTAGGGAACAATGAGAAGTTACCGATAGTTATCAATCCTTATCGATCGAGTATGCTAGGGGGCCTGGAGAGGTCTAGGTTAGATCTCTAACTAACTAACTAACTAACTAACCATCACGCCGTTTCCCCGCAGGGGTAGGCAGAGAGGATGGACCGCCAAACAACTCGGTCTTGGCATACACTCCTCGCCTCATTCACATTCATACATCTTATCATACATGCTCTTCTATTATTCTGACTCTTGACATGGCCCGACTCAAGTATCTGATTCACTTGATCGTGCCATGTCTTCCTCGGGCGTCCTCGACTTCTTCTACCATTCACATTAGTATCATATATTCTCTTGACACTCCTTTCTTCGTTCATTCGCTCTATATGTCCAAACCATCTAAGCGTCCCTTTTTTAATCTTACTTATGACGCTCACATCGGCCTTGCATTCTTTTCGGATCTCAACATTCCTCACACGATCATACATGGTTTTACCACACATACGCCTCAGAGATCTCATTTCTACAGCATTCAGTCTACTTTCATCCTTTTTCTGCCAGTTCCATGCTTCACTGCCATACATCAGGGTAGGTACCAGCACTCCATTGTGAACTGCTAGCTTCGCTTCTTTGGACAGATTTGGTTAGATCTCCCTCTTTTGAAATGATACAGAAATGCAAAAATATCGAAAATGAACCTCTACTTCCGTAACAAAAACAATTCCTTTTATTTTACGAGTTTTTCGTGAAATTTTGGAAAGAAAATACAATTTTATTCACATATCCCTTATTTTTGAAGATATTATTTTAACGAAAACCAATTATATGTTTAACGTTATTTTAGGAACACCCTGTACTCCGCAATACTTGCATTATTAGTCGTAAGATAAATAATAATATTTGTGCTGGCATTGATCGATTAGACCTTACCTGGTAAAACAGGTAGCCACTTGTTGATTTTGGTAAGTTACCTGCGCGATACCTTGCTTCATTATAATGCAACATCGAAAAATACTGAAGTGGAACGTAGGTATAATATTTCAACATGTTACATACTAATGTTAAGAATGTGCATCATAACTCATAATAAATATTGTTTCAATATTTAGTTTAAGTATAACCCACCATTGTATTTTAAAACTTGTTGAAGACCAGCATACAAACAATATATTTTTTCAATACGACGTAAAATATTTGACAGTTCTCACCTTTCTTACGAATTCAATTTTTATAACATTTCTTTTATGATATAATACAAAAATTACATCAAAATAATGTAGATAAAACGAACTTCCTAATTATCACTCAAATCTGTGCTTTCCACAATGGATTTATATAAAAAAAAAAAAATTATAAATAATATAGACTTCGAATGTGACAGCTATCATATTATCAAGCGGCAGCCATTTTGTACGCCATCGTTGGTGCCCGGCGTGTCTTTAGCAATTAATATGAATTATTCGGAGTGGCTAAAAGCTATCCAGTAATTCGTAATGTCAAGAACGAGAATGGCCCAAGCGATTCTGACCTTGTTCTTCATACAATTTCTTTATACATAAGGGGCAAAATCGCTTCAAACATCCGGACCCGCCGGGGGGACTGCGGCCTACATGAGGTTAAAAATAAATTATGATGTAGGTAATTATGTATTGGACATTGATACTTGTAATTTTATGTATTATGTAACCTAACTTAGTTGTAACGGAATTGTTCATATGTAAGAGAACATCTGTAAAAACACACTATAAATAAATTTATATGCAGGATGTTAAGGGATGTACTGTACATGACTTACTTCAAACCAGTGAATCCTGACATTATTATTTGGAGTAAAAGATGTCAATAAAATTTTGGCCTCATGTGAATTTTAAAGGTTTTTTTTTCAAAAACCTGACAAAATTTTTTTTTTACATTTCACTGGTCACTCAGGCGAGGAACAAAACAAACCCTCAATAACTAACAAAACCCCGACCCTACCTGTCGAATACCTACTGATTTTTGTAAGTTTTAAAACTTTTCCAAATTTCAAAAAAATTAAAAAAACTGTCAACTAAAAAGTCTCTCGTGTGCGCCCCTCCTTTTTTTACATTACCTCCACGAAAATAATTTCCCTCAGGGTCTATGTCATCTTTGGAGATGCTGTGTGGAGGGTCTTTTCATGGAAAGAGTAAACCTGGGTCTTGAAGAGACCTTTGTTGTAGGAAAGAAGAAACACAGAGGCCGTATATGGTAATGGATTTTTATGCCTGCAACTAAAGTCGCTTGTCTGCGGGTGCATATAAATAAAATTAATTTTTTTCCCGTAATTTTTCTGCACTGGTTTTTTTCGTAAAGGCGTGGGTAAAAAAGTGTTAATCACTGATCTACTGTATAGGCCATGGGGTGTGTGTTATAAGCTGTTATATTTGCATAGATGTTTATCTAAGAACATGATTATATTTGCATATTAACCTGATTAACAAGGAAATCATGCAGTGTGGTAATGCAGGGATATAGGCATATTCTGCCATCTTGAATGTCAACTTACACAATGGTTTCAAAAGTATATAAAATCAAATTAACAGTTCAGTAAAAGCAAGTTTTTTAGTAAAATCTGACGAAACGACTCAAAATCACACAACAAAAAATGACAATTCAACTGGTCGTGGAAAACACAGATTTCTTAGCTAGTAAGTACATCAGTGAACGACAGTCAACCCTCAGGGCAGCAGTGTCATCAGCTATCGGAAGGTTGAAGGAACCAAAGCGCGCACCAGCTACCTACTAATTTCGATGAGCGTGCTTTCGGAGTGTCAGGACCTAAAGCCCGGAATGGACTGCCACATGGTTTAATAACTCAGGTACGTGACATACGTCATTCCTATGTCTACCTACGTTAAATTATCGTGAAAACAAGCTTATGTGTCCAATCGGTTAAGAATTTTCAGACTCGGTAGAATTTAGAGATAAACTTAAAACTCACCTTTTCAGACAGTCGTATCCATAAAGTCAAAAACCTTTTACCTTCATCTTTAGACCCGCAAAATTGTACTCGTAAATAGAGAATTGGGTTAAAAAAAGTAAGTATATAAGAACTTTTAAGCTTTTTAATGTCACTTTTGCCAATAATCGTCTCATAAATGTAATATCAATGGTATTGGGGTAGAAAATGTAAAATGAAGCAATGTCCATTATTTTAAATATAATGTCCTCCGCGTGCAAAGTCGTATCTCCTCCAAGTATAAACTTTCTAATAAAAGTGTGTTTATTGAAAGTTACTTGCCAGGTAAGTATGTTTTCTATATCTATTTGTAAATAATAAAGTTAGATAGAGCTTAAAAAAACATAATAAATTGTACAGCGCCTTAGAGGTAATTTTTCACAAAAACAGCGCTCCACAAATTATAATTATCATACAAAGTGCATTCATTGGATACATTTCGCAATGCACACACGCCCGGAATGTCGATGTCACGGCCCGACACTCTCTGGCGCCGGGAAAGAAAATTTTGACAGTGAATTAATTGCAACTCTAGACTAACAATAAAATTTCCGAGTTGTATAATTTTCGTTAATTTTAATTGTAAGAATTGTGTAATTTTTTTGAATTCATCATCAGGTTTTTCCGCTGCAATAAGAAGGCCTCCCTAGCAGCGTCCTTGGTTTGCGCTACTCCTGAGTAGATTCATGAGTATCACCTTGGTGAAATACCACAATTCAGTTTGTCAGATTTGTCCATCAGTGGTACCTTTTCCTGTTGAATCGTCAGCCAACAGTGGACTACAACCGACACTACAGTCGTACCAGTCACGTAAGTTTCCAAGCCATTCCGTAAGACATCATAAATTCCAATATATAATGTCGACACAGGCTTATAGTAAGGTTAAAAATTGAAATGTAAAATTTTAAAGCACCTACAATATTTAATAAGCAAGAAAAGGGGATATAATTTCAAATAACGGTATCTAAATAGCGGCAATGTTCAAATTATTCATTATACCGTTCTCCATCTCATTGAAACAAAAATACTTAATTTCCTACGAATGAAAGTGAAAACACAAACACAACAACACATTGACTAATGAATATATAAAAGATTGACAAATTTCTAGATTCAAAAATTCAAACCGCTTAATTAGAATAAGGAACGAATTTGAAATATAATGAAAATGTGACAGAGGTACCTATGAAAGAACAGTAAAAGCTTCGATAAAACCAGAATATTGTACAAATTCGTTTCGTCAAAAAGACAACCGACTTCAAATTCACATCAATCACCCTTCCAGTACCTAATAAGAAAATTCTACCATTATAGGAGTAATCACCGCTGGTTTATAATAGTGGAAAATACTTGTTGCCTACTATTGTTGAATCGCTAATATGAAATATTTGAGATCATTGTCAAGTGATTGATGACAATCACCAACCAACAGCCTGCTCAAACAATTAAATTTCATTAAACGGTTATATCGTCTACTATCCGTGAGACTAGTGTTAACATTAGGTGAGTCTATTTATTATATCGTAATATGCATAGCAGCGGCGTGCCAACAGGTGAAAGCCGTTGTAATTCTAGAAATGAAAACGAGAGGGAAAGAGTAACTGCCGATATCAAAATAAAGCGTCGAGAGAAAACAACTTTGAATTAGAAGACGCGGTGCATTAGAAGTACTCGAAAGGTGGAAGAGGTGGGACAACCGTAAATTGTTGAAAAACCCCAGAGGAATATGCGAAACAATCTGTGGACCCGGCCACTTTCACCGCGTACGCGTTTATTTACAATAAAATCGACCATCCGCTAACAATGAAGCTTTTCACAGTGCAGAAAATGAAGTGGTACAGTTTGTAGATCGAATCAAGCACAGAAGCTCATATGTAGCGTTACTTTATGGGATCATTCAAAAGATCGGTCACGGTAAGTTCCATTATGTTCGCTGATTTATAAAAGAAGGCTATAAATGTTGGCACAAGTTAATGGAGAAGTCAAGTCAGCACTGATAGTAAAGAAAATAACGGCGAACGAGAAGTAATACGTTTAAATGGCAACACAACTTAAATCAAATAAAGTCTACCGTTAGCACAGACAAAGTACAGAAAATAGAATTTTGCAAGCTAATTTAAAAGAGAAAGTTTAAGTTCTTGCTTTAAAGGGCTTATTGGTCATAGACATATTAAGCAGTACAAGAGATCACGCCATTGTTAAAACCATGTTAATATTGAAGAGTTAACTGTGAACTTGTATATTTAGCAAAGATGGCTTTAATGCCAAGATTGGTCACGTATTTATTTGATTATTCACCGTTAGCGTCGTTTCTCATATCGGTGCATTACGTTGCAATAATCCCTATTACTAAAATAATTGAGAATGCAATCCAATTAGATACAACGCGTGGATTTGCAACCACCCGTGGCTCTTTGATTTATTCAAAATGATTTCTCCTTGGTACGCCTTCAGCCAAGAATGCTTTTTAAAATGCCGTTATATTCCACGCACGTTACGACGTTTCGACAATAATTTATTCTCTTACCGAACGAACCTCCGTTCATACCTCAACTACTGTCATAATTGCCTCTAATAACGCAAGGTTGTGCTACTGTTTATGCTTATGGGCAAATTAACGGGGAATGACAACTAATAAAGAAGATTGGTTGTGCCTCATTTGAAGAAGACACAAATCACTTTCACTGCGAAATAAACTGTCGACTCAATTTGGGCACGAAACACAGAAGTTAATACTTTATTAAATACGTACTTCGCGACCTGAGTATTTGTGTGTAAGAATAATGATTTAAATAAACCACAGACACAATAATCTTAGTAAAATTCCGAAGGTCTCAAAGATTGCGAAGAGCTGGACATGTTGAAAGAATAAAACAAATGAGACTGCCATAGGACATCTAAATACACGACCCTAGTAAAAGCGACCCAGGGGCTGACAGAGGAAGGGATGAACAGATTACGTTGGATGAAGATTGGTGCAAAATCGGTAGGCTTAAGAATTGGAGACTGCTGGGTGGGAGCCGTCGGCGAACATTTATGGAGGAGACCAAATGTTACCCTGATGTGTAGCGCCGAGATGATGAAGGTATTATGATGGATATGAAGGGGTTACTTCTTTACCATATCGACTTACCCCGTCCAAATTGCAGAAATCATCCAAACGAGCATTTAACGTGAGGTATCTTACCTGAAACAAAAGAAATAAAAAAAATTAGGTCACATGTGAAAAAGATCATTAAATATAAATAAACTTGGTTGGATAAATAACGTGCATCCCCTTGATTTATGATTTAATATTTTTGGTAGAACCTGTTTGAAAACACAAAGTATCTGAATAAACTAATCACAGATTAGGAAATGAAAACGTGAATAAGTATAAATATACTTGACAAGGCGACAGGAAATTAAACGAGATAAATGGAGAATTTGACGGAAAACAGATCAGGAGAGCAGGAAATAATGTATGAAGAACCCGAGGGCTACCATGTGGGTGGACCTAGCAATTGAGCATGGTATCGTTTAGCAGGTAGCGGACAACATAATTAATTAATGGCATCCCTAATGGCCTATACGAACTATGCTAGTAGTTCAGTCGAGTAACGAGTATTTTAGTAACTAAACGTGTCCGAACACCATAAATTTTGAAGTTAGTAGTAGCATTTTGGTCAGTCAAGTGGTGAGTTACTCGCTACTCGGCTAAACTACTTGAGAACAAGCGAACAAGCCTTAAGCTCAATTACTCGCCTAAATCACCAAACTCATTACAAATTGAAGGAGATATCGGCAGCAAACCGGACAATTTTTAAGCCAACAAACAACAACCAATAAAATGTGGAAATTGGCCATTTTGAAAGATTTCAGCGTATATTATGTTCTACTTTCTGTTATGTTCTGCGTACCAATACAAGGCGTTTGTTATGTTCTGCTTTTGATTCGCTTAGAAGACATATTACTAGCTATAGTTTTCTATTTCAACAATCTAGAAGTACTCAATCGTCTAATCAAATTTGACATCAATGCCAAACTGTTCAGATGCGGTTTTATTAGCACATGCGTCAAGAGATTCATTTGCTTGTATTTATTTGTTTGCTGTGTTTGAGCTGTCGTTTGGTTATGGTTCCATATCGGTGTCGTCATTAGCCTTAAGTATTAAGTAGTAATTGGTTATTAGTGTTATTACGTTGACACGAGTGACAGTTTTGTTGAGTGCACGCCACGCCATGGCTTAATGACCAATAGAGTCAATGATCCGAAGTGATAATGATTTTACAGTTTTATCACAGCATTGTTTCACGATTTGTTTTAGGCAGCCGTTGCCCTTTCGAGTTTAATACTACCATTAAATAACGTTTACGATACAAATCCTTATCTAAAGTCATTTTAGAAAACACAGCTGTTTGACTTTGCTTCGTGCGTAAAATAATCGTTATCTAATAAATACGTACATTCTTCATTTATATAAAACTTTCAATCAAATATATTCAATAAATAATCAATATCATAATTTTGAATAAATAATCATTTTCAATTTCATCATATTGAAACAAAAAAATATCAATTTTCAACATGAAACGTAATAAAATTCAGTCACTTGTACATTACAAATATTTAATGTACCTACACGTGACAAGTGATAAAGTAATTATTTTTAATATAAATTTTAGACGATTGTAAAATAATAAAAATAAATCATTTTCATATAAGTAAAAAGAAAGAAAACATGAAAGAGATAACACAAATAAATAATTTGAAAACTAGATAAAGTAATACTTCCCCACCTTCCTCTTACCCATCTCCTTCCCCTCCCAATTACCTTCAGCCTCACAACAAACCCAAATTGGGGATGCCATAGTCTCAATGGCTTCATACAGTTGGACTCTTGTGCGGTTTCACATAAAAAAAATAAAAATTATAATCTACTTGGTGCTTAAAGTTCAAATTTTGATATAACAATACTTAAAAGGGATCTATTAATTTACCATAAAATTCATCTTTAGGATGAAAACACCCTCCAAACAGAATCCCCAAAGACGATACAAGATCTCTTCTGTTTGGAGTTAATATAATCATGTATTATGTATGTAGAGGTAAAGTTTTTTAATTTGTTCATCAAATCGATTTTTTTGAAAGCAACTTTAAAAAAAACTGTTTTACTATCGTGTTATAACGGAAGTTGGTTAAATGTAAGTAGATGGTAAAATGCCCCGTTATTTCCGAATAAGAGTGATTGGGCAGGCAATCTCCCAGAGGTACCGTACAGTTGCATCAGCAAATATATCTGAAGAGAAAGTGGCCATAGAAACACTGCCCAGGGGGGCCCCGCTGACCAGCAGAGCTATCGGACAAGTATGCCATTACAATACGCATTTTTTCTTTTCTAGTTGGATAAACTTCCATGGAAGAAGAAATACTGGTTATTGAACGCATCTCACGCGAAGGAGAAGATACTTGGAGATTATATAAAATACTATACTAACGGGACAATGCGGTGTAGCGTTGTCTTTGAAATTGTATTTTGTAGTTTCATTATACAATGTGAGGGCACGTACATGTCTTTCCCCTTTGTTATTTATGATAACCACAGAAATGAAGTTTCTACTATCTCTGCAACGATTCTTTCCTCTTTACCTTCGATAAGCAATCTACATACAGTATGTAAGATTTAAGTATGATACTTCTTGCAGTAGGGTAATACTCCTTCCTTTATTACAATATTTTGATTTGTAAATTTTTGAAGACAATATAAGGTTTTTTTACGTAAGCTCCACACAGGAAGCGCTGTGGAAAATAATTTTCCTCAGGGCAAATATCATATTTGGGGAAGCTGTGTGGACAGGATTTTTGGAAAGGAATGAGAGCAAGTTCTGGGAAGCAAAGGGTAAGAGGGGTGGGTAGAATCTAGGCGTTAGTGTGTCCAGAAGAAACGGACCTGTGAATCCACCCCTCCCGCTGCGGTGCAAAACGGGGTGGATAGATAATGGCGGGGGTTTTGGTTTTCCAATAAATGGGTGGCGGTAACCATATTCGCCTCTCAAATATAAACGAATGATTTAAGATTCTCACGGCCAAAAGCAATAATGTTGTTTCACTTTTATGGTGTTCATCCTCAGGAATATCCGAGATGTTGGCGAGGAGGAAGCGCAATTTAACACCTCAAAAGTCAAACAACATAAAATAGATAATTTAATATTAATCGGAGCCGGAAAGCTATCCGTGAAGATCGTCTTAAAGGAGCAAAAGATTGGAGACCAGCAGGACCATCGAAAAACAACTAGTAAACCGTAATCTTTTTGGTGTAAGAAAACCCTATCGTATCTATAATAAATTAAAATTATTTCAAAGGCTTTTCTGACAATAACGATTATCTACGGTTAATAAAAAGATTGCCATATTTGACTATGATTTAAGTCACTTAAAGGGCAGATCATGAATCATGATTACCAATCATGCGTTTAATCAAATTTAACTTCTTCTATTGGGCAAGATTTCTCTTTCATAATTGAAATGTGTTCATAGAAGATCACAGGAGATAAAGCGACTTGCAGTAATTCGACTTCATAACTTTCCTTTTCAGAACCAAACATTTCGCAACTAAAAGTGGCAAACGGGCACGGGTCGCAGAAACTTGCAGTGATGTGTCAGTCACGATGTCACCAGGCCATGCACTAAATAAACTATTTAAAGTACAACATTTATATTTGAGCTCATTTATCACTTCTTTCCTAATGGACACAAGCGGATTACTGACAAACGGTAAAAAAAAACGAATATATGGTTGTTATGACTAATGGTATAAAAATTGCAGCATAGAATTTTTTATACTAAATGTAATAAAATTTAATGGAATTAATAGCATGCAAAACTTTTTTATCGAAACCCTTGGGCTACCACGCCGAGTCGAAATCGAGAGCACTGGTCGTGGCCGCATTTTTTACGATGCTATAATGATAAAGCCAAAAGCGAGTATGATAATGAAAATTAAGCCTACTGTTGTCATTAATAATGTCCTAAAACTGGAATCGGGTCAAGTAGATTTTATTACGCTTTGATTTTTTTATTGTCGTTCAATTGAATTGTTGTTTTGGTAAAGTTTTGAGCATTTTTTAAGAAGAACCAGTTTTGCGTAGCAAGGGCAAACCTAAAAATTCTTTCATTGTTTATGCTGATCAAGCTGCGATAAAAATACAAACAAGCGTTGTTTTAGAAACAATATGACTAACAATGAAGATTCTAAAAGCCAAAACCTTCTCTTAAACGATGAAGAAGTTCATTACGGAGAGATCGAGAAAATAATTAAACCCAACAACGAGGAAGAACTTGGTACTAGTATATCTGGTTGCGAAACATCAAATCCCAGCGAGGCTTCGATGGGTCGGACAAGGTAAAAGTTGTTGGAGTTTTAGGTCGAGACGAGATCTGCATACGGTTTATAGCACTGGTTTAGCTGGCGATGAGAATACAAGGGTCACATCAAAACACTTCGACACGAAAATGAGGCTAATGATAAACCTTTGCAACAGCTAAAATGGCTTCCGTGAATGCTGCGGTGTTTAAGTGCTAATTTAATACCAGCAAAAAAGAATACAGATTTTCAGTTGTTGTCGAATTTCAGCTTTTTTGGACACTTAAATGTGAACTTACCATATTTAATTGTGAACATGCTCAAAAATTTTCATGATTATTTTAGTACCGCGGGAATTGAACCCGCAACCTCACTGATTCAACTACTCAACCCGAGACATACCGAAGAAGTCCTCATCGACATTAAATTTATGAGGCCGTAAACTGAATCAGTTCTGAATACCGTCAGCCACACAAACTTTTAAAGCCCAACCCAGACCAAAAAGATCTTGGCGAGCATAAAATTTCATAAAACCCCGTGGGTCGAATGTAGTTATATCTGGAGGGGATGGGTTAGTCAAAAAATAATCCAAATTATGCGGTACAGAAAGGTTCAGTTTTTTTAATGTACTTATGTATTCCCAGCAATTACAATTACAATTGCTTCCATAATAAGAGAATGAAATACCACGCTCAATAAAACGTTAATTGGCAACGAGAGGCGAGAAAATTACATGGTTGTTAATAAATTATCATGTTGGCATATTAATAATCAGACCGCAAACTCCGGAGCTGTCGCTGCTGAGAAGAAAGTGATTTGGTCTAAATACCCGCCTTCTGCGGCAGGTGAACATTACAACATCAAGTTGGTATGAGTTTTAACTACGTTAATTCATTGACTGGATGTCAGTACCAATCTCTGAACTGCGTTGAATAGATTTACAGAATTTCTCTAGGTATGATTATATTATCGAAGTGTGCGATATCTCTAAGAGAATGTTATAATCGGCGGATTTGAAAGCAATGCAAACAGACACATAGAAATGCAGGCTAATAGGTTTAACAAACGATCAACAACATTTTAAATGTTACAAAGAAGTTGCAGAACCACAACTTGTTAAGTTGGTTCAATTAACGAACAACCAAATACGTTTAAAAAATCTGAAGTAGAATTTTTTCATAATATTTGCTTTACACAGAAAGCTGTCAGTTTTTTTTCAGAGCGTAAGACATCTCTACAGATACTGTGCGCAATGTACACTGTACAGCGACTGTTTAAGACGAGGAAGGAATTAACCTGTGTCTTGAAAAACCCCGAAGAACAAATGAATGAATGTTGCAGGTCGTTCCAGAACCGTGCTATTGAGCATAAAACGACCAGCTCATGAGCCAAATAATGGCAATTGTGCAAGGATGCTGGGAACGTGTTTACATCGTCTCTTAACCGTGTACCAAGTAGAAAGAAACTAAAATCATCGTAGATCACTGATCATTAAAATCCGGTAAAACATACACAGTATTCTTCAGTGCTGTTACTAAAGATTTTCTGTTTTTGTACAAAGTGTTGTTATGAGTCAGTTTTTTTTTCAAATATACTCGTGGATAATGGCTCCAGAAAACATGAAAATACAATAAGAAAAATTTGGGTTACATAACTTTAATTACATTAACATGTCTTTGCTATCAGGAAGCGCATCATTGTATCATCATCTCCATTAATTTATCATTAAACTTTTGCTAGCATCATCTAATGACATCCGAGGTTCTAAATTAGGATTGTTTATGCTGATGGGGATCCTTTATGTGTCCATGGCGGCCATCTACGTCGAGACAATTCGCTGTAACTTATCAATATTATCTGATAGTAAGTTTAACATAAATAATGGGATTCAATGGTTCCGAGAGGCAGGCGAATGGATAGGTCATTAATCCCCAGCCAACGAGCCTGATAAACCTATTGTCATGTCAGGGGACGCATATATTTTACTGTGTTTATCGAATTCATCTTAAAGAATAGTTGTAGTATTATGTCAAATCAGAGGCCGTAAAAGAGAAAAATAAATACTTTGTTTAATAAATCAATTTGTCGAACGGTTTCATAAGCACCATTTCTTTTGCCAAAATACCCTCTGTTAAATGGTTATTATTTGTATTTATATTTCATCTATTTTGAAGGCAAGCCAAGTAATTGCTTTCACAAATATTTAGTATTCTATTTTGAAAAAAGTTTTAGCAAATGGAATAAAGTGTATCTACAGTAATCTTCTTCTTTTTCTTCTTCTCCTTCTTCCCCTTGTCCTATTCGGGTCGGGGACCCACTGCATCGACAAGGCTCCTCCATACGTCCCTGTCTTGCGCCGATTGTTCGGCCTCCGTCCATGGCAGACCCATCCTCTCCTCGCACAGTTACTGGTGTTGCCTCGCCCAACTGTGTCTGGGGCGGCCGTCTGGACGTTTACCCTCTGGAATGGCACTCAGTATTTTCCTCGGAATTCGGTCATCAGACATTCATAGTACATGCCCAAGCCACCTCAGTTGCGATTTTTCTATGTAGAGTAACAGTGGTTCAATGCTTAGATCTACAGTAATCAATATTATTATTATGAAATTTTCCGATTATCTTACAACAGGGAACAAATCAATTAATAGAGAAAGCCTATAGAAATATGCTCTAATTAACGGATAGATTACTTGTGAAAAGGGGTATACTGTTACCAATACTCTGAATTACTATGATATCTCAGTTGCTTCCAATTTAGATTTGTAAAAGGCATAATAATGGTTTTAAATTGAATTCTAAAACGATTGTAAAAGATTTGATATGCGTTTATATTTATAATCGTACTCGTATTAAATTATAATAATCGTAGTACCTACTAAATAGTTTAGTTTTAGTCTGAGGAGAATAATATCATATTATATTATACTGTAAAACCCAGTAAAAATAAATAAATAAATATAATTATTTCTTCAAACTTCGCAAAATCACTTTGTGGCGTCATTTTGAATTAAATTAAAACAAATAACTTTGTTTAAACCACTAATATAATCACAATAACCTACATGTTTCAAAACCGATGGTTTCTTCGTCAGGGTAGTAATGACATTAAAAACAAAATAAACAAACAAGTATAGACTAAAAAGAACTATGGACAAAAATATTTTAGAGAGAGGTGATTAATTAATTAAAAATATCGTAAAAAACAATTATTTAAAATTAAATAAAAAAATTATTTAAAAAATATGAAAAATTACATTAGTTAAATTATCAAAACAAAATAAAGATGTTTAAACAACAAAAATAAATATTTTTAAATATAATTATTAATAAGAAAATAAATTTAAGAGATGGCTATTTTTAAAAAATATTTGGTTATTGATAATATTTAATTTACTATTGACACTTTTTCTAATTTCTAAAATTTCTAAGTTTGCTAATTGTAAATTTTTTAGTCTATACTTGTTTGTTTATTTTGTTTTTAATGTCATTACTACCCTGACGAAGAAACCATCGGTTTTGAAACATGTAGGTTATTGTGATTATATTAGTGGTTTAAACAAAGTTATTTGTTTTAATTTAATTCAAAATTAGTGGTCAGGGTAGTAATGACATTAAATAACAAAAGAAACAAACAAGTATAGACTAAAAAGAACAGACTAAAAAATATATACGAAGAAACCATCGGTTTCGAAACATGTGGGTAATTGTGATTATATTTGGTTGATACAAAGTTATTTGTTTAATTTAATGTATTTTTTCATTAGAAAATTATGAACGCATATAAGAAACAACTTTAAAACACCATTTTATGGCTAAGATAATTTGTGACAGTTTCCCCTGATTAACTATTTTTCTTTATCATAAAATTATTCACAAAATAAATAAAAACTACTTTCTCGCATAAAGGAATGGTTTCTAGACTCCGTTAGCCAAGCGATTTTTATGCCTTTTATTTATATATTTGTGGTGATATAAGACACATGACACAGACAAATTTTTGGCTTGTGACGCTTGGACTCCTCTTTGACGTTTATTAACACTCCACGCAGTAACGGAACTTCACGTTTTAATAAACGAATAAAAAGTTTTAAAAATAATCCGTTTTTCTTCGCAATTAGAAAGTAATGGCATGTCGTGTTAGTCAGTTTTTTCCATCATTTCGATTTCATCTCTGGCGGAACGGGCACTATGACTATAGTGCGGCACGACTTGTTCAGCTCAGCTCTCGGAGTTATCAGTTGAACAGTTAGTGACGTTTGTAACCAGCGCCATGACACGACTGTTACAAACACCATGGTTCTACACGTAATAATTTTTTTTTTTTAATTTTTTTAAAAGAAAGGCAAACATTCCCGGGTTACGAATAACCCAACGACATTTGAAAATCTCCCACTACCACCACACTAAGCGGAAGATGTTGCTTGTGTTGTGATGGAGGACTTAGCCAGCCGAGGAATCGAACACGGAACGCCTGGGAGGGATCCAAACGGGATGCCCATCCAACCACTGACTGGTCAGTGGTTGAGTGTTAGTGTTGAATTATTACAGATTAAAAAAAAAATCAAATAGCATCCTTATGAAACATCACTGAGAAACAGCATTTTGTCATGCTCGCGCCTTCTTATTGCTTTTAGCGACAAGGAGACAAGTAATATCAAAGAAATTGCTTCTTATGTATGTTTTCTGGAGTCGAATACTAATATAATATTCTATTATAAATATATATGTAGGTACTACAAACTCCTTAGGCCTTAGTGGAACCGTTGCAATATAAAATTGGTTTCGGTGGTTAGAAATTTCACACAGAACCGTGTGCAAATTTCATGACGCCAGAACTCATCGTTCAGAAGGTTTTCAAAAGATTAAGGTTAGTGACATCAGAATGTAAATCAAATTACTATAACTTTTTATGACTTTTCGGAATAAATTCAAAAGTTCAATTATTTGCTCAACAATTTTTGCAAAGGTACTAAAACCTGGTAACCGACACTAATTTGAGAAATTTATAATTAATGCGTTTGTTATACAACGGCAGCCCAATTTAAAAGTGTTTAACGGATCAATTGTGATACCAAGAAAAATATCCATCGATTTCACAAAAAATCAAGCCACTCGGCGTTGTGCGAACAAATTAACTGTGGGAACACTTTTTACGGGAGACAAATAATATCGCAACTTTCTTTTGATTGCGATCAGCAGATTTTTTGGTAAAATTAATTAGTATTCGCGTTACCATTGTTTTCAGAAGCAATTTTATTTTTAGGTACTCCTAGATAATTGTTAATCGGAGGTTGGTTTGATTGATTCAAACCATCGACCGCCACCGCCTTCAACGAGAACTCATTTACCTTATTAAAAGCTGAGCTTCAATACGATTGGAGTTTAAGGAAAGCGTGTGAATGAATTACCATAATTGTGTATTTGTGATGTTTGATGTTATGTCTCTTAAATCACTTGGAGAACATGTTCAAAATTGTTTGTTGCTATTTTGAATTGTGTTGACAATTTTCTGATTTATAAGAACTTCGATGAAATTGCGGTATACCTATTTACAAAGTCAATAAAAACAGTTGCTTGTTAAAATAATTTATAATTGAAAGTGTATAAAATAAATAATAATAAAAAAACAGCTAACAAACAAATATGTTTGAAGATGGATAACAATTATAGCATCCAACCTTCAATGATTGAATAGGATAGGCACCCAAAGAAAAATACAAGTAATGAACTGAATTGGCTAAGTAAGACGTATTGCATAATTTTCTCACATTGATGTTAAACAGATCAAAGGTTCAGTTAGGTAACGATGTAAAGTAAGTTTTTCAAACAGGCAGACAGCAAAGCAGACAAAACCATACAAACATGAAAAGGTCTCTGGTCCTACATAATAAGAAATTGGACGTACCTACATATTCACAATTCACACATCTTCAAGAACGAAAGTCATATTTCAAAAGATCAGAGAACCAAATGTCACGGCCCCTGCGTAGATATAATAAGTTATGAACATTGCAAGACCAACAGAGGATGCGTTTAATATTAATTGGAAACTAATAAAACTTACTTTATGGTCTCTGTTGCGTAACAAATTATTTTTGAATTTTGGGTATATGTATCTTAATAATATTTGATCTATGTCAATGATTTATGTCAGGATATTTTGATTTGTATTAGCAATTCGCCAAATTAAAAGATTCACTGATTTGTTTGGTTTGATAGACAAACTGCACGGAGAAAAATGTTATTGGAAAAAACGATAATTTTAATAGAAAAAAACGATCATTTTAATAGAAAAAAACTATCATTTTAATAGTAAAAACGGTTAAAAACGGGACTGAAGTTTTTACGAACAAATTAACAGGGTTTCAATGTTTATTGTCGGGAACATGTAAGAATAATTTGTTGGTATACGTAATTTCGTACGTATTTTACCGCCAATAAACATTGAAACATTGTTAATTTTTTCAATCCCGTTTTTACTATTAAAATGATCGTTTTTTCAAATAACATTTTTCTCCGTGTGTTTGAAGGTTTCGCAGTTTTATCAAACGAAAGACGACACAAAAGCCAATGAAGTAAGATTTACCCAACTTAATTTGTCGTACTATTTTGCAGAATCAGACTGGAAGAAATTATCAACATCGTCATGGTGAGAGACCCCCAATAGTAGTAGAAACATTGCCCGAAATACTTAGTGATCTGAATATTCTGGAACTTCCCAACCTTTCAACCTCACAAAATTCCAGATATCTGGACGACATCGTTTTACCGTATCCATATAGTTAGATTGTATTAGCTTCTCCAAACTCATATATATCCCCAAATGTGGATGCCAAGGTACCATCATGACTCGAGGCAGTTGCAGCTCATACAAAAAGATTTCTTCATTGTGCTGCATTCTCAGTGGTTCGTTCACCACTACTGTGTTACCCACCCGGCTCCCACATTGAACATTGACTTATCTAGTTGTTATTTAACCGCGGCATTGTTCGCGCCAATTTACGGCCGCCATGATATATCTATTGTCTGGAGTCGTTCGCTGCTGAAAACGAAACTCCGGATCGAATCTGAACCGCCGTAAAGTCAGTAAAATGCGATGTGGACGAGACGAGCCGCGGCCTGACGCGAGGTGCGACGTCACAGATTTGTTTTAGACCGGACTGACGGATGGTGGCTTCAGCTATTGTTGTCGAAAGTGACGGCGCAAATTGGTATACGTACATCATTTGTCGCAATTCATTACTTAAGACGATGAGAAATGACCGCATTACTGTTATTGGCGTTATAGTAGAGATAAGTATCTTCTAATAATATAGTAATTTGCGAATGTTATATTATTCACTCACCGCCGTAGAAACGAACACGTTGAATATCAATAATCGTTGAAATAAACATTTACACCTTGGGCAGCAAAGTACCACAATGTACTTCGCTGCAAACTTTTACCTTACTTTGGACTTCGTTTTTCTGCGCAGGGACTGTTTTTTTTATGTCCGTTCGTCGGCGGTCAATAATGGTTTTTTAATTAATTTTTTAAGCCATGATGGAACCCTCCTGGTGCCAAAACGATTGTCACGTGGCTTGCCTCCAGCTTGTCGAAATGATAATATCCACATTTCACGTTAGGGCATGTCTATCTCTTCTGACCTTATTAAGTAAATTATCTTGGTAGATACCTACCAGCTGTTCAAAAAGCATTTTTCTATTATTCTTATCTTATTGAACAATGGATTGCAAAATATGGAACGAACAATAACAAAAACATTCAAGAGTAGCTGCAAATGTTTTAATACGCCAGAGCTCGCCAGTCAGAACACACAATTTCTGCAAAACAAACTATTTACATATAAGAAATTTATAAAGTTGAATTTCATATTTTGTTTTCGGTAACCAAAATGAGATTAAGATTAATAAAACTGAAAAATGAAAACCGGCTTCTGAATTTTATGCTATAATAACAAAGATTGTAGAAATAATAATAAAAAAATAATTCAAAATAAGTAATTTTTATCCTCATTCATTATCACCAGAGGAACAGACGTGGGTAGTGTAGACTGTAGGAAGCTTTTTACATAAATAAGCTCCAGAACAAACCAGTTTTTAAAGATCCAGATGTTAATCTTTTTGCATTTTCAATTAGTTCGAAATTTTCTTTTTATCTACCCGCCATCGTCACTTTTGAATTCACCGTTTTATGTAGCTGCGTAACTATATAACAGGACTAACTGCCTATGTAAAATGCAAAAAATATATGTTACGGGTTTGAGTTTGGCCAATATATTTGCAATACCTGACCATACTAATTGGCTAACGAAATTCACGTTTCACCGCAGAATTATTTTTCTCACGTATTTTTTTCGATATTTATTTATACAATATGTCGTGACTCGGCGTGAGGTGGCAGAGGCATGCACCACTGATAAATAAAACGTGGGCAGTCCTTAAATGTCACCTGTTTTAGAAGTGTGTCGTTATTCAACCTTAAATAACCACGTTACAGTTGCTGGCCGCTTCAAAAGGCTTGCCTATATCCCTACATGCGTTCCACCATCATGGCTGAAACGTGTACACAAAATCTATAAATGGGAACTTTTTTGTGTGATAACCACACAAGAGAATCCCAAATGAAACTCGTGGGATTGTGGCTCAACTATATATTGCGAAATGTTGAGGTGTGGTAGGAATAATATCAGGAAATATATACGATACGAAACCCAGCCAGGAACACTCCTGTCCCGGTGAGACCGGTACACCAATGATTTATTAGGACTTCGAACACATGCTCCAAGGATGGGAAGTAGGTTCGAGTTTAATCAACCGGTATACATGGCAACCAAATAAGCCGATATTGGAATTTAGGATGGGTAGGAATAAAGGAATGGATTGAGTTTTGGTTTTCGTTGCTCATCTTTCGCTTATTTTTGCTTCCCGCTTCCAACTTCCTGCTTCTCGCGTATAGTTTTTTTTGTTGTACTTCCCGCTCTTGCTTCTGGTTCCCAGCTTCCCGTTATTTTATGCTAACCGCTAAACGCTTCTGGCTTCCTAATTCCTGCTTCCCGCCTACTGATTCTTAGTTTTTGATTTCCGCTTCACGCTGCTTTTCGTTTAAATAATATCAGGAAATAAATAAGAAGATAAATTCCAACATAGTCATTAAACACAATTAGCGCAATTTCAAGATGTTTTGTCATTGAATCCATTTTTAAGATAAAGTAAAATTAAACACTGTCTTTTATTTCCATTTTTTTTATTGATACACATATTTGATAATATAAGCTCCACTGGGTGCTTTCTCTATCCGTACTGAGGTCCCCCTGAATTTCTGTTGATTAAATATTTATAACATTTACTTTTACTGCTTTTCTTATGTCTAATAGCATTGTGCAGGTAAAAAATAAATTGATGAAACTGAATTGTGCAATCCATCGCTAGGTCCACCTTGGCGCATTTAAACTTGAATTATTTTGAAAGCGGCCATAAAAGTATGGTACATTCATAGTTGTTTCTACTCCAATAGGGGTTTCCCGTAAAATGTAAGTAATTTTTATCCTCATTCATTTTTCTGCAGTAAAAACACAATGACCGTTAAAAATCCATAAAAGAACTGATATATTGTATTATCTATGCTTGTTTACCTTGCTAGGGTCTACTTCGATATATATCACATTCATAACTGTACCTACTTCTATACTTAGGTAGATAAATCTAAACAACACACTAAATCAAGAATTTATTTCAAAATTACTAGAATACTTAGTTTTTAAAACTTTTATTGTTCAAAAACCAATACGTTTCGTAGGCAATTACTTCATCCCTTAACGAAATGTCGTGTTTGCACCTAATTTCTGACCTAAGACCACATTATGTCAAACTGAGGTTGTTACCATTTTCTTTAAGCGTATACTGCAAAAAGCCCGTAAAGTTCAACTCTCCTTCGGTAAAGAAACATAGTCTATAACGAGGACAGGACACAGTTAGTGTCAGATCAAGTGAAATATTTGGCAAGGTGAACAGGATCTGGTTACCGCAGAGTAGAGGTGGCTGCCAACTACCTGTGGTAAGAACCGCCCAGTGGAAAAACGATCGTAAATCAAACACAGAGGACGTGTTACTTTAATTTTAAGACAGTGAATCAGACACACAAACACAGTAAAATCGATATAATGACCAAACAGAACAGTAACAAAACAGAACAATTTTGAAAAGTGATATAAAGTAATGATTTTTTATAATTTTTAATTAAAGTGAAGTAATTAATGACTTTTTTTATCATAATAGCAAAAGTGTTTTGTTTTGTCACTGTTCTGTTTAATCACGTAGGGTAAAAATAATAGTTAGGTTTTTGTCTTAGTAACTTTGTCTGACGAGTTAGTTGTTCAACTTCGACAGTTTTACAATCTAAGCACTCGCCTAACATAACTTTTCCCTTGCACAATAACAACCAAGTCCCCGCTGCTACAAGTCAGGTAAATCTAGCAAGTGAGAAACCTGAACGCAAAATAAATAACTAACATTAATAACGCACAGGGCTATTTCGTATGTGAAAATATAACCAGCCATGCATAAAATGATAACATATTACAGAATCTGTACAAGGAAAGGTGACAAAGCACAGTTGAGTGAAGATAAAACAGCATATTTGTTGCTGTTGGTCCACATGAAACAGACATATATAAATAAATCTATCTCGTGGCACATCTGCATTTGGTTGGGTATCTCTGTAGTTCAAAAACGTGATATTTCATCACAGCTAAATTACTTTGGTACAAGGAGAGATTCCCGGTTTTCCACAAGGACGTCTTCCAATCCCTACTGTATTTTATTTTATTCCCATAAAAATTAAATTAAAATGCAAATAAGCAAATCATAAATCTATTCATCTTTTTAATCGTTGTGCAACAATTATTATGAAAACACAAACAAAAGATATACCACCAATAAACATATTATTTACTACGTTGAACC
The DNA here is from genome assembly GCA_951813805.1 of Limnephilus auricula. Classification (NCBI taxonomy): domain Eukaryota; kingdom Metazoa; phylum Arthropoda; class Insecta; order Trichoptera; family Limnephilidae; genus Limnephilus; species Limnephilus auricula. Next base: position 7,727,547 of record OX638410.1, read on the forward strand.
AACATCGTTCGAACACGATAATTGCGTGCATATCAAGTAAACTCTTGAGGAACAAATAATTTATTTCTTGGAAGCGATTAATTTCGATATAAACATAGCACGCAATATTTTATTTTGTACTCACGTAAAGATATGTGGTGGATAATAAAGATAAAGGCGTTGAACAATGATTTGAATATAATGAAAACCAACAAAGTCAACAATTAATGAAAATGTGCAATCAAATTAAGCTGAAAAATACTTAATCTATCTGTACTGTAGGTTTAAAATATTATAATAGTTAGAGCATTCTTACAAGATCTGAAGGTTTTGCGTTACTAAAAGACAATAAAGGATCGCATAACGAAACAAGAATTACAATATTCAGCAAATATTTCAGCAAATGCATAACTGAATACATTTTCCGCCCCCTGGATCCTTGAGTTACACCGTAGGATGTAATCAATATGATTCCAATAAATCCATATCCTTGATAGAACCTTATGAAGGCGTTGACAGGTGACTAGCTCACAGAACTTATTTGCCGAGTATTGTGGATTCTTGTTAAAATTATATGATAATGTTTCTCTAAATCCGTGATAGTTCAGAAGGTCTTTGATGCATAATAATTCACAAATAGCAGATTGCAAATTCGAAATTCGATCAGAATTATAGATTAGTCGGAGTTATTGATTGGGTGGGTTTATTGTGATTTGGTTGACAAATTTTGTTGAATAATTAAAGGAAATTTATATGATGTTTCAAAATTAACTTGTGAAGGAATTGATTATGCATTAAAGTTGTTTGACCATGTAATCATAATCATTTTTGCGGTATTTCGCTTATCAGTGGATGACATCTGAAAAATCGATTTATTACCGCGATTCAAGTAACGGTGTTGTTATTAAATGTTTAATTTAAATACTAAATTGACCTAGATTTAGTTTTAATTCTTCGAGCTTTATTTAAATTTATTGATGTTTATTAACTGGACATAATGGACACCAAGTGACATAATATTATTAGTTAACCGTGTTGACTGTTGTTACACAGGAACGCACTTTAATTAATGAAATTGTGATGAATTGATTTTTTGTTTATTTATATAATTTAATACTTCAAGAGGGATTAACTGAGAACTTATTGGACAGTTTGAATAAAATTTTCATTAAATTTAATGTCACTAACCTACTTAGCGCACACTGTCCCATAACTCGCTTACATAATTATAATGAGTAACGAATCGGTGCTTTTATAGTAAGTTTAGATAAATTTAATGGACATTTAAATGGTTTATTTCTGCTCAGCAGACACAAACATACCGAATTTACTTAGGAATTCCTATTCGTATTGCTGGCTCTATGGGTCCGTGTTTCGACACCAGACATAAATATGGAAAAGGTACGTGATAATGGTTCAAGTCTCACCATTTTTGTCGGGCTGATTCTTTTTCTCACCTCAATGCCAAAATAGACCCATAATAAATTAATTGCTATATCGAATGCGTGGGTTTCTTTAACTTCAATTAAGAAATCACCGTCAATTTAAGAGACAGTTCTATTGACAAATGTGGACATGCTCCTAAATATAAAATAAATAACAACATTAGCAGAAACCGTTATGCAATAAAATTAATAACCTCAATTTAAAACGGAAAGTATTCTCCGTCCACACAATGGACATTAAATTTTACCATTTTAGGGGATGCACACACATATTCCATATTATCTTTTTTAATGCGAGTACCGCACAAGAGTCCCAACTGCTCACGTCTGGAGATCCCCAATTGGGGTATGTTATGAGGCTGAAGGTAGTGGGGAGGGAAAGGATATGGGGAAGAAGAAGGTGGGGAATTACCTGGTTATTCAGATCTGGTCACCAAACACGGCTAAAGCCATTTTAAGCAACGTTTTAATTCTGAACGGTGGTCTTATACCAAGGCGATACTGAAAGTATCTTCCACTCTGGAACGTGCCGCAAATATACTATATATTATTTTTAATTAATTCATTGTGAAATAATACAAATTAATCACCTTGCCCTTCCCACCAATAGGGTTGGCGTAAGCTGGGAGTCAGAATGTGTCGCGCGTGCCGACGACGCAGGAAATGTATGGGCTTATACGAAGCATATCGTACAAGTCCATACATTTCCTGCGTCGAAGAAGAAGAAGATGGGGTAGATTCAGATCTGGTCAAGAATCATATCATAAGAACAATGACATCCCCAATTGGGAACATCCCCAATTGAAGCCAAAGGTAATAGAGAGGGGAAGGAGATGGAGTCTGCACGCGCGACACATTCTGACTCCCAGCTTACGCCGACCCTTATGATCGTTGGTAAGTTAGTCCTGCAGTTCGGGAGATAAAACCGTCTACATGCTGGTAGCCTTCAAATGCCAGCTGTTAAAATAGTAAAAAACTATTGATGTACGAAACCAATCAAAACTAAGGAAAAAAGTAAAAAAAATCCTCAAAACCTGTAAAGATACTTACGAAGCTATGTTTATAACAGGTTATTTCTACTAAAGTGGATTATTCAACGAAATAGCATAATAATAAATGATCATCGCCTTTGTTTTGTATTACGAAGATCAAAACGAGGCAAGGTGTGCTACTTTGAATGTAAAAACGCATAAACAAAATAATAATACAGAATTTAGGTCAAGTTGTTAGACGTAAATCGCCTGGGCTGGTTTACACTAGGTTACAGAGTGTTTACACGGTTTGCAGTTTGGTTTCATGTTATGTCAACGTTATTATGACATTAGGAGCTCTATGTAATGTAACGACCATCAAAATGAGCTTTTTACTCAGAAAATGAAGATAATATTGGTAGTTCTTAGTCGAAATACATTTAAATATGACCAAAGCGGATAGGGTCATATTAGCTCAGCGGTAGAGCAACGCCCAGCAAGGCTAAGGTCCTGGATTCGTTTCCTAGATAATACCATATCTTTTATATTTTCATATTATTAATGAAGATAATATTTAATGGTTTAATTTAATAATTAACCTCAACGGCACGGTAATGTCACGGCACCGGCAACGCCACGCTGCTGTGTCAAGTGAGGGAAATGTATGTTAATGATTGCATTTCTCATTTGGGGGAAGCATAGGTATATATATTACAGTGTATGTCTCACTATTGTAAGAAAGAGATTCAGCAAAATTGTGATAAAGAACGTACGTTTATTGCCTTTTTGGTGCCGTTGCCGTGCCGTAACCGTGGGAATGTTGAAAGCGCCCATAGTAACTCAAGTTTTTTTTCCATTGGGTGTTTTCAACTTTGTTTATAACAATTTATGTTATCGACAAGTTTCATGGTATTTTATTCCAGTTTTAATATTAAAATTTCAATTTCTCTCTTTAAAACTAGACTTTTCTCTCAATTAATTATCTTTATTAATGATGATTTTTTACTCAATTGAACAATCAATATAATAGAAAAGAAGCATTGAATTTCCACTCAATTGTCACAATTAATATTGAAATTTCACTGTGTTCTCATCAACCTTGAATTCTCTTGTATTTTACATTCTCGTCGGGGGAATATCTCTAGGAGATAATAAAATGGAATCAGCGACTCAGGTTTCCCAGAAATAATTAAGCGATGACTCGTCAGGGAGAGGTTAACCGGTGAAAATGTTTTCAGTTTTCTCTCCCAAGGGCAATTATCTAAAATAAGCTCTCGGGTAAATAACCCTGTGACGTGCGCCAGTGTCGGCAGTTTATTTTTAATGAGAATGTTAGACTTTTTCTCAGACAGAGCAGTTAGATTCTTGGATTAGTCACTTAAAAATAATAAAAAAAAGTAAAAGAAAAACATGCGTTGAGCTTCGAAATGAAACTCTTATATTATTAGTTAAAATGGTTAGGTACACATAAAGAGAGATGTATTAAATTTAATATATTCTAATTTTATACAAATTGATTTATGGCTAATTGCATGGTAAAGAGGCGTTCGTCTATATTGTGATTTCGAAGATCGTTTTGATGCGAAATGTAACAAAACCCATGTGAAAGTTTTTATCGTTGATTTTATAATGCATCAATGATCTAACACAACCAATAAAGCCATTTAACGATTTTGCATTAGAACCTGATGGCCGTTTCCACTGCAGGGGTAGGCAGAGAGGACGAAACGCCAAACAACTCGGTCTTGGTACAAACTCCTTGCCTCATTGCCCGTCACCCATCTGTTATTCTGACTCTTGAAATGGCCTGACTCAAGTATTTGGTTTATTTGATCGTGCGATGTCTTCCGATGTCGGGCGTCACCGACTTTTTCTACCATTCACATTCGCCTCATATATTCTCCTTACACTCCTTTCTTCGTTAAGCTTCTCTTCTTAACCTTACTCATTACGCTTACATCAGCCATGAATTATTTGCGAATCTCCACATTGCTTAATTAGGGATTTCATTTCTATAGCATTCAGTCTACTTTCACTGGATTGTTAAAAGTTAAAACGATTGAATTTGTCTACAGAATAACGTACGGATTACTGAAAAAGAAACATTCTATGTCATGGAGTTGTGATGTTGTTTTCATTTATAAATGATGAAACATAGTCCTTAGCGACCCGTATTTTTCCTTAAAATTTACCTACTAGGTCTTTTACAATTTTGTCGTATAATAATAATAATAATAATTAGATACGTTTTTAGGTTTTCACGACCAAAAGCATTTTCGTTGTTGGTTTTTGGGGTGTTATGTCGTGTTGCGCTACCTCCTTCTTTAGCCGACGTTTCGGACGGCGTTGCAGTGTCCATCATCAGGGCAGATCCGGCAGATCACACATCGTCGGATCTGCCGGATCTGCCCTGATGATGGACACTACAACACACAACCATACAAAAAAAACAAACAACGAAAATAATAATAATTGAATAATTTGTAAAGCGCCTTTTTTGTTAGAAATCACCTCAAGGGCGCTGTACAATTTATAATGAATTCTTAGGATCAGTCTAGATTTATTATTTACAAATGTAAGTAACAAATAAATAATAATGAAAAACGCTTCATTTTGACATGCCTGTCAAGGGTTGTTTTAACAAACCTTGGTTTAAGGGGTAAATATATCCTAGCAACCCTCTTCCATATGAGTTCATCAATTAGGGAGACAACCTGTCTATTAAACTCTATTAGGTAGGCACCCACTCACACCCTTCTTCCAAATAACATGAACCATAAACTGCGTGGGAGGCCCACGACACCGTCGAAACAAAGCAAGTACTTGTATGTTAAATTCAGAAACACGAGGGGAACTCCTGTATTTCGTGAAGAGGTTAAAATATTCAAAAGGTATATTCGTATATCGTAAGAAAAAAACGTGGGCCTGTATTCCGAAAACTCAAGGTAACATTCAATAAGGAAACCAGAAACATCACATCATTCCGGTTCCTGATAATTATTAGTCTAGCCCTTTCTGTTCGTCAAATAGGTATTAAAAAATGCCCACCGGAACTTTTTATAACTCTACCGGTAAAATTACATCGTTCCTGAGTCCTGCCCTGACGTTTTTAAATAGCTTAAAACTAAAACTAACAGAAAAACCAATAGCCTGTCAGAATAAGCAAATGCCTGCCTACTAACATAATATTATCTCGTGGATAGGTACCTCCCTTAACTTTTTTATATGCTATTATTTATTATTAATATCATATTTGATTAAATACGCAAAAATATGCATGAATTTATTGAATTGTGGCAACATAAACAAAAACGCATCACTCCGACCGGCTTTATAAACTCGCTTGCCGGCTGAAAATTCAATAAACTTCGGCGTCGCGTACCTACCTAGATCACACCGGTATCGCATTCCTATTTCGCGCTGTGGCAACACTAAGCCTGACCTAAAAGGGGAGACGGGGCGGAACCCAGCCGCCATATTCCCGACCCATATCCAAGCGAGTTTAGGAACTAGGCCAAAAGGACACGAATTGGGTCACTCTCCCCTATAGCTTATAATATATGTACCAACCTAACAAACGTCCCGATTATAGAACAAGAGGGTGCATACAAGTACCTACGTAGTTCTAAATTTGAACGCGTCAGGTTGGTACCACCTACGTTCAAATTTTCCTTTGTGGTGTTTATTCCAAAGTTAGAACAGGCGAAACATTGTTCTGTGTATTTTTCTTTGACGTTTCAAAGCAGAGAATGGAATTTTTTGTAAATTTATTTCGTGAAAAATTCTGTCGCTTCTTAGTATGTTTATTTGTAGACGTTACCGAGGAAAATAGTACTTCCATTCGCAGTGCAATTAGGCAGCATTTAAATGCAACATAAACATTCCTATATTCCAATACAAAAAATCTGCGAAATTTAAGATATACGACGAGAAAATTTTGACGAAAAAAGAAAAAGGGTTGAGATATAAGTTAACCGCTTGGGCACATAAGCTTGTTTTCACGACAATTTAACGTAGGTAGACATAGCAATGACGTACGCCCCGGACTTGAGTTATTGCATTTTTTACTTTCTCAGAGGAAAAATCGCATTCGTCAATCATCAAATGGCTATTTAATTCGACACGTGTGAAAAACTAGTTTTCAGTTATGATGTAGGAAACAAATTATAAAAAATCTTCCATACAAAATTTTCGAACCATTTTCCCTTAAGTAGATACATTGTACCCTTTATGTTTGGGAAGACCAACCACACAAGGTAAATGGCTTCTGAATCGTCATTATCGTCCTGAAAACTTAAATCAAATCACCCCACTAAACTTTGTGCGGTGAATAAAATTTCAATAACCTTTGTAAATATAATATTTAAAAGTAATAATAAGTTGCCAACCTCCGAAGTTTGGCGGGAGACGATGGTTAGGGAGGCACGGTTTTTTCCGTAATGGCCGCCTAAAATTAGTTCGCGCGCATTCCGCGCACAGTTCCGGAAATAGGGCCATATTACAGATGATAAAATGTTGTTTAGTGTTGCCATCGGGAAACACGGAAATTGGAATTGCGATAGAAAATGCAGATGGTTTGAATGCGGGGCGTGATTGAACGATTACATTGGAAATTGAGTTAATTTCCTAGTGCTGGTATCAATGAAACAGATTGTGAAAGGGGGTTAGTTGATATCTCCTACTATTTATTTTTGGAAAACTTTCCAGTAAAAGTTTTCGCTTTTTGTAAATATAAACATAGGTATTAGGTGTCAACGATCGGCTATAAAATAAATAAATTTTAGTTTAATTCATCTGGCAACGAAAATGATTGCTTAAAAAGTGTTGTTTAATGTCATTTGAGTGACTTAATAACTCAGGTGCGGGACATACGTCATTCCTATGTCTACCTACGTTAAATTGTCGTGAAAACAAGCTTATGTGCCAAAGCGGTTTTAATGCTATCGTCATTTTATTTTTACCTAAAAAAATTGTCACATTACTAAAAGAAACCTAAAACCAATAAACTAATCCGAGTTTTTCTTATAAATTATATATAATAAATTTTTTTTATTTATAAGAAAAACTCTCTTTTTAACTTTTGAAGGTTATTCCCATCAATGAATATTATTGTATAATTCCATATCATCGAAGAAGAAGACAACAACAATAATAATCTAAATAAATAATAATATTATTATTATTACTAAAACTATACAGACAGACCAATTAGTCACAATTGGTCTGTCTGTATAGTTTTAGTAATATAAATATAATATAATAAAACTATACAGACAGACCAATTGGTCACAATAGACCCGATATAGTTTTACATGACAAAATTTAAAAAATAACTTATGTATATCATTGATGTAGCTATTCCAAATTCCTGTAATATTGAAAAATCTGTTTCTGAAAAAATAAGAAAGTATACAGATTTAGGAAATGAAATTAAAAGAATTTGGCATTCTCAGACTATAAAAATATTACCATTTGTTATTTCGGCTACTGGCATTATACCTAGCTCTCTCATTAAAAATTTAGGCATATTAGATTTGTCAAAGAATTTGTATATAAAAAATGCAAAAATCAGTCATTTTAAATACATGTAGGATTACAAAAGATTTTTTAAATATTTATATTGAGGGATCTGTAGGATTTATCGGTCAAATTAGGAATTCCACCGAGCCGAACCCTCTGATATGAAAATATCTGGAGTCGGTGAATTATATTCCCATTTAATAGTTTGGTAGATAAACATGTTGTTCTTGTATTGTTTTGTATTTATTATACTTATATAATACACTTGCATAACGTGGTGCGTAAAAATATGAAAATGAACAAGAGACAGAAAAATAATAAAACATAATGGTCGCAACTGGGACTCGAACCCAGATCTCACGTCTTACTGGGACGGCGCTCTACCAATTCAGCCATTGCGATCTATTATGTGACTGTGATCTATTATGTGCCGTCCCGGTAAGACGTGAGATCTGGGTTCGAGTCCCAGTTGCGACTATTATGTTTTATTATTTTTCTGTGTCTTGTTCATTTTCATATTTTAATTTAGATTATTATTGTTGTCTTCTTCTTCAATGCTAAATTATATTACTCATTGTGTTTCTTTCGTTCTAAAAATGTGTTTTGAATCTAACCATTTGTGTACCTATCCGTGTTTATCCATAATATTTCCTTCACATTCAGTATCTCCTAATTCAGACTTCTCTCTTGAATATGATATGTTTTGAATTAAACTCTTTTTACAATACTAGATACAATATTATGTATTATTTACGTAATTATCTTGTCATTTCTAAAAACATCTGTTAAAAGTAACATGAATTTAAAACCAAAAGAAAACTTTTTTCAAATTAAACTGTCTTTAAATAACAGGAACAACGGTTAAAAATTGCCCACAAAAGAAGATAAGGTAAATGATTGTTATTACACGTCTCAAATTGTGATAGACATTGAAAAATCGGAGATTTACTATGAAATTGCTGGTAATTTACGCAGTAAACGTGTGAATCTGCTTGATTTGGTAAAATAAACATTGCATCGCGCGTATTAGCCGCGAGCATTGCGGCATTGGCCAACTCTGAAAGAAATTCCACCTTAGCGGAATAGTGTCAATGGAAGTGGGTCAACGTCAGACAAATAATATCATCGAAGCCACACACATCCATACACCGAGCAACCATAGAGCAAATAAAAATACATAGAGCAATCGGGCTAGTCGTCGTAGTGTTGCGACACCTCAAACCCAACGCAGCTCTCGGCATTATTTATCTGCTCTCCTGCTGCTAATATGTTATAATATTAATATATCTATGGACAGTATACTTATGTTAAGATGATGCAGCACAAAGTGTAGTATATGTGTAGAAATAGTGTACAAAATTCCAAAAGAATCGGTAAAGTAGATTTTGAGTTATGATGTTCACGAACTTCAAAAATTTGAAGCGAAAGCGAAAGATTTGCGAGAAAATCGATTTAAAGTTTTTTATACTCGAAAATCCGGTCGAAAATCGAAAAGGGCTATTCGCTTGAAACGATGTCTCTTCGTTAGTTTGGCTCCGATTTACTTTAAATTTTGACAAAATACTCTCGACATGTTGCACATTCAGAAAATTTAAAAGAATTTAACTTAATAAAAGAGGGGCGTTTTTTAAAGTAAGTATAGCTTTGATATTAAGAAAACGTGAACGTCTGAACCGAATTATGACTGGACACCCCGGTGGAAGGAGAAAAGTGGGAAGAGCCAGAATGAGGTGGGAAGACGAGATAAGAGGGGATACAGCACAGCTTCTCCAGATAACAAACTAACAAACAGCCGCTGAGGACAGAGTAGGAGGCGAATGTTGCGGGAGGCCAAAGCTTGATACGGACTGTAGCGCCACCGGAGAGAGAGAGAACGCCAGATATTTTCGCTTAGCTAACCATTGCATAATGGCCATTTTAGTTATCAATTAATTTAGAACTCATTATTCGGATAAAAATATTTCTTAGAATTTCTGTCATTCTTTGAATGACAGAAATTGATATTACAAAGCGTCATCTTCGCTAAGAGCGTAGGTACTTACTTAGCAAAGTATTCTACAATACATGTACAGTTAATTTTGCAACTGATTAACAGTTGACAACAAATAAGTAATTAAGTACAAAGAGTTGGAAGATGCATTCTCTTAGAAATATATTTTGTTTCGCGATCCATCCTTCTAAGTTTTACATCCATTGGAAAAATCTTGAAAAGTCATCAACAAATTATTCAATGGCACAATGTGGATTCCATTATAGTTCCAATTTGACAGTTCAAAAACGTATTATCTTCCTAATTTGACAATCAAATTGGTAAAACAATTTCTGGTGTTAATAAATAAATAAATAAAAATATCGAATGCGTCCATTGCGTTTCTAACGTTCGAGAAGGTAAATAGTGTCATATTGAATAATGCGGGTGAAAGGAGTACGAATTGTAGAAAGAGAAAGGTCGAAAGTGAGATTGGAACATAATGAGAGTGAATGCACCCGACATTTTTAGTGATGTCTATTTTTTTATTTAAAAACTAGCGAGTACCCGGCATGAGTTGCAAAGCCACTCCAAGAAAGCGAACCCCATCTCCTTCGTTCCCCTCCGTCCTCCCGGAATCTCCTCCCCCTCTCCCCTGAATTCTTGACACAATCCCTTCCAATTTTGAAATTTACAATTATATACAAAACAAATACCGTTTCATTAAACCAGGTTACAATCACAGACAGACCCACAACTGAAAATAGCATTTTGATTATGCCTAATATAAACAAACAATGTCGGTATGTAATAAAACGACTGAAATTATAATTATTTATTAAAAAAATATATGAATATAATGGAATCGCAAATAAAATTGTTTTTGATTTTACAACACATATTTTAATTTAATTATAATCAAATTTGATGTTCGTTGAAATTATTGGTCGATCAGCCCCATTTTGATTTGTTGACATTTGAAAGGTCCCCGTTAAGTGCCGATTCTCAAATCGTTTCAACTTTTCCATAAATTGTGATCAGCTGAAAATCACAACAATTAGACCGACAAACTTGACAGCTGATTGCAAATTTGACGGTGACCGTGTCAAAATTTAAAAAAAATCTATATAGTGCTAATCGTCAAATGTGACGAAAGTTTGAAATAACAATGGTCAGCCACTGTAAGAGGGTATTACCAGAGAATACCGTAAATTAGTCCTTTTTTAAATCAAATTCTAGATGAATTGACGCTTTTTTACAAAAAAAACATCAATTGATTTTGAAAGATTGTTATTTTATCTGGTACACGCAGTTTTAAAATTTTGTAAAACTAAGTGTCTTTTTAAGATTCTAAGGATATACCGTTGGTCGTTGGCAGATTTGTTCAATTTTCAAACGATAGATTCTATTAAACAACACAAATTTTAAATCATGTAATCATACAACAAAATAAATCAATCCATAATCTAGTCAAAACAGTTTTCATTTTTTTTTTAATTAATTTTAATTTTAGTTAAATTAAAATCATTAAAAAATAAATCCCAGAACGTGTTTTGTGGCAAAAATACCTTAGTTTTTCTATTTATTTAAGGTATTACTTACAAACTAAAATATTTCAAAAATTTTTACACGCTTATTTTGTTTAGACATTATTAAAAAATCATAAATACTTATGATGAAAAAATACTTACAAGAAGTATACAATATTTAATAATTTATCATTATGCGTTTTGAGCATTTTTATTGCTCACTTGAAGGTAGCTATATGTATATTAAAGCAAGTTTTGAATGAAATAAAAAGATATGAAAAATTTTAATTTTAAAAATTTGATACGGGGAATAATCGATCTTTCTCATTGGAACCTCCATGTACAGTTGCAAGCATTTTTAAACTTTCATTTTCAGCCGATGGTCAATCACTCTTAATAAGGGCTATACTACCTTTTTAAAAAATCAACGCAAAATGGTTCACCTCATGATCATTAGAATTCAACATGCAATACATAGACTTTGAAACCACAACCTTTCCCAATTTTTCTTACAAATAAACTTTATTTATTTTCGGTTTGTAGGCATAATATAGCCCGATGTTTGAAAGCGTTCAGTCAATCATTAAACCTCGGCTTAACGACTGGTTCAGATAAACAATAAACAAAGCACAGAAGAGCATCGTTTGTCTATCGGCCAGCGAAGGCCTTTAGTGCCGGCCTGTAGTCTATGGCCAATAAAGCAGGCACTCAAAACCTCCGTCTGATGTAAATTATTTCCTAGTTTATGGGACTTCGTTGGGGCGGTGGCTGCAGTGACCATTAGTTCCGTATTGCTTCATTAGATATTGCAACTAGATATTGTATCTTATTCGAAACATCGTAGTTAGGACAGGCAAATAAAAATAATAAAGTCTCTTAATTAATAATAAAACTCAGAGTATTACTTTTAAGGGGATTAGAGTACCTACTATGGCTACTTAATTTCTTATTTCGTCTTTCTACTATCCCGGTTAACAATAAACTGAACATGCTCTGGGGCTTGGAAGAAGGACGGAGTTAAGCCAATATTGGAATTTAGAAGGGAAGTAGGAACAGATGAATTGATTGAGCGTTAGTTTTTGTTTCTTGCTTCCCGCTTCTTCTAGTTTCGAGTTTCTAAAATTTTCTTGACTCCTCTGATCTATTCTTGCCAATTCTTAGATATTTATCAACTTATTTCAGTTTTTTCTTCATCTTCTTCTTTCACTTATTCGTCCTCCTTAGTTCTTCTGCCTGATTCTGATTTCTTATTGACTAATAGATCTTGCCTTGTCGGGGCTTATCATGCCATTCGTGGCTTGTTCTAGTCTCTTTTATCCAGTTATTTGTGTTTACACAAGTAAATATCGATAAAAATATTATTTTTTGTACTCACTCGTTGCAAAACATGTTCGTTTAATTTTTACAAACCGTGGTAAATTTTTGACTACCGCGTGTAATGTAATCAGAAGCGAAACCGCGTTTATAATTTACAATTTGCAAGAAACGTTACCACAATCTATAGCAATTTACAGTGAAATAGCTCAAAGAACGATGGTACAGAGTTGTAGAGGCTACTCTTTCATGCTGTTATCTCAACAGCATTATAAACAATCTCAATATACATCTTTATTACCAGTAGCATAACCACTTCTTCACTAAATCATTTTTAAGATTGCTTTGTTTAATAGACTAGACCTTACGCGTTTAATAGTTTGGATTTATGACTTCAAATAATTTTGTTATAATTTAGAGGTAAAACTTAATTTCGAATTTAACGGCAAATATAAGACATATTGGTACTTAGTAGTTTCACGTCTGCTCGTTTTAAAATGCAGCTGATAAACGTAACAAGTTTACCAAGATCGAATCATCGATGTCAATAAGCAGACAGTCACAATGATTTGAACGTAAACAACAACAAAATAACCATTAGTGTCAAGTCTCTACATTTTAAGGTGTGTTACAATAACACTAAAACTACCCCCTCACTAATAAACGTTCCTAAATTCTTTCTTCAATCTTCGCAAATATTGGATTGAATCATTAATGCAATATTGTATTTGTTAGGCTTTCTTGAAAGATATGAGTTTTTTAATTGACAAAACTATTTATTCATATTCATATTGCTTGTGTACGTGTACGTGCGGTAACAATTATTTTTTATTTTAATTAAAAGACAAAATAACTTTGTTTTCTTCACTTTTTATTTATACACATTCTACATGTTTCGTGAACGATGTTCACCTCATCAGGAACAAATGTATACTAAACTTAAAAATTAAATATAGATTACATATGGGAGGAAAGGCTAGAAGAAAGGGGAAGGGGTAAGGGTGGGGGAAGTTAATTACAATTAGGAATTTCAAAGTCATTAGCAGGGAAAGACCGGTTAAGTGGGAAAAGGTTCAAAAGAGGGTTTATAAAAATTTTCTGCTTATTTATTATGTCAGCTTTATTATTTACATTTTTTCTAATTTCTAATATCTCTAAATTATTTATCTGTGATGCCTTGTAACCCGTGTGTAATACTTTAAGCCCATGGTTTTTGTCAAAATTATGATCATACTTTAATAAATGATCTGCAAACTCAGATTCACTGTTGCCATTTAATGCTCTGAGATGTTCCTTAACCCTTACTTCAAAGTTTCTATTGGTTCTACCTATATAAAAGTAATTACAATCTTTGCAATTGAGTCTATAAACGCCCGATTTTTTGTTTTAATTTCGCTATCTTTGTTGTTAAGGATGAATTTTTTTAATTTATTATTAATTATTTTTTCTTAATATTTCAAAGCATCACTTGTAAAAAGCGTTTATACGTAAAATAATTATACGCGCGCCATCTATAAAAGAGTAGAATATGAAGTCTTTTGACAATCACCCTTTTGCTGTTTCCAATAAAAAGGCTAAACTTCAGTTTACGACATGTGGGTACTTGCCTGTGCCTATCCGCATAATGTAGGTGCACATCGATTGAAATCAGAGGGCATAAAAGTTAATATGAAATTCAAACTTACAAACATAATTTTTAATCTGTAGTCATAAAAATTGATAACATTCTTTCCTTTTCTCAGAGTTGTGCAATAGTCGTTCAAATTTATTCATAGCCAAGTCATTTAGAAAATAAATTTAAAAAAGGTAATTTAGGATACCACACTTATCTAATCTGTCGTTATGGCACTAAACTTGATTTGTTCTCTTGAAACCACGTTGCTTTCTTCTACTTTGCTCTTACTTGTTCTACACTCTTCTTCCTCCTAACACTCTCGGAAGAAAGAAACCTGCGGGCCAAACCTGATCTATTACCAGATATACACACAAAACACAGTGTCCGGAATCTTATGGTGAAAGAGAAATCATTTACCTATTCCTTGGTGATTTGACAATCTCTTCGATGTTTCTAAGTTTAGGTAATAGAATAGTTACACAATAAAGCGGTACTTAATACTTGAAACATTGCTGGATTTAAAATAGGTATATGTCGAGTTATTTTATTTTACATATCCATGTAAAATAAGATAACTGAACATCCATGCCCAAATTCTGACTTGTTTTGCTACTAAACTTTAAGGTTGGTATACCGCAAGTAAATACTATCACATTGCAGGCTCAATGTTGTGATATATTTATGTAGTTTTCGTCAATTCGAACTTGAGTAACAATACAGATTTTACCGTTTACATTGATTGACATTAGACACCGAATTATCGAATCATATCAGACGAAAAATAATCATAAAAGAGCCAGTTCTCTTAATTGGTGTAGAAACCAAAAAAATGATGTTTTCACCTTTTTATTATATTTTTGTTTTTATTTAGTTATTCTATTGTTAAACAATGATTAAAATGTAAAATTGTTGTGTGTAAGAGGTGAAATAAATTGAAATAAATAAAAAAAAAAAAAAAAAATATCGAAATATTCTGTCATATTTTATAATGATATTATAATTCAAATAAATGAGACAACAAAGTGGCATTTCGACATCCCTTTGAAAATTCATTAAAAGTAATGGGAAAAAATAGTCCATAACCTAACCTAATCTATTTAACCATTCTTTTATCGTAAATAGGTTAGTGATTGACTTCAAGAATTAGGGAGAAAATTAAAGCGGGAAAATACTTACCAATGTTAAATATTCAACAAGGGACTACTGCACACTCAAAATTTCTAAAAAATGTCAAATGCACATCACAAACATATTTAATAATATTTTGATTGTGCGTGTGCATTATGAATTAATATTGTACATTTTCTAATAAAATAAATAAATAAAGTTTACAATTAGGTAAGTAAGGCTGAATCAATAATGCTGGTTTCTCATATTGCAATCGTAAATGTTGACGAACGATTGGACCTGTGTAACAAACCATCTAATTGTTTTGCAGATTTCCAAGAGTATATTGATTAGTTCTTCGATCTCGAATACTTTCTCATTCCCGCATCGCTTCGTCTCTCGCTAATTAGGGATGCTATTGGTTATTTTTCACCCTGCCTATCAGGCTTACAGATGTGCTGAAAGGGATGTCACAACTGGAATGAGCGATATAAAAAGAATAAGTTGCATTCCGGTTCTTACAGCGCATTTTCAGGTAAACTCTGGCTTCAGGTAAACTGAGCCAAAGAGACGCGTTTGAAACCGTCGGCTTCGGATTTCAGCTAACCCAGAGTGAATATACTCGTAACCCTTTTGGCAAAACGAGCGGTTAAGGGAACAATTAAGATGCCTTTGGGAGTGAACCCATTAAGTTATTGTTAAATTTTATTATACTGTCTTACTATTGTTGAACTGCTCTAAATACGTGTCATACTTGCAAATTGATCATACCCAAAATAAAGACTAATTGTGTTTACAGATAAAATTGTGGATTTCATTTAACCCCGTTCCATCATCGTGTTTAAACTTCAAGTAAGGTAACAGTATCTACAGAAACACTGTGATAATGGAATCGTTGATTCGTTTATATACATATGTATTCCCGAACGCTGTTTATGGTGACGTGATCAAGAACCACGAAGTAACATTAACATTACAGACTCTATCCGTAACGACTGTTTACATTAAGATTAGGAACCTAATCATATAAGACTTGAAGAAATGTGGTTTCCTTTGATCTGGGAGACATTTTATAAGGCTATACGGAAACGAAGAATAGGTTAATGAAGACACTCCAGTATTTGGAAATTAAAGCAAACAATTTCAATTAACGAACTTATAATACAACATTGTGAGCGTGTTATATAACATTATATACAGGGTGTAACAGCACGTACCAGAAGGATTTTAACCGGCGATTCCTGAGCATATTTGAAGTAAAAATGTAGACGTCATTTTGTTGTTCGATGATGTTCATTTCCAATAAAAATATGTTTCTATTACACGCCGCAACTGAGTATTCAGGAGAGTAGCGCGTTTATAGCCTAGCGGGTCACTTGATAAGCATTGCATCTCTTTCCGGAAGCACGGTAACACACAGCATAGCAAGCGTATCACATGATCCCTTCGTGACGTATAGGAGTGGGATCAGTGGTGACGTGTGATTGAAAAGTATATATTTTTTGTTTTTAATAATAAAAAAATATATCGTCGGATAGTAGAAAGGCATCTACTTCTTTCACCCAAAAAAATCTCTGGAATCGATAATATAAATCCTTAAGGTACATGTTGTTACACCCTGTAAGTACTTATATTTTTCATAAGGCAAATTTTATTTTATTTTGTTGTTAACTATTGTTCGTAATGCGTAGAACTTCATTATTTAAAAAAAAAGTTAATTAAATTAATGGCGGGGCATGTTTGGCTTCCTTTGCAGAACTATTTCAATTTTAAAGGCGGTAATGGGTTGTTTGCTACGTTTGGTGGCTTAGCAGGGGTGCCCGGGTTCATGGGGTGAGGTTTGTCTAGGTCTTGGCGGCGGATGATCTGGACACACTGAATCCCAGATTCCTACCCAACCCTCATACCTCTTTGCTTCCCAGAACTTCCTCTCCTACCTTTCCTTAAAAAAACACCCCACACAGCATCCCCAAAGATGACACAGGCCCTGAGGGAAATAATTTTCCGCAGGGCCTCCTGTGTAAAGCCTATGTAAAAACAAAAACAAAAAAAACTATAATTGATGAGATTATATGAGAAAGCTCTAGATTTCTTTAATTTGAATTTTTTTATATATTTTTATTAGGTTGCCATGTATACCGGTCGATTAAACTCCAACATCCTTCCTATCCTCAGAGCACGTCTTCTAAGTCCTAAAAATAAGTGTCCCATGGTGTACCGGTATCAATGGAACAGGATTGCTCCTGGCTGGGGTCGTATCGCATCGTATCTACAATCGTATTGTATCGTATCGTCTGAAGATGACTTTAACAAGCTGAAACCGGTCACGGTCAAATCAATTAAAGTGGAAATAAGTTTTATATTTGTTTTATTATATTATTAAATTACAGGGCCTCCTGTGTAAAGCCTATGTAAAAACAAAAACAAAAAAAACTATAATTGATGAGATTATATGAGAAAGCTCTAGATTTCTTTAATTTGAATTTTTTTATATAAATTATTAAGTCACTTAAAATAGATGTATTAATGTAGAAACGTTATAATATACGATGATACGTACAACGTACCAAATGAACAACTTTGCTATGTCGTGAGGCGCCAAACGACATTTTAATTGTACGTATTTATGTTCCGGTAAATCTGAAATGTCACCACGCCTAAATAACCTAAGGGCAATCTGTTCTCGCCGTTTTCAACATCAATATTAATTTTAATATTATCTTTACTTAGGAACACACATCTAAACTGTAAAGCAAAAAATCTTTGTTTGCTTTGACTGTTTGTAAAGTCTAGTTAAAAGCAAACACTTATAGTTAATTTACGGAGTTTTAAAAATGAATATTGAAATCTCGGGCGAAGCCGGGTAGTACATAAAAATAGTCTCCAATAGTACAAAATTTTACATTTTACATTTGCCATTTCAGGTAATTTCGTTGATCCTGAATTTGAAATATGAGATTGAAAAAAATAACTTTTTAAAAAAATAGACCTTCATGGCCAAGTGGATTGATGCGTTTTCCCGGTAAGACAGATGTCCTGGGTTCGATTCCCATTTGCGTCAGTTACCTTCTTGTTTTGTGTCTTGTTCTGTTTCATGCTTCATTTAGATTTATTAATATTATCTCCCTCTTCAGTGATTAATTTAATAATATAATAAAACAAATATAAAACTTATTTCCACTTTAATTGATTTGACCGTGACCGGTTTCAGCTTGTTAAAGTCATCTTCAGACGATACGATACAATACGATTGTAGATACGATGCGATACGACCCCAGCCAGGAGCAATCCTGTTCCATTGATACAGGTACACCATGGGACACTTATTTTTAGGACTTAGAAGACGTGCTCTGAGGATAGGAAGGATGTTGGAGTTTAATCGACCGGTATACATGGCAACCTAATAAGCCAATATTGGAATTTAGGATGAGCAGGAAGAAAGGAATGGATTTGGCGTTATAATTTTTTCTCTTTATATCTTTCTTGTTTCTTCCCGGCTCTTCTTGTCTATTTCTGGCTGTTCTTGACTCTTCTTGCCTCTTCTTCGCTATTCGTGTCTCAAGTCTCTTCTTCACTCTCTGGCTTCTTCTTTGATCTTCTCTTCTATTCTTGGCTCTTCTTGGCTATTCTTTTCTCTTATCTCTTCTTATTTATTCTTGGGTTTTCTTGTCTCTTATTGACTCTGCTCGACTCTTCTTATCTCTTCTTGCCTATTCTTGATATGATCTCTTCTTCTCGGCTCTTCCTGACTCTGCTTGTCCTTTTTTTGCCTATTCTAGGATCTCCTCGTTTCTTATCGGCTCTTCTTGGCTCTGCTCTCTTCTTGCTTCTTCTTGTTTCTTTTTGTCTTTTCTGGGATCTTCTTGGCTCTTATTGTCTCTTCTTGTACAGAGTTTTGTCAAAAATAGTGCTGTCTCTTTTCTTCGTTCTTGGTACAAATTATTCTTATAATCTACGGTTTATATGCATAATATATGAGGGTGGGGGGAAGGGTGGTCCACAAGGATTTTATTTAATTATATGGGTTTTCTTACATTTGTTGCTACATCGTCTTTGACTGTTATTTTGGTTATTCCTAGTAGGCTTAATTACCTGGGCTTGGTAGCTTACTTTAATATTGTTTTTGGGATACCTTACAAGTAATGCGAATTATTATAAAACCTATTGTTGTCGTGTTTATTCTTAATTAAAATCGTTAATTTAAGTTCTATTTAAAAACCACTGTATTTAGAAACAAACTACAAAGTTGTATTTGATAAGCGGGGCGATATAAACATGCTAATAATATTGTTTTTGGAATATCTTACAAGTAATGCAAATGATTGAAAACCTAATTTTATTGTTGTCATGTCCATTCTTAATTAAAATCGTTAATTTAAGTTCTATTTAAAAACCACTGTATTTAGAAACAAACTACAAAGTTGTATTTGATAAGCGGGGCGATATAAACATGGTAATAATATTGTTTTTGGAATATCTTACAAGTAATGCAAATGATTAAAACCCTAATTTTATTGTTGTCATGTCCATTCTTAATTAAAATCGTTAATTTAAGTTCTATTTAAAAACCACTTTATTTAGAAACAAACTACAAAGTTGTATTTGATAAGCGGGGTGATATAAACATGCTGACAAATGTACGTAGCCTAAATAAATAAACTTTAAGAGCGCTAGTTCCTATGATTTACATTAAATTATAAATGACTCTGCACGATAGTGTGCGTAATTCAGTGCCGAGAATAATATGGGCTAAGCCGGCAGTTAGTACCAGCGAGCTATATAATAATACGATACGATAGCAGTGTCGTAATACCAAACGTACATTGTATATATAAATACCGGTATATGTAAGTTTGTATAGTAGCAGTGCCGGCCGGCTTTTCTACGATCTGGAGCGCGCCGGCTGCATCGGCCGGGTCTCCATTGTGCAATCTATGCGAGCAGGGACGCATGCGCGGTGACCTGACCCATTTACTCTGCCCCTCCCCTCCCCGCTACCTCCCACCGCCACCAGGGTGAGGACAACACTCCCGCGGCAAGGGCAACACCGACAAAACGAAACGTAAGAAAATGTGGATTACACTGTGCTCTAACACAAAACAACTGTTTTTTAATGTCTTCAGACTGGCAAGAATCACAATTGAACTGCTAAAAGAAGTCATTTCCTCGCAAAAGTAAACATAGACAATGGAAAGACATACCTAACCTAAAACCATTCTGTTTTGGCAAATGCTTCTTACTTCATTATTTCATTTACATCGCGGCTAGGCAAGACAAAGAAAAATAAATGAAAAAAATGTGGACTATATTTAGATACGAAGATAAAAGAACAATACAAACGAAATAAAATAATGAAAGAAAAATTATATTATATATATTTTCCGCTTCTTGATATCTACAAGAAATCGAAACAATTCCTAAAAATAGGATTTACCTAACACTTTTATTATATTTATTGAAGAAGAAGATAACAATAATAATCTAAATTAAAATATGAAAATGAACAAGACACAGAAAAATAATAAAAGATATCGGTAGCAACTGAAACTTGAACCCAGATCTTTCGTCTTACCGGGACGTGCGCTATATCAATTCAGCCATTGCCACCTATTATAAAACCGCCGTAATTGTTAAAGTCATATTTAAAATTTCAGAATTAATAATATTATCTTCCACTAATGTTTTTTTTCCATATTATCGGCAGCTACCTTTTTCATTGGAAACAAGTGTTCAAAGAAGTGTCTGTTACCTAGATAGTGTCTCGGATAAATATATCCGATTTTATTTATATGAAATACCTATTAATATATCACTTTTATATTCATTTTCATAACCGTGTAATAACTAATAACGAACGCTGATTAAACGATTTAAATGGTTAAACGAAAACAAATCACCTTGTATTATATACACCACTTATTTAACCAAAATTTTCCACATCTTTCGAAACCAAAGGTTCCTTCGTCAGGCATAAAATTAAAATTAATAAATTAAGGAATCATCAATGCAAAAAGAAGAGTTCTGATAAATTGCATCTGCAAATCTGCAAAGGGTGTAATTATGAAATAATACTACTCAGGAAAAAGAAAAGAATGAAATAAAGGCTCCTGGAAAATAATGATTGGCTGATTCATAAAGGGTCAAGAAAGCGTTGATAATAAGTAATACTAAATTGTAAAAAGCATTCCATAATTTGTACGGTTGCTCCTATCACAAGTGAATGATAATAGATTGTTTTCGCTGCAGATGTCGCTGGCCCTTGGGTACCTACTTCAATTTAAAATAGGTCAATCCAATTACTAGTGGTTAGAAAAGTTTACGAGTTATTCATGCAGCTTCACGTTTATCATCTTCTACAAACGCATCACAAAGGTGGGAGATGCTGTATATTAAATAGTTTGTCATGGTGTGGTAAGCTAACGTCTAAGCAAGTAGATTAAGCACAGTACAGTAAACATTAGATCAGATAGAATTCCTTAATTCAATCGCGGCAGTACCTATTCTGTATTGAGAAATCAATTGGTCTTCCTAATGTAAAAATATTTTATTAACTGGAGCGTATTACATGCGTCTAGTTTGCCTGCATCAAATATGACGGTAATGTCATAACTAGAGATGGCCATAAGCGAGATATTCATTTTGGAAAAACGACATTAAGTATCGTTTCAAAGCTTTCACCATGTTCCAAGTTCGTCGGGATAAATGATTGTAATCTGAATTAAGAATATGTTTCGAAGGAATCGCTCGAACAAACGATATGATTTGTTGAGACAGTGGGATGAGAATAAGGTGGTGTATTCGTTCAGATATTCATCAATACTCTGCTGGTATCAAAGGCTTGGAATCTGAAGGGCTTTGTTCTCTGACGATGATTTAATCTCCGTTGATAGCTTAGTAAATACGGTCTAGACAAGGACTTTGCAAGAAGGCACTGACACAATACCTATAACATAATACAGTAAGAAGAGTGAGAGAGAGAAATAGTTAGCGTATTTTAAACCCTAACTTATCAAGAGGTTCGTGTTTTGGGTTTTGTTTTTGTTTAGGTTAACGAGAATGAATAAAATGAATACTAAAGCTTCCACTTACAAAAAACGAATTTTATTATTAGTAGGTACATAAAATATGATCCTTGGTGAAACCCTTTTAAGATAGACAAAAATATTTTACATAAAAAAGACAAAACGCGTGATAGCACATATTATTTCAATAAATACTTTTAGCAAAGACGTGTTTCTAATAACTGATGTCATATTACTAATATGGAGCAGGCGAACATGGTGGCCGCCCGTTAATCCCGCTTCCGGCATAGCATTTTCATGTATTACAATTTTCCTCAAATTTTTAAACGAAATCCCAGAAATTCTTCTTTTGCACCGATATCGATATCTTGTGACAGCGTGCGGTCATTCTTCCACATAAAAAAAAACTTACTGAGATGAGCTGAGAATTCGCCAGCCATTCAAACGAATTCCCCGATTTTCTTTCTCGATTTTGACATAATGCAAATATTTTTTAATGTAAGTAACGTAGATATCAACCACAAGGCATGTCCATGGGTTTTGCTTTTTTTGATAAGATACCCCCCACTAATCCTTAAAATTTCCTGTTGGTTAGCCATCAACAGACGTTCAGTGTACAAATTTCACAAAGTATTTTTATATTTTTAAAAAAGCAAAACATATACGCACAATATTTTCTTCCAATGCAGTGATAAAAATCGGGTCCGATTCGCTCAATATTCGGGAAGGGGGAGGAAGATAACAGCGTCAATGACAACAATAGTTTAAAAAAAATACCTTTTATTCAAATTTCTCGGCGCCTGGGTTTCCTATTAATACTACCTCACATTACTCCTTAGATCTCTCGTAACTCTTAAGGTGGAAAGTTTGTTTTTCTTCCGAGGAGTATTCTGGAAGATACCAGAAATCCCAATTCCAGGTATCTACTTAACTGATTCCCAGTATCAACCGTTGAGGGAATATACCCCTAGACTTTCGATTTCCCGCCGGCGCGTGTCCCATTTTATGAAAGTACTTGCCGCGTGTCTGGCATCGATTGTAGAGGGAAGAGGGAGACGTAGTAGCTCTCACCTCCCCACCCCCGTGCTCTCCGGGCAGCCCACTGCCTCCAGGTCAGGGCGGGTGGGAACACACCGCCACCCACATTCGCTCAAATCACACAATGCCATCAGAGGCAATAGGTTCGTGATGGTACCAAGTAGCTATCAACAAATTCGATTCCAGAATTGGAACGCGCCTGAAAGAGAGTGTATTTTTTATTATCAAAATGCTCGGATTAAAAAACTAAACTTAACTATACGCACAACTCAGATCCCTCATCACTCACATTCATACATCGTTTCATGCTTCTTTCCAAGTTCTAGCGGTTCATGTCAAGCACCTGATGCAACCGATCGCGCCATGTCTCCTTCGGCCTCCCCAAACATCGCTGCCATTAACTCATTTTAAATAATGTGAAACAAAAAATATCAAACGAAATCTTGTTTATCTGTTTATCCTTCGAATACAGCTTGGTTGAAGAGGTCCCATAAATTTTCAAACTAAGGACACTTAACACTTGAGTAGCAGTGTACACAATCCAGCATTGTGAGTTTCTTTGTTCGTTAGCTTCACTTTCCATTTTTTATCGGTTTAAAACTTTATAACAATTGCAAGGTAAACGATAAAAACTAAGCTCATTTCGCGAGGTGAGAAGGTACGCACTATGTAAAAAAAACAACATATTGTGTTCAACACTTTTCAGCAATCTTATCAAAGAAAACCACTTAGAAGGAGTAAGCACATAGGAGCGTTTACATACTAATTTCGTTGTCTTTGATGAGCTTTAGGGTCGGCGTAAGCTGAAAGTCAGAATGTGTCGCGCGTGCAGACGACGCAGGAAATGTATGGACTTGTATGACATGCTTCGTATAAGCCCATACATTTCCTGCGTCGTCTTCACACGCGACACATTCTGACTCCCAGCTTACGCCGACCCTTATTCCTGTGTGAAATTATTCACGTTTAATTAATTCTAATTTGCTTTGAATTTAAGTTTCATTTTCAAAACTGGAGCTTCTTGACAGAAGAATAATTCAGACAAGGAATAACTAGGTTCTACTTCGGTAGATTTGTTAAAGAATCTTCAATATCATGCAGAAAGAATCAGCTAATCGCTCATATTAACTACAGACGCCAGGCCCTACCCTAAATGAAAGAAGAAAGATACCAATAAAAAAGGTCACGGCGCGCCCATGCTATGAGGGTACTTTATACTGCTACCCCAGCTTCGGAGTACTTACTTGGCGTTGGTACTGGCAGGGCGCTCGCTGGCAGGGTAGGTCCCGCTTTCTCCCTGCAGTGAGGCAAGTTCCACTCGCGTCTCCCAGCCTTTCCCCGCCCCTCTCCCCGTCTCTCCAGTGGCCTAGATCCGGTAGGGACCGCCAACTGGGTTAGGTCACCGGGCGAGGTCCCGGAAGCGGAGCTAAAATGGCGGCGGTACAAGGCCAGGCCAAAGTGCAGTGTCAATATTAAGGTTTTGTGCTGGCATCTGGCACCTAGCGCCAAGCGCAAAACGACCGACACGCCATGTGCCACCTTTAGCGTGGAGCGGGGGACATTAATCAGATAGACAGAGAAGTTAAACCATGGTTGTTTAATGGCACGAAAAGATAAAAATGGACTCAACCCTGTTTTTAAACTACACAAAATGAAGCTTTTACGAATCTTCCACGAAATGGAAGAAACATCGGGAACGCTCTGGGAAGAATAGACACGATCAAGTGAATCAAAAACTTGAGTCAGGTCATATAACTATGTATGAGGTTGTGTGGCGTGCAATCCCTTCCGTCACTCACTCGCCCCGCAAAGAAAAGATACGTTGGTCAGATAGATACTTTAACCAAAGTCAATTAATAATGTCAGTCAGTAATTCTGATTTCATTACTTAAGCTGACGATATACTAGAACGAATACCTTATTTATATACAACATTAAAATATACGTATCTACAAATCTTACAATAACAGGAGTGCCTACAAGAGATATTGATATTTTCCACCGTATCCTTAAAATGTTTCAAATCAAATTAATCTCCTGTATCCTCCCTTAAAACCCTGGTTCACTTCGTCCTTTCCTCAAAAATACCCTCCACACAACATCCACAAAGATGACATAGGCCTTGAGGGAAATTATTTTCCTCAAGTCCTCCTTTATGGATGTAAAAAACATACAATGTACTTAAATCAAAATGTTTATATCTTTTTTGTTCATTTATTCTTTTTCATTCATGTTTTTACTTAAACAATGTAAAATTATAACTTTTAACATATACTTGCTTCCTAATTTATATCCATAACAAAAATTATTGTACATGGAACTTAACTGTTTTTTTAAATATTAACCAATAAATTAATGTAAAATGAATTTATTAAAATTATTTTTATTTATTACATTAATGAATAATCCGGGCCAAGAGGTCCTGGGTTCGAGTCGCAGATGTTTCCGTACCTTTTTACTGATTTTTCTGTTTTGAAATTTCGATTGACTTTCGCTAATATTATCTTCATTATTTTAAAGATTATAATTAGAGGTTTAACTCATGAAGTTAAAAAGATAAAAATAAAAAGAATTTATAATAACTGCGTGTTTCCTGAACAAACTCAAATAAAATAAATAAATAAAAAAACTCGAAATAAATTACTGAAAAGTGAAAAGCTTTTACCTCAAATAATTTACTGAAAATCAAAATTTACATAAACGCTCAAACAAGCCGAAACAAAATTCAAACATTTACCGCGGCTCGAGATTTGACTGAAAGCCGAACTGAAAACTAATTCTTCGTGCCAATGAAAGCGGGTTGTCGAATTTGGAGTTTGGGGTCTCTGTTTTAGACATTTCGGTAAGGTCTGCCTGCTACTGTCTGATACTTTGAGTAGGTTACGCCGGCGGACGATCAATATCCTGCAGCCTTCTGCGATATTCGTGCTATGACCTTACTTACGTCTGGGCTCTGCCGGTGCGGGCGGATGGGCGGCTGTAGCGGCCTGGTCTCCCCAAAGGGCGGGAGTATTTTAAGGGCAATTAAATATTTTAATTGGTCCGTTGTGTATATAATATTACCCTTATAAAAAGATTTGTGTCTTTTGCCAGATTAAAGG
Organism: Limnephilus auricula; assembly: GCA_951813805.1. NCBI lineage: Eukaryota > Metazoa > Arthropoda > Insecta > Trichoptera > Limnephilidae > Limnephilus > Limnephilus auricula. The sequence continues at coordinate 7,754,157 of OX638410.1, forward strand.
CAGTGATTTTACGGTAGATTTTTTGTTTTGCTATTTGGTAAAAACCTGTTAAACTACTGAAGTAGTTTGACAACAGGTATGAAATAAAACAATAACGCTGAATCATAATAAACATAGTTGCATAATGGTGTTTTAATAAAATAGTGCAGGACAATATTAGGCATCTAATATCAATAAGATAACGAAGGCCAACGGCACAATGGACAACTAGACAGTGAAGACGAGTAAAGCTTCACAAAGAAAATAAAATGCTCCAATGGAAGCTTAGACAACGCGATGACGCATCCAGAAAAGCTTCGCAAAGATGACACGAATCACCGGAACAACGTCAAATATGACTCCAAAGGAGTAGAGCCAGAGGAACTAAGACTTGACAGACAAGCTAGCGTGGCTTCGAAGTGCTTTCAATTATGAACCTGTCACAGACGTTGCCTCAGTGAATGTAATTCAACTGTAGCTTGAAAATTTTCATTTAATATATCATATATACAACGCCGAGAATTATTGCGAGCTTAATCAGAAGATTATTTACACACATTGTTACTAACCTAGCATTGAATTAATTTGCGTAATTAAATTGTACACATTTCAATAAGAATTCAAACGTATCACATGTGTCCTTGGATCGTTGAAATTCCACGACGTATTGTAAAAATTATTGAAATTTCCAATGTCAAATCTACAGCATAGGTAAAAGTTCATTCATTTGCCTGTTTGCACTCGATAAATTATCTTTTGTGGATTGATGACGCCTAACAAACAACACTATGCTTGGGTTTGTTTGAACACATTCTGTTGGAACAGATGTCGAACCAACGAGGAGTAAATTGAACTGGGAGTAAATAAAGCACAACTAGGTCGTGTGACCGTTCGCCTCTGTATCAGTTTAGTTTGATGCATCGGTGACATATTTATCCACCAAACTGGCACGCTGTAATATCAACATCTCGTTACGTAGTGACCGAATTCATGGAAAAATAAACCAATACTGAAAACGTATAATGTTGTATTGGATTCGCTCAACCTTACTGAAAACAATTAAGACAAAAAAACATAGTACTTGGTCTATTTGCATTTGTACAGACAGAACTGTTTTCAGTTGTGTTGTAGATATGGAACAGAAGTATAAATCTGCGTCAGAAAATAATTATTGGTAAATTTTATTTCCTTTACTTTTTTATAATAATCAAGCGTAAATCTTGTGTGTTTCCTAATAAATTTGGAGATTTTGAGACGCAGAAGGAAATGACGGAGAGGAATGAGAAGAGGGAACTGAAACCTCTCATACCTAATCATTTAGATCTGGTCGTCATTTTAAGAAATGTTAATGACGATCTAAAAGTACAATGACAGCACGTTGTAAAAAAACTCCCAAGGACTGTTGAAGATGAAGGGAGAAGTGTTCCTAATTAAGAGAATACATCAATGAACTTTTATTTTCAAAATAATTTGTTAAAAAGAAACTCGTTGTTTTTGGTTCTTGGAAGCTTGCCGCAAATAGTTTTCCGTTAGTGTCCTTTGAGGGGCATTCCACCATCATTGTCGCACGTTATTTGTCTATTTGCAGAGCGGATCATTCGGGTAGTCGCCTCCTTCCATATATCCATATAGTCGCAGTCGCAGTCACACCGTCACACGGAATACACACTTCTTCAGAGTTGATAGCGTGCCAATGTTGTAACCTTCCCACACCATTTTGCTCGTTTAAAATTAACACTACCCAAGCAGCTTGTATAGAATGGCTTGTACCGCTCACCTCGATAAGTTAGTTGCACGGTGAACGGTGGAATTGCCTGATAAGATATAACTAACTACTTGTTCTAGCCTGGCGTAGACCAGCCCAGCATAAGAGATGGAAGAAGCATGTCAAATGAGCACTGACGATAGTTGCTTGTTGTTATCTCCGTATCTATACATAGTACACTGGATTGCCATTTGCAATAAAATAAAAGAAGAAAACGCAGTGAACGTCCGGAGAGAAAATCTTAAATGGAATGAATAAGATTTGGCATCAGCATGAGGAATATGAATGGACAAACAAAAGATTCAAAGAATGTGAAAAATGTTCTCCAAATGAAGACGATGATGCCATGACTGATCCTCGACCCCAATAGGAAGAAAAAAAGCGATAGAGATGCTGCAGTGAGTAGTGATTCATCTTTATATGAATGCCACCTAAAATAAACTCCGGCCAGTGTCGACAATTTATCAACCATTAGCATCGATTAAATCATGCAAATCAGGCCTTGGCCGCCTCGTCCAAAAGGTTTAAATTACCGCATCACCAAAGATTAACATACAATGTTATCATGTTAATATATTATGACGAGTTGGACTGACACCGACAGCGTGACGCGGATGCACTATTCAGGTACGGCAAACAACAAATTGCCGGGGAATCGTGAATATGCGGCACGCGTTATTTTTGTTTTTGGCATTGCGTCATGAAACCGAAGTAAGCCGGCCGGTAAATCAACCGACTTGGCTGCTATCACTTATTATAGGCCAGTGGGACTCGTGTACTGCCAAAATAGCGGCATATAGCCCGCGTCCTCAGGTCAATCGGACGCCTAGAGCGATTCGAGATACGAGCACCATCAACCAAAAGGCACATACCAGCAGATGCTTGTTAGACCACGCCAACTTCTAAACGCGACCAGTTTGACTAGACCATGTGTAAATTCTCGCGCGCGGCAGCTCTTACGTGACGGGGGGCAATATGGAAGAGAATGATAATAGACTGTATGTCTAGTTCCAGTATGTGATCACTGTGATCAGTAATTCGTTCCAAGAAAATACTAATACGAAGCGTGGCACAAAGGACTGACGCACATTGAAATACGCGCCTAGAAGTAGAAACCTCGTGTAGGAGGATTAACCTAAAATATATGCCAGGAGCACATGTTTTATAAAGGTTTTATATTATAAAAGTGAATTATTACAGTATTCAGCTCACCTTACTGAAATAGCACCATAAAAATAGGTAATCGGAGTGTGCTCTATTGTGGAGTGTAGGTACAGTGTAAGGTGCATAACATTTATTACAGTACATATGTTTTTTCGTAAACAACTCACTAGGATAAACTAGATGTTCAACTGCCTATGTTTGTGTTATTGTACTTTTGTTATTATAATAAAATTTGGAATTTGCACCTTATTTTGATCAACGATGAAAATGGACCTCTGCTAGTTATTCCAATATCGCGGTCAATAATAATAACAATAATCGTTTATTCCAGAACGAGCATGTTTTTATGAAGTTCACTTTTGTGGTATTCTTATCGATTATAATTGGATTAGTGACTTTCTGTTTCAGTACAGTCACGCGACAAGTAATGATAACGATAAAAATGTCTTGAATATGGGCCATATAAGAACAGGTTACTTCCAAGTTCCAAGTGTGTCAGCTTAAATCAACGGTGTAAATTATTAGCACACTTTCACTATTGCAAATAGCCGCTAATCGACGTCAACTGACGCAAATGGGTTTCGATTTTCTTGTCGACAAAATTCATTTAGAAAAATCAACACATTTACTTTTTATACGTCGATTATTAAAAAAGCCTAACGCCTAATACATGTTCTCGGACTTATTTAGTAAACCAATTAGACAGCCAATTAACAGTAAACGAGTTAAAAATGTTCAGTTATGGACGATTATGTTTGTCAAATTGCCTACATCAAAGTATCGCAAAACGGCAAATGCTTATTATAGCTTATAACCGGTTATAACATATTCCGATCCCAGAGGTAGCGGGTTTAAAACCCGGTGTACACAAGGTAAACTTAACTAAATTTATATTTATATTCATCACACACAATTTATATTGAAGTGGTTGATCCTAGGTACAATCATTATCGGCCTCGTGAGAAACCGCTATTCGGAATGGAAAGTGATAAAATCTCCTTTCCATCCACACTTCCTTCAACCTTACAACATATCCTAAAATTAGGGATGAAGAGAAGAGTTTTATGCTTCTAAAGCGGGCTAAATTTGCCACTCAAGCCTTGATAAGCCGGAGAATGTTCGTTTTTTAGACGACGAGGCGCTAGTAGTCGAATGCTACCATATCAAGGAAATTTACGTAAATTGACGATTGTCGATGGACTAATATATTCATCGATCGATGAGGAATTTAGATGTTATTTAAAATCTAAAATAGTCTGATAAGGGATTTTAAAATGTTCAATGTCAAGACAGTTGGTTTTTAGCGAATAATTTCATGAATAGTGCACGACTCCGGCATAGAAAAACACTATTTAACATTAGTATCCTCGCATATGTACAATGTATACATTGTACATGCTGATTAAAGTGTGTAAATTTATCAAAAATCAACCCGCCTAAAAATATTTTAAGATTCATGACATAAACGGACGAAAGATCGAGATGTTCCGATGACATTAGATAGCACTCGCGTAGATGGTAGTGTGATTTTTCGAAGAAAAAAGAAACACGTTCTTCTATTAAAATCTCAGACAATTGGTAATTCTGGTGATATCCAGGCTTGCGACTTATATATGGATTATGTTCAAACCCGCGCCAAGCCGAGCTTTATTAATACAGATCATTTTTAAATCGTGTGCCAATTTTTTCCAGGATTTAGACTTTTAAGCTTTAGGGCCTGCCACAGTCCAGTTGGTGTGTGCTTTGGTACCTATATTATACACGGAACCGTTTTTATAATTTCTCTTCTTCCACGTCTTAATTATCTATGGTGATGTATTTTAACATACTATTGTACTTTGACCATTGGCAATGATAAGCAGAACGCTGAAAAGGAATTATTCAGTAATCGTACGACCTCGGGTGATAACAGAATAGAGATGGCCTTCGGATAATGACGACCGGCGAAGTAATGCTAGCCGTGTTTTGATTGCAAACTTCCTCGTTGCAAGCTAACACTTTACACGCCAACCCGGTAGTCGCTGCTGCACTAAGGTAAATAGTGTAGCAGTAAATATAATACAATAGCAGGTAAGTAAGTAGCTAACACACTCACAAAAAACAAACATGAAAAAGCTGCGCTAGCCGTGAAAGTAACGTTATTTCGTAATAGCGTACAGTTACTTTTTATTTTGAAAATAGAATATTACACTTGCAACGATGACGTCCTTGTGTCAATGAGAAACAGCGGGCCTACTTATTGATCTAAGCGAAAAAGTGATAACAAATGTATAGTAGGTACGTTGGTGGAATGTGAAATTCAAAAAGTTTCACGTTGTCTTACTTAATATAAAAAAATATTACCAGTAGTATTTTCTGAAGTTGAAAATTTGAAACATTTTGTAAGCAAGCAATGCAATGTGAGTAGGGAATGTTCTCGCAACAACTCTCGATGTGAGAGGTATACATATTTAAAAGAAAAAATGCAATAGCAGGAGTAAGTACTTTTATTTAGATTCGAAATATTTTCTAACACGGCAACAGAGGCACGTTTTCTAGCTTCATGTTATGACGTCAAGATTTCTACGTGACGACATTTTGTATACGCAAAAAACGGACAAATGGAGACGAGTGTTGGTATGACAAAAATATACAGAAGAATAATAAAATTTTGCTTTTGAGTTTGATTTGTCCCAAATCGGTCAAATGGTTGTGTTTTTTTGTTGTTTTGTAATATACTCTTTTTTGATTCTGACATATTATTTGTACGGCGTTGTTGGACGGTCGGTAATTATTTATAATTTTAATAAAATAAACATGTTTTAACGATAAATGGGATTAATATCAAGAAGTGAGAGAAGGAACCAAAAGAAGAAGAATATTAGATCTTGATCACATCGTAAAAAGCGACATATATGAGATTATCCAACAGTCCAACTGAAAGAGATGGATGGAAAGAGTAGGTAATAAGAAACTCACTCAAAACTCGACCCCACTCTTTCAAACATACAACTTTGATTACTGGACTGCAGTTTGCAGGTGCAGAATGAAGATTGCTCTGATGATAGCCCACCTCTTATTGGAGAGGGAGCCAAAATAAGAAGATACACATACAAGATTACACACGGAGAAAAATGTTATTCTAAAGTACGATCATTTTATTCGTAAAAACGGTTAAAAACGGGACTGAAGTTCTTACGAACAAATTGACGGTGTTTCAATGTTTATTATTCTTACATGTTCCCTCCAATAAGCATTGAAACACTGTAAATTTGTTCGTAAGAGCTTCAGTCCCGTTTTTACGAATAAAATGATCGTATTTTAGAATAACATTTTTCTCCGTGCACAAAAAAAAATCCAGGGTAACATTGCTGGAGGACGCAGCAACTTGTGGCAAAGCATACGGCTGCAAAGTGCAGGGTATTGATAAATAATCAACCTTTGATATAAAAAAAAGAAGAATTTAAAACAATATCTTGAATATTATGATGGTGTTCCTCCCCGTTGCAAATGTGGCAGAATGCCGTCAGCACATTTCTTTCCGCCCACGCCACAGCGCCAAAAACATCTCTAACATTCACGCATTATTTATTTACACGTTGGATAGATTTATTTTACGCTTCATACACATACCTTACCCCAGTCTACGGTGCAAAGTTAGATTGTAGTTGCCAAGGAAAGTATCCCTGACCTCTTAAATTGTAAGTGAGCAATATTTCTAGACGCGAGGAAGTTTGTATAACCTCATTAGAGCCATTACGCTGGGACTGATGCCGACAGCTTGTCTGATAGTAAAAGTTTTAAGATAACAATGTCATTCAGATAATGAGGTGATACTCGTGGTGCCTTATCGTCCGGTTATACTAACTAGATTGGTAGATCTGATACTATCACTATCACCCTGGCGAAATACCATCATTAAGAATCCAAGCATTTTGCTTGAAAAGGTAGATAATGGTTGTATTTACTTACCAGATCTGAAGAATCGGGTACTTCCCAACATCCATCTTTCCCATCTTCCCTACATCTCTCGTACTCCACTTCGTATGTACTGTTACACCCTCCCCATAAGGGGGTGGAATAGCCCCTTGGCCCTGCCTGGCACAGGTGATGCCCTTATCTTATAACTTTTGTAAGCGCTTAGTTTCCTGCATTGTCCACTGCGCTCCCCCTGACGTAGCGGTTGCAGTGAAAGGGAAGGATCCTTTCGACCCTGATCTCTAGTTCCCTTGTGGTCCTGTCGGCTCGAGTGAGTTACTTAGTCCCCAGGGTTCTTCAGAAGTCTCTTCTCCACTATCCCACCGTCTTCACAGGGGTCACATCTTGCCACTGTTCTGCCGGGGACGGTGTGAAGGGTTTGAAGGACCGCCTTCCCGTCCCACTGCTCACTGTCTCTCGTCGGGACTGCCTGTGGCTTGCCAGAAGCTGTAGATGCTGTTCTTGTGTTGTATGCTGCCACAGGAACGTGCTTAAATTTACTTTTCCTTTATTTTATTTTGTAATGTAGTTGTATGTTCCTCTATATAAATGTTGTCTCTCCACTAGCTTCAAGAACAAGAACAAACTGCCTCGGATGAAACACTTAAAATTTAATGGTATGTATAAATGTATGTTGTGCCGTGTAGGGACAGTCGGGGGCTTTTAGAATCATTTAATAGTAGCTTTGTTTTAAAAACAATTTAGAGCCTTGACGTGAGAATCGATAGAGGGATCCATCTGGTCCTTAAAACGATTCGGGAAAGTGATGGGTGCCCTCGACCACATCTCTTCACTCCATTCAGCCTCACAACTTGCCCCAATTGGGGATGCCATAGTCATATGCCAGTTGAAGCAGTTGGGGTATCTTGTTCGTTATTTAAATAATAATCAAAACACCGCCAGAACTACGCACGAGAATGTAATATTTATTAGTTAACGTTATGTCTTTTTCAATTTTCAAATCTTAAAAAACTGCTAGAAAATAATGTATTACTCAATTTTTTTTGGTTGATTTCGTTGCGTAATGTTGCAGTACTTGCTGCTATTTTGTGACGTTTTATTGGTACTTTTCCAAGTGCTTCTTTATTTAAAGACTATTCATTCACGTAGGTGTTGGAATAATCCATAAAGAAAAATGTCTGTGGCGGAAGTGCGGCCGCGTGGCGCGCACCATTGATCGTTTTGATTTTTATGTAAGTCTCCAGTTTTATTCAGAGATTGATGAAATTTTACAGACTTGAACTTTAAAATAAAAAAAATAAAGGAATGTCACTGTTTATATTATAATTCGAAAAAATCAGTGTAAAGCCTAGGCAAGGCCGGGGAATTTAGCTAGTTATTGATAAAGCTGTTCAAGATACTTACCCAAAATCCAAAATGTTCTCTTATGTTCTAATTGACGACTTGAAATGAACTGAAGCTTACCTGAAAACAAAGAGAGAAAAGATAGTTTAGAAAAAGTTCCCAAAAATAAAGACAAAATAAAGGTAGGTAAAAAATAAATCTTACTAATATCTATTATAAACGTGATTTGTATGTATGTATGTTTGTTACTCTTTCATGCAAAATTTACTGAATGGATTTTAATGAAACTTTACAATAACATAGCTCATCAGAATAACATATAGGCTATAATTTATAAAGCTAGCTATTTATTTGCAATATATTGAAAATAATAATTATTGTTCAATAGAAAATATCAAAATTTGAGAATGAAATTATGCAAAACAATGATTGTTAATAAATCAAAATTATATTTTAGTAAATATTTAAATTAGTGAATGTATTTGAAGTAGTACTCGCCTAATTGAATCGAATCAAGAAACATAAATATTTTAAATAAATAGGTTAACAATTTTGGTATAAACGTAGATGGGACCTAGGAAAATAAAATAGATTACTTGAAGTACTAATCCTACGCAGACGAAGTCGCGGGCAGAAACTAGTTTAAAATAAACGAACGTAAGAATTAATTTAATCATCGGATGATAAAAATAAAAACTGATAACATATCTCAAATGTTAAAATATGTATACGATTAGATAGGTAGTGTATACTTAGGTAGGTGGCAAATCAATTGATTGAAATCTTAAATTTACAACTGTTTACAGATAAGACAGCCACAATAGGAACTAACAAACGTGAACTATGTACATAATCGTATTTCTCAAACCTTGTAAATGTTTCGTCAGGTTAGTATCTAGAGAAGCAACGTCCCCAAATGCACGGTATTGTTTGTAAATCTGTACTACCGGTGGCAAGAATAAAAAATACTTGAAAATAATTGTAAAAAACTAGCCATAAAAATTTTAAACCTTTCAAAAAATACCCAGCAACTTTGGTTTCGATAAATTATAATACTTCTTGAAAACGAAAGGTTAATTTGTTGTAACTAACTTATTCCAACATAAGTTAGTTATTATTTATTATACTAACAATACAACTAACTTGTGCTGGATTAACTATTGTCAGTTAAAAATATAGTTAAATATATGATGGCCTTAGTGGTCGAGGGGTAAGGCTCTCGAATAGCAACCCGGAGATCGCGGGTTCAAATGTAAAGTGCAAGTAAATTTTAGTGATTAATTCGTGTTATTTCACATTTTATTCGTTTAAAATAATTTATATATTATATTTTCGACGCGTTACAGAGTGGAAGATACTTTCAGTGTCGCCCTGGTGTAAGACCACCATTCAGAATTGAAACATGGCTTGAAATGGCTTGAAATTGCTTTAATCGTGTTTGGTGACCAGATCTGAATCTGAATAGCCAGGTGCTTCCTCACCTTTCTCTCCCTCCCAACATACCACAATTGGGAGTGCTATAGTCTTACTGGCTCTAGAAAGTTGGGAGCAGTTAATACTCTTGTGCGGTATTTACATAAAAAAAATTATAAAAACCTGCTGACCCGCCCACGCGTTGCTGTGGCTAACGAAACACAAGTTATCTGTCGGAAACTTATAGAACTTACAAATAATTGTCCCATAAAAAACATATAATTCGCGATAATAAATATTTAGGTCAACAATCGAGATAAAAACTACCCTATCTTTTAAGTTGGACCAAATTACACACAGTAAGCCAAATTTCATCAAAATCGTTTAATTAATTTCTGGGTTTACCTCGGACGAACATTGTGGCACGTAATTTTTATATATAAAGATAATACAAAATTATTGCCAGTTAAAAAGTATAGTATAGTATATAACCCACAATAATTATTGCCAGTCAAACAGTACAGTAAAATATATGTTACAATAATTATTGACAGATATTTGACCCCTAATTCCTTAATTTGTCGCCGCTCCACCGCACCAGATGCATTCTGATAATGGTCAAACACCTTGAAAATAAACAACATCTATAGTTACGTCAACATCTGTCGTAGGTAGTAGGTATATCCTCACTTCACGTGTTAGTTTCTAATAACACTTTCGAGCTCAAACTACGTAATAATTATGCAAGATGCTAACACAAAACAAGAAACCGTTGAACTATAAAAATAATCGTTAAAAATACCAAAACAAACCATAAACTCCTATCGCAATATAATTTGGCAACGCGTTCCGTCGAGTTACTCATGCGTACTTTAATTTACACATAACCTTAAAAAATACTACTGTCGAAACTTTGGTCGAAACCGTAGTACGTAGTATTTACGTACACAGTACAGATGTCCGACTTTATGTTGTAGTGTACAGTGTACAGCCTTCGCGTTTTTGTAGCTGGTTTAATTTATTAGTGAACAACGTGCCTAGGCGGTAGCATCAAGCGTTATTCAGGAAGTGACAATTTTTTCATTGTTTTATAAAGAAAAAATTATAATGAATTACTTGGTATTTTTTACTGTACCAGTTTCTCGTAGGTATACTGCTAAACAAGGATATTCATAACATGTTGGGGTGTATCAGGGGTCTTAAATATTTTACTCTATTAATTTCATCTTATCTTACTAATATTATAAACGCGAAAGTTTGTATGGATGTATGTATTTTTGTTACTCTTTCACGCAAAAACTGCTGATTGGATTTTGATGAAACTTTATAATAATATAGCTCATACATCAGAATAACATATAGGCTATACTTTATAAAGCTAGCTATTTTCCATATATTACAAATAATAATTTTATTGTTTAATAGAAAATGTCAAAATACGAGAATGACATTTTGAAAAACAACGATTGATAATAAAAATTCTATTTTAGAAAATATTTGAATTAGTGAATTTATTTCAAGTACTCGCCTAATAATTTGAATCAAATCAAGAATTATAGATATTTTAAATAAATAGGTTAAGAATTTTGGTATAAACGTAGATGGGACCTAGGAAAAGAAAATAGGCTACTGGAAGTACTAATAAAGTCGCGGGCAGGAGCCTGTACATTATAATTCTTACAGCATATTATTTTTGACAAATCTAAAATATCATTTTCAGAAACCAATGTCCTGAAACTTTTTGGAAACTGATTATCAAAAGAAGGTGAATTGACCTATGAAAAGGATTGTTAGATCCACTCCACCTTTCCTGTCATCTTAAAATTCCCTCACACTTTCATGCATAACAAAACCTTGTATTTCTATAAAATTTTGCAGTATTAATGGAATCGAACCCGCAAACCCCAAAAAGTATATCTAATATATTAACATTAACCGATGTTCTTCCTATTTATACTTGCATGGGAACAACTTCAAAATGAGATACCTAATTCAATCCATTAATTCAGCAGGCATCGCAGGCCGGTGGAGGCCGAAAATCGGTCCAAATTCGTTCAGTTTTATCGATAGAATTTTCGACACTCAATTTCCAATCTTCGAGGAATGTGGGTCGCGCGAATGGCCCGTGCGTCAGTCACACGTTTCCACAACATTGCGTAGTATTTAGCGATACTATTTTACTATAATTCACATACCGCGCTGTACCAGATACCTAATGCCGGGCCGTGCAAGGCCGAAAGCCGTAAACAACAGCTCGAAGGTCGAAGGTGGGGATGGCCTAACGCCTAACATGACGCCTAACAAACTAACGGCGGAAGAATCCTTCCATTATTGTTTGTTAGTTGGGGTGCCATATATATTCGGACGGATTAATTATCGCTCTCGCTCGTTAGGCAATAATTAACCAAACTGTGCATGTCTGTTTTTGTTGATTTTATATGGAGAAATTAGTTTCAATTTCAGGACGAATGGGTAGAGGACATTTTTAGGATGTTAAGATGATAGACTTCGCTTTTTGGCCCATACAAAAAGGACGCCAGGGAAAAAACACTTTTCTACATCGAAAATTGCACAAAATGAATACATTTTTTATACTGCCTTCTAGAGGGTAAAAACTATGTCGGTGTGTTTTCGAATTTTCGATGCGTTTCGTATTAACGTAAACATTCACTGTCAAACATGTACGATTTATCAAAAAATATTATTTAAGGAAAAAGTGCTGCTAACTCAACTCTCATAAAGAATTATAAAATTATAAAAAGCTACCGACGTAGCTTCTTCTTTCTAAAAAATATATTTTTTTTTAAATTTTAATTTCGTGAAAGTTTTGGGGTAGAAAAGTGTATTCTCCATAAACCCCTTTTCGAGCGATTTCTGTAGGTAAATTTGAGCGTTGTCTCTTTCGCACATTCGCATGTATTGTAAGTGTGCGTGAGCTTATTGTGAGCGGGACAGAATGACAGACGCGGGTGTTCCGCGTGTCGTTCAAAGTCTGGCCTCTTAAGTAGTTAGAAGATGTCGGAGACGTCCCAGGAAAACATGCCACGATCTAGTGAAATCAATTTCTTTAATGTGTATGAGAAGCAAGCAGAGAGTTTGGGCCATAACAGAATTATGCGGTTCTATAACTTAGTTACGGAAAAAAATGATTGTTAGTTTGTTTTTTTTTTGCTTTATTTATTTAAATTTTTTAACATAGCACAGGACTAATGAAGTTTTGTAAATAAATAAGTTACGTTTTTAGTGTACTCAGTACCTACAAATGACGTAGTATTTCCTCTTTCCATCTCGTTCTTTTTCCCATTTTATTCTGCCTCACAACATTTCAGGTAATCACAAAGAAACATAACCGGCCGTGTTGAGATTATTCAAAGTTGTACCTGACGAGCTCCTGGGGGAAATCGATGACAAGGATATTACAGCTACCACAGTCTTCATTTTCCATTTTCCGCGCGCTTTTACGCCTCCTATTTCATATTATATGTCAGAGACTTATCCCTTACAAAAGTGTCTAAGTAGATTTTAAAGAATAGTTAATTAGGATGTCTTGAAAGAAATACGAATAGTTGACATTAAATCTCACACGCAGAATCTTCTTCTGGTGCCCTACTCTATCGGAAGTTGACTATCAGCTGGGAATATTTCACTCAAAAGGCCACAGCCCGAAACGATTCTCCGGAATTCCTATGTGGCTGAATTTAATGTCTCTGAAACAATTATATTCAAAAGGTATAAGGTACGCATTCAAAAACAAGTATAACTTTACACATGCAAACTCGAGACTCTCATTACAACATACATACATTCCACCAACCTACAACTAAAACGACTTTCGGACAAAGTATAATTATTAAGAGGCTAGACTTTGAACCACACCCGGAACACCCGCGACTGTCATTCTGTCCCGCTCACAATAAGCTTACGCACACTTACAATACATGCGAATGCGAAATGTGCGAATGAGACAACGCTCAAATTTACCTACAGAAATCGCTCGAAAAGGGGTTTATGGAGAATACACTTTTCTACACCGAAACTTTCACGATATTGAAATTTAAAAAAAAAAAATATTTTCTAGAAAGAAGAAGCTGCGTCGGTAGCTTTTTATAATTTTATAATTCTTTATGAGAGTTGAGTTAGCAGCACTTTTTCCTCAAATAATATTTTTTGATAAATCGTACATGTTTGACAGTGAATGTTTAAGTTAATACGAAACGCATCGAAAATTCGAAAACATACCGACATAGTTTTCACCCTCTAGAAGGCAGTATAAAAAAATATATTCATTTTGTGCAATTTTCGATGTAGAAAAGTGTTTTTTCCCGGGCGTCCTTTTTGTATGGGCCGAAAAGCGAAGTCTATCATCTTAATATCCTCCATCTTGCAATAAAAGCCACAAAAAAACCGACTTCGAAATAAGTATTAAGGTATTATAATAAGGGAAGGAAAAAATATTAATTTATTCGCTTATGTTATGTTTTATTCTAGATATTGCTTTATAATTTTCCTCTCCTAATGTTTTAAAACACTTCAAAAACATACTTTAAAAATTGAATATACGAGTACCTACTTACAAAAAAAAAACTTGAAATAATTCATACATACACACAACCTTCATCATACACAAAACCATGTGCAATGTGACCTTAGAACGGGGTACTTCAGTAAGGTCATATTCTTTTCGACTTAAAAAAAAACAACAGCAATTTGATTGCCTGAGGGAGTGATATTTCAAAGCCCTTTCGTTAATTAAATCTAATTATTTAATTATTGTAACTTAATATAATATATTTAAATTAAACAAATTACTTTTTTGTGCAAACCACTATAATCAATTTAAGTAATTAATCATCTCTCTCTGTAATATTTTAGTCTATTGTTTTTTTGTCTATACTTGTTTGTTTCTTGTGTAATTTTTATTCGTGTTATTATCCTGACGAAGAACCATCGGTTAAGAAACATGTAGATATTATTACATTGATTATAGTGGTTTACACAAAAGTAATTTGTTTCGTTTAAATAATGATGCTACAAACTGAGTTTTCAAAGATTGAACAAATATTATAATATATTTTATATAGACGTTCACTTTCTTTAGCTACTTGAAAATGCTGTTAGATCACGGAACAACGTTTTCTAAATTTAGTCACCAAATTTATAAGTCCAACTCTCGCCCATAACGACCCACACACACATCACCGGCACCGCTCACACTTATAATACATTGTGCGACATACATACATACATCGGAACATACATAAAAGTTTCTTTAAAAAAATCCATGTATCTAATTGAAAATGTCCAATTGAAAGCATTCTAATAAATTCGTCTTTGTACGCGAAGACTCGGGAGCAATTAAGTTGAAAGTTAAATTGTCGTTTCAGATAATGTACATATTATCTACTATCTACCTAATAATGACTTTTTCTTATTGAACAATATTGAAAATAGAAAATAAATAATAGTAATACAATCTCATAACCACTCGAGCGCTTTTTGCCACATTATGGCACTATTTCCAAAACCTCGGATTGCTTTATTGCCAAAATGTGGCAAATTTTCAAAGAATTTTTTTTATTAAAACGACTATGTAATATATTGAACATTCAAAATATAACAAAATAAATATTCTCAAGATTCTTTAAAATGTTTTGAGGTTAAAGATTTAATTATATTTTTTTTATAAATCCTACAAATATGTGATAATAGACAAAATATAGGAAAATGCATTGGCTACATAGAACTATAATGAGTTTGTATGTCTCCATATTCAAATTCGGAGGTATGATTTTTTTTAATGTGGGCGGAAAAATTTCCTTTAGCAATCCGAGAAAAAATATTTTAATTGCTCTGTCGCTCCAGTGGTAAACCTATAATTTTAAATTATATTTCAAAGCTCTTTTGGCTCATGTTGGAAAGACGTTGCTAGCTGAAATGGTTGCGTTGACCTACAAACTCAACACAAAAACGTGTAAATAATTCATGACGTCAGACAGACATAATACATTCGATATAATATACCCAGTTATGTTTTCGACATTGAACAACTATTAATTCGCAAGCAATTCCAATGCAGCTTTACAAATTTGTCTGTGCAAAGTGACGGCCAAAGGAGCAACTACGACTATTGTTTTTTATACACAGATCTATCTTAATAATAATTTATATCTATAGTTTTACCACTTTTCGTCAAATATTTCCCGAAAGGCGCTTGACAAGGCTAGTTAGACGATGTTCGATACAATGTTGAACCGGCAAACTGAGACAAACAAACAGATTTTACACTTTACAGTAAAGATTATGCATTTTGAAAAGTGAGAAGCGTCTCTATGGGTTCGCCACCGTCTCCCTCTGTAACGAATGGCGTCATAAACCTTCAGAAATGCCACCGACTAGTGGAAACTTCTGTTGGCTGACCTCAATGTGGTATTTAACCTGACGATTGATGCTTACCAAAATCTGAACGCTCGGCTGCTGATTCATAGTTTTTATCAAGTGTTGCCAGCTTTTGCGGCTAGTGTTGCAATCGAACTTAGGTAAGTACCTAACTCTACGAAAAGGACACTGTTCGTTATTGAATGAAGCGTAATGAATACATTCTGAGAAATTCATATTAATATTCACGAAGATTGAATACATCCGTGACTAATTTGAGGCGTGGGTAGCGCTAATCTTTTGACACGTGTGTGTATTAGGTGTTTACTCTCTGTAACTGAGTTCCCTGTAGGGCATCGTGAAATTTCTAAGGTCTTATGTCATATTATTATTCAGGTTGTTGTGAGAAGATCTTTAAGTAAACCAGATAATTGGTCAGTTAGATGCAATTTGTTTCAATTTGTTATTAAGTATACACCCATTATTATTATTTTTATATTATTTCAATATCTGTGCTAAACAAACAACAGTTATTGTAATTAAAACTTTTATTTCCTTTTATTACTAATTTTTTTAATTCTTATTTTTTATCATTTTTAATCTTTCTCTTCTTTTCATTTCTTCCATTTATTTTTGTTTGTACAAGACACGTTCCATGTGTTCCATATATCATCCTAATTTGACTGCCCTAAAACGGGGTTCTTCCTAGTTGGGCAGCCAAAACATTTTATAAATAATGTATAATGTATGTATAGAAAAAATTAAATAAATTTATTAAGCACGAAAATGAGTGGAACTTCCACGTCAATTCCTCGGCACAACCCAAGCAATATATTTTTCGCTTACCGTGGTAGTAGTAGGAGATTTTCAGGTTATTCGTACACGGAGAAAAATGTATGAAATTACGTATACCAACAAATTATTCTTACTTGTTCCCGCCAATAAACACTGAAACCCTGTTAATTTGTTCGTAAGAACTTCAGTCCCATTTTTAACCGTTTTTACTATTAAAATTATCATTTTTCGAATAACATTTTTCTCCGTGTAACTTTTTGTATTTGTATTTTATTTCTTGTGGTTATTGTATTTTTTTAAATAAAAAAATGACGTCATTTGTGCAAGAATACGCTTATCAGTATTTTAAACAAATGACTTATTTTATTCAGCAAAGATTTGTACGATTGATTAATTGTTGGTCTGAATTTTTGATAAGATATTTTTTATTATCACCTCTATGGTACAACTGTAATATATTTGAACCGGAGCTTAGAGGTCATGGGTTTAAAACCTGACAAGGGCCCATGAATAAATAATTTAAGTAATGAAGACAATATTAGCGACAGTCAATCGAAAAATTCAGAAAAATATACTAGTCAGATCTAGGAACCGAACCCCGGATGTTTTTTGCCTTGCCGGGGCGGATCTGTACCATTAATCTAATGTGACCCTATCCAATTCGATCATATTTAACCGGTCATATTTTTCGACTAATCGGCTAATTTTGACCAACGTTATCCGCATTTTCTTATATTGGCTGCTTTCTTTACTAGATGTAACGATATCTTTTTCTGTTTCAGATTTTCGAGTGAGTGTCGCTAACATTGTCCTCATTAATTTATTTTTATTTATTTATTTTATTTATTTATTTATTTATTTATTTATTTATATAATACAAACATACAATACATGATGATCCTTTGTCTGTCCAACTGGGAAGGATTCCCGTATTGAATAATACAATATGAGGTTTTTATTCATTAAGGTAAAAAAAAAACATAATTTAATATATTAAAAAAATATTCAATACTAGAAATTTACAAAGTAATACAGTTAAATAACTTACAATTCCATTCATCAGCAAGATATCAGAATACTATCAAAATCCCTTAATTTAGTACAAAGCACACACAAAATCTCTATCTAGGTATAACATATTATCTCTATCTAGGTATAACATTATTTTTTTAAATTGATAAAGTAATGTTTAGGACAAGATTTTTTTTTTATGCATAGCACAAAGGGTAACAATTATTATAAGCAATAATTATTAGCCTGAAACACTCATCAATATTGAAAACTCTCCCGAGAAAAGATATGTGTCGCCGACGGGACTCGAACCCGCACCCTCTGTTTGCCGGACAGGAGCTCTACCATTAAGCTACGGCGGGATACCTCCTACCCGCCAAATGATTCAATATATACCTAGTGTTTCATTCCACAATTATCGCTTATTATATTTTTTCACCTGCAAACAACCAACTTTATTTATATGAGAAAGGCATGTAAGTGCTAACTCTCTCACTAGGTGGCGTCGAGACATTACATCTACATTTTTTGGTGAAAATACTTTTAACTCGTCAAATATTGATTATTTTTTTAAATTGATAAACTAATGTTTAGGACAAGATTCTTTTTTTATGCATAGCACAAAGGGTAACAATTATTATAAGCAATAATTATTAGCCTGAAACACTCATCAATATTGAAAACTCTCCCGAGAAAAGATATGTGTCGCCGACGGGACTCGAACCCGCACCCCTCTGTTTGCCGGACAGGAGCTCTACCATTAATAAGCGATAATTGTGGATATAATAAGCGATAATTGTGGAATGAAACACTAGGTATATATTGAATCATTTGGCGGGTAGGAGGTATCCCGCCGTAGCTTAATGGTAGAGCTCCTGTCCGGCAAACAGAGGGGTGCGGGTTCGAGTCCCGTCGGCGACACATATCTTTTCTCGGGAGAGTTTTCAATATTGATGAGTGTTTCAGGATAATAATTATTGCTTATAATAATTGTTAGGTATAACATATTATAACAAACTACCATTATATCTAAAAGTTATCTAAAATATTCAGGAATTTCAGCAAAAATTTAAAAAATACCTAAAACTACTATAAGAGTCCATATCTCACTATTATTATTATTTTATTGCAAACATTGAAATCCGTTATTGATAAATCTTGCATTTTCTTAATTAGGTATCCCTTGTTTTTGCCATATTGTATTATTTACATTCATAGATGATATAATAATTAAAATTTCCTCACCAAACACAAGAGCTTCGTCTCTTTATGGCAAGGAAAAGCTATTCTAATCTTCGTCTCTTTATGGCAAGGAAAAGCTATTCTAATCTACTATTTTAACACTGTATAACATGTAAAAATTGAGTATTTATTATAAAAAAAAACCTACAATTTTTTTTTAATAAATAATTTAGCGCCACGTAAAAAAATGTGTCCTACGCGTGAACGAGGAACGAAAACAAGAACAGAACTTTTATAGTAACTTTCCAATTCTGGCAAAATAAAATATTTTTTCGGCATTTGTGCAAAAAAATATGCGAAGAAAGTTTCCATTCTCTACCTGCTGAATGTCAAAATCTGATCAAATTTTCTATACACTTCGATAAGAAATTCTTTATAAATACAACAAAAGTGCGTTGTCACTGGCGCTAGCTATTTCCGAAACAACTAGTTCTAGCGTAAAAAAAACTATTCGTTTGTCATTGAAAGTTTGTTTAGCTCTAAAAATAGACTTGGCAACTTATTATGATAATAAACAGTATTGCCTTCGATTTATTGATTGAGAAATGGCAAAAAATGGCCAGTTTAAAGGCGTTTCAAAACAAACAACATTGCGAACATAGTTGTTAGTCGCTTTGTATACAATCGCAAGGACGTTATCGGCTTACGAAATACTTGTTTCATCACAATATCAAACTGGGCTTTGGACAATGTGCTTTATTTGTGTTCGTGCCGATGGTTGCGGAAGTCAATTTTGCGAGTGACGATACGCTGTTGATTTAATTCAGATTTACTATGTAGGTTACGTTTATTGTTTAAACAATTACGCGCGTAACATTCATAATCTAACTGAAAATAATAACTTTCCATGAAAGCGTCAAATAGTTAGCAATTAGGTTAGGTTAAGTTTTTTTTTACATTGGCCCCGCGGAAAATAATTTTCCTCAGAGCCTATTTCATCCGTGGGCAGGGTCTTTTTAAGGAAAGAAGAGAGGAAGTTTTTGGAAGGGAAAGGTTTGAAAGGTTGGTAGGAATCTGGATGTCAGTTGGTACAGGAGTGACGGACGTATAAATGCATCCCTCCCACTGCGGTGCTTGGTAGTCCGGCTTGGGAGGTCAAATGGTACCCCTCAACCAGTCTCTCTCGATCTGGCCCGCCACGACGTAATTCGGCAGAAGCTTAAGCTGCCAAGATCTAGACAAACCTCACCTTACGATCCCGGGCATCCCTGCTAAGTCACCAAAAGGGTGGCCTATGGCAGAGGTGTTGGTTATCCAATGAATGATTCAGGGGCGGCGGTACACATACTCTACTTTCGTAAGATAATATAATATAATGATGCTTAGATTTACAGGAAAAACAGCACTGAAAGTAAGTTGGTTAGGGGCATAAATTAATTACGTGAGCAAAAAATGTAGGGGAACCAGTAAAATCTCACCAAATCTCATTATACCGAGGGGGGGAGTCAATGAAAATCTCACGTCAAATTTAAAATAGTATATATTATTATAGAGATAATAAAAAAATAATAAATTGTTTCACTTCTATTGAAGTGTCCCATTTTGCCCGCCGAAAAAATAGCTATTATAAAAAACATTTATTTAGAGAGTAAGAAAAAATTCTCACGTAAAGGGGGGGAGGAGGGTCCCACTAAATCTCACTTAATCTCACCAATGGGGGGGAGGGGTCTAAATTGTTTTTTAAACAGCTCACGTGGTTAATGTATGTCCCCTTAGGAAAGCTTAGGTTGGCAGGGTAATTAGTCAAATTATGACAAAATAATAGAGTCTAGGTTAGGTTAGGAAATAATACATATTATATCATTGATGAAACTAGGTTAGGCAGGGATTTGTGTTGAGAAGGAAATTAGTGATGAAATTAAGTTAAAATAAAAGTGTTACCGTAATTTCTAAGAGATTGTTTAATGTAATTCCATTACGTGAATCACTTATGCGTAGTTTTTAGGTCAAAATGTTTTAGTCATAAAGCAGTAGCATGTTCACGGACGAATTAAACTTTTTTTAACAATATTATCGATCTCATAAAGAATCAAGCGAAAACCGATAAGAAATGAAATTGAAAATTACAGTTACAATATGTTTATTTTTATAAACACGAATAAGCCTTGAGGAGTATGTTAGTATGGTTGTATTGTGTTGTGGGTTATCATTGTAAAATTTGGGCCGAATTGTCAAAACGTTTAAAGAACTGATAACCTAGTTTAAGTTAAAACGTGATAACAACGTAAACAAATGATGCTTCGTATGTCAATGTTTTTTTTTTGTATTTAAATTGAAATTTCACTAGATAGGGTCATACACTTATGACTTATGACTTTTCAACACCAAATAATATTGGCTATCTCTACTTGATATACCTTCTTAAATATGTATTAATTTAATTCTTTTAGTATTAATTTGTACCCTGAAGATGCTTGAGTAAAGCGAAACCGGTCGGTAAAGTAAATTAATAAATATCGTGGTTTTAAAACAAAAAAGTGTTTTATTTTTATTAAATATATCAAACCACAAAGTGATTGCTTTCTACAATAATATTAAATATCACATCTCTGTCGAGAGGACCTATCTTACATTTTTGTATCGTTGATAGTGATTGCAGTAATGGTTTGGATGGAATACCGTACCATTCATTTTATTACGAAAACTTTAAATCAGAACGATTATCATGTCGTGAAAAAAATCTCTTTTTTGTTTTCTGCGGAAAGTAACTTTTGTAAGTCAGAGCTTTTTTTAACTTAAAATACTGTAATCATAAGGTTTTTTGTCAATGGCAAATTACATTACACGTAAAGAAAAACATTGTTGAATCCCGAAACAAAAAAATGTATACAGATCGGTGGTGTCGTCACTGCAGATGTTAGGGATACAAACCCAATCGAAAGTATTCCAAATATGTTGACAGCCGAATAACAAAATGGTTTCTTTAGTTCCTCTTTTGACTGCCTGCATACATCAAGTAGGATTGCTGTCTCCTTTATTATAACATGTAATTTTTTATCCAGTATTATTTTTACTAAACGTCTACGTGTTGGAAGTTGGAAGGCCAAATTTAGATAGGTGCTCATTGCCCACACGGAAATATATTTTTGAATATTTTCTAAGGCCAATTTTTCATTACTAACCAGTTTTAGAATGCGTTCACGTAATAAATTGCGCGTGATTTTTTAAATAAATCTATTTTAATTTCACTTTTGTATTTTCGATTGAATGAATGTATGAATCTTGTAAGTGGTAATTTACCAAATTCCCGACATCCGATTGAGCTGAAACTCGACAAATAGCTGATGACAATACATTCTTCCATTTACTGGTGATAGATAAACGCATTTCTCTGAAATTCGATGAGATTACAGAACTTAATATACTTTTTTCGGTACTACTTGTCTGACCCTAATAAATAAATATCGAACTTAATTAGATGCATGATGGCGATAATCTTAATGTATGGGATAAAAGCACAGATAAGGACGAGGAAATAGATGCATAATATATCGAAAAATAAAGTACGTAGGTTAGGTAACAGATACACACTACACACTACCACTCTGGTAAGGTAGGATGAAAATGCAGCCGTATAATACAGAGAGATGTTATGAGACTATAGTGAAAGGTGTGTCAACAACTGAATGTTGATAATCTCCATTTTAGGCTTTACAATGTTATCTAGCGACAGACAATAGCATATTTTAGTCTTTAATGTGATGAGATTGGATGAGAAAACCAGTCGCGACATTTTCGGCGCCTGGGATTGCGATATTCTGCCAATTTCACGCTTTTTGCTCATCTTTTAGTGCATTTCCCAACCAGAGTCCCATCGCCGCCCACGGGTCGATGCGACATTACTGACATTTACAACTCCTGCATAACACTTCTATCTCAACAATGTTAAATAATTGACTGGTTGTGTCGCAAGACGCGAGATGGCTGGTGAGGAGTTTTAGTGCAAAATACAAACGCGGTTTACCATCTATTTTTTCAACATTCCCGGGTTACGAATAACCTCACAATATTAAGTCTCCTAATATCACCACAGTAAACGTACAATGTTGCTCGTTTCGTGATGGAGGACTTAGCCAGCCGAAGAATTACACTCAAACGAGATACCAACTCAGCCCCTGACCGGTGGATTAACTTAACAATATATATATATATATATATATATATATATATATATATATATATATACTCCATACATATAGAGAAAAATGTTATTCTAAAATACGATAATTTTATTCGTAAAAACGGTTAAAAACGGGACTGAAGTTCTTACGAACAAATTAACAGGGTTTCAATGTT
This sequence comes from Limnephilus auricula, assembly GCA_951813805.1. Classification (NCBI taxonomy): domain Eukaryota; kingdom Metazoa; phylum Arthropoda; class Insecta; order Trichoptera; family Limnephilidae; genus Limnephilus; species Limnephilus auricula. The sequence continues at coordinate 7,777,459 of OX638410.1, forward strand.
AATTTGTTCGTAAGTACTTCAGTCCCGTTTTTGCGAATAAAATGATCGTATTTTAGAATAAAATTTTACTCCGTGTATATTTAACAAACCCGTCATTACGCTTAAAATGACGTGTGATTCCTACACTAATTTTCATCGACTCAACATCAACTAAACGACAGTTCGTTAAGGAAGATGGTCGACAGTCTGGTTCTATTTCCCGCTGAATTCTAAGACCCAATCAAAGATACGAATGCTTGTTTCAATAATATCTGATCGTACGTTACATTGATCAATCAAATAACCGTTAGATGTGACATTACTGACATTTGCAACTTCTACATCACATTTCAACTTCAACAATGACAGTTCATTTCGCAAGATGGCCGCCGGCCGGGTGTTTTTGCCGCCTTTTTCACTAAAACGTGCAGCACGCTTCACGGAGAAAAGCGCAAGCGTCGTGTCAAGTTGGTAACGATGCTTTGTTATTGTTGTGCTCGGAGGGAAAACGAGCGCGTTCCTTATTTGAAATTACCGAATTCGTTTGATTAAGTGTCTACTTCCGTGTTGTTAATTATTGAGGTTATCTGGCAGCATTGTTAGCCTTTTCCGTGGCTTTCAGAAGATCGTTTTGGATATGTGAAAAATTTAAACTTATGGACAGATCCTAAATCGTAGGAACAATTACTGCGCTTTGCTTTTATGATAAAAACTGTTTTGAGAATAACAGGAAACTTTCGGTATGAAAATGTAGGTGAATGTTATGTACACACACAATAGTCGACTTGACAAGGGCCAAGACCCTTTGTTGTATTACACCATAAACATTCAAGTCTGTGTATTTACATATACATGCACCCGGTTGTTCAGAACAAGCCACTTTAAATAGATAAAACCATTTCAAGCAGCGTGCAATGTTTCGTTTCAAAATGGTGGTCTTTCACTAGGACTATAAATGCTATTATCTTTCTTCGCGGAATAATTAGCCATTCTCTTTGCTCGAGGAAAGTTACCCAGATGCATTAGGCAGATAGAGTAGAATGCTATTGTTTTCAATTATAACTGAGCCGTGATGCATGTTCTCACTGAAAAACATATCCACACGGTGGAGCGATTAACAAGATGTTATAATGGCTTCACATCCGCCATCCCGACTTTTCTTCTGCGAAATCAAAAATCATCCACCCGGATACGACGTGTAGTTACGATTGTTTGATCGCGCTAATGGCGTTGGAGAAAGTGATAGCGCCGAGCGTGCCTGCAGACACATAACCTCCAAATTGCTCCCCACCAACCACGCTAAACCAAAGTCTTAAATCTAATGCACACGCCAGTCACCAGTCACCACACGTCCTAAAGCGAAAACAATAGTTTCCTAATGGATTATTAGCATATTGAAGCAGTACCATCTGTGGGTGAAAAGTCGTAACCGAAATGGAAAATTGGTCAAACTATTCCATTATGTATTTGGGGTATTTTCACATAATGGTATGCCGCTGATAGCTACGTTGTATCCTCCAACTTTTTCTTATGTATTTCTCGCGGCGCGCACACAATAGATAGAGATACGATACGACATGATACAATTGTACCACCCCAGCCAGTAGTACTCGTGTCCCGGTGATACCGGTACACCAGGGGGCACTGGTTTGTTAAGACATGGAATACATGCTCTGAGGATAGGAAGGAGGTTGGAGTTTAATCGACCGGTTTTACATGGCAACCTAATAAGCCAATATTGGACTTTAGGACGAGCAGAAATAAAGGAATGGAATGTGCGTTAATTTTTTCCTTTCTTTACGCCTTCCTTCTTCTTGTCTCTTCTCGGATCTTCTTGGATCTTCTCCTTTCTTCTTGACTCTTCTTGCCTCTTCTTGGTTCCTCTTGCTACTTCTTGGATGTTTTTATTGTATGAATGTGAATGAGGCAAGGAGCGTGTGCCAAGACCGAGTTGTTAGGCGGTCCGTCCTCTCTGCCTACCCCTGCGGGGAAACGGCGTGATGGTTAGTTAGTTAGTTAGTAAAAAAACAATTTTGAAACAGGAAAATAAAGGTAGGTAGACCTCAATATAATATGTATTTATATTAACAATGATAATTAATGTATAAAATAAATAAAAATCAATGGAACTCTCCCTTCATGTGCCTGATGAAAATTATGTTTTTACATTCTACTGTAATTTTTTTTTTTTTTGCATTGGAGGTATTACACGCCCAGTGACGATATTGTGCACGGAGAAAAATGTAATTCTAAAATACGATCATTTTATTCGTAAAAACGGTTAAAAACGGGACTGAAGTTCTTACGAACAAATTAACAGAGTTTCAAAGTGTATTGGCGGGAACATGTAAGAATAATTTGTTGGTATACGTAATTTCGAACGTATACCAACAAATTATTCTTACATTTTCCCGCCAATAAACATTGAAAGACTGTTAATTTGTTCGTAAGAACTTCAGTCCCGATTTTACTATTAAAATGATCGTATTTTAGAATTACTTTTTTCTCCGTGTACCTATAGTTAGTACATAATTATTTTTCAGTGACAAATTTTTTTTCCAAAAATGAAATAAGTACAGATAAAAAAACACATTCCAGAGAACGCGAATAAATGTAACTAATGTGTACACACATAAAAAACACAACAAATCTATTTTTTTAAATTCTTCCTTTAAAAGTTTACTTATTTGGGAGGGCCGCTTATTTGGGTCCCGATGTTTCCCAATTGCGGAATCGGCTGTATTTCAAAAGGTCGTAGAAGATAAACATTGGCGTGTTTGTAAAACCAAGGTGAAAACGGTTCGCGTGCAATAATTCACTTGCATTATTATATCCAAAGTAACCTTGCTAGATTAGGCTAGTGAACAAAATGTAAGGTTTATTATTTATTATGAACCATTAGCGCTTTGGACACATAATGTAACGGGGACGGTTGTGAAACTGATATCCTTGAAAATAAACGATATGCAATTCAATTCACGAGCGTAAAAAAATATATAATTTAATTCTTGATCTTACGGTTACAAGTTCATGAAAACATTTTTAATTAAAAAAAAGATACAACAATTTTATTTGAGTCCGGTTTATATGAACGAACCATTATAACTACATGAGTTACTGACAATTTCCGCGTGTAAAAATAAAAGCTCGGCTAGAATAGATTTAATTAACAACTACTTTATTATGCTTTTTTGAAGATTTTTTTCTTCTTAGATCGTCTTGATGATCACTCGCTGAAGGTTTTGCGGTGTTAACGTTAAACGTGCTTTATATCGGGTATCGGGTAAAGTGCTAAAATTAGGAAAAGATAAAATTCCAGCTAAAAAGCCCAGCGAAATTAAAAGAAGAAGATTTGCCTTTAAATGTGCAAATAAAGATTTTGAGAATGACATGAACACTTCAAAATAGTTTTTAATTCAATATTAATGTATACTATTATTTTATAGCAGAAATATAACTGTGGTTATTCCAATGGATTGCAGAGTTTTTTGATAAAGAAACAATGTTCGTCGAAAAGCAAACTGGTTTTTCATGGATAATATATTTTCTAGGACAGAGGTTTAAAAATACAAATAGACAAAATTGTGAATTAATATATATATATATATATATATATAGTATAATGATAAAGCTAATGTCAAATTAATATGTAATGCCAAGCCAAGCAGGTTAACGCAGAAGCGTGCCTTACGTTGAATGCTTTGATAAATAAATATCATGTTCGTGCGATTTTTCGCAGTAAGTGGAACAGTTGAATATTTCAAGGTGATTTATGTTGTGTGCTTTCTTTGTTACAGCTGCTTTACTTATAATTAGTACAATTTTGTGGAAAATGGAGCAGTGGATCTGGCTTTACTTTAAATTACATATATGAATATTACAGAATTATTGAGAAAGAAGAGAAAGCTTTAAATGCGAAATTGTTACTTTTGAATGACAGCACGCTTGACAGTGTTTGGTTTTGGACCGAGAGACTTGAGAGGACATCTCAAATAAAGTGCTTTTCATGTTGGACACTGAGAAATAATACATAAAGTCTGCAAAGTCCAAGATGCGCCTAAAAATACTCGTTACCCAAGAAACAGAGAGAGAATTTAAGACACCAAATCCCGTAGCAATAGTTATAATTCGTATTCAAAGTGAGAATAATCTCCACGCAGCAAAGCGCAAAATTGTTAAAGATCTCATCGGTCAAACTGGGTGGATACAAATAAAAATTCACGAAACCTGTTCACATAAAAAAGTAAGCGTATTAAAATAAATTTGAAACTACAGTTACGCGCAATGGGTACCTATCTATACCTACTGGGACTGGGCACTGGCAGTGACTGCGTTGCGCAAACGGACAAGTGTGCGTTCCTGGTTTCCTCCATCGCGGACTGCTAGTGCCACTTGCCAGTGTATTGCAAACCGGTGTCTCGAGCTTTTTCATTTATATTATATTATTTATAAAAGGGTACCCTCCTATCTATCTAAGCCGGCAAACTCCGTTACCATTTTACTGTTATTTTTAGTCCGCACGCTGCCGCTGCCCAGTATTATTAAATCTCATACACACAATGATGGCTTCTCGCCGGGTTTTATACCGCGCGCGAAATTAGGCGAACGAACCTGTTCCGACTTTTATTTCAGGTTTGTTTTTTAGGCATCGTTTACATCACTGCTGGATGTAGAGGAGGGCGTTCATTATAATATCTAACTGTGCTTTTGAGGCAATGCAGTGTCACGCAAGGTTTTGGCAGAATTACTACACTAAATTTTAATGTATCTTAGATTAAGAAGCAAACAAATCCATGTATCAGTGTATGCTGGCATCCTGTGTCTGTTTTCTTCGTTAAATTGGTTTATTACCTGCCTGCATATAAAATTGTTGCGGCTATCTGGGACAATCTAAACGGCATATAACCAGATACAAAATCGCAATTAAACAGGTAGTCGACCAGAGCAGATTGCCATGAAACAGTTAGAAACAGGAAACAGCAACTTTCAGCAAATACAGCAACTGCACCGACAATTAAGATTGAAAACAAACGAAACAATCTACCACGTGAGTATTATCAGAAAAAAGCGCTTTTAAAACAGGAGTCGAAGAGACGGACGTGAAGACTTGGGATTAATGTGTGAAAACGCCCGGTAGCGTGTACCGTGTACCTGTACGGACATAAATCACACTTTCGCCCAACACGTTACTTCACGTCCCAATATCTTACTCCCAGATCTCAGTGAGCACTTTATATGATTAATGCCGACATAAAGTCTTGAATGACAATTTGTTAACTCTTGTATCGCGTTCACTTATCGAATGCGTGACTTTCTAAGCGATCAATCACCGAAACTTTTAAATTCAATATACGAATACAGAGTCATATTAAATGAAGTGGCTATCTTAAACATCTCTGATGATTAAAAGTTTTGGGAGAAATTATGGTAAGAGACAGGGATCTTTAAGCTTCAAACAAAGTGTAACGCGGACAGCAACTTTATCAGAACACACTATGCTACTTGTGCAATTTGGGACTTGGGACATTCACTGAAGTGAGTTTCGGTGAGTATAATAGATAGCCAGTCGTCCGTAGCGGCAAATCACTTGAAAGAGTGCATTAAACTGGTGTAATTATTATGCTTTGGAACTTGGACAGGGATCCCGGAGACTCTTTCATAATGTAATGATCTTTAGATCTTCTGTTTCACTTAGTACAACTATCCCTACCTCCATTGTCAATATTGATCGAAAAACTTTAACCAATATTTATGGATTATTTTACACTTTCTCTAATTTAAGAAGTTTACAGTGAACATGACACTTTTTAATCATATAACAAATTTTCACACTTTCAGGCATTTCGTCGTAGATTTTTCAACTAAGTTTGGTATCGAAGAAATGTTGTGAAAGGATTAAACCAGTGCTTAATATTAAATAGGTTGATTACTATTTTAACGCGTAAACATAATTTCTTCACTATCGAAGAAAGCAAACACTTTGTGGCTTGACATTATACCAAATGAAACAAATACTTTGTTAACACTTTATTTTATATACGCCTGAAGCCTTAGAAACTTCAAAATCAAAGAAAAATAATTTCCAAATTTTAAACAAACAGCTTAGTAGAATTAACCAATAGTCCGATTTTAAAGTTGTTCCCTTACTCCCTATGTAACCCCCACCCATCCTTTACCCTCCCCTACCCCTCTTCTTACTCCTCCACTAACCAGTCTATGATGTTTTCTCCCTCTCCCATATGCTTTCTCTCTCTACTTTGTTTACCTGATATTGTTTCTCTGTATTAAGATTTAGTTTATATATTATTGTCCTGATGAAGGTTGAGTTCAACCGAAACCGGTCGACCAATATAAATCAAAATAAAGTGGTGTAAAACTAAGTATTTGTTTTAATTGGTATGATTTCTTCAATTCATCATGAACCTTTGCATCGTAATAAGGTTGACAACAGCGAATTCTCAGCGAATTCTCAAATCAGAAGAATTATTTACGAAGGACGCTAGAAAAATATAAAATAGTTAACTCTTTCCAATACCAGTTCACTCTACTACACTTTATGAGTACATTACATTAACTAGGCCCCTCAAGCTAATTTGTTCGCTTTTCGGAACAACTCATATGCTTAGGTCTCATGGAAATCGTTGTCTCCCTTGCGATCATAGGGAGAAATATAATAAAAATTGTGTTATAATGGGAAAATGTGGCGCTTTATATTCAAATCTAAAAGTTAACCACAAAAAGGTCAACGAATTTTACTTTAAGAAATCAAAGTTTCGGATCGCAATTATGAATCTTTTGGAATTTTTTTATTAATTACTTTCACATGAAATTACAAAAAAAATGAGGCGACAGAAATCTTTATAATATATTATTTGTTAAATAAAATAAGTATGCGTTTTTATTTTTTTGTTTGCTTACAAAATTATTATTTATATACAAAAAATGTATATGTATGTATTAAAAAATATAGGTTTATTTCGATTTATAAAATTTAAAAGCGTATTTTATCATCTTTCAAAAACAGTTTTCAGTTTTCTGATATGTTCAGAAATTTTCCACTTATTTGGATTTTATTCAAAATCGGAAATATTTTGACCCTCTGACAAAATATGTTCGAGGCCTGAGGGATTTAAGAATTAAGTAAGAAGGTTCTACAAAAAAACGCGAGAAACAAGCAATTCACGTTTCTAAGATTTCAATGAATGACATAATTTTAACATGTAACTTTTTGCCACCCCTGCTGCGTTATGCATGCACATTTTTTGTCGAAAAATCAAATACCAAGGTGGGTACCTACGTAGAATAAGCGCAGAGAGAAAGTCGCCAGCCGAAAGTTTGCCGAATCTCGTTTTTATTTCAACACTTTTTTATCGCAGCAATCGATATTGGGCATTAGCATAAGACCGTGATAATTATGAAAGTTCTTGAAATCAGAAATTCCATTATGAATCAATGTTATGTTACTTTTGCTTTTATGGAAATATATCGTATTTGAAAAAAAAACGCCCGAACGACAAGTGCTATAACTATGAATTTCTAGTTTCGTGATCCCATTTAAATATTCATCCACATTATCCTCCGCGCTACCAATGGAGTTAAGAAATCCATCACGTTGGCCATACAGAAGTGCAAGCCGGGACGTTGAATGCCAAATGAGATCAGTGTGCGCCATCCATCTGCGCTGCCTGCCGGGCTTACCCCTGGAAATATAGCACGATTAGCACGAATGCACGAATGCACGAACGCACCCAACCAAACAAAATCTGAAACCCTATAATTTTACATAAAATCAATGCTCAATATCCTTCAGCAGGCTAATAAGGTAAGCCCGATGTGCCCATAAATTGGCCTGGATTTTTGCAATGTAAATTTCGCACGCAACCAACCAAGCATCCTTTGCAACCTTCAGCTAACAGCGAATAAACTGCGGGCAGGTTGTGCGTGCCGGTACTTGCGAACGGGAAATTCGCGTATGCACAAACTAAGCTTGTTCCGGCGTTCCTCAAACGCTTCATTTAAGTCCTTTTCTAAAATATGTTTAGCTATTATTATAGCCATGAGCTTAAAAACGTAAAAGATAAAACTAAATATGCACTGGTCTGGCATTTTAACCGTTTCAGACCGTGTGCATTTATATTTGAATATACATAGATTTAGGATTTTTTTCGTCGCTATCTAGAGTCTAGAGCATGGGTGGCCAACCTTTTCAGCAGCCGGGCCAGATTTTAGAAATGAGATTTCCTACCGGGCCGTACAACAGAATTTCTTTTATTTTTCAAAACAAACAAGAAATATATTGTTTTTTTAAAGATACTTACAAAAATGAGAATCAAACATATTTATTAGAATTGAGTTAGGTAAAACAAAAACGAATAAAAAAATTATAAATAAAATATAATACATTTTCGTGAGTCGTCTGATTTTGTTTGTCATAACTAAGTGCATCAATGTTGATAATTATTAATGTTGTGGCTACACACAGTTTTCCAAATGCTCATCAATGATTCTTGTTCTTATTTGAGATTTAATATGCTTCAAGAGACCAAAAAGCTGTTCACACGTGTACGAGTGAAAGTGTTTCTCAATGTGTATTAAAAATCAGTTTAAAGTTGTGGTTGTATGTTTAACACGAATATACCACAGAAAAAATTGTTACGATAGTTGTGAATCAATGTACTGAGACACTTCCATATATGAGATATGATACAAACTACGCACGTTGGAATGTTATTTTGGTGGTTTTATGTACACTAAAAGAAAAATATGTGTGCATATGCTCCGCGGGCCACAAGTACCCACCCAGCGGGCCGCATGCGGCCCGCGGGCCGCGGTTTGGCCACCCTTGGTCTAGAGCGAATACAAATTGGCGGTTTTCGTTTTCCTGGTATAAATGGCTTGCACGCTATTTTTATTGAATTTGGGCTATAGCCATTTTTATACTTTGAAAGATGATTTTTGTGTTTATTCTCGACCAATTTTTTTGCGATGTAAGTTTAGAGGGAAGGTTTAAATTGATTAAAATGTTAATTTTTTGTTATACAGAGTAAGATTTGTCATTTTACGCGAAATACGCCCTCTGAGACATAATATTCTTTCGAATGAAAATAGGATTAACTTCTAAATTATCGAACAAAAAAAACTTTTTTCTAATAGCTCTACCAATTGTCACCAAGCATCGAACTTCTACCACTGCCAGTTTTAATTGAGAAAGGGTTAATTAATAGATACACAAGCCAAATCCCATATCATATTTTTCCTTGTGCGGTTCATAAAAACGAGGTAACTAATTATAGACCGATATGCATACTTTCAACAAATCCAAAACTCTTTGAGAAACTGATTCTGGATAAAATAATTACCTCATTTAAAGATAGTATATGTACTGAACAACATGGTTTCATAACCGGCAAATCAACACTAACTAACCACATTCTATATCAAAATTTCATTTCCGATGCAATGGCGAAGAAGCTTCAAGTTGACTCAATTTACACTGACTTCAGCAAAGCGTTCGACAAGGTTTGTCACGCTATTCTTGTAGAAAAACTGTCTAAAGCTGGAGTTTGTGGAAACATGTTGCATTGGTTTATAAGCTATCTTTCAAACAGAAAACTTAGTGTTAAACTTAATGGGGAATCATCGTATGATTTTTTTGCATCCAGTGGTATTCCGCAAGGTTCCCACATTGGACCTGTATTATTTATCTTTTTTGTGAACGACCTTTGTAATATTTTTAAAGACATCGACGTACTTATGTTCGCAGATGACTTAAAACTTTTTAAAGTAATTCGAAGCCTGAACGACTGTTATATTCTCTCGGCAAACTTGTTAAAATTAGTTGAGTGGTGTAGCGATAACAAGCTATACCTTAATGTCAATAAATGCATAACTATGAGATTTTTTAAAATAAAAAATCCGATTTATTTCAATTACACAATGAATAACATCATTCTCGAATCTGTTTCCGAAATTAATGACTTAGGTATTACTTTCGACACCAAACTTAGCTTCATACCACACATTGAAAATATTGCAAAGAAGGGTTTAAAAATGTTAGGTTTTGTACTAAGAGTGGCTAAAGATTTTACCAACATTAAAACATTAAAACTTCTGTACACATCACTAGTGAGGAGCAGTGGCGGCTCGTGACTTTTGGTGAGCTAGAGTGCTAATATTAACAAAAATGGCATTATTGATGTCGTTGTAGCCGAAAAATATTTTTTATTTTTTTTTCGAAAATTTATTTTTTGTATGAAGATTTTCAGGAAATTTTAGTTTTACCGTGCGCCGCACCGATTTCCTGAAAATCTTCATACAAAAAATTAATTTTCGAAAAAAAATAAAAAATATTTTTCGGCTACAACGACATCAATAATGCCATTTTTGTTAACATTAGCACTCTAGCTCACCAAAAGTCATGAGCCGCCACTGGTGAGGAGTCAGGTTAAATATAATTCAACTGTATGGTCTCCCCACTATAACGTGCATTCACAAACAATAGAAAGAGTACAAAAAAAATTCCTAAGCTTTTTAAATTATAAACTAAAAATACCGAAAGAACAAAAAAACTACCCTTTTCTACTACGATTATCTAATCTACTAAATTTGAGTGACAGGAGAATTGTTTTTGATCTAATATTTCTATTTAAAATCTTGCATAATATAATTGATAGCCCCGAATTCTTATCGCTCATAAATCTTAATGTGCCAGCCAGAAATACAAGGTCAGTACTACCATTTTATTGTAGTAATACTGCGACCACGGCCCAATTCAATATACCACTACAGAGAATTCAAAACTTGGGAAATATGTATTCGCACGTAGATGTATGGAATGTGTCGCTGATACAATACAAACATGAAATTATTAAATCATTCATGTCAGAATGCGAAATCAGACGTGTTTAATATTAGTTACTGTTATTTAAAAGATTCCATAATATTTTGATGTAGCATATTCTTATAATGTAGGAGCTGTTGCACATATTTTTGTATTATTTCTATTTATCTATAATGTAAAAACTTGTTAGTCTCTTTTGTTTTTCTGTATTGTAAACTTTTTCTTGTATTACTCATCTGTAAATTTCTAATATTAACTTACACTCTATATTATGATTTTTATGCCATCTGCAATTTAAAAACTGGTTCCAGTTTAATTTATTTTTACTTTTTCTCTTTTATTATAATATAATATTTTTTACTTACTTTTATACCTACCATTTTTATAATGTTAATTGCTATAAGTTTATATTTCTTATTTAAACATTATTATCACTGTATTATATATATATTACATATATATCACTGTATTATATACTTACTATGTAAAAGCCCATCAGGGCGTTGAAAATTAATAATAAATAAATAAATAAATATCAACTTCTCTAAATATTTAAGCCCACCGTTGAGGAAATCCCGCCAAACAGCGAACTTTCTTAGCGGTAGGTGCAGTTGGAGTAGGTAGTAGGTACCCGACCAGTCCATCCTTGTATGCGTGTCAGCTGACGTGCCGGTGGACACGTAACTGCACCAGGACGTGAAGTCAGTACCTCTCACAAACATCCGTGAATACGTTTTTTTACGCACACACCCATATTTTTTACACTTTCGCAAAGTTTCGCAATCATTGGTAGTCTCTACGTTTATACGTCTCGTTCTCGGCCGACGCCGGGCGTCTCTCCTTGTGTTTTGACAGTTCTCGTTGAATTTGGTAATCTCTACGTCCCATGTGTGAGTCTGAGACATATTCATTTCCTGATTCACAAAACAGCTCAACAGACCTCCGGCTTGGAATCCTCACTAACGTTTTGAGTTGACACATCGCCGAATGACATTTTTCTTGAAGTTAATAAAAACGAATTTAATAGTTTTAAAGTGGTTTTAAGGTAAGTAATATGATTTATTTCGAATTAACGACATATCAACCGGGTTGGTAGATGTTTTTACATAAATCGCCGCACTTTTAGGCACAGAATATTGTAATTGCACTTCGTTCCAGCAATTACTATAAGAAACCACTTTTTAAATGCACAAAATAGTTCTTAGTTTGGGTTATTTAAGTATTTTGTGCGTATTTAGACCAACCCGGCAAAGACTCGTTTTATAAGAAAATTTTAGCTTGAATAAAGATGGAATTTTGTGACATAACCTCTCCTTAGAAAATAGTTGTTGGTTTTAGGAAGTCAAGGAAATATTTTCCTTTAGTATATTATTATGTACCAAAAGGGTGCGGGTCTGCTAATAATTTATGTGTATTATTTTAGCCACAGCCAGTCTACAATGGACAATTATTTCCGTCTACATTTTTTTAATGGAGTTCTGCGCAGCGAAGAGCTGAGAAATGAGTCAGTCCAAAGACGGCAGTTAAGGGATCTGTCAAACCCTTTGACTATTCCTGTCACAGTATTTGTGGCAAACTACAGGCTATCCCAGGACCTATACAGAGCTTTGTGTGAGGAGTTGCGGCCAATAGTCCCTGTACGTAGACGAACAATCGCAGTGCCCTTGGAACTCAAAGTGAATATGAAATTATTTAATTTTTCACTAGTCTTAGCGATCTCAGACCGAGCAGCATAATACCAGCATTATCCAAAGTACTCGAAAAAGTTGTGTCAACACTGAAACTTGCGGGATTATACCTCGTCATCAATCGGGGTTTCGTAAAGGTCACAGCACAACAGCTCTGCAATGCATTACAGACGATATTCTTACCTCCAATGATGCAGGCAAAGCCTCGGTATTAGTTCTTCTAGATTTCTCTAAATTTTTTGACTTATTGAGCATTCCATTGCTTGTTTGAAAGTTGCATTACTTTGGTTTTAACGATGAAACAATAAAATGGTTTCAGAGTTACTTCAAAGATAGAACTCAGCGCACAGTTTACAGGGAAATCAATAGGGCTCTAAAACATTCATCTGATGTAAAGATAACGCGAGGGGTACCGCAGGGGTTGATACTGGGGCCATTGTTTTTTTGCTATATATGCCGCTGACATAATGCAATCTATTAAATACTGTATATCGCAAATGACACACAATAATATTTATCATTTGACATAAGTAACGCTCATCTGGCGGTGGATATGGTAACGGATGATCTACGTAGAGTTTGCACTTGGGCACAGGAGTGTTACTTCTTAATCCTCAAAAAACTGTTGCTTTATTAATGGGAACTAAGCAAAAAATATCATGTGTAAGGAATGGAGGACATGTTGTAAAAATACATGAAGCCACCGTTCCCTTTGTTGACGCTGCGCACAACCTTGGAATAATGGTGGACGGTAAATTGAGATATGAACATGTTAAAAGCAGGTCACAGTGGTGCTACTCGAGGCTTCGTCTGTTGTATAAATGTCATAAGAGATGGCGTTTGCTAAGGTTTGCTTTGTTGTTGTGTTTTTTTTATAAATAGTTTTTATTAACTGGCTTCACGTGATTCCTCTATGGATAAATTGATATCTTAATCCATTTCAATTAACCCTTGATTTACACGGTGACTTCATGCATACATAATTTACCTGGTGGAGCCCCAGGACTCCCGGAAATAAAATCGAAATTTTAACGTGAAACAAACAGTTATAGTCTTGTTTTCTTTCTGCCTATCTTATTTTTTGATGTATTTGCTATACTTATAATATATTATTTATTTTTAAGGTTCTAACGACACTGTCGTTCCTTGCGACAGGGTCGTATAAAAAAATAGTAGGAAATGACTTTCATTTGAGTCTTTCCCAAAAGTCAGTAAGCCGACACATGAATGAGATCGTGTCGGCTATTAATCAAATCAGGGTACGACATATCAGATTCCCAAGTACCGAGCAACAAAGGAATTCTGTCAAACAAGGGTATGTTCAGATTTATTATATTTTGTTAATTATCTTGATTAAGGCATATTCAGACAACAGACTAATGTGTAATTATTTTATGTACTCGTAACATTATGTCATATCTCCATCACCTTGTGTCGAGGAATGAACACATCAATCAACATGAATATTATATTAACACACAGGCATAGTCTAAGGCCAATTTAAATATATAATACATAAACTCAGCAGATGATTGTAACAAATTACAAGATATTAATAGAATTAATAAATATTGCATAGAAAATCAATTAGTCCTAAACATAGATAAATGTAATGTGATAACATTTTCACGTAAATGTCACCAAATCATCCATACTTACCGTCTAAACCATGTTCCTCTCCAACGAGTAGAAAAAATCAAGAGACCTTGGAGTATTACTTGACTCTAAATTACTGAGATCATATTGAAAACGTCTTAGAAAAAGCCCAAAAACAAATAAGCTTCATTCTACGAGTCACAAAACCATTCAATAAACCTTTTACACTTGAATTACTTTATATGGCATACGTAAGATCTCACCTCGAATTTGTATCTGTGATTTGGAATCCTCAATACCAAACTTATATTAACCGAAATGAAAACATTTAACATTAATAGGTGTTATTGGCCTATTTCAGCATATCGCTCGCCATACGTTCCCACGAAATACGCCAAAACAAATAACGCTAGCACTTTTAACACTGTGTGCGGCACAAGTGTTATGTTCAATGATTTTTTATAAAATTGTTTCCTAAAAATAAAAATATAAAAAAAATTACTAGTCATAGAATAGAAGAGGACTATACAAATGCCTTCCATGTAGATTTTAAAGTCACCACTGATTTAGTGTCTTTTGGTTCTAACCCAATTACCTTTGCTCTGTCTTTCTTACACTTACTTGAATTTCATAATGATGATGAAACACAGTGCAGTGTGGTTTTGGAAATTCATGCGAAAAACGGTCTGACTTATTACGATTACAGTAATATTAATTTTATAGCATATCGTCTCTGTCGAGGTTGAAGGGAGGAACAATAAGAATTACAAAAACAAATAAAATTGTGTATGTGGTGTTATATTTTTATATTTATAAGAAAACATAAGTCTCCACAAAACAGTCCATGCTTCTACACTCTAGGAAAAGCTTTGAAAATCTGTGTAGACACGTTAAGACAAGTAAAATAAATGTACAAGTTGTTGCTTCTCATCTTGGAAGGGAAACGTCAATATCACTGAGTTGATTGATTCTAATTCTATCCCCCAAAGAAAACTTTTGATAAAACTACCGAAAAAAACATCCTCCGCAAAGAGATTCAGAGTTAAAAACCTAAGCAATATATTTTACATAAATGCAGTGTACATAATACAACAACATCAATATGTCGGAGGGGCCAAGTATCACGGCATCTGGGATGTTGGAGTCAGCAGCTTCCTATGCCACGAAGAACCGCGAGTAGTGAATGATCCTCGTTCATCAGGGCTTTTGAAGTAGGAGTCTCGATTCTCAGCAACAGAGGAGACTCAAGATAAAGCGAGAATGTGAAAGAAAAATAACAAAATAATTAGAAAAGTACAAAAATAAATGCATTCATTATTCACAAACAACAATCATCAAATGAAATAAAAGCAAGTTTTTCTCTGTAACGTATCGTTACTTTATTAATTACATCTAAGGTAAATTGATGATTTAATACAACCTAGGAATGATGTCTCTTTGGACAAATTGTATAATTCCTCATTTTAAATTTTAAAAAATGTTTCATTAAATACAATTTAGAACACATACAGTAAAGGAGAGATGGTACAACTAAGTACACGGGTAAATGTCTAATATAGTACAGCCTTTTCCTTAGGTTCTTCGGGCATCTCCCACTTACGGTTCTTCAAAGCATTAAGTGCTTATATTTTATTTTGAAACCCTTGTATAATTTTTTTAAATCATTATGTACTCAATGTGAAAGCCCGCGGGCTTACAAAATAGTAAATAAATTATATCTTACACTTCCGTTTCAACAGCTCAGCTAAAATGCCATCTCTGAATTTCGCATCTTCTTGCCTCTCCGCGGCAATGCTGGCCAGCATGGCCGCACCCAACTCTTCCATCTTCGCAACTTTCTTCTCCTCCAATTTTAATTCATCTTTTTCCAGAAGAAGCTTTTCCCTCTCGTGATTGGTGTTCTCAGTGGCAACAAGGTACCTGTGGTCAAAGGAGATGGCTCTTTTACCAACGGAAAGCAAAATATTTTTATGTAATTTTTTTATAAATATATTTGTTAAATACGATTTTACTCTTTTTTTTACATTAACTCTACACAGGAGGTTGTTGAGGAAAATAATTTCCCTCGTGCACCGGTGCCGAGGGGATCAATGACGCTAGTTCCTCGGAGCATCTTCCATTGTAATATTAGTAGAACAAGGACAGCATTCGCACCTGACGCCTGTGCTCTAAAGATTGCAAT
Organism: Limnephilus auricula; assembly: GCA_951813805.1. Lineage (NCBI taxonomy): Eukaryota > Metazoa > Arthropoda > Insecta > Trichoptera > Limnephilidae > Limnephilus > Limnephilus auricula. The sequence goes on from OX638410.1 coordinate 7,793,744, forward strand.
CAGTTTGTTAAGTTAAAGAGGAGATGAAGGAGAGGGTCACAAAGACGGCCCAATCGGAAATCCAACTGTGAGGAAAGCCCAGGAGATCATTTTAAAGAAATTACAATTTGATAATTGTTTTGTTTACTTAATCTTTTTATTTAAATTTTCATCAATCATGTCATTAAATTAAATTAAATTCATGTCATTAAACGAGTCTACTCTAATAATACCAATTTACTTTCATAAATAGAAAACACAAGAAATAAGTAACACACATATTAGATCTCAGGGTCAAAAACATACCCATCAAGCAACTACGAGTAGTAGTCATACATACATATTATTTGCAATAATGTCTCACATTGTTGGGAACTTCGACAACGCCATGGATCCAACCTTGTGGATGTTCCTCCCCACGATTGATGCATGAAGAACTCCACATGCGACTATAACTGCCAATGTGGTGTTGAGGTTCAATCGAATGCCTAATCGGACGGCTTCCTTAGATTAAGGTGTGCTTAAGCTTGTGTAATTGGAAGAGCGTAGTTGTGTAATTGAGCAGTGTCGAGCCAAAGTTTTGGCTTAGCATTTGATTAGTAGGATTGGGAACAGCGGCCGTTAGAGCTCGTACGCACTAGTGGGCGGTTAACCGCGCGGCTGGCTGCTTTTTTATTTTAATATGCAACCGCTTATATTTGTACAAAAATTTGTAAAATTCAAACCGCAGTGGTTGGTCAGAGGACGGCTTCGCGGTTGACCGCCTTCTTGACTATACGAACTAGACGGTTGGGGTTTAGTTGTAGTAACTGGCCTTATTCATTACGTGTTTGCAGTAAAGTAAAATATTTTATTTTCTTGGTTTTGCGTCACTGTCGTAGATGGTACAAATAAATGACACAAGCGACCTCTCGACAGCATCCATTTTATTTATGATGAGACAAGGCAACATAGTTTTCTGCCTACTGCGGTTGAACCACGTCAGGCGGCCAGCCGCTTAGCCGATCCGCTCAAGCGGCTGACCGCTAATGCGTACTAGCTCTTATAGTTACACCAAGCATATCAATGGCGGGCCTATTCGAAAGATTGCTTTCACGAAGGAGACTAGATTTTCATAGCACATTTCATCGTAAGTACTTACACAGTCCTTTGTTAGACGCCTTTCTTTTGATGCCGGATGGCCCAGGCGTTGCGGGTATCTCGGCCAGCACCGGCCCAGTGGAGATAACTTCCTCAAGCACCGGGCCAGGCGATTGAGGAACAACCTGGCAAGTCGGGGCATCGATTTCAATTTCAGTCTACAAGAAAGTAATAAACTGCATATTAGATTTTCACCATCCATATTAAAATATAAATGTGCATGAATATGATCTGAAACATACAACGTATAGCGTACACTCTTCCGGTAATCCATCAATGGGTAATCGCCCCATGATGGCCAAGACCTTTTCATCAAGTGGGGTGAGAGGTGGGAATCTCACCAATCCACCTCCCGTTCGGTTCATCTCCACTTGGATATTTGATGCCTTCTTCTTGGCATTTGTTTTCAGGTCCCTCCATGACTGAAAAAATTGATAAATAGTCAAACTTCTATTCAGAAACCCATAAAATAAGATTATTTTCAAACTACTATTCATAAACCCATAAAATAAGATTATTTTGAGTAAGGTATTTGTTTCAGGTTCAATAGTTTTATTTTATTAAATACGTACTTGCTGCCATCTGTCGCCCGATTTCTGGGTCCCAAACCTGATGGCGTTAAGGTTTGGGCCAACTCGTCCCATTCTCTCTTGTTGGCCGGCCTATCTCCGAGTAATGACACCAGAAAATCCATCTGCTCACTCGTAGCCCTTTTAGTCTGTAAAAGAATAATATTATTATTATTATATAACTACATGAAATGTTATCATTAAACAACATTAAATGCGGTTAGCAAAATAACGGAATTAAGAATCACAAATTAGAAATAATACGTATAAATGAATACTGTGAAACCATTAAATGACGATTGGCAAGTCCCTTGCTTTGACATGCAGTATTGTCAACTCTAAAGAATAACATATATATATATATATTGCTCTGGATTCTAGTGTTTTTAGTCTATGTGAGGAGCTTACTTTTCATCTAACTAAGATCACTTAATGTTTTTGTGAAAATGTAATTTGAAGCCACAAATATTTGAAATACTGGTTACAAAATACCTCCGCATAAGGTATTTCAAATACCAATTACAAATTACATTTTTAGGAAGGAATAATTGACAAGTAATTCATATAATGCCCAACCCTGACAACAGTCACGTTTACAGTACCCAATATCTAATTGAATAGTTTCATCAACTGAAAAGAAATCTACAAATAGTCACGTTTTACATGTAATTTTAAGATAACGTAATATCTTGACATGTAAAAACACAATCGTTCAAAGCAAATTGCAGGTTATAATGTCTTTTATATACTAATTATTTCTGGGAATGTTCCGATATCTTACAAAGTACATTTGCGAACGTAAACAAACATGAATGTAATAAATAATAATAAAACTTACCGCCATTGTTGCTGTAGTAATAATATATTATGTTTGGATGTAAAAAAAGCGCAGGCTGTTTGCCGCAAATGTCAGATGTGAACCATAGACCATCCATAGACAATTTACCTTTTTCTATGTAGAGTATGAAAGTCAAACCAGACCGACGCTTACCGACGCTCCAGAGCACTCCCAGAGTAGCGTATTCGATCCAATGTCCATTGTCGAATGTGAAACCATAACGTCCACAAAAATTACTGACTTAACATCCAGATCTCCGATACACCTGTGCACGAACGGAATCCCAACGCAACCACTTCGGACACGTGAAACATTAGATGATAGGGTTTTAGAGATACCTAATATACTGAAATGATTAAATACTGGACAAAGGAAGAGTAAAAACCCTATGAACCTATCAATATGTTCAAATCATGTGATGGGTCCGAGTCCCAGTTGCGACCATTATGTTTTATTATTTTATAAAATCATAAGAATTTATTCAGGAAATAATCATAATATTGTGCTACTTTTCGGTGATTGCCTCATCAGAGGTGGTAGAGAATTTGAGGAAAAACCCGACGAAAGAGATCCGTGTTGCAAAATTCTGCCCTTAGTGACGTGCAAATGACCTACATACCTTCCACCTGCATTTACACCAAGACATATTCCGCAGAAGGCTCAAGTAGGCGGCAGGAAACAAATCACTGTTGACAGTGTATTATAGAATTTTACAACATTGTCCCCGATATTGGCTAGCCCAAACTATAAATAATGTAAATCTGAATTGTACAGTAGACCTGGTACACAACTGTTATATATAGTGTCGTGCAATATTGCAAAAAAAAATCATTCGAGGTCAGGAGAATGTCTACTCAATTTCAATCACCTTTCCTCGGCCTTCAATTCAAATGACAGTCATTTATCATGTCATTCTTTCCACTATTACCGAAGACCTTATATTTCACCGCTGACTTCGCATTTTTCATCCACGCAGCAAATGGATATAAAAAACATAACTCGTTACATTACAGATTGAAGCATCGTTTTTTAATGTAAAATAATGACATGCCAAGGAACAGCTTTCTCAATTTGTCACAAGATTTAAGTCCCGGGGCACTGCTTAAATCAAGTATTTATTTAATGTTGCTTAACAAATTGCCGGACGCGTCATTTAAATCAAAGCTTGCATCGTACAGTGTATAGATTGTGTAGTGCGCCTCTCCCGAGCTTAATCCGCGAAGAAGCCTTCCTTCCGCTAATTATTCTCAATTCTGCGGAACATTCCCTGAATATGAAAGCATCTCACGTAGAGCTGACACGGGCAGGAATAATAATGGAATAAGAACAGTTAGTTAGATGCGTGGTGTAACCAGCAAGCCGCGCATTCGCTGCCGGAATAGTTAAACCGTTATGACTTGGAAATAAAACAGCAAACAGTACTTAGGGACGGGCATAATGGCTCAATATTATAGCTTATAAAAGATAAAGATCGATTGATGCCTTGAGAGTGGAATTATCCCTTCTTTTGCCAAGGAAGAGTTCTCCAATTAGTTTTGACGTTGCATGTCTACGAGTAGAAGCAGTAAATTATTGTTTAGTAATTTAATCGCAGCTCTATCCGAGAGGCTCCTTTAAGCGGGTTTGCTTCCTGTTTGTACTAAAAAGAGATGCAGTTTATTCCCAGCAGTGAGCAGTGTGCCGTGGCTGTTTGCTGCCTGAGATCTCCTATGGTCTCCGAGGCGTGTAACTCAGCCTGCCCATCACAACGCATTACATTAATCTTAGAGTAACGCCATTAACTTTCACACTCCTCCCGGTTCGGTACGAAGTGTTACATTGCGAGTTGTTGCGGGCTCGTTCGCCTTTTTATATAACGGTATCTCGAGAGACGAGTGTAAAGTATAGTGTACAGTGGTTTAGCTTTAGAAGCAATTGAAGACCGCGAGATTTAGCTCAGGTGCCATTAAACCAGATTGAGCTTCTCTCTTGTATGCGAAAAGTTGGAAGTAGAAGCGAACGCATTACTATCTCAAATATGGCGAAGAATCGAAGTTTACGATTCTTTTGTGGAGTTTATTTAATAGATACTAACGACGCCGTAGAAATATAAGAACATACAACATGTAATGATTACCACTGGTTAGTCTGTGACGAGATTATTGATATTGAGAAACATCTTGAGGTTTGGAATCATCGTGTTTTATGACGCAAGTCAATTATTTGATAACCACTGAAGTCCATAGCCGTGAATATTGCTTAGTTTCCCATTAATAAAACACAATAATATAAGTCCATATTTCATAACAAACCACCTAAAAGTAAGTAGGTCTAAAACATGATCCCAGAGTAGACCCGTTCCAGGAATCCAAGAGAAATCGGTTATCTCCAAGGACAAAGATAAATCGAGCCTATTACAAAGATAAGATCCTGGTTCCTAAGTAGCAGGACGAACAAATTAAAGTAAACAATAATACGCAATTAAAATAGATTTGATAATAGGGCATTGTGCAAAATTTGAAAAACGCCAAACCTGAAGATTAAAGCGAGCATTTTATTTAGAAGTGTTCCATTTTAAGGTAAAAGCTCGTAAAGGTGTTTCCTACGCTGGGTGTATTTATTTATGACAACATTAGGATCAATCTGATTACAATCAACAATGGTTCTACTTCTCGAATGGGAGCAGTCAGCGGGACTTCGTAAGAGCCGAGACCCGAGAACGACCCAACAATGTTTGTACAACTACTTCAAACGTGAAGAAATGAACCTAACTCTTGCAAAACGCCAACTCCATACAGGGAATTCAATAGTCGGCTGTTTAAACAGTGCTTTTTACAATTACATGTTGTCCAATTCAGTACAATGTTTTTGTTCCTCGTCTGTTGATAGCTCTGTTTGAAAACAATGGTGGTGTATTTTCTATTTATCCTTCTTTGGGTTCAGTTTCCAAATAACAGCACTCCAAATGTTGAAATTTGTTGAAAATTTAATTGAGGGCGTATATTTTTTATGAAGTGAATTTTTACATAATGATGTTAACTGTTCAAAGTGAATTCAGCAGCGTGTATATTAAGTAGAAATATTTGGGCGAATAACAGTTATCTTTTCTTTCAAATTCAGTTATCCAACCGCACCGCTTTGGAATCAAAGCGATGAAATTAAACAAATCACATGTTTCCTTCTTGAATTAAATAAAAATGCATTACGAAACGATGTTCATCTTTGCAATACGTAATTATTGACTGTAGGTAAATGATGCCCTTAGGCCCTTTGTTTTAATGCATTTTTAAAGACCTATGTATGTACACTTATTATAAAACAAGTATATGTATTAACATTCCGTTCAGTTTTTTTCCCCACACGAGCGAGTCAAAGAAATGATACCTTAATGTGCCCTAATATGGCAAAAGACCCATCTGCTCCCGTCTGGAGTCAGTTAGACTATGGGATCCCCGATTGGAGACGGGGAAGAGGACGTTGGGGAGTATCTGGCTGTTCAGATCAGGTCACCAAACACGGCTAAAGCCATTTCAAACCGTGTTTCAATTCTGAATGGTGGTTGATAGTATCTTACACTCTGGAACGTACCGCAAATATACTATATATGATCTTAATGAATAAATTATGAAATAACACAAATCAATCAAATAAAATTTACTTGCCGGTATTCGAACTCGCGACATGTGGATTGCTAGTCGAGAGCCTTACCCCTCAAGCACGCAGGCCGTGTAGAAAAATGAATGAATTCTTGTTATAGGAATTATATAAAAGTACAAACGGTGTTCCTGAAGTTGACAACATGTATCATTTTAAGTATGTACGCCTTTTCCATTGAATTAGAAGTGTTGTGTGGCATTCCTTTAGATTTGCGGTTTAGATAGGGAACGAACTGTTATCGCACGCATTAAACATGAAATATCAACCACATTATGACAAGGCATAATGCTTGCTCGGTTATATAAAGTTTAAGTTTTAACTGACCCAAAACGAATTGTCTCGGAATCGCACACACTATCGAACTTCGTGGAAAAATTAACGGGAATCGGCGATCACGATGATTTGAGGTGAAAATATAACCATTGAGATATGAAGATTCATAAAAATACTGTATATATTCACCACAGATGAGAAGTACTTTTTTTATTATTATTATTTTATTTATTTATTTATTATAGAAGGATACAAAAGAGTACAATTTACATATAAGAAAGCTTTGCCTGTCCAACAAGGAAAGTTTCCCGTTCCAGGACAGACAAATTGACAGGTTTTAGTTCATATATCCTTCATATATCCTTAAGAAATGTACATAATTACATTAAAAAAAACTGAAAACCATAAAAAACAAAAAAAGTATTATTATTCTCTGAAACCAAGTTGTGTAATGAAGAAATATATAAATATATACATACATGTTTTTTGTGACAATGTAGAAAAAGTAATATGGTAGCATATATTCTATTCGGATTTACCGAATTAGCCTGGTAACATATACTTATATTTAAACATTTAAAAAAATCTTCGTTCACTTTGTGAGGGAAAATTTATTCTCAAACGGACATTGTTAGAAATTACAAAAGGCGAAATAATAACTGCACTGAGATACTTCGTCATTGTACAACATCATATTTCATAAGAGGACAAGCCATAATTATTCTAACTGCTTTTACAAGCAATTAAAAATCTTTTCACTGCCCAAAGAAGGCATGTCCAAACTTAATCCATTATTGTATCATTCCCTCAAATGAAGTCATTAATCTTAATCAACCTGTAAATTAAAGTTTTGGCTTTAGCCTGTTTTGGCTTTAATATTGTGACTTTTCCTCGCACGTGTCTGTTTGCCCCAAAACCCAATTCAATTACATAAAAAGTAATATTGGCCCACAAAAAAAAACTATTTGGCAAGTATGTTCAGACCAATTCCAAACATATTCACCTACAAACTACAAACGCATTTCGTCAGTCTGCATTGAAAAAATGAGAACACCCACACCATTAAGCAGACCTACCAACACTATCGCGAATAGTACAGGTAGAGATAGACAGTGTGGGAATAAAGAATTAAGCAGACCTACCAACACTATCGCGAATAGTACAGGTAGAGATAGACAGTGTGGGTATAAAGAATTCGTACAGCCGCGGACGCAATTTGCGACATTGGCCCCGTTCTATGAAAAATTAATTTGACATTAGCTCGCAGATTCTCAAAGGTTTTTTCGAATGTAGTCCGGACGCTTTTGTGGTAATTCTCATGTAGTTAAAGATAAGTAACAGTTGTTTTTAAAAATCTTTTTTTGTTATTGTTGTTATTCTATTTCTAAAAACAAAAAACAATTAAACATAGATAAAATTGTAATTGTAATTACTAGTATTCAAAAAAGAAAAGAAAAAACCTAATTTATTTAGGTACGTGCATTTAATCTAAACACAATTCTTCTGCATTAGACTGCAATTTCAAAATTTCAACACGTTTTTAATTGGTGGATATTGGAAAAAACGTGATTGAACCTTTATTTATTTATTAAATTTCACGGGATAAATATACCATAAACAATGGTTAGATGTCACAGTTAAAACCATAAGAAAATATTATAAATAATAAATTTAAAAAAAATAATAACAATTAATTGTGGCATTTGATTTTGAAATGACATCAGAGATTTGAGCAAGAGATACAAGTATATACAAATTCTATAGTACAAATAAGGTAAACTTTAGTGTTGTTAGTGTACTAAATTACGTATTTTGATCTTTGCTTGTCTTGCATTCTCTCAGCGGTGTAAACCTACTTGAAGTTTTATGATCATACTTTCACTTGGCGTATTTCTCAACATTAAAATCTAAGTTTCCTTTTCCTACTAGAATGATATTTTATACGTTTTATTCATTAATAAATTTTTACATCTGACCCATCACCATAACCATTGTAACATTTCACTCTTTATCACAACCGAAGAATGTAGGTTACAGGTAGAGAAGTTACAACAGAACTCCCAGCGAAAGGACCATACCGTTTTCTGGAAGGTAAATTCCTTTAGGTTTACTAATGACAATGACTAATAACATAATGAATTGAACAGAGCTATCGGTAGAATGAGTGAATTCAATACTTAATTATGATAGATAGATTTTGTTTACCTTTTTTTCAAATACTCTTTTGTTCTGCAATTTTAAAAAGGCATTTCTAAGGTTAATCTTGAGTTGAGTATTATTGAACCTGTCGATTGATTGATATTGCCTATTTATCTTGTAATTGTGTTTTTTTTTGCATTAAATATAATTTTAAATCGGATAAAAAGAAAACTGATCGATAGAAAATAACAAATTGCATCATACAGTGAATTACATTTTTTGATGTAAGTACCGCACAAGATCCCAACTGCTCCTCTCGGCATCCCCAACTGGGTTATGTTGTGAGGCTGAAGGTAGCGATGAGGGGAAGAAGATGGGGTAGCGGAAGATGGGGAAGTATAACAATGTTAATCTACGTCCTTCTTTGCTTGTCTTGTCCTCGAACAGTTTGAAGATTTTTTTTAATGCTGAGAAGTCGGCAAATAGGTACATTATGGTTCCCTTTTCACTGTCGGTTAATCTATCTTATGCACTGGCGTCAGAATCTGTGTCACCAAATCGAAAAAGGTTCAATCCATTCAATATGGCTCCCGAATGTATTTGGGTACCTATCCTTGCTGCCTTGTCAAAAAGAAAAATATTAAAATATAATAAAAAATTTTCGAAGTGCACAAATTTTCAAAATATTATATAGCTACTCGGATTAGTATATTTTCAATAACTTAAGGGTGCAATGTCACTGATATTGATACATTACATATTCAGAACGAATTAAATATTACTTTAAATTGTTATTGTTATTCCTGTTGAGAGCAAAAAGTTCGTCAACAAATTATTTATGGCAATTATAGCAAATGGCTTGATTTATTTTGCACCATGCACGTGCAAACACATAAAGATTCTCTCATGATGCATAATAACTACAATCGAAATAATATTGTTTGCGAAACAATGAAATAATTGATTTATCTCGATTAGATCGCCTATATTGAGGCGTAGATGTTATGTCTAAAAATCAAAAACGTCAATAATTATTGTAATAGTACCTATATAAAAAAAAATCAAAAACTTTTTCCACTTTAATTTATTGACCGTAACCGGTTTCAGCTTGTCAAAGCCGTCTTCAGACTGGTACAAATTATTCTTAACCTACTGATTTAATACAAAACATATTAGGGAGGGGGAGGGCGGTGGTCTACAGGGATTTTATTCAATTGTGGTTTTATTACATTTGTTGCTAAGTGGTCTTTGACTGTCAATTATTGTGTCTAAAAAAGGTGTAAGTCTATTTAGATTTGGTTGTTGATTCCAAGTAGTAATATTTCCCGACCTTAAATAAATTCCTGAAAGTCGGGAATTTATTTTTTTATTGAAAGCTATTCTGAATTATGTTGTCTAGTTCTGACAAACAGAATATAAATATTCAAATTTATTTAGAATATTTCGTTATCTTAAATCGATTATTTCGAAATGCTATCTTGATTATTTCTACAATTAAGTAGTACAATGTGATGAAAACACACTAACCAATAAAACAATTATAATTGGAGCAGTGTCAATATTATAAAATAATAAAAAAATGTGTATTTAAGTATTACTTGAAAAGATAACTGACCGACTATTTAAATAATAAGCACAGATATGTGATAAAACTGACCACAAAAAAAAATATATATTATTAACTATCACTAAAAATTTAGCTTTTAATATTTTCATATTTATCAGTCCTTTCTCACGTTTTGATATTGGTTTACTATCGACGAAAATATATTATCGTAAATATGTTTGGGAATAGATATTTTGCGGTTGTTCTGCGGTTTTAGTGAAGATAACATATTATTATGAAAGCTGATCAATAACTTATTATAATCTATGGGTTAGACCGTCCTAGGACATTATCAGAACCAAAAGGTAACATATTGGACTGGCTTAAACTTCTTGCCAGATATTTGTTCTCTTATTTTTTTAAATATTGTTAATCTTTCGGATACTTCCCGTTACACCCTGAAGACCAGTGTAAAGCAACCATTTTCTCTTAAGGGCCAATATACACGGAGAAAAATGTTATTCTAAAATACGATCATTTTATTCGTAAAAACGGTTAAAAACGGGGACTGAAGTTCTTACGAACAAATTAACAGTGTTTCATTTGTTGGTATACGTACGAAATTACGTATACCAACAAATTATTCTTATATGTTCCCTCCAATAAACATTGACACCCTGTTAATTTGTTCGTAAGAACTTCAGTCCCGTTTTTAACCGTTTTTACGAATAAAATGATAGTATTTTAGAATAACATTTTTCTCCGTGTACCTATTTTCAATTTGTTCGCGGACGGGAGTAGAGTACACCTGCATCTTGACATTGTTAAATTTGCTGTCGGTGGTGTCCCAAACCTTTTTTCTTTAATTAAACAATTATAGAACGCAAAAAACAAAGCGCCGCCGAAGAAAAAACTATATCTCCAAGGTCAAACCATTCAAATCTTATAATTCTGAAAAAAAGACATTAAAAAAGGCGTACTTGCAGCTTTGTGAAACTTGATTTTTTCGTTGTATACAATACGATTGGTACTTAAAAAAACGGAAACCTTTAAACTGCATCAAACAAAGATTTCAACAAGAAAAGCGTTGGGCTAAAGGTAATATTTTTTCCTACAGTTAAGGTCGAACCCCAAAATTTTGCCTTTTTAAGAATATGTAAGAAAAATTTTGATATTTTCACTTTTATTCAACTGAATATTTTCGTTGTTTGTTTTTGGGGTGCTATGCCGTGTTGCGCTACCTCCTTCTTTAGCCGTACGTTCCTACTGTGCACGATAACTTTCACTTAACACAAACCTGCATAATATTTTATTACTTCAGATTACGAAACAATGGGCAATTTCATTGCCACCGCACTCCGTACAAATAGTTGCAGGTACCTACTACCTACTACCTACTTCAGATATTTAGACATTTCTTGTAAAGATTTATTGTTTCTCTTTTTATTATTTACTTAATGTCTCTTCACCGAATCAAAAATTCGGTTATCAAAAAATCCGCAAAAATATTAAGAGCTTCAAAGTTCAAATAAAACAATTTATCCATAAGATAAGGAAAAGCTCAAACTAAAATATTATAAGTATCCCAAAATAAATTTGGTATCGAAAACATTGTTTATGAAAAATATGTCTTCTAGAAGGTTTAATGACTTAATTTGGGAGACGGATGGTTTGCTACGTTTGGTGACTTAGCAGGGGTGACCTACGTCATTTGATCTGGACACAATGAACCCCAGATTCCTATCCACTCTCACACCTTTTCCTTCCCTGACGACCGTCTGTGGTCGAGTGATAAGACACTCGACTCCCATTCGGAAGGTCGAGGGTTCGAACCCGGCGTGCGCAAATAAATTTTATTTGATTAATTTGTGTTACTTCACAATTAATTAACAAAAATAATATATGTTATATTTGCGGCACGTTCCAGAGTGGAATATACTCTCAGTATCGCCCTGGTGTATGACCACCATTCAGAATTGAAACGTTGCTTAATAATGGCTTTAGCCGTGTTTAGTGACTAGATCTGAATAGCCAGGTACTTTTCCACCTTCCTCTTCCCCATCTCCTTCCCTTCCCCACTTACCTTCAGCCTCACAACATACTCCAATTGGGGATGCCATAGTCTCACTGGCTCCAGAAAGGAGCAGTTGGGACTCTTGTGAGGTATCTCTATAAAAATAAAAATAAAATCCCAAAACTTCCTCTCCTTTCTTTCCTTAAAAATCCCCCTCTACACAGCATCCCCAAAGATGACATAGACCCTGAGAGAAATTATTTTCCTCAGGGCCTCCTGTGTGGGGCTAGTGTAAAAAAATATATATCTCATTATTTGATCTTCACTGTTCGTAACGTCTTTAATTACATTATAGAATGGAAGAACTAATGCTACAATTTAATTCGTTATCCCTTTTCTCCACAAGTTTTGGATCATCAAACTCTAAACATTCGCCTGGAGTTTCCCAACAAATGCTCGACCAAAAAGCGTATCTAATTGTACTTATTGTCGATTTTAAAAACAACTAGATTAAAAAAATACACTCAAAAATACGAAAAAATAATATTACGTTAGCTTGAAGGCCGTTGTAGCTTTCTTCGATGACATAAATTTGATAAAAAAAATGCTACGAAATTGAAAATAATGCGATTTTTTTATAAGTAAGTAAGCAGTTACTATTATTTCTCCCACTTTACGATAAATCCACTGGTCAGAAGCCAATTTTTTTTAAAGTATCTAGTTCAGTACTGCAAATGCTCGCTGACTATTATTATTATATTACGCTAAAATGTTTATAGTCGCCGGTCAATAAACTCCGCTTATAAAATAAGTATACACAAAACACGATCACGCAAGGGATAGACGTTTTTTTCTTTGTTGGACGCACGTGCATGGCGCGTCTCAGGATTTGTTCGGAGGATGAGCGATCTAGAGCGTTTTTTGTTTTTTCAGAGGTATGCGTGTGTGGATGTCGTTTTAGAATATTATTTTTTACGTTTTATAAGTATAGGTAGGCAGTGTTGATATCGCATTACGTAAAAAAGATGGTGACCGGTCTACTCAGTGCAAACTTATTAAGTGTATGAATATTGAGTACAAACTTTTCATCGGATGTTAATTCCTCACATGTCTCGAAGCGTCGAAAACTGATAATTAGAGTTTTTAACCTTAGATTAGGTTAGGTGAGGGGGGGAATGGATGGGTAGGTTAATGTGAATTATGATGTGATGAATTATCACGTGAGGAAGTATCGTGTCTGCATAAATTCAGACGCTGAGATCTCAATAGTCCGATTAGACATGGAACCAAAAAAGATAAATTATATTAACTGGGGCACAAATTTTTTTGCCAAAAAAGTGAGATTTTTTTTTTACAATATCTCCACAAAGGAAGCCCTGAAGAAAATAATTCCCCCAGGGCCTATGTCATCTTTGGGGATGCTATGTGGAGGGTATTTTTAGGAAAGGAAGAAGAGGATGTTCTGTGCAGGAAAAATCTATGAAAGGTGGGTAGGAATCTGAGGGGCAGGTGTCCAGGAGTAACAGACGAATGATTCCATCCCTCCCACTGCGGTGCATGGTGATGTTTCTAGAGAGCCCTGAAAAAGTCAAAATGTCTCCCTCACCAGTCTCTCCCGATCTGGCCTGCCACGCATTTGGTGGACAGACGCATCCGCCGCCAGGACCCAGACAAACCTCATTCTATGAACCCGGGCACCCCTGCTAAGTCAACAAACATAGCGAACCACTTGGGGTGACCTATGACAGAGGTAATAAATAACACCGAATAATATTCTAAAACGTGGTTAGAATAAATAATAAACTATGACATTGAAAGAAACGTACAATTTTTTGGGTCATGATTCATAATAATGTATTATGCACGTTTCTTACAACTGTTTAATGAATGACCATGAGTCAAAAAGAGACATGATAAAAATATGCAAGGAATAGAATTATTTTGCTGAGTGGCATGAAGATAATTTCCTTATATTATTATTTTATCTTATCCTGTTTCTTTGATATGGCACGAACCTTTTTATATTAAAAAAGCAGTGTTATTAGAATTGAATGACTTATTTTCCAAATGACTGCAGTGTGATATCTGTGTGAATATGTATGAGAGCAAGCGAGACAGTATGCTTGCGAGACTGTGTAAAAGGCGATGCGTGCTAGAAGTATGTCTCTTTTGTTACAAGCAGCTCCTGAATAAATATCTGTACATAATACTTACTCGCTCTTCATTGCGTACTACCACCGACACCATACAACTGTATATTACAACTGGCGCAACTAGTGAAGACTACAATGGGATATGTGTATGTGTTTATAGCGCAAATTAGTGATATTTCGCCCAAGTTTTTTTTTTTTTTTATAGAGAAACCTCACATGAGTCCCAACTGCTCCCTTCTGGAGCCAGTGAGACTATTGCATCCCCAATTGGAGTATGTAGTGAGGCTGAAGGTAACTGGGGAAGGGAAGGAGATGGGGAAGACGAAGGTGAGAAAGTACCTGGCTATTCAGATCTAGTCACTAAACACGGCTAAAGCCATTATTAAGCAACGTTTCAATTCTGAATGGTGGTCTTACACCAGGGCGATACTGAGAGTATCTTCCACTCTGGAACGTGCCGCAAATATAACATATATTATTTTTATTAATTAATTGTGAAATAACACAAATTAATCAAATAAAATTTATTTGCGCACGCCGGGTTCGAACCCGCAACCTTCCGAATGGGAGTCAAGTGTCTTACCACTAGACCACGGACGGTCGTGCGCCTTATCCTAAATCTGCCTGGGAAAGGGCAAGAATCAGAGGTCTGTGTTTGATTTTGCATACTTATCGAAACTCTTAGTTGATATTTTTTATTTTTACTATTTTATATATTTTTTCACTATATAGTTTTAAAAAATATTTATTGTTTTGCAACATTAACATAGCATTAAATGAAAAGGTTATAAGTTATAAGGTTAACGTTGTAAAGAGCGTAAGTGTTAATAATCCACTTAAAAATGTACACAGTATGCTCAGTTTAAGATTTGTTTCTCTCGTAGTGTTGACAACAATTAGAAATAACAATATAAATAAAAATATAAAGAGATAAGAAAAATAAAAATTAAGGTTTAAAACATGGTGTAAAAAAAATAATAGATAGAGCAAATAACAACCATTAACAATCAAATTAAAATATAACTATTCTCCATGATGTGTCATGTTAATAGATACCTAGCTAATAGCACTCTTTCCTAATAACAAGTATCAGTTTATATTTGGGAGTAATAAAAATATTGCATAAAATTGTACATTCAAAATTGTAAAAATGTAATAAAAATAATAATTTATAAAAAAAACAATTGGAAACTTTACCATCTCTTCCCCCCCCCCCCCCCCCCCCCCCCGCTTCTTCGGCCCAACTAAATTTCTCTAATCGAGATTCACATTTATTTATTGACGATTTTCACATGTTTTCTTACTGTAAATCTATATGTTGCTAAGTTAATTGATAACAATGATAACCTTAGGAGATATTTAAAAAAAAAAGTTTTACGGTACCTGGAATACGGGCCATAAAAACGCTTGAATACGAATTAAAATTTGATCCAATTTTTCGAAACTTAGCGGATTCGCAATAAACACGTTATAAACCCATTGAGTTAATATAAACCGAACAGTGCAACCTATCCTAATTACAGTAATAATTTTTACAGTGAAATGCCGGCAGGTTGGAAACATGGCGGGAAATACCAGGCCCAATTACATCCCGTCCGGCTGATAAAATTCCATAAGATGAATTAAGAAAAAAAACAACTTGCAGAATAATCGGGCCTTAATGATGCTATAGCGGTAGAGGACACGTAATAAAAAAAAA
This sequence comes from Limnephilus auricula, assembly GCA_951813805.1. NCBI lineage: Eukaryota > Metazoa > Arthropoda > Insecta > Trichoptera > Limnephilidae > Limnephilus > Limnephilus auricula. The sequence continues at coordinate 7,809,730 of OX638410.1, forward strand.
GATTTTATTACCAAAAAAATAAACGATAATAAAAATATGTTGATTGATGCTACAAAAGGTTGGAAAGTTGAAAGGACCTGTATGAAATTACATTAGCCGTGTTTAAAAACCAAAACTATTAATAGCTTCATCTAACCTATATTCTTCGACTCCCCACTTCCTTTAGAGAATATTTCAAATAGGAGATGCTATAGTCACAATAAGGAAGTTGAGTCCTTTTTTAATCAATGTTCACATTCAAACTTAAATACCAGTTTTTCTTTTTAAGTTCGTTTTCATAATTAAATTAAGTCTACAAGTTTGAATTTTATTACGCCCGGTAAGAAGCGGGAGAGTGTGTGACGTCATCTGGTCCCCGTTTGTGTGAAAAATAAGGGTAAATATTTACAAAACCGGGACACGCTTAATACGGACTAAAAAAATAATTTAAAAATTCTAGTAGTTAGATATTAACTAGTACTAATCAATTCAGTTACCGGAATTTAGAAAAAAGTGCATTTTAATGGTTATTTTTTAAATTTAAAAACACTAAATGTCATTTTTCACCGAAACTTGCAACAGTTCCTAACATAGCAGTCGGTGGTAGGTATTTAAGTTTGCATGTCATGTCATCTACATAAACATATTTTTTATAGGTCAAAATATTTTTCACTCACAGTAATCACATAAAAAATATAACAATATTTTGTAAAAAGATCTCGGGAATCGGACTCGTCACTCAACATATATAAACAGATTCAGAAATATTATATTCTCATACAAAATTGATTTATTCTAGGTAAGTCAAAATAATAACGGGAGAAGTACAAAAATTAATTGCCGCCATTTTGGTGTTCTATTTCAATTTATATCATCACTTGTCTGCATCTTTTACATTGTTTATACAAGAACAACTAAAAATCATCGGAATGATCGGAACTGTTCGATATTATTTGATTCGGCTAACTTTCTACGTCATTATTAAAACGCGTTTAATATTCAAATTATACGTATAATACCGTCTAATTGTCGGACGCAAAGCGTTACTAAATAAATGGTTCAACGACTCGCCTGTCCACAGAAAAAACTTGTATTTTGTTTTATTTAATTCTCTCCGAATCGCGAAATGAGAAATCGTTTCTCTTTACATCACAGTTTTATTGCGATTAATAATGTTTCCCTTTTTATCCGCGAAGATTTGTTAATTAATTGATTATAGTGTGTACAATTTGCAAAAGACATCTTCATTAGCCCTTTTGAAGGCCAGCATAGGAAAAATATATTTTTTCATTACGACGTAAGAAATTTGACCTTTCATACGAATCCAATATATATATAATCTTTCTTTTGTGATATATTACAAAAAAATTACAAGAAAATAATGTAGATAAAACGATCTTTCTGATAATACCTGAAATCTGTTCTTTCCACAATTAAGTTATATCAAAAACAATGAAATATAGAATTTCTTAACCAACTCCGTCCATATTTTGACGCGGCGGCCATTTTGTCGGTCATCTTTCTTGCCCGCCGCATCATCGACAATTTATTAAAATTATTCCGAGAGGCTAGACGCTATGCAGTATTTCGTTACGCCGAGAACGAGAATGGCCCAAGCGATTCTGAATTTGTTCTTGATACAATTTCTTTATACATAAGGGACAAAATCGCTTCCAAAAACCGGTGATCATACGGTCAACCAGATTTGATGAAGTCGTGCTTCTGCTATCGTAGGCAATTAAATGTGAGTTGAATAACACTGTAGTCATAATCAGTGGCGGCTCGTGACTTTTGGTGAGCTAGAGTGCTAATATTAACAAAAATGGCATTATTGATGTCGTTGTAGCCGGAAAATATTTTTTATTTTTTTTTCGAAAATTTATTTTTTGTATGAAGATTTTCAGGAAATCGGTGCGGCGCACGGCAAAACTGAAATTTCCTGAAAATCTTCATACAAAAAATAAATTTTCGAAAAAAAAATAAAAAATATTTTCCGGCTACAACGACATCAATAATGCCATTTTTGTTAATATTAGCACTCTAGCTCACCAAAAGTCACGAGCCGCCACTGGTCATAATCTACGTGTATGTGATATGGGCACAATACATATTACTTAATATTTCTGATTTTAGGTTTAAGTTTTGATAACTATATAAATATTTCTGATTTTAGGTTTAAGTATTGATAACTCATGAGAGTGCAACTTCGTTGTATGTTTTATTTAATAATTAATAATTTGACTGAAAATGAAACGATAATAAATAACTTTCCCAGTGGTTCAAATAATATGGTTGTTAAAAATAGTAGAGTAAGTATTAAGGTGAAGACATGAGGAAAAATGCAAAATCGTATGAAATCTTGTGTATTAGTTTTGAAAATTTGATCGCTTAGAAATAATATAGATGCTTCAATTAAATACTGTGAGTAGAACACATCTTGGCCTTTGAAGTGATCGAGTATTTTTTTGATAAGCTTTTTAATACGCTTAGAAAAAAATTATGCGTCTGACCTATAAAAAATGGTTAAAAGTGAAAAATCTCCTATTACAAATCCTTTTTCTGGTGTTGTTTTATTAAATAATGTAGCTAATTAAGTTTCTTATAGAGTGATCGGAAAACATTTTAATATTTGTATCTGAACTTCAAAAAATAAAATAAAACGTGCATTTTGGCGACGTTTCTTTTCAGTAAATAAAAATAGGCGGTACCCAACGAATTTGTAAGTGCGAATTTCATCCTTATGCCATGTACGGAAGGATTTTAGCCCGTCGCTCATTCTACGCCCAGGGCCCGGGGCAAACGGACATGCCTTAGTCTACGCGGCGCTTCGATCTTTAAAAATATACTTGCGGAATAACAAAACACTGTTGTTTGCTAGAGATTAGGGTTTTTATTGGTAAACGCCCAAAAATCGTTCGCTCCGCCCAATTCCGAATGAGTCAAGGACTAGTGGATCATCTTAAGAGGGGTTCACCGTACTCGACACTACCACTTTTGGCACAAGTCTTGCGTCTATCCTTTCTTTCTGTAGAATTTCCCCCTTCTAGTCGGGCATACAGTCAGGTGATAATTCAACCTTCAGCCCCATGTGGTAGTAGGAATTTATTTAAGATTGACAATTTGACCCGACACTTACACACAATAGCATAGAATTCGAAAGAAAATCAGATCAAAAATTTCAGATTTTTTGTAAAATTCTTATAAAGTGTAAAAACTATGTGAATATTGTATGTACCTGTATTAAATTAAGCAATTTTTAAAATAACCATTGACAAACATCAATCAGTTTAACGAGATTTAATATAATAAAAAAAAAATTATTTAACATAGAACTTACAACTTACCCATAAATAATGTTGCACCTGTCGCTTAGCGTATAGGCCTATAGATCAGTCGACAAGAATGACAACAGTAACCTTTTCTATAATAGGTAAAAATGGACTCGCACAGACAAAAAAAAAACATTCGAAACTTTTACTACGAAAACCCAAAGGCCGGATTAATTTGGAATTCGAACGTTGGAACACTTTTGACCGCTTTCAACGTAAGTTTGAGTATTTATTGCACAAGTGTTTTATATCATTTTAAATTTTACACAATTTTAATGAAAATAATTTTGATTAAGATACGTTTTTAGATTTTCACGGCCAAAAGAATTTTCGTTGTTTGTTTTGGGGTGTTATGCCGTGTTGCGCTACCTCCTTCTTTAGCCGACGTTTCGGACAGCGTTGCAGTGTCCATCAACAGATCCGACGGCAGATCGGCTAAAGAAGGAGGTAGCGCAACACGGCATAACACCCCAAAAACAAACAACGAAAATCTTGATTAAGTTCTGTAATCGGAAAGCCAAGTGACTACCTAGGTACTTACATATATTTACGAAGAAATTTATAATTTAACTTTTTTAATGTAAAATTAAATCGTAAAGTTTACATATTTGGGAATGGCGTAAATAGCACAAAAGCACTTTTTTAAACATTTAAAGTAACCTAATAAGGTTATTTTTTCTCTAGACATACAGAAATATCCCGAAAATGATTTATATTTAATAAATGGTTTTATTGCGGAACCTAAAATAAAGAGTTCTTCTTCTTTCTGTAAAAATCTATAAGCGCAATTAAAAAAAATTTAAGTCGAGGTGAAAAAGTTTAATTGGTAAGTAGTAGGTAGATGGGTAGGTACCTATAAGCTGCCCCGACCTACTTTTTTATTTATCTTCCGGGTTAAAGTAGGTAGGTACCTACCGGCTTGGAAAATGGATGCCGGCTCATAGACATATTATGTAGCCGGCTACTGTTTACGATTTAACATCGAACCCCATTTTGTTTGATTCTCGCGAAAGTATCAAAGATTCAATCAAAAATATAATCTAAAATCGCAATACTATCAATTAAAGTAATTTTCTATCAATTCTCAAACTTATAATAAAATCATAGAGGTGGCCTGGAAATGTAAGGTAGTATGGCGAATTAAATTAGGTAGGTACTTTTGTTTACCTACAGAGAAATATTAGTTTTTTCTATGTGCTTTGAAATAGTTCATTGCTCAATACCTACATGTCTTTTGTAGATGCTATTTGGATAGATCTGATATTGTGTCGGATGTGCGTTAGTTCGTTCGTAGAATGGCACGATTGATTTTTCTTTGTTGGCCAAATAGGTCAATCGGATCGTCGGATGCATGGTTCACGAAGGGAACGAAGAGAATGATGTCAACGCTTCAACAACTCGCTAGAAGCTACAAAAAGCTTACAACAAAAGACGACAAAACAAAAGCAACCATTACAAATAAAGATAATATATAGTATTATGGTTTACACAACTGCATAAAGGGGGTCGTAAATACTGTAATAAACCAAGTTTCTTTGTTTTCTATGATTATTTTCTTTTCTATTGGAATATAGCTGTTTTCTTCTCTTTTGTAAAGAGTGACATAATTAGTATTATTGATAAGAAATTAAATACGGTAGGTAGATAGGCAATGAGATTAGATAAATTCAATTCAAATTTTACATTTCTAGATAAGCAATGCCAAACATAGCAATTTGAGAGTATTTCTTTGTCGTGTTCAAACAATATTGGTTTTGCTGTAAGAAAGTTGACCACAAGATAAGCAGGTATTGAAGTTTTGTATTTTTTCTTTGTTTATTTGCGGTGTTCATAGATTGACCAAATCGACAGAATAAATGAACGGTCTAGTTGCGTGGTGGAATAGTGTTGGTAAGCTTTCCAAGGAGTAAGGATTCTACCAGATACGGATGTTTCTCCAGATAAGGAGCTCTCAGCGGCTGATGGATGATGTGACGATGAAGGAAGAGAAGCTAGAGGGGAGATTGGTGTGTGGCGTGGCTTACCTCAGCGCCCTGCGGGTTAATGAGCACCAGCACCTCGTCCTGGTCGGGCTCGTGCGCGCGCACCTCCCCGCTGACCTCGCGGCCGTTGAAGGTGAGGAAGACCCTTTGCCCCGCAGCCAACAAGAGGCCCGCCGTGCCGCGGAAGCCCGGCCCCACGAGCTCGTGCGCGGCGTACTCTCTGCTGGGCCGCTTGCCGCCACCCAAACCAGCCATTGTGCCCTTGATACCCAGGTCGAAGCGCACCGAGTAGCGCGTGTTGGGAGTCAGGTTGATGCAGTTGTTGTTCTCGGGGAAGGTCGGCGGGGTCTTGACGGCGTAAATCACTCCCGAGTAGTACTTGCCATCTTCCATGGGCGCCACAACGCGCGTCCCGATGATGGACCGCTTGGCCAAACGCTTGCCTGTCGACATCTTTGCGCTACAAACCAACACACACGGATAAACTTCAATAACGCCGGACAACAGTCAAAACGCAACAGATTATTCAAGATTCAACGTTTAACAACACTGGGGAAAAGCGACCAATGTCTCGAGGGAGATTTTAATTCAAAGTTTCAAAGAGTTTGTAAACACTCGAGATTTCACCAGCACACTTTTGGGGAGAGATATAATCGGGGTACAAATCCACACTTTTCCAGGCACGTAAATAGAGGCTTTATTATAAAAAATCTCACACTGGAAGAAGGATATTTTCACAAAACAACGTCCTTGTAATACAACCGGCACACTGAAAGTTTCTGCCTGAAAACCTGGCTGCGGATGAAACTCGTCAAGGGCTGCTTCACCCGGAGATTGCGCTCGCGGACACAACTGGCACACTCATGGCTAATCTTCTGGATGCACAAGCCACCGCTGAACATAATAATATTATATCGATTGACGACGGTGTCCAAAACCGCACACGAACAAAGAAAAGCGACAATTTCCTAACGGATGCGACACAACCTCACCGACAGCGAGACAAAAGATAACTGAGTGAAAACTGAAAATGCAGCCCGAGACCGGCCGGCGTATGCGAAACCGCTTGGGTATTACGTTACGCTATCCGAAACACGTCGCATTTTGCATCACCTCTGTCCCCTTACAATCTCACTCCTCTGCCCCTCTCGCGCCGGACGCGTGTCGGATTACTAGATACACGTTTGTTTTGGTACTCAGCTGTTCGGCGTTAGAGCGGTAAAGCAACACAGTCCTATGATAATTGAAAGAGACAAAAGGTGAACCGGTAACACACGAACGTCGCGGGCTCCTACTGTCACTTCTGACGGGATCTCCTTTCTTTGTTTTGATACCCAGCTGTTCGGGCTTGATCGAAGACGGCGCGCGCCCGGCGATAGGAAAGCGTAATGAAACTAAATATAAAGCGGAATGGAAATTAGAAACAGAACGGGACCGAACGAACCGAATTCACACTTTGCGAGGAATGTAGGTAACTCATAAATTACCCCTGTTTCAAATTGCAAAACAATTACAAAACCGGCCCTCGCTCCTCGCTCGCCTGTGACATTATGCTAGCCTGTATACGCTCGCCTTAATATGCTCGCCTGGATATTATGTTCACCTGGAATGCTCGCCTACTTGAGTCGGGCCATGTCAAGAGTCAGAATAATAGAAGAATATGTACGAGAAGATGTATGAATGTGAATGAGGCAAGGAGTGTGTGCCAAGACCGAGTTGTTTGGCGGTCCATCCTCTTTGCCTACCCCTGCGGCGAAACGGCGTGATGGTTATTTAGTTAGTTAGATATGCTCGCCTGGATATGTTCGCCTGGATATGCTCGCCTGGATATGCTCGCCTGGATATGCTCGCCTGGATAGGCTCGCCTGTGAAAAGGCCATTTTATATAAAGAAGCATTCACGATATTTTTTTATATTGAAGTAGTATGGATAGATATAGTATAGTGTATTTGTAGCACGTTCCAGAGTGGAAGATACTCTCAGTATCGCCCTGGTGTAAGACCACCACTCAGAATTGAAACGTTGCCTGAAATGGCTCTAGCCGTGTATGGTGACCAAATCTCAATAGCCAGGTACTTCCCCACCTTCCCCCTCCCCACTACCTTCAGCCTCACGACATACCCCAATTGGTACACGGTTCCAGATGGGAGCAGTCGGGATTCTTGTGCGATATTCATATAAAAAAAATATTTTTGAATTTAATATGTACGTGTTGACGCATAATATGTTAGGTGAAACAAAATGGTTATAGTTTTTCATTTCAAATAGGGCATAGCTATAGCATTCACATGGAAGGGGGAGGGGGTTTGAAAGTTTATTAGAACATTTTTTGTGACCTCTACTTAGCGCAACTTATTATTTACAGCACATTGATAAAAGAAATGGTGCAAATAATACTGTTGTTTTTTCCAGGAATGTAAAGCGGCCGACAAACGCGAAGTTCACATCAAAAAGATACTTAAAACTGTTGTGTTGTGGTGGATATTAATTATAACACGATTGTATTTGGTACGTTATTTATTACCAGCCGAGCGGACATTTAGATTACAAGTAATGACAGGCAGGATTTATATACCACAGACCATCGGGTAGAAAATGGGCATAGACAATAATACCAACAAAAACTTATAGCACAATAGCGCTCGCCATACAATCCCGTACTGACCCGCCAGACGTAAAAAGATCACGTGTTATAAGCGCGGTTTGAATCTTTGCTAATCGGCGTTATTTGTCGTAACGGATACCGTCGCTATATCAGAAAAGTTATGCGACCCCCCCTTCGCCGTAAACAGGAGAGGGGGTCATTTTGAACACACGGAGCATGCACGGAGCCGTCAAGTTGACATATCCAGTACAAAGAAATGATATTCCCTCGACCGCTTCCGAATTCAACTGCCCCCTCTCCTGCCGTAGGAAGAAATCTTTTATAACGTAGTATGTCAGTAGAAAAGATACTTAATAACACAAAACATATTATCTTTTTATATGAGCTTCGAGTCTGTACCGTGCTTAATCTGCAAGTACTATTTTTTTTCTCAATAATTTTACAAGAAAGTGTCGTTTTAAAATTAAGAACATTTTTTTATTCTCTTCTTTTTCTTGGGTAACTAGGTAGGTACTTAAATAAATAATTGACAGAAATCTATCAATATTTTTATACAAATAGAAAAAGGGGTTGGTTTTAGTAATGATGAAAACTATAACTATGAAAATAACTTGCATCATGTTCATTCAAAAACATTAAAAAATATGTTATAAAACTTATAAATAATAATATAAACAAAGCAAATAATTCCTATAACGCCCGCACTGCATGCGCTCCCTAGTTAGAGCAGTGCCGCGATGGGACGTACGTCGCTTCCGACAGGCCTCACCAGCTGACAGATAACAACAATACCACGTGACCCCAAGCGCGCCCATTGGTCGAAAAGGATCTGACCCAGTTTCATATTATTGTATTTGCCGCTGTACCAAGTCCACTACATTTTCAGGCACTTCGTCAAAAAATACAACCATTATTACTGAAAATGAATGCGCTCAAGTACAATTGACATTACTTTTTTTTTAGTGTGTATTTACTAGCGTGCAGAATTGTAAGGAAAACTGTGTCGAATCTATTTTGGGCACCTCATCGAAAAATACAACCATTATTAACAATGTTTTAAAGCGTTTCAGTATTATTGAAGTGACTTTTTGATGTGTGTTTATTTACTAGTGAATTTCTTTGTGTCGTTCAAAACAATTTTGATAACCAGCCCGAGTTGAATCGAAGGGTCATTTACCGCAATGGTCTCATCGTTGTTGTTTGCTTCAGGTTGCCTTTATTTTGTTTAGATGTTTTTTGATGAATGTGCATTGTTTTATTGGCCACACTTGAGGACTTGAGTTCGTATTTTATTGGCAAGTAATTTTAGGGATTCTGAAATATTTACATAACATAACATTTTATTTATTGGAGGTACGAGGTACTACTCGTATGTTGATGAGGTGGTTGGAAAAATATATGTAAGTATGGATAATATATTACTACGTAGAGTAAGTAAACTGTGAAATATTCGAGCCAAAACAACAAAATATTTTATAAACAACAATAATTTCTGCTAAGAAATAGCAAAAAAGGTTTCTTAAATGTTTTACAGAGGACGCGAATCATAAAGTACAGTATTTCCAGAAAAATTTCCAGCTCTCTCTTGCTCTTACAGTGTGGTACAGCCCGTTTGCCACGTCCGACTACACTTTTCGTAACACATTCGCCAGCTTACCCCCCAAGTCAAGCGTGCGTAAAGAAGTTTTACTTAAAAAAATAAATCGATTTAATCGTCGTGCATCTAATAAATGGAATTAATTTTCAGAATAACGCCATTAATTTATTAAATAATCTTATCTTTTTTAAATATTTTACTAATTGTGTCTTTATAACAGTGGGGTTTTTTATCTCCTATAAATTGTGCTCGTGATATTTTAGTACATCGAAAACAACCCATTGTAAGAAAAAAATAAAACTAGGAATTAATTTGTAGCATAGTGACATCTATCGGAATTTTCCAGGAAAATATTCCGCAAATTTTTAGTTCATCCAAGTTCGTTACCTCGCTACAGCTAGCTTACAATTTCCACCGACAGTTGTCCCCGATTGACAGTGTTGCCGGGTTTTTCTTTGAAGGTTTTAGTTTTTTTTTCCTGAAACAGGTCATTTATAGACTAAAATGGTTATCATTGGCGATAAAAACAATTTACAGGTTTTTTTAAAGTTAAATACGCTTGAAATGTCTTTCTAATGAAACTATGCACATTTATGCAAAATACAAATACATAAATACTGCCTTCTTTATTCCAATATAAATACATAATAATATGATAATACATAATATGTTGGTAAGCCGTATCGTTTAGGTACACTATTAAAATGTAAGCGCCCCTGAGGTTATTTTTGCACTACAACGTCGCTATAAAAAGCATCCAAATATTTATAATATTATTATGCAAATTATATAAGTGTAAATAATAAGCAGAATATCCTGAATTCGTTTTATAGAAAAGAGTTGTATCAGCTGGGAAGTGATTTTTTTCCTGGAAGGAGGTAACTAATGTTAGATACCTACTACACACTAAGACAATGCACTACTAAGTAATGAAAAATCATGTGTATTTGGTTTAAAAATTAGATAGCTTAGAAATATTTTAGATGCTTTAAATACTGCTAGTAGAAAACATATTTGCCTTTCCCATAATCGAGTACTCTTTACCCTATTTAATCCTATTTACGGACCCCTTTTCGGGTATGGTTTTATTGAGGGATCGAAGGAGAGGGGTTCGCGGGCGGGGGAACGAGGGAGGTGGAAGACGGGGAAAATGTAAGGAGAAAGCGGGAGGGCAAGATGGAAACGTGGAAAGTTGGTTTCGCGGGACATCAGGACGCGGGAAAGGGGGGAAAGGGGATAAGTAGAATAGAAAGCGGGAGGGGAAGGTGCGTGGGAGGGGAACGGGCCCGGGAAGGGGGACGCATCGGAGAGGACGCACAGGAAAGGGGTAACGGATGGGTGGCGGACGAGGGAGAGACAAACAGAGGGATTGCAAAGGAGACATAGTCACAGTAGGTGGAAGCAGAGGGTAAACTTGGAAAATCCATACTTTTCACACTGACGGCAGTATGTTGCCTTCGCACGGGTCGGAAAACCTTCTAATTTATTCGTGTTCACCAGACAAGCTAGAAAATTAAATTCTTTATAAAATGATCGTAAAACATCTAGATATATATAAAATAAAATAAAACACGTTTTTGGAGATGTTTTTTCTTGAATTAATCAAAAAAGGCGGCTGGTGTTAAACAAGAAATGGAACCTTTTCGCCATCTACGTAAGGAGTGTTATTGCGGCCTGATCCCGAATTTCACACGACGACATGGAGATGAAACCCGGTGGTGGAGAAATTTGAAAATTAGATTTTACTAAATTGTTGCTGTCATTGTTGTTCTTTCCCACCGGATATTGAGCGAAAGGACAATGCACCTCGGGCTAATAATACCTAACTAAAATCGAGGTTTTGTATTCCCTACTTTTCTCCTCCAAAAGTAGACTGATTTTCTTTTTTTTTTAGATTGGTAGTAATTTTAGTATATAAACGACAAATTTTTGTTCCGACGTAAATACGTATTTTTTAAAATTTAAATTTACACCCATCAAAATGATTTATTTTATATTTCACCAAATTTTATAATAAATTAAGTAAAATTATTTTTTTAAACGACTCCTCACAAGTTGCCTCTAAAATCATAAAACATTCAAAATTTTAATGGCCTATATTTTATAATTTAAAGCAAAAATAAATAAAGTAGCTCATATTTCTACTAGATGTTTATTGTAGTTTTTGAGTAATAATAATATTTCAATTCGGTTGGGTATTTTGATCTGAAATCCAAAATTAAGTTTTGTATGAAACAGACCGAAAGCTCTACTTCGAAAGTCCTACTTCCTACTTCAAACTAAATCGTGAACTAGTCTTCCAATTAACAGATTGCATGCATGTTTACCAGCGTAAGCATCTTTTTAATATAGTTTTATGTTTAATGCACAATTCATGTAAAAAATGTGTGCGTGCCGGGAAATGCGGCTGTAATTATTTGCCTGCAGGACTAATTATTGTAACGAAGTCGAAACACAGCTTTTCAGTGATTATTAAAAAGCTTCCAATTAATTAAATCACTGATTAATAAATATGCAAGCCGGGAAAATAAATTAATATTTTACATAGTTTATACTTGCAGAGTTTGTAGGGTAAATTTTTTTTTTACAAAATTTTCGTAACAAGGCGATTCATATTCTGAATTGATTTTAATAACTTGTAGTGCCACACATTTTTTGTCTCATCTTACTATCCTTAAATTAAAAATATCTCATTGAATGAAATTGATTTTTCTAATCAGAATCAGAACAAAAAATATGGAAAATAATACAAATTGGGAGAAAAGCAAGTGAAATTCGTAGGAAAATTGACAGTTTAGGTTCACATTCATCTTTTCTCATTTGATCAGATTATGGTGAAAAATAACACATCTCGCAGTAATGCACGGGACAGATTCACACCATAAGATACTTTATAACACAATAGCGCTCGCCATTCAATCGCATACAGTCAGTTCAGTTATTCGCCGTAACCGCTTCGATATTTGAAAAGTTATGTGACCTCGCCCCCCTCCCCACCTCCGCCGTAAACAGGAGAGGGGTAATTTAAAATAGTCAAGTTGACAGATCCAATACAAATAAATAATATTTCGCGGCCGCTCCCGAATTCAACTGACCCCCTCTCCTGCCGTAGGCAGAAATCTTTTATAACGTAGTGTGTCTTTTAACGCTGCGTTTGTCGCCTCTTTAATTCAGAACCGGACAGTTCAAAATTACGATATTCATAACGATCATGGAATTTGGAAATGCTTTAAAGTTTAAAGGAAAAAGAATTAAAAAATTAATTATATATGTCACTTTTCTCCGTTTTATTTACTATTTCGATCTGGGTCGTCGAAATATTTATTAAAAAAATAAGTGTGTATTTCACGACGTGCGTTTTCATACGAATTCATTGATGAATATTTAAAAAAAAAACCATTATTAAGAAATTTACCAAAAACTATTCAAATAAAAAGCCAAAGTTATTTTGCAGGGAGGCATTGCTGAAAATCCACTGCATTCCAGGAAAAATCCTGAATTGTATTTTTTATTTTTTTTATTTATTTTATATATTAGTTTTATTATTTAATGCATAAAAACAGTTTACTATAAACAAGTTCTGCTGAATTGTAACTGAATTGAACCTTTTCGTCAATATAGAATCAAAGATAAAATAACAAAATTTGTAATATGTATTATAAAAAATCTATTGATGAATAAACGTTTTTTATTTTATTTTATTATTATAATTACAAAAATTCATAATTCATTTTCTACAAAAACAGGAGACATGATTGTTTCTCTTTTCGCTCTCCTGAAAAATTAACATTTTGTCCTTTACAGCATTTCAAATTTCCAAGATGGATAATTTCGAAGTTTTGATGACCAATCCACTTTACACCTAGAATCATAATAATTAACCAATCTATAAAAAAATACGCTATGAAATTATACAATAGCACACTGTACATTAACGGATAGTCTGATTTCTCGACAATTCAGATCCAATTTTGAAAATGGCAATTAAAATTTATCGCTTATCGGAATTTTCCAAACATAAATTTTTGAAAATGATAGCAAAAGTTGTAGAGTTCATTCGCACTACCTAAATTAATATTTTAAATAATAATATCTGCAGGTTTATAAATACATTTGTGTTCAAACTTACTTAGAAAAAGTTGTGAAGACTGAATATTCAAATAAATAAAAGATAGAATATAAATTTAAAAAGTATGTGGCGTGAGAATCAGTGTTTTACTTTCTAAATAATTGGACATGCAATATGTAATGATATTATTTAATGCATTTACTAAAACATTCACGCCATTTGTAAACGACTGCGCACAATGACACAGTGCAATACAATTCATTAAATTACTAGAAGGTTTGCGATGTTTGCTAAATACCAGAGATACTACTGGTCTCTGAGACCAGTCTAAGAGTCAGGAAAGTAGTGTCACGGGAGACAGGTGTTGACGGTTGTAGATAATGGTAATGCGGAAGGAGGAGGCCTGGGATCTGTTCAGCCAAGGGTCTGCTAAGGTGGTGAGGAGGTTGCTACACTTTGGGGATCACAGCAGCCTGCACGGTCTGAGGTTCGTCACAGAAAGGCACCGGAGCTGGTTCTGTAGGTAATTCCATTGATAACATGATTAGGTTCACTATTCAATTTTAAATATATGCCTTTTTCAAGGGTAAGCGTTCGTGACAGTAATTTTATAAATGTGTCTAATTGTCTCTAAGAGAGGTATAAAAAAAATGAAAGATAAACACGACACTTATGGGCTTATTTTTTCTAACATCTGGTTTTTTCTATTATTATAGTGTTAATCATACGATAAAGAAGAACACAAGAACTACGATGTGGGCGTGTTTCGTTATCCAAAATTCTGACTAAATTGAGAAATTCGGTCTCTCGGTATAAATTCAAAATCAAAAGGAAAGTACCTACCTATTCACAATGTTGATTGACTGTCTCGATACTCTTGATCGAATGGTCAAAAGTAAAGTGCTAACTAACTAACTAACTAACCATCACGCCGTTTCCCCGCAGGGGTAGGCAGAGAGGACGGACCGCCAAACAACTCGGTCTTGGCACACGCTCCTTGCCTCATTCACATTCATACATCTTCTCATACATACTCTTCTATTATTCTGACTCTTGACATGGCCCGACTCAAGTATCTGATTTACTTGATCGTGCCACGTCTTCCTTGGGCGTCCTCGGCTTCTTATACCGTTCACATTCGAGTCATAAATTCTCTTTACACTCCTTTCTTCATTCATTCGCTCAACATGCCCAAACCATCTAAGCGTCCCTTTCTTAATCTTACTTACTACGCTCACATCAGCCTTGCATTCTTTTCGGATCTCCACATTCCTCACACGATCATACATGGTTTTACCACACATACGCCTCAGGGATCTCATTTCTACAGCATTCAGTCTACTTTCATCCTTTCTCTGCCATTTCCACGCTTCACTGCCATACATCAGGGTAGGTACCAGTACTCCATTGTGGACTGCTAACTTCGCTTCTGTTGACAACTTTTTGTTGGCTCCAACGGCGTTCAATCCTCCATTAATGGAGTTACCTGCATTCACCCTTCTTTCGATATCCCTATCAGCCTTCCCATCTCTCGTAAACATACTTCCCAAATATACAAACTCATCCACCTGCTCCAAGTATTCATCATTCACAACTATATTGCATACCGTTTTCTGACTCTCTCTTTCAAACACCATGACTTTAGACTTACTTACATTCATCATTAATTCATTCTTCATACATACTTCGTTCATCCTAGACACGAGAGACTGCAGATCTTCTATACTGTTGGCAATCAGCACCGCATCATCAGCATACAACAGGCAACATACTATCAGATTATTCAATTTCGCGCCCAAACCCGCCTCTTTCAATTCTTGCATACAATTGTCCATGTATAGATTGAATAACCACGGCGACATTACGCAACCTTGCTTAACACCTTTTATGATGTCAAACCACCCCGTAAAACCACCGTTTACCCTTATGCAAGCAACGCTTCCCTCGTATAGAGACGCGATTGCCTGTACAAGATTTGTATTCACTCCATACTTGGACAATACCTTCCATAGCTTTTTCCTGTCGACGCGGTCGTATGCTTTTTGTAGATCTACAAAGGCACAGAAAAGTTTCTGGTTTTTTGCCAGAAACTTCTCAGTGAGCATACGTAAAGAGAAAATCTGATCCATGCACCCCCGTCCACTCATAAAAGCACCTTGCACATCCCATATTTTATCTTTTGTTTCCATTCTTACCCTTTCAATCAATATTCTACCATACAGCTTGCCGACTGAACTTAGCAAACTAATAGCCCTATGATTCCCACAATCCATGCGTGACCCTTTACCTTTGTATAACGGCATGATCACAGCCCTTCTCCAATCTAATGGCGTGTAACCCTCCTCTAAACATTGGTTAAAAAGTTTGCACAACCATGTGAGAATTATACGGCTATCACCTTTAAAGTATTTGGCAGCGATATTGTCGAACCCAACAGCCTTACCATTCTTCATACATTTAATTGATCTTTTTATTTCATCCATGCTGATTCAGGTAACATTCACTCCGTCGTCGCTCATCCCTGATTCGCCGCTGGAATCACTGTCACCCAGATTGCTTTCAAAGACTTCCTCAAAATATTTCATCCATCTATCTTTTATTTCTTCCTCATTCGTCAACATTTTCCCATCTTTTGATTTTATCACTTTCATACTTCCGTTATCTGTACCACTCCGGGATCTTTTGACCTCCTTCCAAAACAGTTTAATGTTTTCTTGGAAGTGGTTGGTCATTTTAATTCCCTCTTCCTCTTTCAGGCGTTTCTTTCGTTCTTTCACTCCGACACTTACTCTTTTCTTGCATTCCTTATATACTTCTTTCGCTTGATCTCTCTCTTCACTAGATGTAGTGAATTTAGGATAATAAGTGGTTGTTCCACAGAAATTCAAATGTAACATTGTAACATTGATCGAATGGTCAAAAGTAAAGTGAATTTAGGATAATAAGTGGTTGTTCCACAGAAATTCAAATGTAACATTGTAACATTGATCGAATGGTCAAAAGTAAAGTGAATTTAGGATAATAAGTGGTTGTTCCACAGAAATTCAAATGTAACATTGTAACATTGATCGAATGGTCAAAAGTAAAGTGAATTTAGGATAATAAGTGGTTGTTCCACAGAAATTCAAATGTAACATTGTAACATTGATCGAATGGTCAAAAGTAAAGGCCATCAAAAGTAACGTAAGGGTCAAAAGTAAAGGCTATAAAGGCCATGAAATGGCCATCCACAATTTGTTATTTTGAGGGTTGAAAAGTCCCGAAATTCCGATTCTAAATGGTTTCAGCTTTTGAACAAATTGATGTGATCATCAGATGAGGACAATTATCATGTTGTCAGCCTATTACAATTTGATGCTGAAAGCTGAAACGCATCTAAA
Source organism: Limnephilus auricula (assembly GCA_951813805.1). Classification (NCBI taxonomy): domain Eukaryota; kingdom Metazoa; phylum Arthropoda; class Insecta; order Trichoptera; family Limnephilidae; genus Limnephilus; species Limnephilus auricula. The sequence continues at coordinate 7,826,671 of OX638410.1, forward strand.
ATCGGCGTTTAACGGGAACCTTTCAAATGAAAAAAAAAAAAAAAAACAAACAAATCGGCGCTGACCAGCCATTTAATGACAATGTTGCATTGATTTTCTACGTTCTTACTTAGATTTTTTTTAATGTTGAAGTTATGTGATTAACACACCTACATAGTGTAGGTAATATTTTTGAAGTCATGCAATTGCAAAAAAAACTGATGTGTATGTGGCATTATTGGATCATGTAATCTGATGTCACATTTGTGTAGTTTACCAAATATCTGAATCGATCACTGATCACTGCATATTGAAGCATACGCAGAGTAAACTTCAATATGCGATTTGGCTAAAAAACTAATTTCCACACCTCCTTGAGGTAGAGTAAGCAGCGCGTTTTTTTTATCGTGGTGTCTGTCCCCTGTAGGCCTAATCCACACATGTAATGCACAATTTCGAAATTTAGCGCAATCTTCTTCGCTTTGCTGTTCCTGATGGGTCAGGCGTTGTGAGTCCGTCTTCGATATCGATCGAGACCAGTGGCGGATACAGATGGGGGGCGCGAAGGGCGCGCGCCCTCCCCTTGCGGGGCCGCCAGCCCGCACGCTATTCGTTCGTTTCTTTCGTCAGTCGACTCAGAGTCGAGTTATCGAGTAGTTGTACCTTCTTATGTAGCACGCGCGCGCGTCCGCGTCATCGTATTTTATACATTTATGTCGCTAAACTAGGAGAAAAGTCGCGGCCATTCTAGTGATTTCGATTATTCTGTCTGGCATTTGTTCGAGAAAAGTCGCGAATATTCTACTGTTTGTAATTGTTCACACTCCATAAAAATCTGGAAGAGAACATTCTGGCACCGAATGTCCTCGAAACAACCGAGCTATATATACAAGGGAGCAGAGTCGCTGCCAGGCAGTCAGTTTTTTTTTGCGCCCCCACCCCTTGAGTTTTTTCTGTATCCGCCACTGATCGAGACGTCACAGACTGAAATTTCATCCGCATTATCTGCGATGGGATTATCGGACTCATCACAAGCCTTTTCGTTTTCGATTACCAAGAACAAAGTATACTTTGATAAGAGCTCGTACACCAAAACTACTGATTTTACAAAAAAATGTTAAACGTAAATTGTAGGAAATTTTCTCTAGTTTATTTTATGTTTTTATCGTAAAATGAGTCGTAAAGGAGATATTGTCAAAAAACTGCTATTAGACGCCACTTTTCCAATACGGTGGCACGAGCGGCAAAGATACGAGGTGACAAAGTTGAAATTCAGAAAGAGCAAATCTTTATAAAAAAAAAAAAAAACTCGCCAATTTTCAAAACTCCCGAAAAACTTTCTAGGTAAAACTAATGATGCTATAGGCAATTCACACAAAACATGAAAAATCTTAAAAGTCCGCGCGATGGGTGTCGCGATAGGCGATAGCCGACTAAAACGCTCGAAAAGATTGCAATTTATCTGGACGTATGTACTTTTTTTTTCAAGAAACTTCTCTATAGTTAACGCTGAAACATTTGTCAGGATATTTTGGCTGCTGGCCCTACTGGCATGCGCGTGGGCCCTGTTCTCGCTACTGCGCAGCTCCGTCCAGAGCGCCATCGAGGCCCCCCTGAGCTTCACTCCCGACACCAGCCGCCTGGCCTGGCAGACCAGCTTCCCCGCCGTCACTGTCTGCGAGAAGTACAAGTACAAGGCTACCCTACACAAACTGGAGAGTCTATACCGTGAGTGAGACACCCACACTAATATTACCATACTACCAACTACCAACTTAACCCTGCTTACAATAGCCATCACAGCTCAGACATATAAGCAGTTGGGCACGGTCTTCATAATAATAATAATGTTGGATTACTTCCGTAGCGCCGATTTCGTGGGTAAATCACCCAAGGGTCAAGGCTTTCCAACTTAATTTTTCTAACCTACAACTCCTCGACTTGCGAGCACATTCGCATGGCCCGCAAGCCTTTTCTAAATAATGGTTGGGGCATTTGCACTTGAATAAATAAAATATCAAGAATATTCAAAAAAAAAAAAAAAAAAAAAGAGAATTTATGACGCGAATGTGAACGGTATAAGAAGCCGAGGACGCCCAAGGAAGACGTGGCACGATCAAGTAAATCAGATACTTGAGTCGGGCCATGTCAAGAGTCAGAATAATAGAAGAGTATGTATGAGAAGATGTATGAATGTGAATGAGGCAAGGAGCGTGTGCCAAGACCGAGTTGTTTGGCGGTCCGTCCTCTCTGCCTACCCCTGCGGGGAAACGGCGTGATGGTTAGTTAGTTAGTTAAGAATATTCAAAGGTTTCTGCAAAAGGATTTAACAGAAAAGTGTAGTCAAAGTTTTGAATCAACCCCTCAAAATAATAAGATTTTACTTACATATTTTTATAAAGATAAAATTTCGTAGATCAACTATTAATTAACCTTCGCAGCGAGGCGGTTTTCTCATTGAGATCTATATTTGATGCATTTTAAAGTTTCCGCTTTAAAAAATACCGAAAGTTTTCTTCACAAAATTTTGTTTAACTTTCCGAATAACAATTAACAGTTTCCTAAAATTGCAACATAGCTAGAATTCGTAGTTATTACATATTACACATCCAAGCATCTTTGCGCTATTCCAGGGTGAAAAGTCTTACAGAAAGTCTTTTCTTCTTTTCTTACGTAATACCATTTTTTTAATAAATAAATAAAGTGCAGATCTGATTCCTATGTATTTTAGCTGAGTATATGGAGCACCTGAAGTTCAACTACGACTACAAGAAGATGTTCGCCGACATGTGTTTTGGGGTGAACACCTGTGACCTGTGCTCCAAGCCCTGCGCGGAGTCCATCAACTGCTCGGTCAACTTCAGGACTATGGCGGACGAGGTAACCTATGAGTTAGCTTACAATAATAAGTCACTTCACAATATGAACTTATCATCTATAAGACTAATTTATATCCGATAGTATTAACACAAGAGTTATTCCAACCCGTGAACTTTTTGATAAATTTAATGTCCTACCCTTCGAACTAGTATATGAAAGTCTTATGGGTCATAAAAATGATACCAGAACCAAAAATATTGTACCAAAAACATTTTTCAAAAATAAAGTGCACAGTCTTAAGATCGCACGAAGCATGTTTGTCCACTCTGTTTTTGAACATCTCTCATATGTCATCTTATATTCCGCTCTGTTTTTGAAAATTGCTTGAAATGGCTTTAGCTGTGTTTGGTGACCAGATCAGTACTTCTCCACCTTCCTCCTCCCCCTCTCTTTCCCCTTCTGACTATCTTCAGCTTCACAACATACGCCAATTGGTGCATTATGGAAAAGGAACGAAGCGACCGAAGCGGCGTTTTCTCGGTTTGCAAATATATTCGCAGCATTATACTGTATCTTACATAGCGTAAATATAAAGTAAATCGTCAAATAGCCTATGTATTCGTAATGGTGTTTTGCTATGTCGTGTTCCATCTAGGTAGGTACATATTATCTAGATATATATTCCCAGATTTTCTAGGCATCTGATCTTCTTCTAGATGTATTTAACCTTTGCATTGTTAAAGTTCGGATTCTTACTTTCAATATATCATTTTTTTCAAAATTTTTGAATACCGGTAGGACATTAAATTTATCAAAAAGCTCACTGGTTCGTAAATCTCTTGCTTCCTTAAAAAATTTGGCGTATTTTGTCAGATAATAAAATCCAAATAATTGGAACATTTGTTAACGTATCCGAAAACTAAAAACTGTTTGCGAAAGGTGATGAAATAGGCTTTCAAATTTTTTTATTAAAAATTACTATGTATTTTTTTTTAATATAAAATTTTATTGGCGAAATCTTTAAAAAGTTTTAAAAATGGCTCACTTTACTTTTTTTTCTAACTAAAATTACTGATAATGAAAAAAATAAAACACATACTTATTTCATTAGATGAATGAATTATAAACCTTAATGTCACCTCATTTTTTTTTTGTTACATGTAAAAAAAAATCTTAAAAAATTCACAAAGTTCCATAATTTTTTTTCAAATTGCGATCGGAAACTTTGGTTTCGGAAGTGAATGAATTTTAATTTTTTGGGCTTTACTTTTAGATTTGAATATATAGCGTGTTGTATTTTCTTTCCAATACCGTTTAGATCATACTTCTGACTATGATAGTAAGGAAGAAACAACGATTTCTGTGAGACCTATGTGAGCTGGGACAAATATGGTCTCCTGTGATTAAGCGAGTTAAGAATAACTTTAATGAGTCTAGTTTTTTAACTGTTAATTCATGGTGGAATTCCATTGTATTGGATGTGAAATTAAACAATTTTTTTCACTTTGTTCCACTTGTTTATTTACACCAGACTGGTCTGAAAATGTCCGTAGTAGGACGAAACCGGTCCTGGTGTAAATAAACAAGTGGAACAAAGTGATAAAAAATGTTTAATTTCATATCAAATAACTTTAATAATAATTTTTTTGTTTTATTATTATCGGACATTAGCTTTTGGGAACATTAATGAATCAAAACAAATCTTTTTAAAAACCTTGAGTATACTTTGTATGTATGGCAGTAGTTCCCAAAGTGGGAACCCCAGGGGTCCTCGGGATCATTCAGGGGGTCCGTGGAAAAAAGTTAAAATTGATTTAAGGGTACCTGAACAACATCAGGGGGTCCGCGCAAGGTTTAATACAAAATAAAAAAATGATGACATACTTTTATAAATAAAGGAAGTTATAATAAATAAAAATGAATAAATTGTTATTGATTTTTAATTCCTAAATTTAAATATAGGCAGGTGCATAAAAGTAATAATAGGTATACAAGTATAATAGGTATCACAGTGAGTCAATTAAAAACAAGTAAAATTGTTTGACTCCATACAATATATCCATATACAAATTATTACTGTCACTGTCGATGCTACCTCCCCCCCCCCCCTTATTTTTACATTACTTTTCATGTAGTTTTTCAGCCGGGGTCCGTGGGCAAAGTTTGACTATGAAAAGAGAACTTTGGCCCACGGTTCTGAAGAAGAGTTTGGGAACCACTGGTGTATAGGTACTAATTGGGTGGATATATCTAGGTCCGAAAACCGTGTAAATCCCTGATCCATGACTGCAAATGGATGGGCAAACCAATAGACTGCTGTCAGCATTTTCTTCCCCTGGACTCCGATTTCGGGACTTGCTTCTCCTTCAACACCCTCCAAAGCAAGTAAGTTTATTGATTCTTAATTTGTAATTAGAACTTCTAGATTTTTCCATAATGACTAAACACAATTTTAGGATGACGTAGGGATGGGGTCTCTCGAGGAATTAATTGTTTTATTCTAGTTATTATTTGTCCATTTATGTTTACAAATACAGGATATTTCTCCTCTGTACGGAAATTATATTCGGCTAATTATTTTTGTTACCATTTTTGTTAATATGTCTGTTATTATAATGTATTTAAATCATCCATACATGTAAATTTTTGGGGACCATGCATATCTTCTGTACCTATACTAAAATGAAATAAAACAAAAATAAATTAATTAGTTTTCTGAAATATTAAATTGTATTCAATTGTACAGCTTTCTTGTTAAGGGTTAGTTTTGAAATAATTTCACCATCAATTTTAATTTAGTTTTTACTACATGTACAATTATCACACATTTTGTCTTTTGTATTTAATTTAACGTTATTTATTTTTGGCAACTTAATAGTTTTTCGAATTATTTAATATGAACAGATTTGTTTTAGGTTGTCTGGATCAGTTCCAATCTTCAAATCCAATATATCGACCGGACCAGGTTATCTATCATTTTTCAAATATGAAGATTTAAATGTAAGTTATCCTGTTAAATATCTATAAAATAAGAGCACACTACCAATGTACGTATGTAATTTAAAAAATTTCGCTCTCAGCGCTCGATCGCATCAAGTCGAGAAAAATAAATCCGAGAACGTGTTTTGTGACAAAAAATACCTCAGTTTTTCTATTTATTTAAGGTCTTACAAGCTAAAATATTTCAAATTTTTTTTACACACTTATTTTGTTTAGACATTATTGAAAATCATAAATACTTATGAACAAAAAAGACTTACAAGAAGTACACGATATTTAATAATTTATCATCGTGCGTTTTGAGCATTTCTATTGCTTACTTAAATGTAGGTATATATTAAAGCAAGTTTTGAATGAAATAAATCGATGTTAAATTTTTAATTAAAAAAATTTGAAACGGGGAATAATCGATCTTTCTCAATAGAACCTCCCTGTACAGTTGCGAGCCTTTTTAAACTTTTATTCTCAGTCGCTGGTCAATCGCTCTTAAAGGGATATAAACCTTGAAAAAAAAATATTGCGTTCAGGTCAAAGCATGCTATGCAAATGTAAGGGTGCGTATTCACACGCGAACCGAACCTGCGAGCCGAACAACGAATTGTTTTTGCAAATTTATACACAGCATAAAATACAGCCCTGAAGTTCACGATAGTAGGTTTTTGGTTTCAGCGGCAGCGCAGTGGCCCGGAAAGCCAAAGGTCTTGGGTTTGAGTCCCAGATGTATCCGTACCTTTTTCTGATTTTTCTGTTTCAGATTTTCGATTGATTTTCACTAATATTGTCTTCATTAATTGAAATATTATAAATTGACGTTTAACTCATTCTCATGAAGTTAAAAATAAATATTCATCCCGGACTTGCAGAAAAGTCAAAAGATGTCGCATATCATATAAAAATTGATAAATTTATCCTGACACTATCTAGATAGCATTTAGTTGAATTTTGCAATCATGCATAAAGATAGCAGCCAATAAAAATATGCGTTAAGAAAATGAAGATGATGTTGGTGGTTCTCAGTCGTAGAGTTAAATATGACCGAATCGGAAAGGGATAGTTGGCGCAGCGGTAGCACAGTGGCCCGGAAAGCCGAAGGTCCTGGGTTCGAGTCCCAGATGTATCCGTATCTTTTTCTGATTTATCTGTTTCCGGTTTTCGATTGAGTTTCACTAATAATGTCTTCATTAATTGAAATATTATTATGTGAAATGAAAATCTAAAACAATAAAATATGTTTTTAGTTTAATTTAAAGTTGTGTGTACAAGAAAAAACCAAGGATAAGCGATTTTCAACACTTTAGCTATGTTTGCAGTCAAAATTTTAGATGTCCGTATTATGTAAAATCAAAAATTGAAAGAGTCTTCCGTCTGCTTTTAAAAGCTATAATTCATTTTGGGAAGCGTTCAAGAACAGTGAATAAATTTGAAATTGAACGTCAAACGGGAATATTTTATTGAGGGGTAAATGACTACAAGTATTCGTACTTTGCAAGTACAACAGTTAAATGATGATAATTGTATTGTGTGTAGGTTTACGTGCATGGCGGTGATGATATCCCATGGCTGAAAACAGAAGAAGACATGAATTTTGAGGCGGAGGACAACATAGATTATACTTTTCGAGTAAGTCACAAATAAAATAAAACAATAATTTTTATTTTTTTTAAATCTGCAATTCACATAACTTACGAGTTATATAGATTGCGGTGTATTTAAAAGGCAGGCGCCTTCCTTCCGATAATTTTTCATCATATTATATTTTTCATTGGTTTATCTATATTGTTTTACCCATGACAGCCGTCCGAACTTAATGTCAACCTTTACTCGAGTATATGTGTGTGCAAGGTTAAAATGCCAATCGCCCGCTGTATCCGGTTGGCACTATTTTCTCACTTGTTTTTTGCAAAATTATGTTTTTGTAAATTGTGCCGTCTTACCACGTTTTTCTTATACATTGTTATGGAACGCCCTACAGCTGGTGGAATCATACCTAGCAACAGTCGCCGCGTCCGGTTGGAACTTGCCACAGCGGTCCCGTCCCCCACCGTTTCCTGCATCCCCTACTTCCCCTCTTCTACTCCCCACGGCATTCCGGCCGCCGGGCAGTCGAAAGTTGATCCCTACCTCGGACGCACGTACACACGGTCGAGAACCACGCTTTGTTTCGGGCTCCCGCAAAATGAGCCGAATTGATTTGTAAGCCGCAATGTTACTACTAGTCCGCATTGGAATGTAGAATCGGTTTTGCCAAATATCGGTGTTATAATGGTTCGCGGACCTCGGAAGAGTGCCAAGCGTGCCGGAAGCGGAGACCTTCACCCCCACACATGTAAGCTGATCACCAGATTTCCCATTCTTTCAATGTGTCCGTAAAAATACGATAGGGTCCCGCGTAAAACCATGACTCAGAGAGTTTCGATGCAGAGACCACGAGGTATAAACACTTTAGCTAGGTTTGTGTAACATGCATTCTTGTATAGCCCTGTACTGAAATAACCTGTATACTGTGTTCTGAATTGTCAATACATGAATCTATTTAAACATATCTTGTTGTCAATCTGCTCCGGCAGGAGAATCTCGTAGAGTGTTGATTCCCCAGGTGACCGAGGAGGAAGGAGTTCTGGAAACATTCAATTGCAACCCACGCCTGAGATAGAGGGTGCCCTTTGCTCCCGTTTGAGCTGGCTTTGGGGCTTGTTTTGGGCTAGCTGGACCTGGCACAGTTGTCGGCTATTGGAGCTGACAATTGGCGACCAGAGAAACCCCGTAACAATTGGCACCATAACGTGGGGCTCCGAATTTTTTTCTACCCCGGTCGCTATGCGGAATGAAAACTTGTCGAAATCCTCCCCGCATAGGAATTGTTTTGTAAACATTAATTATGCTTTTGTTACTCTGCACCCAGTGAACAGTGAATTCTGTGAAAAAACCACAGAAATCTATGTGTTAGTCGGATCCATACATCGCAGTTGGAATAACGGCCATCTTGAACGCCCAAAAAAGCATCAACCGTTTTGACCGCGAAATTGACTGCGCATGCGTAACCCCTTTGTTTACCGAGCTACGGTCAACTTCGCGCCAAAACCCAACGGAAAAAACCCGTCGAACAAAACAATTACTTGTTGCTATGCGTTTTTTATAACCAAAACGCTTCTTATAACCAAATCGAATTTGGCAATGAAAATGATTTTTATGAACTTGATTCTGGAACTACAATCATTTTGTGAATCCTTTGATTAGAAATCTCACACCTACGTTTTTTCTGCACAATACACCAATAGGCCCACTTGTCTGTCAAACTGGTACAGTTTATATCCCACCAAATGGACAAAATAATGATTTTCTTTCCCATTCTATGTTGTAGGTACCGTAAATTTTTTTTTCAGCATAAGTGAAAAGTGAATTGTGTTTTTTTTCCTTACACAAGTGAAAAGTGAAATAATAATAAAACCCATGATTGGTCCCATGAATAAATAAAATAATTTTAATATGGTTAACGTATCAAATTCCATATTCAGTTATTTTCTTCCGGAAGTTTATCCCCTATTTGCCAGAAAAGTGCCTTTTATGAATTTTAGTGCCTTTTGTGAATTTTAGTGCCTTTTGTGAATTTTAGTGCCTTTCTCAGTTCAAAATGATTTGTGGAAAATAAAAAACCCATTTTCTAAGGGTCAGTCCTGGCCAAATTTTCAAAAAAATAAATAAATACTTGTGAATTCCACAATTTTCCCAAAAGTGGTCAGTGAAACAAAAAAACCTTTACTACTAAGGTCTTTCCACGCAAAATTTTTTTTTCACTTCCTCTTTCCTTGGACAAGGATTTTGGTGTCATGTATACTAATTGTAGTGTGAAACACAGTTTTCTATAACTATTTCGGAAGTGCCAATTAGTGATTACCAAGTGAAAAGTGCCTCACAAAAATTAATTTTGCGTTTTCTAAAGGAAACCCCTGGCCAAATTTTTTTTCACCACCCGGGAAACTCACAATGGATAATAACCAAGCTATTGCGTCATCCAACCTGGGCATAATTCCCAACGTGCACAGCTTATCCAAGGCACTCCTACAAACTGCTTTAAAGGATAGAGGACTCTCGCCATCAAGCAAATCCAAATCTACATTAAAAGCATATGCACTTTTATTCAACAAAAAGTACATTAGGAGAATAAACCTCGCTCCCTCAAGCGAAAATAATTCGCGTTCAGCTACGCAAATGTTGGATAATCTTGCCCCTAACAAAGAACCTATGCCGCAAGTATTGATAAAACAGGACGTCACACCCACCTTGACACAAGATAAAACTTACGATTTATCATCCTGGAAAGTCAAATATAATGGCGTCTCCGATGTGCTGGATTTCATAGACCGTATTGAAGAAACGGCTACAATTAAAAATATCCCATTCGAGATTCTACGGAAAAAACTTTATAGAACTCATCTCCCCAGAATTAATACCCTGGCACCGCATTCAAAAAACTAAATGCAAGGACTGGAATAAACTCAGATCTGCCCTAATCTCCAGCTTCGGAAAGACGGAGGCCCAGCACCGGATCAAATTATCCTTACTATCTATCAAACAGCTAGTAAATGAACCCGTGGCATCATTCATAGAAAGGGCTGAATCCATTAACATCAAACTTTCACATCCTGTTTCGGAAGCTGAACTATTACCAGTCATAACTGATGGCCTTTTAAGCAAATACGAGAACATCATTACCTCACAAAAAATTGCATCCCTGGCCCAGTTAAACGAAGTCTGTCTCCTTCTGGAATCGTACCAGGACAGAAAAAACATAAAGAATATGCCTAATAATATAGTGGTGCCAAGCCGCTCGTCTGGTTTGAAGCCAGAATTTGACAACAAAAAAGTGTGCTCTTTTTGCAAAAAAGTGGGCCATCTGGCCACTACTTGTTTCAAGCAGGCGAGGCTGTTGGAATCCAAGGAACCCCGAACTTTCAAGAGGCATCACTCTAGGGACCGCTCTCCTCCGCGCGACGAACTGCGCAACATTTTCAAAAAATCAAGGCACAACACTGAAAGGTTACAAAACCCAAGCGATGTTAGACCTCAGGTGGACTTCTCCAAGCCCCCACCAAATGTCTACATGAAGAGGCCAAAAAACTAAATAATAACCTCTCAGGCACCCATTCTGAACCAAGGTCTAAAGAATGGACTGATTGGTTATCACACATTAAATATTTTAACCAGACCTTAAATGTTTCTTCGGTTTGTTGCAAACAAGCTAAAGATGGGAGACCCTATGCTTTTTTCTCTGTTAACAATGTACCCTTTTCCGGTTTACTTGATAGTGGTGCATCTGTCAGCTGCCTTGGCAACAATGCTCACCTGCCGTTTGTTAACAGTGATTTTAGAATTTCGCCCCAATCGACACACCTGACGACTGCGGATAATGTTTCCCAGCCAGTCATCGGTGCCCTTGCCCTACCAATTAATTGTAACAATAAAATAGTTACAATCAATTTTCTAATAGTGCCCTCTATATCCCAGAATTTCATCCTTGGCGTTGACTTCTGGAAGGCTTTTAATGTTGCTCCCCAAGTATTTAATACCTCTGGCGAAACCTCCACTGCTGCTCAAATTAGTGAAATCCGCACAATAATACCTCACGAAAATTTAAGCACGGACGAAGCTCTCCAACTAAAGGAAATGGTCAACAAATTCGAATCAATATATTTCGAAAAATGTGGATTAGGTTTGACAAATTTGGTTGAACACCATATTAAAACCAATGGCCCACCCATAAAGCAACGTTATTACAACTTAGCCCCCCAAAAACTTAAACTTTTAGAAAATGAACTTGATGAAATGTTAAAAATGGGTGTGGTGGTTCCCAGCAGAAGTGCATGGACCAACCCAACCCTTTTGGTTTCTAAAAAAGACGGCTCTGCACGTTTCTGTCTCGACAGTAGACGTTAAAACTCTTGCACGGAAGCCGATGCGTACCCCTTACCTTACGTCCACGCAACCTTAGACAAGCTGCGTAATGCCAAGTTCATCTCCTCTGTTGATCTAAGCAAAGCTTTCTGGCAAATACCCTTGGACGCAGAATCGTGCGAAAAAACTGCTTTCGTTGTACCCGGTAGGGGAATGTTCCATTTTAAAAGATTACCCTTTGGTCTAAAGAACAGCCCCGCCGAGTTGCAAAGACTGATGGACAAACTTTTCGGTCCTGAAGTCGATAACAGCCTGTTTTGTTACCTTGACGACCTTATCATCGTCAGCGATACCTTTGAAAAACACCTATTAATGCTGGAGAAGGTTTTTCAACAACTCAAGTTCGCTGGTTTAACCATCAACTTGAAGAAGTCAGAATTCTGTAAGTCTCGTCTACGTTATTTGGGATTCATTGTCGACGAAAAAGGTCTAAGAACAGACCCGGCTAAGGTGGAAGCCATGGCAAACTTTCCCCGACCCAAAAACGCGAAGGAAGTCAAAGGTTTCCTTGGACTTGCAGGTTATTACAGGAGATTCATCAAAGACTTTTCCACTATTGCAGCCCCCTTAAATAAAATTACCAGCATCCGTAAAGGTGTCAGCAATTTCCGTTGGTCTGTTGAAGCGGAAGAAGCGTTTACAACTTTAAAAAATGCTCTTCAAAAAGCTCCCGTTCTGAATTGCCCGGATTTTGCACTCTCTTTTACCCTCCACACGGATGCCTCCAATGTAGGAATCGGTGGAGTCCTTACTCAAGAGTTCCCTGACGGCGAACACCCTGTAGCGTATTTTTCCCGTACATTAAATAAACACGAGAAAAACTACGGCATTACCGAAAAAGAGTTATTGGCTGTATTGGATTCTGTTCACCATTTCCGCGGTTACATAGACGGTAGCAAATTTACTGTAGTCACAGACCATAGTAGTTTGAAATGGTTGATCTCTTTAAGCAATCCCTCCGGTAGACTCGCTCGTTGGGCCTCCCGTTTGTCTCAGTACAATTTTGATGTTGTTCACCGTAAAGGCGCGGACAATATTGTCCCTGACGCTCTTTCAAGAATTGAACTGGCCTCATTAAATGTTGACACAATTGCCCCCCCCCCATCTACAAAAGATGAATGGTACTTGAAAATCTTTGAAGGTTGTAAAAATAATCAACAAAAGTTTCCTAATTTTATCATAAAAGAAGGACAGCTATACCGTAATTGCAAGGTACCACTATCCATCCTCGAAGATTACTCGTGGAAGCTTGTCGTTCCCCTCGAAGGTAGAGAACAAATAATTATTGACAATCATAGTGCTCCCGACTCCATACACCCAGGAAATTTCAAGACGTATAAAAAGATTTCCTTGAAGTATTACTGGCCTGGTCTCTTTAAGCAAGTTCGCAATTACATCTCTAAATGTGAAATTTGCAAAGCTTATAAACATAGCACGGCAGCACCTGCCGGCCTAATGGGTAATCCCAAACGTGCCGACAGACCCTTACAGTCATTGTCAATGGACCTCGTCGGACCTTTTCCTCGAAGTTATGCCGGACACATGCACATACTTAGTGTAGTGGATGTTTTCACTAAATTCTGTTGGATCTTCCCTTTAAAAAGAGCCAACGCGTCCGCCATCATCAAACTTCTGGAAAAACACATCTTTATACCTTACGGAACACCCAGGACCGTAATTGTTGATAACGGAAAACAGTTTATTGCCCAGGAATTCAAAGAATTTCTTGCCAAATACGGAATCAAGGACATTTATTATAATACCTTGTACACTCCCCAAAATAACACTGTCGAACGTTATAACCAGACAATCAACACAGCTCTGGCTATTCTAGTTGATAAAGATCAACGTACTTGGTGTAAAAACCTAGATAAAATTCAGGCTGCTATGAACAACACTGTCAATCTGGCCACTGGTTACACACCTTTCTTCTTAAAACACGGCATGGAACAAGTTGTCCATGGCTCTCTACATAGGGACACTAACTTTCCGACGTCAATTGCCACCACAAGCAACCCCACCGCGGACTATGCCCACCGTCTGGAAGAACTGTCGGCCATTTACAGTGAAGTCACTGATGCTCTGCTCCTGGCTCATCAAAAGAGTGCGGACAGATATAACCTACGTAGGAAACATGTCACCTTCAATACAGGAGACATAGTTTGGAGAAAGAACAACACACTTTCCCAAGGAGCCATGTATTTCTCTGCCAAGCTGGCACCACGTTTCGTGAAGGCCAAAGTTCTAAGAAAAATATCAGATCTAGTGTACTCCCTGTCTGACTCGTCTGGTAAACACATTGGTAATAAGCATATTAAGGATATTGTAAAGTCTGGAAGTGAGGAGTCAAGTAAAACTGCCCCCACCATCTCAGCAAACTTAAAATGATCCAGTGTGTATCACCACAACCTTTTGTAAGCACATCAAGTCTTGCAATGGCTGGCGTGTAAAGTGTCAATTACATGTCCACCCTTTCGTTGATAAAACGAATATTGTTTAAAAAATCACTTTTGTAAATTTATGTACACTCCACGGTGTAGTTTGCTCCCGTTCATGTTCTTGAATTGGCAACCACCGTAATTTTGTTTCACACGTCCTTTTATTTTTTTTTCTCTTTTCTCACCTGTTCTAAAATTGATCACTTTAGAGCAGAGACACCCTTCGAGTCACAATGTTTGGGAAGTCATGAACCCAATCATTGCCTCTCAACCCCTCACACTACGCAACGTTCATGCCATGGCACGCTTTGCTATGTCATGCAATATTGTAATTTTCACCATTTTTGTTTGTGGTTTTTCATCATATCGGAAGGAATCTCTTCAATTTTTTTCCTTTTCCATGAAAATTATGTTCTGCAAGTACTGGAGCGTCGTTCTAAAATCGGATTTGGTAAACTCCAAAGTGTTAAATCACGAACCAGGACTAGTTAACCATTTTAACACGCTCCATATTTTTACCTATCATGGTAAAGATAAGTGGTTACTCACATAATCACATTCCTTGTGCATAGTAGTTTTCAATTTTTCTTAAAAAATTGATGGCGTCCTACCCGAGCTCTTTGCTAACAAATTGGATTTTGACACGTCCATTTTGAAATCATATGTATATAAATAAAGGAAAAACCTTTAAATTGGTCTTTCCATCCTTATGCAAATCCTCATGGGCTCATTTCAACTAAAGTACGTAAAACCAAATACTCGGTCTTTTGTTGTTATAAGAAGTCCTCGATTTGTCTTTTCTCTACTATTATAACATGTACGTCTTGTATTACATGCTTCAACCCCTTCGGAAAAGGTTAATAACGGCAACCTTGATTTCCGTACATAAATAATTGCAGTTTAACGTAAACCATCAATGTTTTGTTTGATCATCGTTTTACAAACATTGGCATTCATCTCCAGTTCCGCCATAACCTGGTAGGTTTGTAACTGCACAAAGGGTATGTAAAACCAAATTTGGTCCCTTTCCTTGGTCTTCCTCACTGTAGGTTGCCACAACGAAGAGTGTGTAAAACTATAAGTCCGTTCTCGTTGTTGTCACATGGTGTAAACAGGAATGTACCCCGTCATCACCCCGCCCTTATAACATATGAAGTAACATAAATTGCTTACCTCCTTGTTATTCTATCGTACGCTCTTGGGCTACGGAGTTAGTTAATCTAACAAATCTTTATAAATTGTGTCAAAACGACCATTGTTATCGTTTATTGTGTTGTATTTAAACGTAACCCTGTTACATTATAGGAGAGATCCTTAGAACATCCACCATTATAGGAGGGATCCTTAAAATACCTGCCGCGATACGAGAAGTTCGTCATAATCACTTTTGCTCATAGCTAAATGTTATTGAGTTGGTCGTGTGTCATTCATTTGTCATGAGTACCGTTTTGTATAATCTGTTTTGGTCGTGTGTCATTCATTTGTCATGAGTACCACCCTGTTTTGGTCGTGTGTCATTTATTTGTCATGAGTACCGCTTTTATGTATAATTGTGTACAACCCTTGCACACGAGACGTGGAGACGTTAAAATACTTACCGCGATTCGTGCGAACGACATAATATCGGCTTTGCCATCTTCTTTAAGAGGCATTGTATAAACTCTTTGACTTCTGTCTATAATTGAGTTATATCTTGCATGTATTTGCATATTTTGTACACTATACGTGGAGACGTCAAAATACTTACCATGAGTCGTGCGAACGAAATAATATCAAACCCTTTGTGTGCGATCTACGAGATGTAGTCCACAACCCTTTGTTGTTATTCAACGCCAATGCCCGTGGACTTCCTGTTTTTTTACTTCTTTGCAAAAGGAAAGATGCCCAGGAATATCTACTATCCCAAAAGGACTAGTTAGTAGCTTCACTGCTAACTATGGGGCATAGTGCTGCGGGAGTTAATCGATTGAGCACAAAACCACCTAACTCGTTGTCTGGGGAACGAATAAGAAAACCCCCAGGTTTGTGAAATTGGAGCGAGGGTCTGTCTTTTCTCACAATCATGTAGAAGTTTTTAAAATGACTCCTAATCTTGCCCAATACACGCGAAAGATTAGCCTCTTTGATATAAGGTGTATTCAAATTTCTCCTCATCTTTTTTTTTAAATGTAAAGAGTCAGGAAATCTGCTGGTTGATTATGTTTCATCCTCACATAGAGTTTGAATTGGAAATTAGTCCAGTCTCTAGCAAATTTCGTAACTCGTCTCCTTTCTCCACTCCTCCCTCCCATCCCCCATGTTCTCAGACTTATGTTATGAAGTGAAAAATCTGTCGTTGACCATATTTCGCCCTCACTTGGAGTTCGAATAGGTAATTGTCCGGTTATCTACAGGTTTTCCCCCTCAATCTCTGCATACGTCTCACCATTTTTTTGTTTTTCTCTCTTCTCAATTCTACGAAACACATTCATGAATGTTGGATATGTACGATATGCACTTGGCGTACCGCCTGTCTCCTTTTGACAACCCTTATTCATGAATTGGTTTCCCTTTGCCGTGACTAGTTCACGATTCCTTGTCTTGTTCTTTGAAATCCTACGAAAATGTTACCATCTCATGTTAACATAGGCCATAGAGGGCCGGTTGTTTTTTAACCAAGACATATTGTCACTCGGCAAACGCCAAGCCATCCTGGTAAAGGATAATGTTCATGTAATCACAATTTAGTTAGGAATCTCTCTCTTCGTTACTCTCTGGGTCGGTTGGTTAAAACCTCGTTTATTTCTTTATTTGGACACATTTTGTTTCTCTCCAAACCTTTTCTTCATTGGTCCCTAGGCAGGTAAACTTCAAGAATTTTGCTCTAATAATAATTTCACCCGGATTTAAAAAGAAGCCCAGGCGGATGTCATCACCAACAGCCAAGCTGAGCTTCACTTCCTGACAGCACGCGCTGTGGTTACAAGGTCCCTCCTGCTGCCATTTTCTACGCATTTGTTCCTGAAAGCACAAACCATACCGCCCATATGTATGTTGTTTTGTCATGCCACAGCAAGCTGAGTTGTCCCACTATACATTATGACACTCTGAACTACCTTTTGGGCACGCTAGCTCCTAGGTTTGTTCTTACTCTTGCTATCAATGCCAACTTTGTCGTCTCTTGCCTGTCATGCAGTGACGCAAATATCGTCTTGTGTAAACCATTATTACCTTGACCCTCCAGTATTCGCTGAATGCGTACCAATACAAGTTATCTTGAGCTACATTATGCTTCAATAACTATTATATACGATCCGTGTGTACCATAATAACACTTAGGATTCGTACTGGCATGCCTGCAGATACTGGACTCTTCTCTTCAATGACCTCTGTAACCATAGTCGCGACACAGCAACCACAGTCTCCATTTCGTGAACTTCAACGTCTTCGACAAAATCAAGTGTTTTCTAAGGCCTAAGTGTACTCCTGAGTGTCATCTCAAATGGGTCTGATTGCAGTGATAATGTAATCCTTAGAATCTGTGAAATCACGTCCTTTTCTTCGAAATTCTCCGAAACCAAACAAATCCACGCTTCGCAAACTTAGCTCCCAGACCAATGAAACCTTAGAGTCACATTTTTTTCTCTGCTCTTGTACAAATGTATTGTTGTTCTTCAATTGCATAACCATGTATTGTTGTTTTTCAATTGCATATCCTTGTATGTTATTCTACACCATGTACTTTTCCCAAAGTTGTCTTTTCCAAACATTGTATGTACCCCTACCCTTTCCCTACAAACATTGTGACCTAAACTGTATGTTCTAGCTAGGCAACTCTCAAGCAACGAACCTCTCAAATCCCCGATGGAAGCATAAGAGGATTTTTTTTCCCTACAGCTCCATTGCCACGTCGCTTTTTTTCCAAGCGCGGGGGGAAGTGTTATGGAACGCCCTATAGCTGGTGGAATCATACCTAGCAACAGTCGCCGCGTCCGGTTGGAACTTGCCACAGCGGTCCCGTCCCCCACCGTTTCCTGCATCCCCTACTTCCCCTCTTCTACTCCCCACGGCATTCCGGCCGCCGGGCAGTCGAAAGTTGATCCCTACCTCGGACGCACGTACACACGGTCGAGAACCACGCTTTGTTTCGGGCTCCCGCAAAATGAGCCGAATTGATTTGTAAGCCGCAATGTTACTACTAGTCCGCATTGGAATGTAGAATCGGTTTTGCCAAATATCGGTGTTATAATGGTTCGCGGACCTCGGAAGAGTGCCAAGCGTGCCGGAAGCGGAGACCTTCACCCCCACACATGTAAGCTGATCACCAGATTTCCCATTCTTTCAATGTGTCCGTAAAAATACGATAGGGTCCCGCGTAAAACCATGACTCAGAGAGTTTCGATGCAGAGACCACGAGGTATAAACACTTTAGCTAGGTTTGTGTAACATGCATTCTTGTATAGTCCTGTACTGAAATAACCTGTATACTGTGTTCTGAATTGTCAATACATGAATCTATTTAAACATATCTTGTTGTCAATCTGCTCCGGCAGGAGAATCTCGTAGAGTGTTGATTCCCCAGGTGACCGAGGAGGAAGGAGTTCTGGAAGCATTCAATTGCAACCCACGCCTGAGATAGAGGGTGCCCTTTGCTCCCGTTTGAGCTGGCTTTGGGGCTTGTTTTGGGCTAGCTGGACCTGGCACAGTTGTCGGCTATTGGAGCTGACAATTGGCGACCAGAGAAACCCCGTAACAACATTTACAAAAATGTGTATATCCGTCCTCGGTATTTTCCCCGGGCTACCTACTTATATTCAGAGAAATGGTTTTTCTCTCTAATGATAAAAAGAAATGTTGTAAAGAAATATGAAAATATTCCGTAAATGGTTTTATTTATGTTTTTCACAAACGCTAAATAAGTGATCTTCACAGATAAATATATGAGACTTTCCTGTAAAAAAACACAGTGGCTTTTAAAATCGGAAATATTTTACACTTTCGCAATTTATAAAAATTCAAAGATAAAATTCATATATTTGCACGTGACGAAACAAGAGTCTAAAATAATTTTATGGTACTTTATTTCCTTGCCAAGTGAATAAAACATATATTAGAATGCCAATATGTTTGATAATACAATAAAAGCAGGGCAAGTGCGGTGAACTCATAGTGACTCCATGGTGGATCCGACGACACGGTACAAACTACAGAAATTCACGAAGTCCGCCATTTTTTGTATTTTTAATAAAACACGCACGTAAAAGCCCAAGTCCATGTGCTTTGAATACATTGAAAATACTTTGAAAGATGAATCGATTTCCAATCGTAAAAATAATACGAGCCATGCAGAAACATCATGTAATGTATTATTAATAAATATAATAAAAAAGAATAAAAATATTCTTAAAATGAAAACAATACATAGACAGGGAAAACTACGAATGGAAAATGTTTTTGTTATATATATGAATACCGTACAACTACTCTCAGCTGCCCGGGACCAGTGGTGCTATAGCATCCCCAATTAGGAAATTGTGTTAATAGTTACTAGCACCAGGCCCCGTTTATTTCAAGGCCGGCCCTGCTACCACTCTGTTTTCAAGTTATTAATATTTCTGCAAACATTAAAATAATATAATAACAAAATTACTCGAGAAAGGCGATGTTGACGTTTTTCGTGATCTAAAAATCTGATCGAATTTGCTTAAATTTCTAATTTAGATTGGCGATATACTACGTCATGCAGTGTACGAGTGAGAGAGTAGCAATGTTGATTAGTAATAAAACAGTACTAAGTCAGTGGTAATATTGGTTTTCATTCAAACCTACACGGAAGGCATTTCTATGTGTAGATATGTATTATTAAAACCTTTTTTTATTTATATTGTAGATAGTTGAAATGACCAATGACCCATTAGTAAGAGAGATGGATATGGAAATAAGAAAATGTCGATTTCCGAATGAACTAATTCCTAGCGAATTTGGGAAAACATTTCAGGTAATTTATTTGTTCACTACTTCTCAATTTACTCTATTTCACAACCCCTACCTAACAACATCTAATGTAGTAGTCCGCCGCTCGATTATCCGAAAACTACTGTAATCCGCCCCTATTTTACGAGTTGAAAGCATCTAAAATACCTCTTTCAATCCAATTGCACCTATTTTGAATAATAAAACAAACAATGGTCAAATCCTCTGAAAACCTTTTCCAGATTTATGGATATTCCACGTGTATCATCACGTGTGAAACTGAACTGATGTTCCAAAGATGTCACTGCATTAATCACCTTAGAGATATTATTTGTGAGTTTCTTCAAATGAAAATACAAACAATGATAAGAAATATCTATAAACGGACAATGTTACCACAGTCGCACGTGTTATTTTTTTCAGATGAAGAAAAACTATGTAATTTCACTGGATCGGGATGCTTGGCTACATACGGTAGGTGTTTTACCTCTATCGCTTCTTCTCCAAGCTTAAAATATCTACTTCGTATAATAAGATTACACACTAATCAAATAACAATACCAATATATGTAAAAATAAATTATAACCATTTTCTAGCCCCATGTTGATAGATTTTTGGG
Organism: Limnephilus auricula; assembly: GCA_951813805.1. NCBI lineage: Eukaryota > Metazoa > Arthropoda > Insecta > Trichoptera > Limnephilidae > Limnephilus > Limnephilus auricula. The sequence continues at coordinate 7,847,432 of OX638410.1, forward strand.
GGTGGTAACTTAGCACTGCTGACCCTTGTTGTGCTTTGCACCTATTAAAGTTTTGTTAACCCTGGTAGGATTTTTCGTCGTTGTTAAATAATAGCTTAGTACTGTGAATTTCTTTGATTTTCTTAGTTAATAAATAATGTATTCACTGTTTTTAGCTGCAGAACGGAGATTGCTGACCGCCAAAGAGCTCAGTGACCTCTGTAGGCACTGCCTTCCTTCCTGTGAAGAAATCGAGCTAACGAGGGTGTATATAACTGAATATGAGTGAGTAGTTTGACTTCGAAATCTTCTAGAATTATTCAGATAACTACGTGAACTCTGGTTAGTTCCATTTTGCTTCAAAAAGAACTGACGGCAGCTCTTACCAAACAAAATTAAGCGAACGCCAAATTAAGTAAAAATTTATAATTTAATTTATAGGCATAGTCTTCATAGTTGGTGCTGTGAATAGTCCTTGAAATAAATTACGCCTTCTTTATGACAAAAAGTTTTGTCTTTATTCGGACTAGGAACAAAAACTAAGGTATAATTAATAATAAGTTTAGTATCCTGAACAACGTCCTCTCCATTATGCTTTCAAAATCAATCGGTTAACTCTATTGGCATAAACCTAACCACTCGAGCTATAGCTATCCAAATTTAGGTAGGTTGATTTTTGTGAGTTATAAATTCAATTTTTTTATAGAACCTAAATAGGGATAAACGGTAAAATCAAATTGATTGTTTGACTTTAAACCGCAGTAAGTAGGTGGTAAAAACATGTATGATCGTGTGAGAAATGTGAAGATCCGCAAAGATTGCAAGGCGTATAAATGAGTAAAATTAAGAAAGGGTTTGGGCATGTAGAGCGAATGAACGAAGAAAGGAGCGTAAGGAGAATATATGACGCAAGTGTGAATGGTATAAGAAGTAGGGTACGCCCGAGGAAGACATGGCACGATCAAGTGAATCGGATACTTGGGCCATGTCAAGAGTCAGAAAAATAGAAGAGTATGTATGAGACGATGTATGAATGTGAATGAGGCAAAGAGTGTGTGCCAAGACCGAGTTATGTGGCGGTCCGTCCTCTCTGCCTACTCCTTCGGGGAAACGGCATGATGGTTAGTTAGTTAGTTTGGTATCATATTAATTAAATCGAATGGCCAAATCAAAAACCGAACACCCACCGCTCGAGTGGCTGCTAACTCGTCTCGCTTTTGAACAGGAGGGGTGAACATAATATATACTAGAGACATCTCTTGGAGAACTATATAAACTCTATGAACTACAGCACTAGAGCCATCTATGCTAAGTAGCTCGAACTATCATATCATAGAGAATGGAGTAGTGAATTCCTGTCATCCAAAAGCTCACGTCTGCTTTCCACACCGTTGCCAACCAGGCTTCATTCTTCATACCTTCGGAGTTGTTGGTAAAGCTTATTCTCATTTTTTCCAGCATCGAAGACGAGGATGAGGAAGAAGAACTAGATCAACAGATAACAATACGAATGGTGGGTCTGCCGACTGTGCAATACAGGAGGAATGTGGTGAGGACTAAATTAGACCTTGTCGGTGAGATACACCTCTTCTTGTATTGAAATTACATTTCGTAACTACATTCATATCATCTTATCTTTTCCCCCTATCCTATTCGGGTCGATGATTTATCGCATCGTCAAGGTGCCTCCAGGCCCCCTACAGCATGACTGCAGATATCCAACGAAAAATAGTTCACTATGACTAAGTGATCCTTAATATATTCGACATCAACTGTGTTTTTACGTTAGCGACCTGTAATTGTCTTAGGGAACGATGAAAAGTTACCGAAAATTATCCTGTCAATCCTTATCCATCGAGTATGCTAGGACCCCTGGCGTACCTGTTCTGGCCCCCCTAGCACACTCGATCGATAAGGATTGATAGGGAAATTTTCTGAAATTCTCATCGTTCCCTAGCACGACTGCAAATCGCCAACGAATAAGTGACAGTTTACAATGACATTACAATGGGATTGTATGGAGAGCGATATTTGGGGTGCTATGATCTTTTTATAGTTAATAGCTGTGTCTGATCAGGGCTTTAAATAGATTTTTTTATTTCCAGTATCTATTGGTGGACTTGTGGGCCTTTTCTTCGGTGCATCTTTACTCAGTCTTGTGGAGTGTTTCTATTTCCTCTTCTTAAGGCCTGGGGCCTACAGATAGCTACTATGGCCTATTATGGAGTACCTGTGAAAATTGCACATTATTTAAGAGTACACGAAGAAAAATGTTATTCGAAAAAACGATCATTTTAATAGTAAAAATGGTTAAAAACGGGACTGAAGTTCTTACCAACAAATTAACAGTGTTTCAATATTTATTAGCGGGAAAATGTAAGAATAAACATTGAAACCCTGTTAATTTGTTCGTGAGAACTTCAATCCCGCTTTTACTATTAAAATTATCGTTTTTTCGAATAACATTTTTCTCCGTGTATTATTAACTATTTATCCAATAAATAGTTCCCGGGGCGGCGATACATACCTGTCTCCCAAAACTGCGGAAGAATTAATTATATTTAATTATTTTTATACTCAACCAGAAAGTATTGTTTGTTAGTACGTTTTGCGTGTTGATTAACAATATACTTTTATTAAATTTATCATTATGAATTACATCGTTCTACAAATTTAACACTAACATAGGTATGTAAGATAATTTGTAAATAAAGTATAGTTATTTTATAAAAATGTGTTTTACTGTAGGTAAAGTAAGTTCTTATTCCAGACCATTTAAGTAGGATAATAATTGAGCCCTTACCCGGAATAATGTTATATACAACAAAATTCTGGTTTCGTGAAAAATGGAAAAAAACGAAACCGGTTATGTTTCATAACATTTTATATTTAAAATACAATAAGCATACAATTCTTAAAACTCTTTTACAGGAAAAGTCGTGAAAAGGGGCTATTAAATTAGAACTTATTGCAAGAATTTGTGCTGAATTCGTGGTAAAATGTTGTATATGAAAATTTCACATACAACATTATTCCACAAAATAGTTTTTTTTTACTTTTCTGACCCTCAAGAAAGCACCATGCTCTTCTAACATCAATTTAAATTTGTCATTGAGCTTAAAAAGCAAAAAAAACTTTATGAATAAATTAAACTATTTACAATCGAGATTTTGTCTTGAGATCAACATAGAGCATTATTCCATAAAACTGTTTCAAAGGCTAAAAAGCAGCCTTAACGATATTTTTTCTGGACGAATTCTACTTTTATGCATACTTCAGTTGAAGCCATAATAGGTTCGTTTTCTCCTTTTATTCCCATGAATTAAACCAATGTCCGTGATTTCGATAAACGTCTTTATACAAAATTCTTCCACAAACCGACAATTAAAATGCTGCCACAGGCCTAAAAAAAAATTTATTACCATAACCCCTAACTTAAAAGATGCGTAATAATATTCCCAACATTATTCCATCAATAACTCAACATTGATAGTTTTGTTGGACATCAACATTATTTCGGGCAAGGGCTCAATTATAGGTAATCGAATATAATCTAGAAACATAATATTTATTTTTATTTTAAACTTAATAGGTAAAACCTCAAATTATAACATTTTAATTAATGAAGACAATATTAGCGAAACTCAATCTAAACATGAAACAGAAAAATCAGAAAAAGATACTGTCACATCTGGGACTCGAACCAAGGACCTTCGGCTTTCCTGGCAGATGCTCTACCCACTGAGCTAATGTGTCCCTATCCGATTCGGCCATATTTAACTGTATCATACTTCCACTGAGGACTACCAACATTATCTTCATTTTCTTAACGCATATTTTATTGGCTGATATCTTCATGTATGTATTTGAACGGAAAGCCGAAGGTCCTGGGAGTTTCGCTAATAATGTTCTCATTAATTAAAACATAATATTTACTTTTTTACATTGATTGCAAAGTATCATCAAATAAATAAATCACATCGCTCTTTAAGTGATTTTTCACTTTTTTTTCACTTATTAAGTTTAAAGAAATTAATATTTCACTTTCTTAACTTAAGTAGACATAAAATAATAATATTAATTTTGTTCTTTTAACATATGGTTAAATAGTTTTCTTTTAAATAAATATTATATATATATAATATATATACACTTCACTTTACACATTTGAACACCCTCGTGGTCAATACTTCTTTTGCCACTTTCAGTTTTTAACAGTATTTGTGTACAGTTTATTATGTTGTATAGTATAATGCTTGTGTATTTGTGACGTTTTTATAAATGTTGTGTTTGTGTGTATAAGTCCATTTTGTATTTTGTAGATTAAAAGGCAAGTGTTATATTCGTACAAAGTTCTTATTTTCAGAAGGTTCAAATCCTTGTATATTTTTTTTGTGGGAGTATCTGGGTTATAATTGAAAAGTTTTTTAATGACTTTGTTCTGTATTATTTGTAAGTCGTTTAAGTACGTAATGTATGTGTGCACATAAACAGCGCTATGCAAATTATCTAATTATTACTATTACCGGTATAAAAAACTACCTCTATCCATCAAATAAAGGAGGCGTCTACTAATATCTACAGGAATTTCAAAAACTGAACAAATCGGAATAATATCTATGAGAATCCATGTGTTGACTAATATCTATACGAGGTATGTTGGAACAATATCTATGGAAACCAAAGTGAGGACGAATATCTACAGCTCAAACTGCTGACTAATATCTACGGAACAGGTGATGGAGACGAATATCTACAGTACTGGCAGAGGTTGGATTTGCAATTATGTATAGCATATTGCATAACTTAATATTGCGTTTGCAGTTTAAAGAACTTTCTTTTGGATCACAAACCATTTTACACAAACCTAGCGTAGCCGCTAAACTACTCGAAAACTGGTACGCTTTTCTTGCCTTGACGCGAGCAGGCGCTACGAAGGGGGCACTTTCTTTTGTATCACAAACCATGTTACACAAACCTAGCGTAGCCGCTAAACTACTTGAAAACTGGGATGTTTTTCTTGCCTTGACGCGAGCAGGCGCTATGCCAATTTCAACATTACAGCAAAATACGTAATATTATGCAAAAACTTCATGTACGTACTTTAAACGTTTAAGCCTTTACGTAATTGAAGTAATTAATGCTTTTCCGAACAACCTCTTGCTCAGCTGCCCTCTGTAGATATTAGTCCCACCTACGCTCCATAGATATTCGTCACCACTTGGACCATCATAGATATTAATCCGACCTTAGCTCTGTAGATATTAGTCTTCACTCTGAAGGTCATAGATATTTGTCCAACATATGAGCTGTAGATATTCGTCCGACATACAGGCTGTAGATATTAGTATCTGGAGTCCAAACAAATCAACCTATAATTTTGTGTTGGTTAACTACAATCGAGTTTGTTTAATCAATAATTTGGATACCAAGACCAGTTTGCCTTCTGATATCGCCTTGTCACAGATAGAGCTAGCGACATGCTATTATTGTTTATCTGAAGCTTGCTATTTACAAGTTGTTAATCGCGGAGATGGTTGGATGTTGACGATATATAATAAATAAGAGAACAAATAAAGAAATATGGGAAACACGGAGAGCGACGTGACCAGTGGTGTGAAGAACCAGGCAGGAACTTCCACACAACAACTGTACAGATTCGTGGACTTGAAGGGTAACATATAATATAATAATAATAATAATATAAAAAGATTTTTTAAATATTTTTATTGAGGGATCAGTAGGATTTATCGGTCAAATTAGGAATTCCACTGAGCCGAACCCTCTGATATGAAAATATCTGGAGTCGATGAATTATTTTCCCATTTAATAGTCTGGTAGGTTAACATGTTGTTCTTGTATTATTTATACTTATATAATACACTTGCATAGCGTGGATTTACTAGATGACCATTTTTATGGAAAAGTGCGTGAAAGGGTTTAGTTTTCCCCATAAAAGTCTGGTGCGTAAAATCAAAGTTTTTTTTAATTGATGATTGCAAAAATACAAGAAGATGGCGGACAGTAAAAAATGTGGTTATGTGGCATTCGAGCCTTATTTACAAAGAATGATGAGATTGATGAGGCTTTAAGGGTAAGTATTTTTTTGTGGGGCGTCATTTGATTATGCTCACCGATTAATAAATTGTCTGCTACAATAAGCACGCTGTCCGTTCTCAGTTTAATATTTGAGTAGGTGGGTACCTACCTACACAATAATTTTTAACGTATATTTGAGTAGGTGGGTACCTACCTACACAATAATTTTTAACGTACATATTTTTCAAGGTTCGTAGAAAATGCGTTTAGGTTAGCTCATCGAGGGGGTAGAGCGTTGATTGGCTAAAAAATCGTGACGTAGATTGAAGTCCATGTTCCACTGGGAGATTTGAAGTAACAATATACAAGTGGCAGTGTTTTACGTCAAGCTGCTTTTTCGAAAAAGGCTCGTGTGAGCTAATCTAGTTAAACGCATTTTCAACAAACCTTGCATATTTACAAAAAAATGGTGGAAGAGGTATAGCGCTTATATTAGATTTTCGTTTTGTTTCACGCAAATAAAATGACATTGGTAACAAAATAAATTAAAATGTTGATAGTAATAGCACGTATCTGAAGGATTTTAACTAGAAAATTCTGAGCATTTTTGGAGTAAAAAAGTAGAAGTCATTTTGCTGCCCGATGATATTTTTTTCCGCGAGACGCAAGCATTTCAAATGATCCGCAGGGCTATAAACACGCGGTGACCGGACAACTCAACAATGTACAACTTCATCACTTTTTTTTAAAGACACTGAAAGTGAAAATTATACTTCATTAAATACGTTACGTTGGGTTATTACTAGTTACGGGTAATTTAAAAAAATGATAACTTTTAACGACTTTTCAAATAGGTGTTGAAATGCCACTTTGTCGAGTTGTCATTAAAAATATATATACATATATTATAGTGAATACCTCACAAGAGTCCTAACTGCTCCCGTCTGGAGCCAGTGAAACTATGGCATCCCCAATTGGGGTATGTTATGAAAGTAAGTATAAGAAGGGAAGGAGATGGGGATGAGGAAGGTGGGGAAGTACCTGGGTATTCAGATCTAGTCACTAAACACGGCTAAAGCCATTTCAAGTAACGTTTCAATTATGAATGGTGGTCTTACACCAGGGCGATACTGAGAGTATCTTCCACTCTGGAACGTGCGGCGAATATAGAATTATATTATTTTAATTAATTAATTGTGAAATAACACAAATTAATCAAATAAAATTTATTTGCGCACGCCGGGTTCGAATATTAAATATTCTGATAGTTTTCGGGTTCGAACCCGCGACCTTCGGAATGGGAGTCTAGAGCGTTACCACTGGACTACGCATGTCATAGAACCGAATTGCTATTAGGTATATTAAATCAAGATACCCGATATGAGGAATATTTGCAGGTGGAGGTCTGCTGGTTGACATGATGAAAAGGGCTGTACAGAGCAAGCATTACGCGGAGATAGATCACGCTATCAAAACCAAGGTGGAGCCCTTTCTCTACAACAAGGGGAAAGGGCGGTGCATACCCATTTCACAGTTGGTTCTGCTGAGGAATAAGGAACGGCCAAGACATAAACAGGTTAAATATTTCTTATATGATTAGGTAATGGAAATAGAATAAATTAGATGATTAGTTTTCACCGGGCTAGCAAAAATATCCCGTATAATCCTGGCGATACGCGACGGGTCCGACATTTTCGTAGGTCGATACGCAATGGATCCAAAATATTCGTAGACTGATATGCAATGGTACGAAATATTCGTAGACCAATACGCAATGGGAACGAAATATTTGTAGACCATATGCAATGGGTCAGAAATATTCTTAGATCGATACGCAATAGCATCCCTAATTGGGGTAGATAGTTTTTGAGGCTTAAGGTATTGGGGAGGGGAAGAAGATGGGGAAGAAGAGGAGGGAAGAAGAAGATGGGGAAAGTACCTAACTTTTAAGGGGGATTTCTAATGTATTTGGATCATAACAGGTTTCAGTTCTACGAGCGATGGAAAATCCAGGAGAGGATTTTGACATAGAGAAGGATTGGCCAGATGTATCGCCTGAGGAATACGCTCGGAACCCTTCTGCGTACAGGGATATTTGCTGGGACCTCAAGGTAAGTCATTTATTCATAATCATAATGCGTATACCTAATATACACACACGAAAGTAATCATACCGGAAGAAAATATGTAATGTGCTATTATTATGTATTGCGGCAAATTAGGCGCAGCGTTTAATTTTTTAATTCAATATACGATGAAATGATGATTCGATTTGGGAGGAGGACATGGGTACCGCCGCCCCGGGAACCATTCTTTGGATAACCAACATCTCTGTATTTATATCTCATCATTTACTTTTGAGGGTGTTACGCCGTGTTGCGCTACCTCGTATTTTAGTCAACGTTTCGGGCAGCGTTACAGTGTCCATCATCAGGGCAGATGTGGCTAATGATGGACACTAATGATGTCCGAAACGTTGGCTAAAAAAGGAGATGACGCAATACGGCATAACGCCCAAAAATAAATAACTTTACTTTTGGCCGTGAAAATCTAAAATCATATCCACCTCTGTCATAGGTCACCCCATGTGGTTTGCCATGGCAAGCCGGATACGGAGAGATTGATTGAGGGAGTCCCTTTGGCTTCTCCAGCCGGACTCTCTCCATCACTCTTGGACACACTCACCCCCAGATTCCTACCCACCCCTCTTACCCTTTTCCTTTCTTTCCTAAAAAGATCCTCTACACAGCATCCCCACAGATGACAAGCTATTGTAAAAAAAATATTTGATTTACTGTTACTCCTTTCTCCGTTCACCAGCCCCGGATCCAGGGGGGGGCGAACAGGGCGCCTGCCCCGGGCGGCAGTTTTAGGGGGCGCCAAAAAATTGTAATTTATATGTTTGATTGAAAAAAAAACTCGATTCACAAAGACCTAAAGATTGAAGAAATGCCTTGATTTATCTGTTATCGTTCCTAGTTATATGTTTCCTATATTTATTTTAATGTCACACACATGAGAAATTATTAGTAAAAATAGGTAAAAAAGATTTTATTTGAAGGGTACTTATTATCTCGGTCACGAAAAATACCACCCATTATATATTTGCTATAGGGGGGGGCGCCACTATCACATACTAATAAAGCAAAGTAAACTTTAAAAATGTTTACACTATACCATGAATGCAAGATGTAAGGCAACCCGATACATATAAACGGTATATGTAAAGCTAATAAAATAATATATTTTTAACCGATTGAGCACCCCCCACCCTCCCGGCGTCAGATGGGGTTTTTGCCCTGATCTCCTCAATCTATAAAAGTTGAAGGTGAATACGCTCCAGTGATTTATTACATAAAATATATCTATGTAACATTCGTGATTTAGGAAAGAGGTGCAGTGGGAGAGACCATCCTGCACTTGTGTTTGCTGAACGCCACTTCTCTTCACGCCGATTTGGCCAAGAGGCTGCTCAAGTTCTACCCCAAGCTAATTAATGATGTTTATATGAATGACGAGTTTTACGGTAAGTACCTTCAATTTGTCACTATGTCCTACACTCGTTCTCTAAATATTATGATTAAAAGATAAAGGGCGAAACACTATCACGTGTAAAATCCATGAAGGATCTCGGTGTTGTCTTTGATTCTGAACTGAAATTCTCTGACCATATATCGCAGCTCACTTATTCTTGCTACAAACTTCTTGGGTTCGTCATCAGGACATGCAAGCAGTTTAATAACCAAGGTGCTATGTATTGTTAGCATTGTTCGATGGCATACTGAGAATTATGCTGGAATACATGAGCAATGTTTGGGAAACATACCACCGGTATGTTTCCCCAACAAGTACGTTGATATGTTGGAGCAAATCCAGAAGAAATTCCTCAGGTATGTCTAGTCTGTAAACTAGGCGGAAAGTAAGTCTTAGTAAGTATGCCTTTCAAAATTTGGAACAATTTTATCGATAGCCCATTCCTCCTGGGATGCTATGATTTATGTGTACCAGACCACTACAGTCTGACCTATTTAAAGTATCAAACGGAAAAATCGGCGTCCTGGCAAATCATAGCATGACGAGGGGAGTGGTGCTGTTAAATGAACTTGCAAAGAATTTGTATGTAAGTGACTGTTCTCTAAATCAGTGCTCCGCAACCGGTGTGCCGTGGCACACTGGTGCGCCATGAGCCGGATACAGGTGTGCGCGGTTAAAAACATAATCTTAGATTTAATCATTAAAAAATAAGATTCAAATAAATAAATAAATAATATTCAAATAAATTAATTAATAATGGCACATGGCACATCCGGCTCATGGCACACTGGTGTGCCATGAGCCGGATACAGGTGTGACGCGGTCAAAAACATAATCTTAGATTTAATCATTAAAAAATAAGATTCAAATAAATAAATAAATAATATTCAAATAAATTAATTAATAATGGCACATGGCACATCCGGCTCATGGCACACTGGTGTGCCATGAGCAGGATACAGGTGTGACGCGGTCAAAAACATAATCTTAGATTTAATCATTAAAAAATAAGATTCAAATAAATAAATAAATTAATTAATTAATAAATAAGATTTAAATAAATAAATTAATTAATAAATAAGATTCAAATAAATTAATTAATCAATAAATAAGATTCAAATACATACATAATCTAGAACTTCCATTAGATGTTTTCTGGATTTACGTTAAGAAAGAATATCCTCGCATTTCCGACAAAGCCATCCTAACACTTCTTCAATTTTGGACGACATATTCATGTGAGCAAAGTTTTTCAACTCTTGTATTAATTAAAAATGATTAGCGGTCATGCTTAAAAAGTCTTGACCAAGAACTTCGAGTTGCACTATCAAATATCGAGCAGAATACAAAACTTTTTTGTTCATTAAAACAAGCACAGGTATCACATTATCTGGGGACTGAGGACTCGAACCCAGATCTCACGTCTTACCGGGACGGCGCTCTACTAATTCAGCCATTGCGTCCGATTGTCAAAGTCATATTTCAAATTATAGAATTAACAATATTATCTTCGACTAATGTTTTTATTTTTCCATATTATCGGCAACTATCTTTTTCATTGGAAACAAGTGTTCAAAGAACGTATTTGTTACCTAGATAGTGTCTCGGATAAACTTCATTCAATTTTATTTATATGGAACACTTTTTATAAAAGTCTTAATAAATATTAATTTTTTTTATAAGAAAAACTCTATTTTTAATTTTGAAGGTTATTCCCATCAATGTACTATATAATTGAAGAAGAAGATAACAATAATAATATATTACATTCATGGGAATAACCTTCAATAGTTAACAAATAAATTATATAAAATTAAATTGTATAACCTATTATGGTTATAGTACTTATTATGTGATACTGATAACAATAACTTCTGTAAAAGAATATAGTGATTAACACGGTCAAATGCTTTTGAGTAATCTGCATAGGTGGCATCTTCCTGGCGTCGCATATCCATTTGAGAAAGAAGAAAATTTGTAAGAAACTCAAGATTTGAAGTTGTGGAGCGAGTATTTATTTAAGAGTAAAGGTGAGATGGTAGAATATTTTGGTTGTAAACAATATTTTCCAATACTTTACTTAGAATCGGTAATTTGGATATAGGTCGATAGTTCGAGACATCATTTTTAGTGCCATTTTTACCGTCAATAATTTATAAATATGCCTGGAAATTAAGCATCCCCCGGTCTCTTTTTGATATTAGTGGACTTAAGGTTCGAATGTGATGTCACTGGCAATGCTTGTATGAGCAGGTTGAATATTCCAGTTGTATTTCAATATGTGTAGGTGAAAGTGTCCTGCACATAGCGATCGTCAACGAGGACCCATCGATGGTAAAGTTCCTGCTGGACGTGGGGGCAGACTACCACGAGAGGTGCTTCGGCTGCTTCATGAGCCCCGAGGATCAAAAGGCCTCCCGCCAGGACTCGCAGGACCATGAGTGGGTCATCGTGCAGCCCATCACCAACTATGAAGGGTAGGTTCAGTATTATCCTTGTCATACCTACCTATAAATTGAAATGTAATAATTTTACTTTATTTCACTACATCTATAGTCTTACTTTTACTTATCTATTTCTGTATATCCAACTTAGTAACTGATATGATACTCAATTTCACTATTAATGTATATTTGTTAATCATCCTATATAAGTTGATGTATTTTCTTATCTCAAATTTTTTCTTCTTTTTTATTTTTCTCTTACCTTTGTAATGGCACTACTCCCCAATTCAAACACGAGAAATGTTTTCTTTATTGAATTGGGTAGATTCGTTAACAAACTATTTTATTGTAATTAGCTTTTAAGACTTATGATTTTCTTTTGTATTTCAAATAAAAAAATATATATCAAATGAGCTCAGTGAACTTCTTACTTATTTCCTTCATTAATTTATTGCCGTGCCCTATAGCCATAAAATAAGCCATTATTATTACATATTATCAATCATCAAAAATAAATAGAAAAAAAAAAGAATTTACTTGGCCGTGTTGAGCGCCGCACGTCAGGTAAGATTGGAATTATTATCACGTAAAATTAGAATTGAAATCAACAAAAAAAGTTATGCCGATTTATTGGCATACGGCACCTAAAGGGTAGGGTTACTTAAAGGATAATAAAAAAATAAAATATATTTTTAAAAAAAAACAGTTTATTATATAAAAAATACGATTTTTGCAGAAAAAAAATTACAAAACACCACCCACCAAAGTCATAGCCAAACTAGAAAACGGTATCTTTGAAAAATATCCCTCTACATTCTTGTTTTGTTTCTTCCAAGAGTGTGCATAAGACAAAACTGTCAAAATTGGCTGTTAATTGTGATTTTTTTAAGTTGACTATTGCTGGGCCTTATTTGCCTCAGGTACCTTAGATCAGCGTTTCCCAACTTTTTTAAGCCTGCGGACCGGTGAAAATAGGAGAGGAATTTTGCGGACCGGTAACGCAGGTATAAAACTTTTATTTATGTAATATTTTGTTTATCGGTTTAATTATTATCTTTTAACATGTATAGAAATAACAAATGATGATTTTATTGCAAATACCAACCAATGACAATTATTTCTGTGGACCGGCAGAAAATTTTTGCATACCGGTACCGGTCTGCAGACCGGCCATTGGGAAACGCTGCCTTATATTACACTTGTAGTGATTTTCATTTCCTCATATTGGTTTTCTAATTAGTCTATAATGTTCCAGCTACGTGTATTGGGGAGAATATCCTCTGAGCTTCGCAGCCTGCCTGGGTCAGGAGGAGTGCTATAGGTTCCTTCTGGCGAGGGGAGCCAATCCAGATAACCAAGACACTAATGGTAACACCGTCCTGCACATGCTGGTTATCTATGAGAAGATGGTAAATACAGAAATCTGTTGACTACTCCAAACTCAAAACCAAACCTAGCATTAAACAGATGTTCAGAATATTTAATTCCCCACGTTTTGGCATATTTTTAAAATACTTTTCAGCCTGTCGCTTCTCTACAACAAGTGTACATTTGATTTTGAACTCTTATAATAAGCCTGCAAGATATTGGGTGTTGGGTGACTACATTGAGGTGACTGGACGGTGCGAGGCGAACACCTCATCTTTAGGCATGAAAAACTGAATGAAGACAGCAGGAGACTATTTAGCAGAAGTGGGAAAGTTTTATCCAAGCAGCCAAGACTCTCAAAGGGAGAAAAGACTAAGAAAATAGAAAAGCCTTAGAAAGAAAAATAATATTTTCTCAAGTCTCAATTATCTCATTAAGTCTCAAGTCTCGTTGAGTCACTCTAAAAAAGGGATTTCGCACTGTGGAGTTCAGCAAGAGACAGTAATTTACTAATAGGTACTCTATATAAATAAATTGAGAAAAAACATAATAAACCTTTTCTTTTGTATTTCTTGGGCACTAAATCAAATCAAAAATTAATTTAGTTAACAAATTAATAACACCCTGTAAATCACCCCTTTTGACAATGTTCCCATGCCATGTTGACTCTTCCCACTGTTCTCCCTCTCTCCCAAAATCACACACTCCCACTACCCCCCCCCCCCCCCCTCCCCCTTCCCCACCACCCCTAATAACATCTAATCATTTCTGTACTTGTATAAATTTTAAGTTTGTTAGTGAATGTCACGGATGTGTCGAAACCGGTAGCAGATAAATTAAAATTTTTAGTAACAAATGTACATAGAAAGTAAAAAAAAACAACTCTTCAAAACAAAATAATAAAGCTTTTTTACCCGCACAGTTAAAACTTAGACAAAACCTTTTCACTTAGCATATTTTTTTATGAATAACCCACAGGACTGTCAACTACCTCATCTATTAATAGCGCAGACCATTGAAAATCACGGGATATTACAAGAATTTGTGAAGCTGAGAGTATTTATGAAAAAAATATTTGCCTCAGGATCATTGATTTTCATAAACAAACATTGTCAATACAAGTTTTAACTACAATACACATTTCAAGTTTAGAATTATTAATTAATAAAAATAAAATAATGTTGGTGGGAACCTACTTAATCGCTTGTCTGAATTATTTCCACAATCAGTTGCAATATTGAAAATGACACTTAAATTCAAAGTAAATCCAAGTTGTAAAGTGACCAAACATTCACTTTCTTACATTTATTTTTTTTTTTTTTAAAGAAAGACAAACATTTCTGTGTTACGAATAACCTGACAATATTTGAAAATCGTATTATACTTCCAGTCCATGTTCGACTCTGCGTACGAACTGGGCTCAGCTCTGGATGTACGCAACATGCTGAACCTGACACCTTTGACCCTGGCCGCCAAGCTGGCCCGCATAGAGATGTTCTTCCACATCATGAACATCGAACGGGAGATCTACTGGCAGATTGGCAGCATCACGTGCGCCGCCTACCCGCTGTCGCAGATAGACACTATTGATGTCGAATCTGGCAATATTATCAAGGATTCCGCACTTAATCTGGTTGTGTTCGGGGTAAGTACATATTTTAAAATGCCAAACATTTTCAGAAAGGTTTTTGCAGCACGCGAGTTCCATCTGGGAATAAGAGGGAAGGGAGATTGTAAAGAGGAAGGTTGGGAAGTATAATTATCATCAAACATGGTTGATGCCATTTAAAGATAGGTTTCGATTCTGAACGATCATCTCCACACCCGGAGAGCTATTTTGAGGGAAAGTATGTATTCCTGAGACCATTTCTATAAATTTACTGGAGGTTTCTATTCTATGCTGTAAAAGCTGTACGCATTTTATTAATCTTTGGGAAATCAAAAGTTGAATTTCATAATTTTTAACCAGCTTTATTAAACTATATTAATACTAATTTTAATTGTGACTCTGGTTAAATGATTTCTTCAATTTACTTTAAATTTTATCATTTTTTAAATTAGATGTATTTGTTTGGAGCATCCAGAGGAGAGATAAAGTATCTACCTACCTATAATTTATATATATATATATGTAATATTATTTTTTTTTAATTGATAAACTAATGTTTTAAGACAAGATTTTATGCATAGCACAAAATGGGAACAATTATTATAAGCAATATTTATCAGCCTGAAACACTCATTCACATTGAAACAATCTTTTCTCGAAAGATTGTTTCAATGTGGATGAGTGTTTCAGGCTGATAATTATTGCTTATAATCTTTTTAACAGAAATAATTGCCTTTTTCAAAATTGGAATATCCTTTGATTTTTCATGAATCTGCACTAGTAGTATTAAAATAAAAACCATTTATATATATATGATTCCAGGATAAAGACGAGCATTTGGAGCTGATGGATGGAGTCCTCGTTGACTTATTGAAGACCAAGTGGAACGCCTTTGTAAAGCGTAGATTTTATAGACAATTCTTCCTATTTGCCTTTTACTTTCTGATTTCCCTCGTCTGCTTCACGCTGCGACCAGGACCACCTGATAAGACAGCCCCACCGACAAACACCACAAACAACTCCACGCAGAACACCTCCAGTACCTCCAGCACACCGATAGATACTTCTATATTCTTGAATGTCACAAATACTTCACTGTTTGATGTGTCTAACGAAGATGATTCAAACAGTTCAACGATACATCCTGAGGTTGTTACGACAGAGAGCAGTCTCCTTATGCAAATCTTGACCGGAAAGACGGTAACTTCATTGTGCAGTGATATCGGGAAGAATGTTGGATCTAATAAGACTGCTCCTTGTCAGAAAATAAGGAGTGGAAGCGGAAGTAAAGAGAAGGATTACACTCCCAAAGGTAATTAAACCATTGAACTTTGAATGTACATATTATCATAATAATATACAAAATACATGTTTGGTGTAGAGGTGGAGCGTATATACTAGAACAAATACTTTCATACTTGGCCCAGTTGTTTTGCAGAAATTCGAGGGAATTTTATTTGACTCATTTGAGTTATTTCAAAATTTATTAATTAAAAACATTATACAGTACCCCCAATTGCAGTACATTCTAGAATGGAAGATACTCTCAGTATCGCCCTGGTCTCAGACCACCATTTAGAATTAAAATTAGATATGAAATTAAACAATCTTTTTTTCACTTTGTTCCACTTGTTTATTTACACCAGGACAGGTTTCGTCCTACTATGGACATTTTCAGACTGGTAGTTGAAATTCTTATGCTACGGAATTTATACAAACTTGGGCAGGGGTACACAACATTGTCTCTATAAGATGAATGTTTCTATTTTGTTAAGTTAAGGTATAAGATATTAAGGTGGGTATATGATACATAATAAAAATATCTTTTTTCTATGTATCATCATTCATAATTTTAATAATAAACTTTATAATTACCTCTATGTACCTTAACTTATAATTTATAATACCTTAAATTAACAAAATAGAAATTTTCATCATATAGAGACAATGTTGTGTACCCCTGCCTAAGTTTGTATAAATTCCGTAGCATAAGAATTTCAACTACCAGTCCTGGTGTAAATAAACAAGTGGAACAAAGTGAAAAAAATTGTTTAATTTCATATCTAATACAATGGAATTCCACCATGAATTAACAGTTAAAAAAACTAGACTCATTAGAATTAAAATGTTGCTTGAAATGGTAAAACTGAGTTTGGTAACAAGGGAGACCTGACAGTTGATCCCCCAAAATTATAATTATTATAAAAGTGTCATTTTATTGTCAAATCTAAAATCGACTTCAAAAATACTTTTCAAATAATAAGATGATATGGATATCAATTGAATTTATTTACAGTGTCGATTTTTTTAACTTATACGCTGGTATATACAATATAATGAGTGGTTTTTCCTTGATGTATTTGAATGAAAATAAGTTTTATACTGTCTTGTTCGGCGGTACATCCTCTTTGCACACCCCTTCGGTGAACCGGTAATCAGATCTGAATAGCCAGGTACTTCCCCACCAGCCAGATCTGAATAGCAAGGTTCTTCCCCTCACCACTACCTTCAGCCTCACAAGATACCCAAATTGTGGATGCCATTGTCCCACTGGCTCCAGAAAGTTGGTAGCAGCTGGGACTCTTGTGCGGTATTCACTAGTGAGAAATATTAGGGAACAGATATTTGGAATAAGTATATTTTCATCGACGTAGTCTAGGGGCAAGGCTTTGGACTCCCATTCGGAAGGTCACGGGTTCGAACCCGGAGTGCGCAAATAAATTTTATTTGATTAATTTGTGTTATTTTATTTGCGGCACGGAAGATGCGCATGGAAGATACTCTCAGTATCGCCCTGGTGTAAGACCACCATTCAGAATTGAAACGTTGTTTGAAATGGCTTTGGCCGTGTTTAGGGACTAGATCTGAATAGTCAGGTACTTCTCCACCTTCCTCTTCCCCATCTACTTCCCTTCCCCACTTACCTTCAGCCTCACAACACACCAAAATTAGGGATGCCATAGTCTCACTGGCTTCAGACGGGAGCAGTTGGGACTCTCAGTAATTTTTTTTTTAAATACATGTACTAATCGTTCCTTATATCACGCCGAGCTAGTACGACTCGTCTAGTTTGCTGTTCAAAATTGGAACTGGAACGAAATTGACCTACGTATTTAAAATAAGTACCTACCGGAATAAAAAAAGAAACATTTATTGGTAGGTACCTACCTGAACCCAAAAGTATTTTTTTTTCATAATTTAGATTTTTATTTACCTACATAAAATCGAAATGTCATTGTTTTCAACGATGCGATTATAAAATTTGTTATATTTTACAGGGCCTGCTAAAACAGATAATTCTACAGAAAGTGAAGTGGAGGAATGGTGGGACGATCTAACAGAAGAATGTCGCCTGATGCAATTGAACTCTACCGAAGCTAAGGTTTGACAGCAATCAATTATTATATTCTCTGTGAGATATTTTAATAGTAAATAGGTACATTTGAATGCAAACCAATTTCGCTACTAATAACTCTTGGTTCTCTAGTGTTCTAGCATGCTCTGTCTCTCTAACACTTGCCTGACATTGTATATTCCTTTTAGCCACTGGAGCGATTTCGGTCCAAATTTGGACGGCTTTTATTTTTCTACATTAACTTACTTATTAACTTACAAACATTACTTATTAATCTACAAATATGGGATAGAAGGTGAAACCTGGGTGGATTCATTAGCTTTAAACCGCAGTAAACAGTTTACATGTTTCCATATTAATATTTTGAGGAATGATATTAATTAAATCGAATGGCCAAATCAAAAACTGAACAGCAATCTCTCCAGTGGTTAGTATCCCTTTTCATATCATATCACGTCGCGTCACCACTCTAGGAGTCATACCATGGTTGTGGCTCCATACCTTGCTGAAGAATTATGTTGACGTCAGTAGCCGCTGGCAACTGCGTAAGCCCTTCCGAGGATCGATTATTATTTAATTACTTATGAACATTAACTAAATTTACGCCTTTCAAAAAATTCCTCACCCCAATAGTATTGGGGTGAGGAATACCTCCAATAATTTAGTTTAAACTCCAACGCCTTCCGCTGAACTCGCAGCACCTTCAGTAATCTTAGATCAGCATATTAGTAGAAGACTTTGGCTTCCTGAATGAGTTTGATGAATTTTGTACAGTGCCTCACGAATTGACCTCTTCAATTCTAAGGTGTCATTTATAAGAAAAGGAGAATAAAAGAAATAAGCCATCATCGGTATGCCGTTCACACTTATTTTTCAGATCAGAATCTCAGCCGAGATAGCTCTCTGGTTGGGTGCCATCCTTTACATCATAGCAGCCCTGCGCGAGGCCCGCTTCCTCGGTTACAAGATGTTTGTGGAGAACCTAATGACGGCTCCGTCCAGGGTCATGTTCCTGTTCTCGTGCCTGCTGATGCTCATACTGCCGGCTCTGCGGCTGGCCTGCCTGGACGAGGTTGAAGACCATGTGGCAGTGGTCATCATGCTGACAACGGCGCCTTATTTCTTATTCTATTGCAGGTTATAATCATTACAATTTCAACGCAATTACATATAATTTATGATATTGGACAAAAATTGGGGGTATTTTGTCAGAAGGTAAAAATATTTCCGCTTAGTTATAAAATTCAAATAAATGGAATATTTGTGAATGTATTCAAAAACTAAAATCTGTTTTCCAAAAATGATAAAATAAACTTTCAAATTTTATTATTAGATATAACCATGTAAAGTTTTAAATATAAAATTTTTGAATGCAAACTTTAAAAAATGGCTAACCTTACTTTTTTCTAACTAAAATTTCTGATAACGAAAATAAATAAAAACACACACATATATTATAGTAGACAAATGAATTATAAACGCTACTGCCACTTCACTAAAAATAATTTTTAAAAAATTCAGAAAGTTCCATTTTTTATTTTCAAATTGCTCTTTTTTTTCCAATTTTTATTTTCAAATTGGTCGAAAACTTTTCATAAAGGTGTACATTTTAATTTTTTGGTTGTTGTTTTTTTTTAGATTTGAATTTTTAGCGTGTTCTTTTCTATTTCCAATACTGTTTAGATCATGGGTGGCCAACCTTTTCAGCAGCCGGGCCAAATTTAAAAAATGAGATTTCCTACCGGGCCGTACAAAAAAATTTCTTTAATTATTCCAAGCAAACAAGAAATATAGTGTTTTTTTAACCGCTTGGGCACATAAGCTTGTTTTCAGGACAATTTAACGTAGGTAGACATAGGAATAACGTGTGCCCCGGAACTGAGTTATTAAGAAGATATAACAAAAATGAGAATCAAACATATTTATTAGTGTTTGGCAATACCAAAAATAATAATAAAAAATTAACAAAATATAATAAATTTTAGTGAGATGTCTGATTTTGTTTGTCAGAACTAAGTGCATCAATTTTGATAACGATTGATGTTGTTGCTACACGCAAACAGTTTTCCAAGTGCTCATTAGTGATTTGTGTTCTCATTTGAGATTTAATGTGTTTCATTCCACTACAAAGCTGTTCACACGTGTTGTTTCCAAATAGCGAAATGCGGGATATTTCTCCTTGTCAAAATATGTTTTTTAAAACTCTTCCAAACCAACGTGATTGAATTTCTCCTTTAACCGTGCAGCACAACACATTTCACAATGTTCCATTTGTAAAATTGCAGCAAAAATCACACGATGCACTCGTATTTTAAAATCTTGAAGTCAGTTTTCAAATTCCACGTTCAAGTCGGATATAAACGAAGCATTTTTATCCGCCGCCATTTATGTGTCGTCTGGCTGCAATAACAATGTAGGAAAGTGAGTGAAGATTTTTGTCCTTAACTGTTGTTCCCGAAGCCCAAGTTTCATTTGGAATGCAGAAATAAGATCATACATGTTATTAATTAGTTGATCTTTCCCTTGTAGACTAGTATTAACAACATATGTATCCTTATCGACCAGAAATGCAAAGTCACCAACCCACTCCTTGTCTTCAAATTCTGGGATACTTGCTTTCAAAAAAATAATGCATTTCTTCCTTCAAATCCAACACTCTTTTCAACATTTTGGCACGGGTCAGCCTTATTTCTACATAAAATTATGTAAGTCACTATACTGTGAATCCAAAGACTTGAGAAACTCTTGGAACTGACGCTGATTCAACACTTTCAACTTATTACCAACTTTGCAGGCCTCATTTTCAATCAATTTTACCAAACCTTCGTGTTTCCCAACCAATGCTGAAGCACCATCTGTTAAGATAGGTTGTTGAGTTGTAACGAAAAGCGATTCAATGTCTTTGTAACAGCTCCTAACAAATCTCGTGAGCAAGTAGTATCTTTATGTGGATACAGTGCCACTAATTTTTCTATTTTGTTAAGATAGACATCAACACACCTTTAAAAAATTGCCACTTGGGCGGTATCTGTTGGTTATGTGCTTTCATCCAATGCTAGAGCATAAAATATGAACTTGGATGCTCGATTTTTCAAATTATCTTCAATATGGTTTCCAAGTCGTCGACACGCCTAGTAATATTTTGACAAGACTTTACTTTTGAGAAATCCGTTTTTTCTGGGCACAGAATTTCTCAGACACTCTCCAAACATTATTAA
The DNA here is from genome assembly GCA_951813805.1 of Limnephilus auricula. NCBI lineage: Eukaryota > Metazoa > Arthropoda > Insecta > Trichoptera > Limnephilidae > Limnephilus > Limnephilus auricula. The sequence goes on from OX638410.1 coordinate 7,868,978, forward strand.
ACCATTCACAATCTAAATATGGCTTCGATTTTTTACTTGTAGCATGGCTACTTTATAACTAGCTTTTACAAAGCATGCTGACACTTGAGCCGCTCTAGTAAATATCCGACGTTGTGCAGAACGTTTTCTTTTTAATCATTTACTTGGTCTTGTCAAAATTGCCGTTCGTACTTTCAAATTTATTTGCATGTTTAGCCTCGTAATGTCGTTTAATGTTATACTCTTTCAAGTCAGAAACAGAATTATTGCATATCAAGCATAATTACTTTGTTTTAAATTCCACGAAAAAATAATTCAATTTATGTACTGAGATACTTCCCCATATATGATATTTATATGATACGAACTACGCACTATGGAATGTTCTTTTGGTGGCTTTATATAAACTAAAAGACATCATATGCTCCGCGGGCCACAAGTAGAGGCCCAGCGGGCCGCATGCGGCCCGCGGGCCGCGGGTTGGCCACCCTTGGTTTAGATCATACTTTTAACTATGATAATAAGGGAGACACAACGATTTCTATGAGACCTATGTGAGCTGGGACAAATATGGTTACTTGTGATTAAAAGGGTTAACAATAATTTGTGGTCTATTTGTCTGTTTCAGAGGATTTAAAACAGTGGGCCCTTTCGTAGTGATGATCTATCGCATGGTGATGGGAGATCTTCTTAGATTCGTCTGTATTTATTTGGTCTTTGTCATGGGATTTTCTCAAGGTTAGTGCACAAATACACAAAATCTGTGATATCTGAAGCAGCAAAAACACTGTTATATTAAAAATTATCAATATTAATAATTAAAAATCAGTTTTAATAATAAAAATTCAGTTTTTAATAATAAAAAATCAGTTTTAAAAATAAAAAATCAGTTTTAATATTCTCCTGACGAAGGAAGGATTCTTCCAAAACCGGTAGAGTTTAATTAAAAATGAAAGTGGTTTAAAACAAATGTATGAATTTTTATTGTAAATTATGGCGAGCCACAAAGATGCGTATTAAAAATAAGTAATAAAAAATACTGCTGCAATTATTTTCATCAGGGCTAAAAATTAATTCATTTTACTATCAATAATAGTTTACAAATCTTTCCATATCTATCTAGTTCCACACATTTATCCCGGGTAAAATAATTTCCCTCAGGGCATGTCATCTTTGGGGATGCTGTGTAGTGGTTTTCTTTTTAAGGAAAAGAAGAGAGAAAGATTTAGGAAGGAATAAGGGGTGGGTAGGAATCTGGAGGTCAGTGCATCCAAGAGAAACGAATGTATGAATCCATCCCTCCTACTGCGGTGATACTTCTACATGGGTCGAGAGAATCCTTCTGGAGAGGTAAAAAAGGTCTCCCTTAACCATTTTGGGTCCTAGACAAACCTCACCCCATGAATCCGGGCACCCCTGATAAGTCACAAAACATAACGAGACACTTGGGGTAACCTATGGCAGAGGTGTTGGTTTTCCAATGAATGGTCCCGGAGCAGCAGTACCCCACCCACCTCCCAAATTGAATACCTTGATTTAATGCATTGATTATCATCTATTGAAGAAAATTAGAGTGTTGAAATCTACCGTGTGTAAAAGGGAGTTTCTGGAAAAAACCGGATAGTAAAACATCTTCATGAAAGATAAAGATCTGATAAAATTAAATACCAAAAAGAAAATATAAAACTTGCAGCCCTATTTAGTAATTGAAATAAGCAATCTCTTTCAGCCTATTACATAATATTCTTGTCCTTTGACAACCCCAACACTCCGGAGGGTGTGGACGACTCCGTCAGTAACCCAATGCCCAGTCCCATGGAGAGCATCATGGCCATGTTCCTGATGTCGCTGACTTCTTTCGGGGACTATTACGGGGCCTTTGAAAGGACAGACCATGAGATTGAAGCCAAAGTAAGTTCATATATTAGTACAAAAAACTATAATATAAAAATTAATGTTTGTTTGTGTGTTCGTACCTTATGCGCGGTTATACCGTTCATCCGATTGCGATGAAACTTTGGGAATATGATGTGCGCAAACCCGGGATAGTTATAGGATAGTGAGCTCTGGTGTTATGAAATTCTTTCCTATACTATTCATACGATTGTGATTAAAATTTCATCGAAAGGCTATAAATTTTTTTTGAATTGTTGTGAACATGCCCGTGAATACTTCGTTAGCTTGCACCGTGAGCTCTGGCATTATGAAATTTGCATAAAAAATTAAATAGGTCACACGAGTTGTTGGAAAAATGGGTGTATCTTATGGAGTAAGGCGGCAGGGAAAAAAGGCTGGGGGGAGGGGTATGCGGGAGGGTCGGTTGGGAAATTAAGGAGGGGAGCTATGCGGGAGGGGGACGAGGGAGAGGGGAAGGCGAAGAAGGTGGAAGCGGAATGCGTGAGGGGAGGGGGGGGGGGGGTTCGCGAGAAAAGGGGAGAGCGGGAGAGGGGAGAGGGAACGCGGGAAGGTGAAAAGGGAACGTGGGAGGGGAAAGGGACGCGGGAGGGGAAGAGAAAGGTGAGTCGGAAGGGGAACGGGGACGAATGGGAAATGACACGAAGGGAGAAACAATTTATTTATTTAATTGGCATTGCAACACACGCCGGGTATCAGCTAGTAAGAGATTAAAAATTTGATTGAAATCAGTAGGATTTACTCAAAATGTCACAAAAACAATTTGTTTAACCAAAATATTATATGTTAGAAGTATTAAGAAGGAGAAACAAAACGTAACACTGACTAAACAACGACTAATATCTTCATCCTCTCTTTGTAGCCACCATACTACCACTCTCCAATCATACGAAAAGTTATCACCAATCAGTACCTTTAAATCCTGCTAAGTGTATTTTTTTCAACAGTAGGAAACGAATGACTGGTTTTATTTGTTATTTTGTGTAAATACTGCTACTTATGCGAGTCCCAACTGCTTATAAACCGCTTGGAGCCCCAACTGCTCTCAACCGCAGTGATACCATGGCATCCGCAACTGGGGTATGTTGTGAGGCTGAAGGTAGTGGGGAGGGGAAGGAGCTGCAGAAGAGGAAGGTGGGGAAATCCCTAGCTAATCAGATCTGATCACCAAACAAAGCCATTTCAAGCAAAGTTTCAATTCTAAATGGTGGTGTTGTACCAGGGGGATACTGAGAGTATCTTCCACTCTGGAACATGCTAGAAATATACTATACATTATTTTTAATGAATAAACTGTGAAATAGCACAAATCAATTAAATAAAATTTACTTTCGCAAGCCGGGATTCGAACCCACGACCTTCGGATTGCTAGTCGAGGGCCTTACCCCTTGATCTCGAAGGCCATCATTAGCATTATTACAGAAACACCTGTTCCTCTACAAATAATTTTGGTTCTCTATTGACAGATTAAGATGCTCCCACAGCCGTGGTGCCCACATGATGCACAGTTGGGTCCTAAAAGATTCCGTGATGTATAAAAGTGGTGTGGTGCAGACTACCAAGCTTGTGGTTGACGAATGTCTGCTCCATTAATTCCCTACACGAATTGATGAGGTCCACAGAGAGACACCAGAGGCTTATAAACCTTGATGTTCCATTTTGACCAGCTATCCCAAGTGGTTTGTGACGCTATGTTTGGTGACGACTTAGCAGGAGTGCCCGGGTTTAAAGGGTAAGGTTCGCCAGGTCTTGACGGCGGATGCATCTGTCAACGACATGCGTGGCGGGGCCAGATTGGGGGAGGCCTGTTGAGTGAGACCATTTCTCCTCTCCAGCCGGAATCTTTCGACCCATCACCTTGCACCACTGTGGGCTGTGGGAGGCATGAATTCATATGCCTGTCACTCCTGGACAAACTGATCCTAAATTCCCACCCACCCTCCTTACCTTCTTCATTCCTAGAAGAATATATTTTGAATTTTTTGTTACTCGCATATAAATTTTACAGGTTCTTTAACCTCTCATTTGTGGTAGATTAAGAAATAAAATGCGATTTTAACCCTTATGTATAAAGAAACTGTACAAGGACAAGGTCAGAATCGCTTGTGCCAATGTGATTTCAGACTTTGCTTTGTATTAGAGCACTCTAGCTTCTCAGAATGCTCTGATATTAATTTTCTGTGAAATACGGCCTTGACATCTTAACCGTCATCCGACATTCAAGAGGTTAAAGTTAATGTGATAATAACTTAAAAAGTATATTGTATTTTATGCTTTATTTAAAAAAATCTTTTTTATTTATGTGATATTGTTGTTTCAATTTAATTTATAATCGTTATGTAAAAGCCCAATAGGGCGTTAATTTTTTTTTAATTCATTGCATTGTAAATTACATAATTTAAGGAATTTTCGACCGTTATGCTAGGCACATGCCCATGTTGTGTGTAAATAAATATAAATAAATAAAAACGAGGCATCCCCAAAGACGACATATGCTCTGAGAGAAATTATTTTCCTCAGGGCCTCTGTGTGGAGCTACAAATATATTTTTTTTAAAACACCATGAAAGAGGAACTGAAACAACAAAAAATATTCCATTTCAGCTCATGTTTGTCATCTACATGGTGATCGTAGCCATCCTGCTGGTGAACATGCTGATCGCCATGATGGGGAACACGTACCAGAAGATAGCGGAGACACGGAATGAGTGGCAGCGCCAGTGGGCGAGGATTGTGCTGGTGGTGGAGCGTGGCGTGGCACCCACGGAGCGCCTTAAGAACCTCATGTATTATTCGCAGCCCATGTCCGATGGGAGGCGAGCGCTGGTGCTGAGACTTAATCAATCGGTAGGAATTCTTTTCTAAACACTACTATCTGTATATTATACAGGGAGGGGCAGAGCAACTTGCTTATTTGAATTTGGTGCCGTGAAGCGATGGTTGCTGCGAGGAAGGTGGGAATAGACACAATCTAGAAAGAGAGAGCGTGGCGTAAAGTTGTAGCTCCGCATGGTTTAGTTAACATCATGGAGTGGACAAAGGTAGAGAGTGCATTCGCAGTGGAGGCATACTTATCTAAAGTCACTTAATTATCGCCACACAATGTGCACACGACACCTGGGTGAGACTCAAATGCGATCCCAACTTGGCCACTGATTTAAGATTGAGAATTTAACTGAGCGACCTTTAGAAAAGTATGCCTCTGCAGCGAATGCGCGCTCCACTTACTTCCCTCCCCCCCACCTTACTCCTTCAGCCTCACATAATCCAACAGCTCCGGGCAGTTGGCGTCTCTTGTGTAGTAATTAAGCTACTATTATCACATAAAAAATATCTACAGATTAATTTTTTTTAATTATCGAAAACCTGTGTTTAGAAATGAATTTTTAATGAAGTGAGGCTACATTATTCTTTCCAGGAAGAAGATAAGGAAGAAATGAAGGAGATTCTAGAAATGAAAAGAATCCATGACAGACAAGTTGCTAAGCGTAAGCTGGGCATTCATAAGCCTAACCCAAGTCCTAAAAAAACATTATTTTAAGGAATAATTATTACACAAGCACAAACCAACACTAATTATGACATGAAGAACATTTATTTTTTACAATGGCTTCCTGAGGAAAATAATTCTGTATGGAGGGTCTTTTTAAGTAAAAAAAGAAAGGAAGTTCTGGGAAGGAAAAAGGTATGAGGGGTGGGTAGAAAGTTGGGGGCCAGGAGTGACAGACGTATGAAAAAGGTGATAGGTCGAGAGAGTCCAGCATCTTCAATGATGACACAGGCCCTGAGGGAAATTATTTTCCTCAGGGCCCCCTGTGTGGAGTTAATATAAAAAAAGCTGGAGAGGTCAAAAGGCCTCCCTCAACCAGTCTCTCTCGATCTGGCCCGCCACGCTTAGGAGGGCAGACGCACGCATCTGCCGCCAAGATCTAGACAAATCTCACCTCCATGATTTAAAATGCAACATGTAAAATTAATAGACACAATAAATGGATATTTATATTTGATTCTGCGTATTTATTTTGGATATTTGGAAAACAAAACTAAAGATATTTTTGATAATTTTATTTGTTCAACATTATTATTTGTATTCTTAATACAGTTAGTGAATATTTTTATGTGTAATTTTATACCGGAAGAACAATAATTTCCTCTTGGAATGTGTATTTTTTCAAGAAAAATATATTTTCGGGTAATTCGAGAACAATAGAATAGCTATATATTTCTACACAATTAGATTTTTTAAGTCTTTGACAAAAATAGTTTTCGATTAAGGCTTTTTCTTATTTATTCATATTATAATTTTATGTTCAAAAGCCTCACTCTTAAACCAAAGTACAATTTCAATAAGTTATCTAACAATATTCACACTCCTAATATAAAGTGCTACTAAATATCTCCCTCTGAATAAAATATTATTTATTACTCTTACTTTATGAAAATACAGATACAGATTCAATAAGAATATAATTTAGAATCATTTTTAGTTGAGTTTTATATTGCAAGCATTGCGGATAAAAGTACGAGCATGTATATACATATTATTTAAGAGGGCAGTCTTCTCTTACAAAATACCTTTTTGCATAAATATTAGCAATAAGCTAATTTATTAAGTTCATACGAGATACAAGGAGAGCAAGACAAAGACAGCTAACAACCCTATAATAATCCCCACACTCAAGCTGACCAATGCTGGGCATGTAATATGTTGGAATTCAAATACTATATAAATAAAGACACACGCCAAAGATGTGTTGTCGTGATGACCTAATATGAGCTATTGGCTTTCTGATGGGTGAGAGCTGCCAAAAACCCTATGCCCTGCCTTTATCCTACTCCAAAGCTGGGCACCAGAAGGATTTTGAAAATCGGACACGTTTTGAGGGAGGCTTACCTCCAAAGCTGGGCGCACAGAAGGATTTTGAAAACCGGGCATGTTTGAGGAAGGCCCATCTCCAAAGCTGGGCGCCAGAAGGATTTTAAAAATCGGACACGTTTTGAGGGAGGCCTATCTCGAAAGCTGGGCGTCAGAAAGCTTTTGAAAACCGGGCATGTTTGAGGAAGGCCCATCTCCAAAGCTGGGCGCCAGAAGGATTTTGAAAATCGGACACGTTTTGAGGGAATCCCATCTCCAAAGCTGGGCGCCAGAAGGCTTTAAAAAATCGGACACGTTTTGAGGGAGGCCTATCTCGAAAGCTGGGCGTCAGAAAGCTTTTGAAAACCGGACATGATTGAGGGAGGTGTATCTCCCTCAAACTTGTCTGGTCCCTCCTGGGCGACAGAAGACTTTTGAAAACTGGAAACCTTTGAGGGAGGCCTATCGCCAAGGCTGAGGGCCAGAAGGCTTTTGAAAATGCAAAAGAAGCTAATCTTAATTTCTGCACAACAGTCTTTTCATTGGAACAGTTATTTTCTTGTTACATTCATCATATTAATTTAGAAAATAGCCAGCATGATCAGACATTAAATTAACATGGTAAATGTTTAAATTTGTTAGTAATCAATATTAAGATTCATAAATTTATTTACGAACAATAGGTAACAGCTTTCTATGCAAAGACTGCCTAAAATATCCGGGCAGACATTTTGCTGTGACGGGGTGGGTCCCAGTTTACAGACTTACCAGGGGGGCCAAGAATTTAAACCTACACCGCTGCCCATCTACTTAAACGGGAATAAATTATTAGACGATATACAAGCTAAAAAGAGACTATTATTATTATTTTAACAATTCAATAGTTTAATATTACTTTATTTGGCTTGCGCTTTAGCCTTCTCCAGGTTGTCGATCTTTTTACTGATGGCCGCCAGGTTTTCCATGACGGTGAGGGACACCCGGTTATAGGTTTCCATGGCCTGAAGAACACTGGACTCCACCTGGAAATACATAAATTCATAGGTTCATAAAAAAATTCTTCCGGCAGCCCTAATCTTCAACAGTACATGTTATTGCAGAAATAAAAGCGCATTATTTCAGGTACTCATCATCATGAGAGTGATAAATGACTCAGCAGAATTTAGAGCAAAGCTGACGACTCATCGCTTAAAAAGGTCAAGTTCATAAATAATGGATAATAGAGTTGCTAACCTCACTTTCATTTTCCAGCCTGTACCATTTACCTAATTTTAAATATACACTGTGTCGGGAAACGAGTGGTACAAGCGGGAAACTAGCGAATCTACTGCACAAATTCTGGGCTGGCTGTTATGCCACAAATAAATCAATATGATAGATGCAAGTGAGTAACCTGATCGCAGTGCTCCTTGTTCTCGACGTTGCACGCCTTCAGTTTATCGAGGGAGCGGCTTAGGGCGGTGATGTTGGCCAGCGGCTCCGAGGCCAGCACCGGAGACTTGTCCTGGCAGAGCTGCATCGCCTCGCAGTGGTGCTGGATGTTCTTCTCATTGGTCATGATGTAGTTCAGCTTCAGCTTGCCATCGCCCACCTCAAATACAGAACACACAATAATACAGTACTCTCTTAGTAATCCGATTAACCTGCTCGATAATCCAACAACTACTATAATCCGCCCTTATTTTTAATACTTGTTGCGTACTTTCACAAGTGTTACTTGCTTACACAATACTGCTATCTGAATGCAACTATGGTATAAAACCAAACATACATATTTACAATAACATGCATTGGGTTATTTATTTATTATAAAAATATATATTAATATTCTGCCGCATATGGTGATATTTAGTACCTATAGTACTTTTAAGTGTGATCTTTGAGGACACTGCGATAAGGGTATAGTTTTTTATTATTTTTTGTATTTATTTTTTTATATATTCTTCTTTCTTTTATCTATTCAATAATATTATTATTTAATTTAAAAACAGTTTATTTATAAACAAGTTCTAAAAAAAGGTATATTTAAGAGGGTATTACCAGGGAATCCCGGAAATTAGTCCTTTTTAAATCAAATTCTAGACGTATTGACTCTTTTTACAAAAAAATAGAAATTAATTTTGAAAAATTGTTATTTTATCTGATACATACACGCAATTTTAAAATTTTGAAAAACTAAGTTTATTTTTAATATATTAAGGTTATACCGTTGGTCGTTGGCAGATTTGTTCAATTTTCAAACGATAGATTCTATTAGACAACACAAATTTCAAATCATACAACATTAATAGTTTCATACTCCGCCTACTGGTTAATACGGAATATTTTTTATTCAAACAGTTAGATTTTGCTTTATTATTACGAAAATTGAGTATTTATGTTGGGGGAGACAAAAAAACATGCATTTTATATTTCAATTTTATAAGATTATATCACTTACGCGAAGTATTTGACAGCCACGTTTGGCCAAGTGAAACGGGATTTATACAACTTCAATTACTACAATATACAACTATTTACGTGCACAAAATAGGTTATTAGGTTCTTAGGCTGGGTAACCTAAGTAATTCGTGCGTATTTAGATTGAAAAAAATCGCAAATATCAAATCCAAAGAAATGGCGGCAAAGGAAATGTTCCGCTCCGTATTATCCGTGCGTATCCGTGTATCGAAATTCGAATTCCGTATTATCCGGTAAGCGGAGTAGTAAACATTTACCCATACAACAAAATAAATCAGTACATAATCTAGTAAACACAGTATTCCAAATTTTAATTTAAATTAATTTAAAATCATTAAAAAATAAATCGGAGAACGTGTTTTACGACCTACGATGTAACTAAATTGACGGCTCGGCCCACGGGGGAATCGCACTGCACTGCCAAACGGATTTGCGGCAGGCATTGAGAATGAATTGTATCTTTTGAGCAGTGTCTTGTGTCTTGCCTGGGACTTGTGACTGGGAGCTAAATTGATGGTTCCGCTGCGCGGGGACTAACGACGATTCGATTCGCAGCGGTCGTTAAGGATTGGATTAGGAACTTCCGACTAGCAAGTGTCTTTTGACTTGCTGTGACTTAATTTACTTGCGTTCCGCGAACCTAACGACTCGGTAACTTCAACAGAGGCAGTACATACTCGATCATGGGAGCGGGATTTGAAAAAGAGGCGATCATACTAATTCGTTCATTCGTTGAATTAGTGGAACAGAAGTGACACAGAGATTGGGTTTGACCGCTTCGGTCCGGACAGACTTGTAGGACTATGACGACACAACTGAATAAGGAATACATTTGTTAATTCCATGAATGAGTGGGACATATGGGACTGTAAAAGAGATGCGTTGCTCGGAACTCGGAACTACTTCGTTCGACTCGCAACGTTTTGTCGCCTGGGCTGGAGGTGTGGGGACTCTGACCTATGGGTTTTCGGCGCAGGATATACTATACGTGATAGAGGTAGTACAATGCATATAGAACATTACCTCTGGTATCTTCGCGGCGCGCGCTTGTAGGTAACTTATCCGCGCAGTAAACATACAGAATAATATTAAATAAAATTTCTACGAAGCATTTAAATATGTAAATCGTTAACATAAAATATTTTTTTAATGTAAAATAAATAGAAATAAAAATATGGTGCCGTTTAAAAAATCTGTAAGGAATAAAGATTTAATTCCTTCTGAAAATGAGAATCAGATAGAGTGTGTTACAAGATTGAATTGATTCATTCAAATCATTCATTCAATTTTGCCCACGTCTAGTTCACAGTCCTCCTCACAAGTGTTTCCTGTTCTAAGGCAGCCTAAAGTTTTTATATTTTTGTTATATAGTACAAAAAACAACTTTTCGCCCGAGGATATGGAAAATACGTTAGAAGGTTCTTAGTTTGGGTTAATTAAATAATTTGTGCATATTTAGATTGACGGGGAACCTTTTGGCAAATGTCTCATCATGACAAATCAAACAATGGTCAAAACATGAGGAAATTTTGAACTTCGTTTGAAAAAAAAATTGAACTTTAATATCTTTTACCATCTCTCATTACATAATAGTTGTTTTTAGTTGTAATCAAGTTGAAACGAGGCTTTATTTAAACAATTTGTGCATATTAAGAAGCAAGCGGAGTAGGGAAATTTTACCCAATCTACAATGAGTAATTTATTGTATTATGTGTGGTGATTGCAAGCGCTGGCGTTGTTGCCATGACAGCGGGATAATGGAGTGGTGCACCAGGGAAGACTAGTAGAGACACAAGCGCCAGTAAGTGCGTGTAAATCAGAATTATTAATCACATTATGTAAATTATTACATTTTAAAGTTTGGCTGCAAATAGCAAGAAAGTATTGGAACATCTGCCACAGAATGGATAAAAGCAACATAGCAATATATCCGACATAGCATTTTACATATATATAGAGAACATATAAAGTCATCTAATACACTTGTACACTTTTAAAAAGAATCTTAAATTATTTGTGTTATGCGAGGATTACCAAATTTTTTTTTCATCTTTGTCCTTTATAAATTAATAGGATATTATATTGTCTAAATCATTTTTTTCCTCAATGTCCTGCTAAATTAATATTTATTTATTAAAGAATTTTATACATAGTGTACATATTGTGTTATTTCGCCCGCCATGCTAGGGATGTCCCTGTGTTATGGCGGGTGAAGTATGCAGATTATAAAATTTAAGGTAATGAAGTACGTTTACTGATAATATAATAATTATGATAATGAGGTTTACAGTTAATGCAGCAATTTAATTTAATTTAATATATTATATACATACGAGTATATTCATTCATCTTAGTCCTTTTTAATTTATTTTTTTTAAATTTAGGAAGTACTTATTAAATTAATAGCATTTTTTTTTCAAATCAACTATAGTCACCTCATATTGTTTTCATTTAAATACGCTAGGCGCCTTCAGGGGTACCTACCATAAGAAATGTTAATATAACAATATTGTTCTTTCAAGTGACTATTGTATTACCTATTTTATTTTGTGTTATTTTTGTTACTTTGAATAAATATTAACCTCGAACACAGGCTTGTCCTAGTGAGGTTTATAATTGTATTATAAACTGTAATACCTAACACGTGAAGAAAAAATAAATATATATATATTCTTTTTTTTTTTAAAGGAAGAATAAACAAAAATATAAATACCATGTTGACGTATTGTGGATCAAGATAACCATTGAGTTCGTCGAGTCTTTTGTTTATTTCAGTTATCTTTTCCCGCCCCGAAGTAACACTGTTTAACACAGTTTCTGCTTGTGATAGCTGGTCGACAGCAGAAGTCTCGTACTGTTCTTCCGGAGAGTATCCCATTTTACACTCTAACTCACCGATTCTGTTCTCAATCACAAGCAATGGGTCCATCTAGAAAATAATAACAATTTATCTAATTGCTTAGTGAAAAAAAAAAACAAATATCAAAACCAATCGAGCAAAGTAATACATATATCGTTGAGAAAGCTTACCTTTAAATTATCGTGATTAAATTATCTATTTTCGGAGAGAAGATTTACCAATATTCATCTGACACATAGAATTTGACAGTAGTTGACAGTAGTTGTTTAGTTTATCTATGAATAGCGAGCAATGACCCTGAGTAAAAAGGCATATTATTGATCGCCTCATTCATAATCACAAGTATTCTAAAGGGATCCACGGACAGACGATTAGAAAACTTGAAAAGGGGCAGAATTGAACTTTGACAGATTTTTAATAAAAATTGGTATATTGAAGAAACTTAATTATTCTATTTAAAAACAACAAAGGGTTGATTTCGCACGATTTTTGCCGCTAGGTGCTGCATTACGAAAGACGGTCCCATTAGATTGGGAGAAGCTTTTGCGAAAAAGTTTTTGTCATTAATAATGCCGTTCACTTGTTGTTATATTTCAATGTGTAATAATAAGAGTGGCCGTTTGTTGTCAAAAGATAAAGATTTGAATGCGAAATAATGGATTTTCCATCAAACGTTTGAAGTGTGCACCTTCGATGAATTGTAATCACTCGTCCTTAGTGGACTATTAATATCATTACAGGGACACAGTAATTTAATGCAATAACTTCTTAATCTTCTCTTAATTGAATCCCAGATATAAAGAATAATACATTTTTTATAAAAAATCAAAGAAACATTCTACGTATAAAATTGTCATTGGAAATGCATCTTGTCAATATTTGTTTCGTCTTAATTCAGAAATAATTATTTTAGACATTTCTATATAATTTTATTTTTGTTTTCAATTACTTTTGAAACGAAAATAAAAATAAATCGAAAACAGTACATTGAGACGATAAACAAAGTCCATAGCAGGGTGCCAATGTATGTGTTCTAAAATACCCATATTAGATGTTCAAAATCCCATCAAGTTCATTTATAATAATTCTGCCCCTTAAATAAAACACAATTTTCTACTTTCTCTTTCAAATTTTCTGCGAAAGAAAACATAATAGTACATTCACACTTGTAATTGTAAATATTATTTTTCAAAATGGTTTGATAATTAGAAAATGCTCTTTTAATCGGTATTAGTTACATCACCTCTCATATTGTAGAATCCCCGCATTGTCCCCAATCAGTTTAAATTCCCCGCAATTTGAGGAATTCATTATGAATTGGCAACCCTTGTCCATAGACAAACCAGTGATTGACGATAGGAAGACCGCCTTCCACCTAGCGGATATTTTGGAACTACCACGAAACGGCTGAAAGTCTGAAACACATGTTTTGAAGTTTTGACGCGATTTTGACGTTTCCATGAGTTTCCGCTGCAGGTTACCTGTCTCGCTCTACAATTGATTATTTTTATTTGGTTTTCCCAGTAAAATGGCAGACGACGAGTATTTTACAGGCGCAGAACTTCAAATCCCTCCGATCAAATATGAATGTAAGTGATTTAATTTATTAAAAGTGAACTTTTGGATTAGATTCACCGCCGTTCTGGAATTATTTTGTCATATTGCGTCACTCTTACACACAAAGCTTTGACACTGACGCATTGTCCGTAGGTACCTTCTCTGGTGTATTTTGGCGGGTAAATAGTACCATTAAAAATCTAATAACTAACCACCAAATTTAATTATTAGGTTTATTTGCCGACATTACTAATGTGTCGATTAGAGAAAAGTTTTGAAATGCATATGTAAAACCCCACGTTATTGTTATTTTTTCGGTTTTCCCTCAAATTTTAATAATATTCATCAATATTTTTATTCTGTATGAGAAATGGGTAGGAACTTAGGCAATGTTTTTTGGTCCCTTGGAAATATAATTCTCTGTTTTCATCTTGGCCAGTCAAATCAAAATACTCAAATTTCATCCCATAATTTTTATGGGTAAACAGATGTTTTTTTTTATTTAATCTATGCAAGCATAATTTTTTATGTGTAATAATTTTCTCTGTACATAAAATCATAAAAAAATAATAATTCTCTCTTTTCTAGATCTTGATCACACGGCAGACGTCCAGTAAGTGAAAATAGTAATAATGAATGTTCATAATGATGACTAATTAAAAAATTTGATTGTGCTATTTGTGAGTTAATCTTGTGTAGGTGAATAATAAATACATTTGAAAAAGAAATTTCTAATAACATAATGCAGCTCTCATAAATACTTGTTAATACTATCATGAATAATTGAGTGGATAGTACCATATTCATCTAAAAAATGGATATCATAGTAGATTTAAAATATTTTTTGTATTTCTCTGATGAAATTATAAGTGTACAAGAATTGAACCCTAAAAGAATTTATACTATTAAGGCGATTAACACTCAAATAATTCATAATCTGTCTCTCATTGATGACGCTAGTTTAATTATTTTGGAAAAAACACTTTTTGCAAGTTATACTTTAAAATATCAAGATAAATGTATTGTTTGCGCCCGTACATACAATATGAATCAATAATTATGTTTATAAACAAACTTAATAAAATAAAATACATATACAAATAATTGAATCACCGATACAATATTGTATTTGTATGCCTTCCTTAAAAGAATTTAGTTTGTTTATGGACAAAACTATCATTCATATTCATATTGCGTATATAAGGGCACAAACAATTCATTGATCTTAATATTTTAAAGTATATCTTGTAAAGAGCGTTTTTCCATAAAATAATTATACTCGCTCCATCTATGAAAGAGTAGATTGTGATTTATTTTTTTTTAAACATGTTTAGAGTTACAATATTTACATCTTAATATAACATAACATTTGAATCACTCTCCTAATAAAGCAGTTGCTTGTGTTTAGGAGAGGACAACTATATATTTTTACATATATTTAAATTACAAATATTATTATAAAAACTATTAGTAATTTTATAAGAAAATTCATCGAAAGTTATAAAAGCATAGGTGAGTTGTAAATGATACAAGACAAGAAAATACAATAAAAAGGTAAGTTATAAATAATACAAGGAAATAATAAGCAAAACATAATATCAAACAGTAAGCAAAGTTATGAGGTTGTATTAGAGAATTTTAATTAAATATTTTTTTTCTAATTCTCATAGTTTTCCTCCGTTCTTATATCTAGAGGTAATTTGTTAAATAATTTTATACCCTTAAATATATAGTTAAGTTCGTACTTGAGGTATGGTTAGCCCTCCAACAGAAATAATTCTTTTGCTAATATTTAATTGTGGGATATTATTTTTATCAAAGAATTCTTTATGTATTTGAGGTAGTGCAATTTGTCATTAAAGTTGGGGAACCGGGAAATCTTGGTAAACATTTGTTGTTGGATAGTAATAAGGCTTTTTAAGATGATTTTTATTAATATTTTTTGAATTGTCTCAATTGGAAGTAGCGTAGCTTTAAATGCACCTCCCCAAGCCACGATTCCATATTGTAGTACAGAATGTGCAAGTGCAAAATAGATATCTTTTAGAATTTTTAATGATACAGTATTTCTGAGACTAAAAAATATATAGATAAGTTTTCTTATTCTGTCTACTATGGAGTTTATTTGATTTTTCCATTTAATGTTAATATCGATATTTAATTTTTTCTTTATTACTAATGTGTATTCAGTTTGAGTTGCAGGGTGTGATTCTAAGAAGGCAATTTCTTTCATGAAATTTTATGTTGACATTAATTTTGAAGATATTCCCTGTTAGGCTATAAGGTAGGAATCGCGTCTTTTCAGCATTTGGTGACAATAAGTTTTTAAAGTTTTAATTTAATTTTTTACAATTCTTTCAAGTCTCACCTTAAATAATGTATGTATGTATATGTATGTATTACAGCGTCCTTCAGGTGATTTCTCACAGAAATGGAACTCCAAAAATTATCCAAATATATTTTTATATATTGTCAAATTTTCTGTTAATTTTTTTTTTGCAATGTTTTTGTGAATCTGTTTTCTGTACATGTATGTTCATTAATTTGAATGTATGTTCATGGCAGTATACCCGAATTGTATTTACTGTGTACAACTGATGATAATACTCCCTTCCTAAACACAAGTTATTCTCAATTAGGGAGGTATTAATTGACATGTAATTTTTTGTATAAAAATATGCTAATGGTATAATATAATGTTATATATATTTTTGATAAATAAAAAAACTCCTATGACAACTTCTGCAGTTAAAAATGTGAATGTTTATGTGTTTTTTGGTTCCATGATAGCTCAGAATCAAGTCAACTCAACACCTATTTGAAAAGTCATTTAAAGCTAAGAATTTTTTTTTTTTGAAAAATATCCCATTTTTTAAATATATTTTTTCTTCACTCTTAGTGACTTTTCAAAGGAGGTGTTGAGTTGAATTTATTCTGAGTTATCCGGTCACCGTTTTTTACATAATGATTGGAAATATAACATAGTTTTTCAAGACATTATCCGGGCTTGGTTGAAGTGAAACATATATAGAAAGTGTCCAATTTACATGACAACATTTTCATACCAACACTCCATTTAAAGTTCCAATTAATTTAATTATTCATTCATAGAAAAAATCATTCAACACCATAAAAAGATAATGGTGATATAAAAATGCATACGCCATACACAATACGCCACGTAACAATGAATGATAAATTAAAATTCAAAATGGATGACTCTCACATTTCAGAATAAAACCATTGCTTACCACATCTAAATGAATAGCTAGGTTCTTGCCAACCTTATTCTGCTACTTAGTACTTCCCCTTCTCTCTCTTCTGATCTCTTCTTCATCATAAAATTCCCCACTAGGGGTGCCCTAATTATTCCACTGGCATAAAAAAATTGCTTGTGGTTATTTTTGAAGCGGTATGATTTAATTATTTTGAATTCCTATTCCTAGCCATTTTTTTTTGTTGGTTTGTAAAAAGATGAAGTTCTTAAATACTACCATGGATTTGTAAAGAAATATAAAATACTAATTTCATTGTACCTACCTAACTTTTTTTTGTAAAAAAGTATGTCAATTATCGTTATTACTGTAAAAACCCTTTTTTTCATTGGTAGGTGGGTACTAGGATAAATTTTTAAAAGGTATCATTTCCTAATTAAAACCTCAAAAGAAATCAAATCCTGCTTTGCGGAAAAACCTACATTAAAAATCTTATCATTTGTCTGTATATAAGTAGCGTAAAACAGTTGAAGAAAAATCTTATCTGTTTGGTGGAAAATTATCAGGAAGCAATAAATAAGTCATCTATTGTGAACAAAAATAAAAACAGAATAACATTTTAATTTTAACTGAAATATTTTTGTAATAATTTAATTTAATAAATACTATGTTCCTAGGTGAATACATATCACATTTTAAAGTTAAATTCCATTACCCCCTCAACCCCCTTTCTAAGGCTAGCTTTACACTAGTAAGTTTTTTCGTAAATTTACGACTTCTGGCCAATGGGCATATTGCATTTTGAAATTCCAATGTGCCCATTGGCCAGAAGTCGTAAACTTATGAAAAAACTTACAAGTGTAGCCGAAGATTCATACACAGGATTTCTAAACATGTATTGAGTTTTAATAAATTGTTTATTTGAATTTGCATTTTTAAATCTGGAAAATTGATGTTACATAATATATATATCACCAAAGTATATAAATGTTGTTACTAAATAATACATTGATAATAATTATTAGTTTCTTTTTTCCACATAATTAAGTTTCATTAAAATTTATAAACTTTAATTCAAATTTAAAGTGGTATAAAACAAATTTATATATTTTTATTGTAAATAAAATAAATTTCTTTTATATTTTCAGGATCCATTCTTGGGGGAATACTTTAATCGAAGCCTTTGAGCAAAGTGGGATGGCAATGTTTGCATACATGACGGAAATTGACTATGTGGAAATGAAGAAATGCGAAGAAATTGAAGTAGAAGCAGATGATATGCTCGGACTTCTATATCGTTTTCTAGATGAACTGCTCTTCTTGTTTTCGGCCGAACCCTTCCTGATCTGTAGAAAGCTGCAGATTTTAGAATTCAACACCAGCGAATTCCGGATTCGGTGCAAGTGTTTTG
This sequence comes from Limnephilus auricula, assembly GCA_951813805.1. Lineage (NCBI taxonomy): Eukaryota > Metazoa > Arthropoda > Insecta > Trichoptera > Limnephilidae > Limnephilus > Limnephilus auricula. The sequence continues at coordinate 7,887,228 of OX638410.1, forward strand.
GGGAGGAGTTCACCCTCGGGAAGCATCCCCAAGGAACAGAAGTCAAAGCGATCACTTATTCTGCTATGCAAATTGTCGAACCCACACAAGATTCGCCTTATGAAATATTTGTTATCATTGACATTTAATTCTGAATAAATATAAATTGTGCAAATTTTGTGTTTTAATCAATATTAAGGTAATTTTTTGTTGACTAGCATTAGAAAATCAATTTCACATCCTGTCATTCATTACGCCATGTTTGTTTACAACGATCCACTACGTTTATTGACACTGTAAAGGTTAGGTCTGTTCTCGGAAAAGCTCGCATTGTTGTTCCATCAATCGGGCCGCTGATTGCGCAAATCGCTTGTCTTATTAACAATAAATAATTAATGGAATAAATGTGAAAAAAATGAATTCGCTCAGAGCTGTGGTGGTGATTTGAATAGGGGATGTTATTAGTGCGCAAGCGCAATATGTTCGCGCGCTCTCTACAACGGGCTGGGTGCCAGATGTTCAGAAAAGCTCGGTTACAACGGTTGTCGCGCGTGTAATTTATCTCTCCGAACCGGATAGTTGCACTATTCTGCGCATTTTACAGTTAAAATTATTCTAAATGGGCAGTGCCATGTACATAATTCTCGGCAACATTTGAAAATCGACCGTATTTCTTTTATTTATGATTATTTGCGAGCGTCCCGACAGCTGCAAGTCCCTTGCATACATAACAAGCGGCATAGCGGCGGACATTTTATTTCTAGTTCTCGACAATGTAGGGATCGCATTTTGAAAAATCTTATGTACCGATTAGCGGCCTGCAAGCGACATCAGTTCGATTTCGAGGCGACAAAGCCAAAAGTAAGTAAAAACACTATTCTTTTTATCTCGGGTTTCTCCCATTTGCGATCGAAATTTTACTGACCAGCCACCCGAAAGAGGTTCAATTTTCGCATTCGTAGGCATGGTATTCAATCCAATTTTGGCCTTGCTTAGTGACGTAAGCACAGTTAATCTCGAATATATTTTCCACTCTTCTTTTAACAATCCATTTGTAGTAATTTCTGTCTTAACATCTATCCATTCTTTCGTTTTCACGCCTTGTTAATGTAACGTGTGTGGCCTGCGTTTCCAACCTATATGTTGGGGAAATATAGATCGGATTTCTAACGCCAAATCGCTGATTCACCACTAACTTCTTTCATCGTTAGTCAAGCTAACGGCTTCCTTTAATATGTTGTTATAATATTATAATTGTTGTCGCTTTTGGAAGAAATGCCTCGCGGCGTTAAGAGGGCGGCCACGACGGAAGTGGGGCAAATGGAGTGCACCGTCAACAAGCACGGAGTCCCCATCATCAGGCGGGTGGTACACGGTTCCCCTGACGCCAGCTACTCCAAGCATGAGGAGCAGACCTTCGTGGAGGAAGTCAGCCCCAGTCACGCTGTTGGCTACCACTTGGTGGACCACGGCTACGGGGTCACTCCACAGCACCAAATCATGAGAGAAGCTCCGCTGGCCCCTCCCAAGACCTCGGAGGTTAGTTACGCACATTATATCATTTATCCTGTCTGCCACCAGTGTTGTTTAATCCTTCCACAGCTGTTTAGTTAACACGAAACCTCTGCATTTTTTCTAACTACTACTTGTAATGTATATCCAAATATTGTGTCCGTCCTAGAACTATACTTTTTGTCGGGCTACCTACTTGAGATTCTCTTTATTTTATTTATATATCAAACCCTTTTTTCTAAGGTTCGTTAATCTAAGCTGACTCCCAATTATATGCAGACAAAATCTAAATTTCTTTTAACTATCTTTAATTTAATTTTTTTCATTCTGATAAACAAGACAGATTCTACAGTCTTACACCAAAACTAACTGATTGTGTCAAAATGTTGTCTCAACAAAACTAAATGTGTGTTAAATAGCACATTACCATTTTTTGCTAAACTAACAGGTTTTCTCCAGGCATCTTTATAAAAGATTCCATAATACATATTTTAATTTATGAATAGTAATATATTATCACCCTTTGATATGTTTGTTGCTACACAATAATTTTGCAATTTATGCAATGGCCAAATATTCATTATGCACATTTTACATGCAAGTATTTGTGATCCAATGAATGGGTGTTGATGCATTACGACATGGACAATTTGTCTTGGAGAGGTTATGTGGTTTTTGCCACAAATACACAGTTTCAGTCAGAAGTTTTAAGAACGATTTTAATATTTAAAGTGCAATTTTGTAATGTTTTTCTATGCAATATTTTAACCATCAAATATAACCTGTATTTTATTAATGCTATTATATTATAAATATGGCTTGTTGCCTGCTGGCAATTTTGGTCTGAGCAACCTTGGTTCACAGTGAGAATTATAACAATTAGTTTTTTCACCGAATTGCTCTAATATATTATATTTTTAATTGGTAGAGAGGAATCAATAGCTAGAGTGGTGGGCAGGAATTTCAAAGATTCTCTTTGTTACCTAGGCAAATAAATTATCCATATTTGAATGGGTATGTTCCACATTTCTACTATCTCTGTCCTTAAAATGGCTGAAAAGCCACTTCATGTAAAATCTGTCAAACTGGCACCAGTATGATTTCCGTGGCGCCGCCATTTGACAATGGATTTCGATAAATCAACTCAAAATAAGTTGAGAATGAAGAATAAAATTTTTCGATATCTCACTTCGTTTTCGAGATATCGACACTTTAAAGTTTTAAATGTTTTTAACTAGATAAAGATTTATAAATAAAAATAAATTAAAAATGAAATATTTTTTCTAAATTTTCTTGTTTAACAGTTTTATAATCTGTCGTCATTACTACACCTTCCGTATTTACACACTATGCTGTATCTCTATTTGGAACTAAAACTTTAAAGTGTCAATATCTCGAAAACAAAGCGAGATATCAAAAATTTTTATTATTCATTTTCGATTTATTTTGGGTCGATCTATCAAAATCCACCGTGAAATGGCAGCGTCGCGGAAATCGTACTCTCCCTGTCAAACTTAACAATCCAGACTTTCAGCACCTATATTTGAAAGAAATCCTCTATAAATAAATATTTTTTTGATAAAGAAGTTAATAATACTATAAATCTAAATGAAAATTTAAAAAAAAAGATACACAAAATAAAAAGGTAACGGTCGCAGCTGGGGCTCGAACTCAGGATCTCTCGTCTTACCAGGACAAATGCCTTAACCAACTCAACCATTTGAATCTTCTTATTTTGAAGTCATTTTTTTAAATTTCATATTTCAAATTCAGAATTAACAATATTATCTTGGATCTAATTAATCCCATATTTTTACTGCTAACTTTTTAAATAATGACAAAGTTCTAAAGAATTGGTTTGTTACCTAGATAGTGTCTCGGATAAACACATCTGGGGGCCTAGTCTCTATCTTTCGGTTTCACAAACAAGCACGTTTGCCGTTTAACCTTTCTTGACGGTGCTATCAAATAAGCGGTCACAGTTTGTATTTACTGAAATATCTTTGTAAATATACTAAACATAGAGTTAATATTTTGGGTATTCCTCCACAATACATTTATGTATTGGATTAAATAAATACAACATATAAATATTTACTGAGTGTACAGCACCGAAGAGCGAGAAAGTTTTTAGCACGGTAAGGGGAAGGTTAATAAGGATTCGTAACTTAGGTACGGACGTTGTGAGAGATAGAGACTAGGCCCCCTGATTGTATTTATCGGTAAGACAAGAGATACTGGGTTTGAGTTCCAGTTACAGTTTTTATTGTTCTGTTTCTCTTTTCTTTAATATTTTCGTTTAGATTTATTAGTATTATCTTCTTACATATATTACATTTATAGGAACCTTCAAAAGTAATTATAAAAACAGTTATTCAAATCAAAATTAAATATATTTTTTTATTAATTCTTGATTTGCTTCTAGCGGATGTTATAAAATAGATTTTTTAAATGGCAAGTCGGTAAGCCAAAGTGATTATCTACACTATCTATCGACAGAAATAATCTTTATCTAATTTAGACATAATTTTTCATGAGGTCTGTTGTTTGAGTTCATTTCTCCTGATAAAAAGCATTTAGAAACTGAAATTATTTTTAGTTTTATTTTATACTAAAGATTATTGTTACTTTGTAGAATGACTCGCCACTAATTTACATGTTCATTAATTATTATTTATTAATTTGTTAATAATTTTTATTTATTAATTTCTGAAATATGTAGGGTAACTTTCTGTTTATAATTCAGTTTTATCTGAAAATATTTTTGGCCACACCCTGTCTGAACTATTTTTAAATCTTGATAACGATATCGAATTTATATTCAATATAAAATTAAAATAAATATAGCGTGAATGAAGAGAGAGATTTAAAAGTAGATTCAAATTAAACTTTTTGTCGTGTAGTTTACGGGAGTCTGCAAATAAAATGTGAAATATTTATGTGTTTGCATAAAGAAACATATATTTGGGTCACATTTGTGAAAACATCAAGAATGGCCTTGCAATTACAGAATGTCTGTTTCCTTTATCAATTTTCAAGTAAAGTTAGCTGACTGACTTCTAATACATTATATTTAGTGATCATTTCTTATAGTTTGATTATGTCACTTTCATCAAATAGCTTAATTGCAGTTTAGTGATGAGATTAACATTGAACATGTGTTTTTTTTTTTAAACACCTTCGAAGGCGAAACAGATGGCACGCATAATACCGCGTTGTCCATAGTAGGTAACTTTAAGAAATACATGGTTTTTTCATCCCTGAAACATCAGCATTCTTAAAAAAATCTTTATCACCCACTTTAACGCTGGGAATTCCGATTTTCTAATGATTTATAACATAATATGTCCCTTGAACGCTTATTGAACTATATATTTTTATTATTATATATTGTTATTGCAATTATTATATAACAATTTTTCACAATTTTCATTTGAAAATTATTATCTTTAATATTAGCGTGCTCCCTCCAACATTTGTATTGTCGTATCTCTCCTTCCTTTTGGGCGGGTTCTACCGGCCCTTAAGTTGATTTAACCTTGTTTATTAATTGCGTTATAAAAATAATCTAAACATTAAATTATTTAAATAACATTATAAAAAGGCTTTACAAAAGTTAGCAATGCAACTAATTTAGTAAAGTTAACCCACTATCTGCTGCCATGACTTCTGCTAGCTATCTAAATAGCCATTTTAAAGTCTAGTCAACAATTTGAACAATGCATTTGTTTATCAGTTGTGCCGGTTGCTGTAGTTATGTTATGTGTAGTATGTATTTAGATTAGGCCAAAAGATGGCAGGAAGTTTGCTCTGTATTCCAGGTATCTAGTTCTAGTTTCTCACACTGGGAGAAAGCTTGAGCCAGCCACCCTGATGCATTCTTCTTAGGTAGCCATCTCCCCATAGTGAAGGAATAACTAATTATAGAAGATGTGTTACATTTTACCCTTGAAGCGTGAAGGTGGTCTTCCCTAACAAACGCTGACTTTTCCTCATAGTTTTTATGAATCTTGTAATGTCACATATCAGATTTATTAAATTTTTTAATAATGTGGGAGTTTAAAACATTATGGAGTAGTTTTCATTTGCAATAATAATTCATTATAGACTGATATTATCATAACCATAAGATATTCAGTCAATTTTTAGATTGGGAAAATAATTAATAAAAAATAGGTTTTTTTTAATTTCATTTACGCCAAACAGTTTGCTGAGTACATTGTTCTATCAGCACTTTCCCAATTTACACCTCAGAGTTTTAAAAAATCTGATTATAATATATCTTTGAGATGAATTTTTATAATTTAATCAATATTCTTTATAAAAAAAGTCGACTTTCATGATGACAAAAGGAAGGATACAAATAGATACACAGGACTTCTAACTTATGCAAGAAGTTGAGAAAGTCAATTTACTTAAAACACATTTGATAGGATAGTTAAGTAATTAGCCGACGAAATATCTTCTGCAAAAATGAAAATCTGCCTACTTAAAAAAACCTTTAAGTCTCCTGACAAAAGAGGGCACTGTTTTATTGATAACATTGATTTGGTGCAAGATCCTTAGCAAAAATTACTTCATTGAATTTGATTGAATGATTTAAGAGTCTCTCGTATAAATAAAAATATTATTATTATTAATTAAAAAAAAGTTTATTTCTAAGCAATTTCTCGTATTAAACTATTATTCATAACAACGGCTTTGATAATGACTTCAAAATGTGAGACAGCTGTTGTGCGTAATAATAATTGCACAGCAGAACTTGTTTATTAATTGAATAATAATATTATTGAATATAAAAAAAGCAAAATTAAATTTCGTTCTACAAAATACACTTGATACAATTAAAAAAAAAAATTGATGGAATGGATTCAAGGGCAATAATAATATTTAGATAATTTGCGCAAAAAATCAACTGAAGGGTGCTTTAAAATAGATAGGCTTATTATTGTCTTCTTACTATCAGATTTTCTCCTTCCTATAAATTAGTCAAAAAGTGGTTTTAACTGACTGTCAGCATTGTTGTTACTGTTGATAGTTGTGCTGCATCCCCTGCGGTGTAGTGGGCTGGCTATATACCCTGTATTGCTGGCTATTACCTGTGTAGTGGTATATGTATAATACGGCTGTGTGAGATGAATATAACAATGGGATGAATATTTGTGCAAGCTTGCCCCCTCAGGGCTCATCTCATTCTTCCCCTTCCTTGTTGGGGAGGAAGATGTTTCCTGACTCACCTGGATTACTCTACAAATCTTTCTCTTGTATAAAATACTGTATTTTGTGGATAAAGTTATGTGGAAAAATATAAAGACAGTTGAAAATTTCAGTTTTATAACGTTGACTGTACATTGAAAATGTCTCCGACAGGCTATCAAGCAATCATAGTGATCGTAAATTGTGCAATAATATTTTTTAATTAGCTGTATTTTTTGCGAAAAAATAAATGTTTTAAAATTAATTATTATGGCTTTTGCAAATTGATAAAATGATCACAGTAAGTGTAGTTTTGATTTATTATACGCCCTGTAATGACTGATAAGTGAAACATCTTGTCCAAGAACAGTTGAGGCATGTGGAGTGGAAAGGCTGCTAAAGTTGGTTGGCTGCTTGCTTGCTACCCCTCCCTGTGATTGCGTTCACCTTGAGTGTCATTGCCCCCCCTATAATGTATTCACAACCCTACCGGGGCCTTTGTGAATTCTTGGGTTCATCATTGAAATTTCACTTTTGATTGGTATGCACAACATACATACATACCCTCTTCCAAAACACAGTCAGCATGCATACCAATGCATCATGTCCCTTTTACACACACTACTCTATGAAGTCCCTTGCACAATACCACTCCACTGTCCCTAGACCTTTTACATAGATTTGTATAGGTATTTCTTGGAATTGTTTTCAGTAATTTCTTGTTATTTTTCAACAGTATTATTTCATAATATTATGCAGAAATGAATTTTTAAAAATAAATATTAATACATACTTAGTTTATTTCACTGTCCCATTTTTGTGAAATACCACCCCAAACTGTGCTTTAAAAATATAGAAGTTACTTAAAACTAAAATTATAAAGTAAATGTACTTGTATTCACTTATTTGAATGATGTGTCGATTTCTAACAATATACAAATTGAGAATATTCTACAAATATAGTGTATGTACGAGTAAATTTTAACTGCCTTAAAAAAACACAAGTATACCCGCGAACTGGCGATGCCTTTGTGGGATTTTTTGATTTACGTATGCGTACTGTTAAATTATATTTATGTAGATTTTTTTGTTTTATTTATCTATTTTTTTTTATATATTTTATTTATATATTCTATTTTTTTATCTTTTATCTATATAATTTAATTGTGCTTTCTTTTTCACTGTTTAAAAAAATACTTATTTTGTAATACTATGAATGTAATTTTTTTTTAAATAAAAATTATGAAAAGACCATGTATGAATGTAAATGGGGCAAGTAGTATGTACCAAGTAGTGTGTACAAAAACTTTCTCTCTGCCTAACCCTGCAGAGAAACGACATGATGGTTAGTTACTTAAAAATTTAAAAATAAAAATACATGTTTTTTTTTGGGCAGCACCGCGCTAATTGGTCAGATGCATTGTACATATAGTTTTGTATAGCTGATCAAAGAACCGGTGGATTTGCAACCATTGTTTCAGCCATAGATTTTTTATATTTGTCTAGTGTGTAGTTAGAAGCAGGATGGTAGAAATGTATTGAAATCCAATTATTATTATTATTAAATTGAAGTGATCACCTTTTCATTCCCATGACTTTGGGCATGGTTGTTTAAATCTAAAACCGAGATTTGCACATTATAACATAGCATAGATGTAGAAATATTGATACCTTTAAAATAGTGGTTTCTAATTATGTAACAGAGTTAAAGTTGTGTTTAGCAAAAACTCTGCTTTAGAATGAAACAATCCAACCTAAAATGGGCTAATTCTGAGAAAGTTATTGTTCCTTGCTATTATGTGTTGTATACCCCACACGGTAATTTGTTGGATCCTCTGCACATACACGTACACGGGTCTATAGTTATAGTGTCCCTTGTACAAAAGCCTTTTAGTAATTGTATCCCTTTACAATAACCCTCACACTCACACGGCTATAAACAGCTGCTGTCCCTTGTATTATAAAGTGTCAGGCTTCTTCCCAGTTAGTCAGTGGTTCATGTTGAAGCACAGTTACCTAGTATTGTGCTAACTGCTGCCATTCAAGCCACTAGCCACTCAGTAGCTGCTACTGCTACTGACCAATGAGCAGGAGTCAACCACCTTTATCTGCTAACTGTTTACTGTTAACAGGAGATTCATACTCACTCTTTTGAACTTGCACATCATGCTCTCTGAATCGTTGCGAATTATGTCATGATTTTATATTCATTTCAGTTCATAGTATTTGCAACAAAATAATTATTGGAAAAGATATTTTCTTTATTTTGACTTTTTTTTTTTACATGATTTCATCGAGTACCTAGCTATTTAATTGATCAAGTCACTGAAAATATATATTTATAATATATTGATATTAATAATTCTAATATAATTTTCATGACTGAAAAATTATTGTGCATCATTGTCTATTTCCTGAATATCTGGTAGATTTTTTTGTACTTTATCGATTGATTTAATTTTATTTATGCTAACTCTGCCCATATTCACAATAAATTGTTCCCACTCATGCATCAACAGAAATGTATTTCCCTTGCAATCAGCCAAATTAAACTGCTGTAATATCAACAAATTTTTTGGCAGAAATCTTTTGGTTATCTGCAAAACGGCCGCCTCAACAGTTTGTTCACCCCACCATTCACAATAGGGACTGCACAACACATTCACACTCGAATGCAGCTCACTCCAGTCACACTGGTTCTGTCTTGCTTGAGTAACCCCTGTTCACACAACAATCATACATCTGCACCCTGCATATGTACACAACCACGCGTCTTACATTCTCTTTGTATGCGTGCACCCTTCAAAGTTAACATACATCTTCCATTCTGAATGTGTGAGTGCACTGTGCACCCTTCATGCATACACATCAACTATAAGTCTTTCATTTTGAATATGTGTGTGCGGGCACCCTTACTGCATTTTGGATGTATTGGTGCACCATTTATGCACACACAACAATTATACATCTTCTAATCTGGATCTGTGTGTGCACACCCTTATTGCATACACAACAACCGTAGTTCTGGATGTATGCATACTATCCTAAATGCATGACGACCACAATACATCTCGGATGTATTATAGATGTTAGTGTGTGTGGGCACCCTTACGTAATATGGTAGCATTACCCATACATCTTTATATGTCTACTAGGGCTTCTTGCTTGAGGCCAAGCAATAGTGTAATTCCTCCCTTTTGTGAAAGCCCCTGCGACAATGTACAGCAAATGCTGCTGTTAAAGATGCCAGGTGTTCGCACCGAAAGAAACAACCTCTTTCGTCAGACCATTTTAATTTTGAGTGAAGTATAATTTTTTTTTAATCAATTTTGTTTTACCTTATAATAATAGAGCAATCTCTTTGGTTCCTATTTTATTACTTGATGGTCAAAGTATAGGCAGATTCCTTACAAGTTTTGCTCCATTTTTGTATGTATCCTTAGTTTGGGGCTTTTAATTATTTTTGCATTATCTTCACTGTTTTATATACAGGGTATTGGTATATATTGTACTTGACTTTCTTTAATTTGCGATTCCTGACATTATTTGAAGTAAAAAATGTAAATGTAATTTTGGTCTCCGGTGATATTTTTGAAGTTTTTTTTTCTACAAAAACAAAGAATCAGTAGGTATTAGGAAGTTTAGGGCGGGTTAGGGGTTGGTTGCTTACTTGGCTTATTGGCCAGTGACAACATGCGGAAGAAAAAAAATTTCTTTGATTTTGAAAAAAAAAATATCTAAAAATTCACCGGAGACCAAAATTTCATTTACATTTTTTATTTGAAATAATGTCGGGAATCACTGAAGTCAAGTATGATGCTTAACACCTGTATAATATGTAGTTTTTCACTTATGCAGTGTGAGAAATGGTTAGTTGAATTGTAAAAAAATAATATTTTTTTACTAAACGCAGTTTAGTAAATTGGAAGTAGGTACTAAAATGAGCGCTGCCTGTTGTTTTTTTTTATAGAAGTACTCACTGACATGCAATAATAATTATTGCACACTCGTCAGGTCCGTGTAGTTGTAGGGAAAGTGGTTATGTTTCATTAATAACATTTTCGTGTGATCTTAAATATTACATTTTTTTAGCTTACGCGATATATGGTGAACTTTGTAATTTGCACTCTGTCTTCTTTGCTTCCAACATCCATTGCTAGTACAGACAGACAGACCTTGGTGAAAGTTAAATTCACGCTTTCTCCCAATGGTCACAATGATAAGGCAATACCCTGATTATTTTACAAAATGATTACTGCTGAAGAATTATCTTGACAATAAATCATTATGTATATATTTATGCCTACCAACTTTTTTTATGATGCCACACATTCCACTTCCTGCATCTAGTAAGCCTATAGTACCTCTAATTATGGAAAGTATTCAATTAAAATTTGATAAGTTATTATAGCAAAAACCATTTTAAGCATCATAGCTTACTTAACTTCTATGTGAAAAGTGTAACACATAATAAATAATCTTATTTGCACTTGGCCAGCTTAAGGCCAGTGCCAAAGCTCTTACAGCTCTGTACTTACAGCTCTGTACTTACAGCTCTGCCACATGAATAAACTTCTTCAATATATGGTTTTAGTAAATGAAATTGTTGTGATTATTTGATGGTGAACTGGTCAAGTTCATTTCAATTGTGTTTATTATTTTTTTACCATAGTGTTTTGAATGTATCAAGAATGAGCTAAAAAGCATCCTGAATTACTAAAAAAAAAAATGCATTTGGATATGTATGTTGGAGCTCTGCTGTAATATTGTGCCTGCTCTGACTGTGGGTAGATTTTGATCCATTGATTGTCACTCCAAGAGAAGTAACCGATTCCAAAGTGCTAATCCCATGGTCGCCATTTAGTAATGTGTAATTACCATAAATTAATTATTCATGGAGAGTGGAGAACAGTTGCAACCACCTCGTACATCACAAGTTATTCAACTCCGATGCCTACATCTAATGCATTCCCATTATAATTTCATTAGCCTTCAATAAAGATGCTACTTACTCTGAATTTGAAGAATTTGTGCAATTATATTAATCGCAGTGCAGAAATAAGGTGTTACAATCTTTAACTCATCAGGCCCCCTGGCCATTATATTTCTTAAAGACGCTGTCAGAAGGTTGGAGAATTTGTGTGAACTTTTGCTTTGCGATAAAATCCAACTAAATGGAGTATATCTGAAAACTAAAAACTATTTTTGAAAGGTGATGAAATACTTTTAAAAATTTATTAATAGAAATAAACAAGTTTTCTTGACAAAATGAATTTTATCAACTTTCCGAATGATTAAAATCAACAGTATTTATTGGTTTGACCAAGTATTTTTTGTATGTGCTTATGAGAGACAGAAAAAAAACAACAAAATTAATAATTAAATTATTAATTGGTTTGGTTTGGAGATATAAAATTTTCATCTGCGTGTGTTTTTCACATTCCATGATTGACAGAGCATTAATTTTTATGACTGGGTCCTCGGGTGCAGGTTTAGATTGTGTGCGTATTGATTTATGTGTCTTTTTTCACATATTAACACAAATAGAGTTTTAGCTTTAGTTTTCGGCCGGCATAGTCCAGCGGTAGGGCGTTAGACTCCCATTCCGAAGGCCGCGGGTTCGAACCCGGCGTGCGCAAATAAATTTTATTTAATTGATTTGTGACATTTCACAGTTAATTATTTAAAATAATATATAGTATATTTCCGGCACGTTCCAGAGTTGAAGATACTCTTGGTATCGCCCTGGTGTAAAACCACCATTCAGAATTGAAACGTTGCTTTAAATGGCTTTAGCCGTGTTTAGTGACTATATCTGAATAGCCAGGTACTTCCCCACCTTCCTCTTGATCGTCTCCTTCCTTTCCCTACTTACCTTCAGCCTCATAAAATACCTCAATTGAAGATGCCATAGTCTCACTGGCTCCAGACGGGAGCAGTTGGGACTCTTGAGAGGTATATATTCACTATAAAAAAATTTAAAAAAAGATACTATCAGTATCGTCCTGGTGAAAGACTATCATTCGGATATCAGTCCCAAACGACTGTTTGCAACTTTTTCAGGAGGAGGAAGTTTTCTTTTATTATTTCAATGAAACATTATGATAGGTGTTTAAGATGAAGCTATTCCCATAAAAGTAAAGGTCTCGTTAGTTTAAATAATTCTTAGTTAAGGCTATTGGGTGCGCGGCCGGTTTCATACAAAACGTAGTTTTTGATTTTATAATTGCTTCATATTTTGTCCCAAAATACAAAATAATAAGACTTCAGAAGATTCTGAATTAAAAAACACAGTGTTTAAAGAATTTGCCACAAAACTTTTTATCTCGTTCATAAAATTAAAAATTCCCCTATAATAACTGAAAAAAATCTAACATTTTGGATTAATTTTTGGACAAATTAAAATGTTGATTATTATACATGCATACTGCATCTATATTATTAAACAACACTTACTTTCATGAAATTTTTATTAACCGCGGAAAAGTCATTTAAAAAATAATGGTTCAGAAATAACCAATTATTATCCGTCAGAAAAACTTAATTAACCACTTGGATACATAAGCTTGTTTTCACGATAATTTAACGTAGGTAGACATAGGAATGACGTATGCACCGTACCTGAGTTATTAATAACAAGACATTGTTTAACCGCTTGGACACATAAGCTTGTTTTCACGATAATTTAACGTAGGTAGACATAGGAATGACGTATGCCCCGTACCTGAGTTATTAAAGGACTAACAGCCATTGTGTCCAATCCTAGTAATCAACTGCTGAGCCGAAATCTCGGCTCAATACTGCCCAAATGCACAAATAATTTCTTCCCAAAAGCATAATCATCGCCATTCACTACTCTACTTAAGAAAGCTAATCTAGACGATTTCACGAACATCTACTTATAAAAACTGACAAAGAGTCTGTCATCTGTCATCTCATTTACATTCTTGTCGGTTTTTTAGAATTGCATTTTTTAATTTGAATTATGGACAAATTGACTACAGTAGATGTTGTGGGATGGACAAAAATGCATGATGATTATATCGGGTCACACAGGCGGCAACAATAGGCAGATAATAAACTTTATTTTTAAAATATTAAATGTTTGTTTATGTATTACACTATTTAAAAGAAATTATTTGTATAAATAATAAATATAAATAATTAACGCTTTAATATTAATTTAATAACTCAGGTGCGGGGCATACGTCATTCCTATGTCTACCTACGTTAAATTGTCGTGAAAACAAGCTTATGGGCCCAAGCGGTTAACATGAAAAGTGTTTACTTTGACGTCATTTTATTGTCTATGAAAGCAGACTGCCCCACACACGAGAAATTTGACATTATGAAAGATTAAAATGTTGGACACAGGCTAATTGGAGCTTAGTATCACATAACTGAGCGGCGCTTCTCGGTATACCCAGATTAATCAATCGAAGAGTTGGTCACAACGGCTGTAAAACTCACAAAAAAAAATAACAATAGTAATTATGTTGAATTATACTAGTTTAATAGTGAAATGGTCATTTCAATAGAAATTATGATAAATAACATTATATGAATGGGGCGTAAAATACCACATGTCAAAACTGTTATTTTTATTTTAAAAACGGTGAACCACCAAAGTCAAGTGTGGCCAATAGAAAAATCCTTTTTTGTTATTAGCAACCTTCTATAAAATAAATTTAAACAGTCTTTATACAACGCGTAACAAAAACAGGTTTTAACGGTTGTGAAGTGTTTTTTTTTTATAAGTAAGGCTGAATATGTATCTCTGTGGTGTACTGGTTCTGTTTGTGTTTTCCCATTCCCTCACTTCAGGCTTAGATCTGTTTCTCTTCCCTCGAGGAAGGAATCTCAACGGGATTATAAATGATGTGTATGTTTTGTCAGGCTGTAAAGCGCCGGCTGAACATGGGGTGCGAGAGTGGGGGGCGCAGTTCGCGGGCGCCGGCTGTGGTGCCCATGAAGGCTGAGTTCAAGACGCCCAAGCAGAAGAGGTCGCACAAACAGCATCACACGCCCAACTGGCGGGCCGCCAACTCTATTAAGAAATTCACCGAGAGATCTAGGTACGACCCGTCACCACAACAAACAAACCATCATGTTTTTTTAAGATTACTGATCATTTTATCGTGCCAGCTTGTGTAATGCCCCTAATTCTTCTTATTTTTTTAAAATAAGCAATAAACCTTAACATTACTAAGCGTAACTGTCTTGAAAGTGGATTAACTCGACCGTCCGAATGCTAGTTGAGTGTCCCACTGTAGGTTAAGAATCCGGCAAATTTATTAATAAAATTCACAATTTATTTTGGGTTTTCTTTTTACATTGTCTGTAATTCAAGAGTTATTTCTCATAGAACAGAGGGAGGGGGGGGGGGGGGGGGGGGAATTTGCACAATATAAAAAGATTGTAAAACAAACTTGTATCTAAATTCACTCGAACTGTTTGTTAGGATAATTATTAACTTAAAAGTACCATTTAAGGCTCCCAAAATATCAAAGCTATCAGTATAATATTGTTTTTTTTCTTTTTTCAATAGTCGTTTTGATACGTCTCTCAGTTTGCTAACGAAGAAATTTGTGCACCTTTTGAAGACCTCTCCCGACGGTGTCATGGACTTGAATGTGGCCTCAGAAAAGCTAGAAGTACAAAAGAGAAGAATATACGACATCACCAACGTATTAGAAGGCATAGGCATTTTGGAGAAGAAGTCTAAAAACAATATTCAATGGAAATGTGGTAATTATTGCTTTCTTACAAATATTATTTTCACGGACTAATGTCCATTTTGCCAGAAATGACTTAAATAATAGGTATTAATGGCTGGCTGACTTTTATGTCATGTTATCTTTGATATCAATTCTGTGGTTGGCGGATAAAACTTCTTAAGATGAAGCTATATGCCAAATGGCTATTTAGATTTATTTTTACTACGAATCGGTTTACATTATGAATATGCTATGGATATATTTAAACTTTTCCTACCTTCTCTATTTATTGGAATTAAAATTAAATGATTAATTACATAACAATAAAAATATAATTTCATGAGATAAATATAAAGGTATATAAGAAACAACTTTTTTTTAAATATTCCTTTATGGTTAAGAGTATTTTTGACTATTTTCATTGACTAACTTTTTTTTATTCTTGTAAAATTATTCATAAAAAAAATAAAAACAACTTTGGTGCTACTTTCCTCGTGCAGATGATACCAAAAACACGTGGAGTGCTAGAGGGGTAAGAAGTCGAATATTTCTGGTGTTTATATTCCTCTTAAGTATGTATGTAATCCGTACTGCTAAGAAGTTTTACCTGCTAACATTTCAGAAATTCTTACTTAGTAAATAATACCATGTATATTTAAGGTCTTGTAACCTAAAACACAATATGTGATATCCGGAATGGTCTGAATTTCTCCATCCCTGACTGGAAACTTTTTTTTATTGACCGCTTTTATTATTACCGTGACGACATGCCGTTTCTGCGAGTCGTCACGGTAATAACAAAAGCGCTCATTAACTCCGCACAGGAGGCCCTGAAGAAAATGATTTCCTTCAGGGCCTAGTCATCTTTGGTGATGCTGTGTGGATGGTATTTTTGGGGAGAAGGAGTGAACATGTTGTAGGAGATGGGAAACACAGGCCGTCAAATCATTCCAACTGAAGCATGAGTCATAGAAGCGACCCATTCTCGTGTGGCAAATGTCAATGTCAACAGTGTACATATGTTGGGCGCTTGTTTGGCGTGTTTCCCGACTATGCACCTAAAGGCATTTTATTTATTGAATAATGATTGGTTCTAAGAGTTTGCTCTACTCCAAACAGTTGTTCTCCTTTGAAAGATTGATAATAACTGATGTCATTTAAAGATGAGGGGCTTATTTTGTTTGCTTCCACTAGGTGGTTCCGAGTCTGAGAGTGCGGCGACGTCAGCTCGCCATCGCCGGCTGGCGCGTCACCTGCGCCGCCTCGGCAGCCAGGAGGTGGCGCTGGACACGGCCATCGGGGCGGCCACCCACCACTTGCGGCGCCTCAGCCAGGACCGCCGCTACGCCTATATTACCTATCAGGACCTCAAGGGCATCCAGCTCTTCCTGGACCAGACCGTCATTCCCATTCGGGCCCCCCCCGAGACCACCCTCAATGTGAGTACCATCCATCCCAGGACAAATCTGATAGTATTCTTGGGGTAGAGATCCAAAAAGTTAATCCTGTTATTGTTTATTTTTTAGGTACCTCCTCCAGATGAAAATGGCTACGTGATACACTTGAAGGCAGAAAGCGGAGAAATCGAAGTGTTCCTCTGTCCCAAGCCGGAATCCCCTCCCCAAACCCCTCTGGGCCTCCTGTCCGACCCCCTCCTAGAGGACAAGAAGGAGATGCTGCGGCCTCTGATAGAAGACATTAGAAACCAGAACAGTATGCTCTCCCCGCTGCGCACCATCCTCTCCCCGTACTCCCCACCCAACTCCCACAACCTGCAGGTGAAGCTGAGTCCACTTCTCCTGCACTCGTTAAAGAAGAGAATCATAGTAGGTGCCGCCCAGCGCAACCTGACAGAGACTCTGTCCAGCCAGGCTGACGCCGACGTCAAGTGGCACAAGCCCCAGCAGACGGTGACGCAGCCGACGCTTAGCATAGAGAACAAGACTGACACGGACAAAGGGGAACAAACTCTCATCAAGCTGGAGAACATTAAACGTGAACCGCTGGGGGAGGTGCAGCAATCGGATATAGCCGAGGTCTGCAGGTTGAGGAATGCGCTGATCTCCGATAGTGATGACTTTGCTCCCATGGGCGGTGGGCGCTTCCAGTTCCAGACTGAAGACCAGCATTCTTCAGGTAATAAGCCTTTTCTTCTTCCATCCTTCATATTGCTATTAAGCATTACTTCCAAACCCACTGCTACTACTAAACTAACTGTACTACTCAACTATGCTCTGTTCACTGAAAGTGTTTAAAAGTGTTAATAACGACAGGAAAATTAGTTTTTTCAAATCTACAAAAATTATAAAGTAATGTACTTTCAAAGTGAACTTGGGTAAAACGTGTACCCAAGAGTACAAGATGTGTGTCTCAAGATGCAATCCGGTAAAATTCAAATTTGTAATTGCCGTATCTGTGATATCTTGGCTGCACTGATAATTTTATAAACCCGTGTTTGTGAAGTTGCACGTTCAGGCGGCGGTGATGTTTTCACCACTTTTACCACTTATCTCAGGTACCATTTGGTATTTTCCAAAATATTCTTAAAGTTCTGTCCTCTGCAAGCTCTAACTAATATACATTTATAAGTAACATGAAATTTCATTGTAGGATAATAATGTGTGTTTCATTCACTTTTCCCAGCTGTGGTATGTTATGCTTTCATGGGTGTTCTGTCTTCAAGTTTTATAACAAGGGTGGTTTTCATTTTTATGTGAATAACAATTATTTTGTGTTTCATTCACTGGTTTATTGATAGTGTTATTTGTATGCTTTTATCTAGATTTAAGTTGCGTAATTAAAATGTCTACAAATTACATTAAAATTATAACTGTAATGAAGCATTAGCAGCGAGTCTTACTAAAAATATCTTCTGTTATATTGTGTTGTTTATTCACTCCAATTTTTGGCATATTGTGAAGTTAGCACAATGACTTTAGCGATCGCTTGCCATAATTTGGCATATTTATAAACCTTTTGTAACATTTTTTAATTTTTTCATACTTTCCCGCAATCTACAGTTTGCGTTAGTAAAAAGCTGATATATATACTATCTACACACCATGCTGCGAACAGCAGCTTTTCGCAGCTGGCTAAAAATCGAAGGTTGGAGGATGTCTCCCGTCTCTTTTTTTCCCATGCGAACCCGTAACACTCTGTTTCACGTTGACTGCAAATTGGAAGAAACCGTCTGCCGTTAGTACCAACCGATGAAAAGAGATGGTGATATTGAATTTGTTGTATTAATAAAAGAGACAGAAGACAACGTGAAACAGAATGTTACGGGTTCGCACGAGGAAAAGGGAGACAGGAGACAATAGCCAGCTGCTAACAGCCGGCTGTTCGCAGCACCGTGTGTAGAGCCCATAACTTTACCATTTTATCAATATATATCTCAAATTGACTTTCTATGGCCGATTCTATAAGCATCTAAATTCCAATACTGTTTATTCTTAAGTTAACAAAATTTTCATGACGAACGCGCATTTGTGAAAATGTGTTTATTTTATTCAGTTTTTACTACATATGCTAGTGAATTCGTTATTGAATCATCTATTTATTTATCATGTTTTCAACTCGTGTAAATTAAAAAATAGTGAATTTTTCCAAAAAAAAAATCTAAACAAAGTATGAATTCTCCGTCTTTTATGTGAAATAGGCGGTCTGAGTAAAATGATTAAATGAAGCGAGAATCGAGATTAATATTATTTATAATAATTGTAGACAGAGAATGTAGTTTTGTGGTAATTGTATTAAATATTCTAATTTAGTGCATTCAATTTGCGAACCCACATTCTATAAAATATTTTTTTTATTCAAAACTCTCGAACTGTTTACAATTAAAAATTTAGACTTTTAATATATATTTGTATCAATAATCATCAAGTAGGCCATAGACAACATACAGAAATAGAAAAAAAACAATGTTGACCTTAAAATAACACGTGTTGCAATTTCAAGAATCCAACATGCAGAATTCGCATCTTTATGAAGTTTACGATTTATTTATAAATCCTTAAAGTATAGGACAAGCAGTAAAATATGGGTGGTTTCATTGACTATATAGCACTATAATCAGTTTATATGTCAACATATTAAAATTCGAAAATATGATTTTTTTAATGAGGGTGGGAAATTTCCAAATCAAACGCTGAGAAATCACTTGAGTGGTTGTGATATTCTTCCGACATTAAATTTACTCATTTTTCTAATAGCTATTTTACATTACAATAGGTATCATTAAAAATTGTTTGGTTGTTTCGATAAGACCAACCGCAGTATAAAGAGTGAATTCCTTCATAATTCATGGCCAACTAATGTTATTGCATGTATAAAATTGCAAAAAATTTTTATTCACTTCAATCTACCGGTAATGAGAATGAAAATTTGGAAAGAAAATTATACAAGAGTTTTAATTCTAACATCCTAGTATTTATCTTTTTTTCATAGAGGAAAACCATTGTTTTAAATTAATGAGTTTCAGATTAAAATTGGAAATGAATGTGCCAATTATTTTGCAGTTAAAAATCATAGATATTTTAAGAGCTTCACCCCTTACTATATATTAAATAATAAATGTTTGTTTTATTTACATTATTTGACTGAGAAATGGAGACAAAATTCCTCAATTTTTATGTTAAGCCAAGTATTCACAAATGTTTCTCCGCGGGGCGAAAATCAAACTAGTGTCGGCCAACCTAGGTCTCATTCTGTGATTTGTGTTTTCCATTTCACATCACAGTCTGAGTTCTAGCTTGGAGGATTCAAATAAACGCCTTGAGAAACCAACCAACTGCCATCGACCATTCCTCTCGCAACAGACAAACACCTTTTGGACTACAGGTAAAAGTAAAATGTTTGCTTATGTTTTTGCCAAAATTGGGTAATTATTACTTTTGCACTACTATCAATGGACCGGACCATGTGTTAAAATGCAAGACTGTACAGATCGTCATAATTATTTAAGTATTCAGAAGTGTCACCACTGTTCAATGTGGATTCAAAATATCTAGATTAAAAAAATTGTTTTTCTCCACCTGCATAGATAATTCAATAAGAAAGCAGCCAACATAATGAGTACAAAGTGTCACGGGTAACCAAAGCAGTATGTTATGTGGAAAGCAACACAATTAGATATTTACGCTGTCCCTTTTTTTTAAATAAAAAAAAAAACTTATTCTCTTACATTGGAAAAAGTGGCATTTTCATTTGCTGCCTAAACGGCATGTTCGGGAAGTTCGGCAGTTTGTGAAAAAAACCCATTAGATTGGTAGTCCTTGCCTGTAAAATTAAGAATAATTATGGTTGACCTACAGTGATTGACGCAAAAATAATAAGAACCCAAAATTTGACTGTATCTAATTTTTTATTTATATAATACAAACATACAATACAAGATGATCCTTTGTCTGTCCAACTGGGAAGGATTCCCGTTTCAGGAAAGCCAAATTGTGTTTTAGTACATATTCTTACAATGGAAAGGAATGGCGATTCTGTCAAGACAAATTTTGAGAACATTAGTAGTTGCATTTGTAGTGACGGGATTGTTTCTTTTTCCTTGAAAGAATCGCCAAGATGTAATTATTTTACCAGGGTCATTTTGGATAACATTAGTATACATATTACAATATTAAATTTGTCACATGTTCTGTGGGTGATTTTTATGAACCCTAGCGACGAAACAGCCAACAATAACACTGCAGCAATGTCAAAAATTCAAATTGCCATTTGATAACAAGTCAAACGTAGCAATTTCAAACTGGATGTTGTTTCTACAATTTAAAAAATATATATATTACTGCAATGGTAAATACAATGTTAGGGGCATCTTTAGATTTTTTTCAAACTATTTACCTAGTTCTAAAATGATTCTGAAATATTATGTGTTCATATTATTTTGTTATGTAAGATGACATGCCTTAGTTGGACATGGTTCTAACCGATATTTTTTTCAAAAATGATCCTTTAATGCAAAACCATTTCTTTTGCTTACTTCTATAACCAAAATAATTTTCAGAGCCATCTGTTTCGTATTTTGGTAAATACTTGTATGACAAAGTTCTATCATCAAGATTTTACAGCTTTAATTAATTCTACAAGGTTCTAACATCACTTTGAACATTTTGCAATTGCCATTTTGTTTGTATCTGACATTTAATCGTTTTTATGAGGCCTGGTGTAGCTCGTCAATTTAGTTGGATAAGGTTCTAACTTCACTTCACCATGTTATGGGGTGTCAAACTTTGCAAAGATGGCATTAGGGAAACATAGTTAGAACCTTATGCAATGAATTATTATGTCCTATCTGGTTACATATGGTTCTATCTAATGTTTAGGTATGTTTTAAAATGGTAAATAAACGTCCTATTTAAATATTTTCCCTTACTACTACTAAAATATTTTACAAAAAATTCTACCTCAAAATCAGAAATCGCTAAATAGATCATGGAAATCGAGTTTGCAAACTTTGATACTTCATATCTCAGAACAAAGTAAAGCGAAGTTAGAACCCTTTCCAACCAAAGTGACGATAAGTAATAAAATGAGCTCATATAACTTCAGTCAATTCCCCCAAGGAATCTGCTTTTAGCTAAATTAAAACATTTCTAGGACATGAGTGTCATTTGCCTTATAATTGAAGACTAGATATTTCTTATACATTCATAAAACTATTGCCTTGGCATTTATTGCACAAGTCTTACTAACTGTGTTTCTAACAAAGAATTCAATCGCTTGTTGTATTGAATGTTGAATTCCAATAATGCTTTCATGTTTTTGCAAGAGAAATTATAACATATACTAAACTTTTTTTACCAAAACAAGATTTAATTATACAAATTAACATTATTAAATAATATGCTACTTTTTGGTTTAATTTGTGAGGTGTAATTTAATAAAAGGAATATGTGTATTTCTTTCATACTAGTGTTTGGTTCACTTCATGGGAACATTTATTAATTTTCAGAAACAATATGTTTTGTTCGTGTTAACCCTAGTAAAATAATTATTTACCAGTCTCCACGTGTCATCAATCCTTAATTCGACGCATGGTTGTGTGAAACTCACAAATCTTTAACAAATGGTAGAAGCATTTTTTTAATTCAAGTCCACACAAGTAACCAAAGATCACTAATGAAGGCCATTTAAAGAAAATTAAAACACTGTAGCGAATGTACCTTACTTTATCTGTACCTGTTTGAAGATAGACTAAAACAGTCTGATAATAAAATGTGGAAAAAAGTACAAAATATATTTTTATTAATTTATTACAATGGATTTCCACCGTGAATTTATTGACGGTTTCAAAATTAGAAATATTATGACATTATTCAAAAAGCTTGTATAATGTAAAGGTTGTATGTAAATAAGTGGTGATTGGCTCGCTTTACGGGGGAGGGGATGTGGGGCCGCCTCGTGTGGCATAACCCGCTTAATGTGTTCAGCTAACAGCAACAGGGCAGGGTCAGTGCTCGGACGGGTGAGCGGGATCCCGTGTCTGCTGCACTATGAGTCTTTACATATAAGGATTTCTGGCCTCGCTGTAGCACCATGGGATTCAGCTCACGTGGCCGTGCCCAGCTTCACGCCACTGTCTAACCAAACAAACAACCAACCCATCAACCAACCGACTTGCGTCTTCTAACCACATCACCAACACTAATATTATATTCACACCACTGTATTGTAATACATATATCTAATATTATGCATGGATTGGGTGCTTTTGTGTCTATCTAATCGTCTTGTTTTAATCAATTATATTATGTAATGGTATATTACTATTCCGCAGACACAAAATTCAATAAAAAAATATAATAGTGCAAATTTTTTAGTTGCTTTGTCAACATGATCCAATGATCATGGATCATATCACCATCACATTATGCACGGTTCTCTTAATCTAACCTAACATAATCCAACAAAAAGAGCGTGTGTGTGGATGCGCCGAATGGAGAATCGACATAAGTCGAGTGCTGTAAGACCCTACGGTTTGCTGCGCAGCCATTGTTGGAATTTTCGGTGCAGGGTCTTACGATTTATGTCAAGCCCTTTCCTTACTGACCCATGAGACGATGGGCTAAGAGTGGCGCATGCACAATGCGTTTTTGAGCTTCTCGATTTTTTTATTGTGTTTCGTATCTGTGAGTCGTGTACCACTGTATATAATGTTATGAATGTGTGCTTTCTTTTTAATATGTACTTTGTAACATTACCTGCATTAATCAATTAAATGAGGATTGAAGCGGCCCCACAATGTCCATCCGTGAAATTTATCCAAGCACTTGCTATCATTCTGTGAAAGAAAGATAGTTAGGGTTGTGTTTATTTATTCTCATACATATTTAGATTTTTTTTATTGTATTTATTTATTTTCTGAATTGTGACATTTGAATGCTTCTGTTATGGAAAAGAACTTAAGTAAATAAATAATCATTTACGCGGTTATCTTGGCTGTCAGTGTCTAGGCATTTATATAGGAAGTTGTTGGTTTATGTGAAATACTCGATGATGGATGCGAAATTTGCACCCACTACAACAATATAGAAACTGAGCTAAAAAGAAATTACTTAACTCGGCGGGACTCACAACTACTACTCAATAAAATTTACCCGGTAAAATAAATTATTTAATAATGTTATTTTTTTGTTAGCTTGCAACATTGCCTGTGCACCTTTCTATAGCTGTCTTACCAACGCGTCTGCCACTCAGCAATCAGTTGGCGTCATGTGCTAGTTTTTCTCAATATTATTTAAAATTTTGGAGGAAAAAGTATCAATTTAATTTTCTTTGTATTTGTAAATTCATAATGTTAAATTTTGATAAATGTCTTCCAAATTAAAACTCAAGATTTAGTCGTTTTTCCTAAAATAACGTAATAGGGTGTGAGTCCCAACCAACTTAAGCTCCAAACACTAAAAGATAAAGCTATACATATCAAACCTAGCTCTTGACGGACTTCTCCATTGATGTGTATTTAAGAATTAATATTAGGATTGTTTGTCTATTTCCACATAACTAATGCAATGTTCTGATGATCCCTTCCAGATGCCCTGGGTCCCGACGAGATCTTCGAGCCGTTCCTTTCGCTGGAGCCCCCTCTAACGGAAAGTGATTATATTTTTTCCCTCGACTCCGAAGAGGGTCTCTCAGACTTGTTTGATTTCGATTTTAAAGCATTATAAGAACAATTATTACTCTCCAACAATCCCGATTCAACACGTGGATGTGTTTTTACCTCATCGTTTCAAATAATTCTGATACCTGTACAACTTAAACTTAGACAATAATAGTATGATGAATCTGTAAACACGCAATGCTATCAATTTATATATCTTGTACTAAACTACACTGATATTGAATACAGTAGATTGAATGAGCCCATATCTGAAAGATTTCTAATTATGTATGTAAAACAGACATATCGTAATGATATGATGGAAAAGCAACAGGTGTCTGGTATTCCTGATCTTTCGCTCTTTATATAATGGTATTTTTTCAAAATAAATGATTTGACTGGTATAAAATACAGTGAAACCCTCTTAAGAAGTTTTCCAAGGAACCGGAAAAAAAAACTTCTTAGGCAGGAAAACCTTGTAAGTGGAATAAATTAGGCCAATTAGTCTTCAAGGGACCGAAAAAACCAAACTTTTTAAGCAGGAAAACATCTTAAGCGAGAACTTCTTAAGAGGGTTTTTCTGTATACAGAATGTATGGATAACTACTTGTTGGTCTTGCACAACCTTATCAACCACATCTGATCAGTGGACCTAACGTTTTGGCTTATTTAGTTAGGCGTCAATTATTTGTATATGGACGCGATCAGTGTATGTAATAATTGAAAGCATTGCGAGTTTCAAACTCAAATAATCTAAAAGTTTCATCACAACCGTTTGGAAGTAAAAATTTTCAATAGGAAGTTTTATTACTATTTTACGTCCTGTGGTCTTTGGAAGTCTGTCCGGGGAATGTGCAAATAGACAATATTAACAGTTTTCCTGAAAATTGCTCTTTAATGGTACAATATATTATTCTTTATTTGTATAGCATGGTGAATGTAAGAACATCAGTGCCATTTGATTGGTTTACTAACAGTGTTACTTGAGGGACAACCAACCTTCCCACATAAGTGCTTTCTCCCATTCACACGCAAAACCCACCTAAGAACAACTTACAGTTGAATAAAACTTAATAAATTAAACACACGGCGAATATAATATGTAAATATAAGTGGGCACCATACAGTCGTCACAGACAAGTTTATGATATGGGTGGGCATGCCGTTTGCCCTATGCTTACTCTGCTAGCCAAGTGATACGTTGTAATTTATCTTTCCCCTCTTCTGCCACACCGTGCGCCCTCCCTCCCTCAGCCTTGCACATATATATTCTAGTTGTAGGAAAAATTGATTTTACTAGATTTGTGTTAATGATGCTGTTTAATGATTTTTTTTTTTCTTAATTCATTGCTTTGTAATTACATAATTTCTGGTTGTAATTACATAATTTGTGGATTTTACGACCACCATGCTAGGCACATGCCCGTGTTGTGGTAGTCGATTGAATGAAAGTTTTGAAGATCTATAAAAGGAACAGCAAAACATCTTGAAAGATTATTTTTAGAATGATTTGTAGGGTAAAAATTAGTTGCTAACCTCAAAAAGTATGGGAGCTACTTGAATATATAATATCTTCATATACATGTTTAGCGTGAACATATTATTATTGTACACGCCCACTTACATTTCCACTATTATATTTGCTTCACCGTCCGTCTCGCACTCCTTCAAGATTTATAATATAATGCTAATTTTGTCTGAATTATTGCTCAACACAAATAGAAGTCATTTGTAATAATGACTTTGTATTGTATTATTTGATTCATATTAGGAAATGTGGGGAGAGCATTTATTGAGAAGACGATACATTTTAGAATAAAATCTGTGTGCAATTACTACAGAATATCAACCTTGTGTTAGTTGGCCTGTGAATCAATTCTTGTTTTACATATCATTAATGGAGATAACTTGTTTCGTCAGCAAGTTATGGGTATGTTATGTTGATTAGAGATTTTTTTATTGTAAATATAATATTTAATTATTGTTAATTTCTATATAAGTTAATTGTATTTCAAATTTTTATTTTCAAATGAAAGTGATATTTTTCAATGTCAGTATGTAGCAACAATTTTATTCCAATATAAGCAATAAGTGGACGGACCCTAATTAAAGTAGGGTTATTTGCCAATCGGTTACTTTATAGAAGCAGACTTTTAAAATTATTTTTGTATTATTTAGAAGTCAATACAAAGAGCAGCAACGATGAAAAATCAATAATGGCTCCCATATACTATCAGGTTTGCAGGTAGTCTACTTTACACAGGTCCGTTACTGGCTCAGAACTAGTCCCAAGAAATAAAAAAATAATATTCTACATAAATTGTACTGTTTTCTTGCAAATATTAATGCTTCACTTATTACCATTTTTAACATATCGACCCATTGGAATAACAAGGTTCCATCTGTTGCTGTAATGTCATGCGATAATGAAATCTAAAGTAGCTTACTATAGATCCCATAATCACATGACGTTACCGCAACAGATGGAACCTCGTTATTCCAAAGGGTCGAAATGCTAAATTAATCCAAATTAAATTAAAAAAATAGTCAAAATGCTAAATTAATCCAAATTTTTCATACTCTGTATTTGAAGTGGAGAATTTTACTTGAATTGCGAGGAAGATTTACTCGACGGAATGGATTAATAATATTTATCATTTTTAAACTCGAAATTATGGATTACATAAATGTGCCTTTCAAATATGATATTTCTTTTACTTGAAGTGACTTATTAAACAATTAACATTATTTGTATCAGTTTGTGACACTGATTTAAAAAATCGAAACAGCAGTTTTAAAATACATAAGAATTATACACCAAGTGCTCAATAATAATAATTTGTTCATAAATCAAATAGATCAATGGTCAGTGGCTTAGTTGGCATCGCATCTGGTTCCCATGCAGGCGTGAGTCTAATTCCTTGCCTGGTTTAGTCCTCCATCACGACACAGGAACATTTTCCGCTTACTGTGATGGTAGGAGATTTTCGAATATTGTCAGGTTATTCGTAACCCGAGAATATTTGTCTATCTTTTTTTTTAAAATCATATTCACAAAAACAAATAGACGTACTAAAATGCACAAATAAAGGTTTTCAATCATAATCATAAATATTATTTTTATTGTCTGCCTAGTTTACGAAAATTATCCTTTATATTATGAAAAAATTAAATTAGAATATCAAAATAAAATTGCATTTAGAGATCTCGTAAAAGTAAATATTTTCATACCTATAAAATGTGCATGGTTTTGTATATTTGTACACTTTTATCAATAAAACATAGACATTTTTTGACAATGTACAGAATCAACTGTGAAGATTGCCTTGGATATCTGCACAACATTTTATGAATTTAATAAGTCTTCTTTGGAACTCTGAAAACTTTTAATATATAATGAACCCTGTACAAATAATAAAATGTAAAGTCTACATTCCTTTTGGAGATGGCCAGACTTAATAACTACATTTCGGAGAGAACCATAAGACATTGTGTCAAAATGATTGTATATTTATTGTCATTATTATTTATAAATGATTGTTCATTCAACACTTTCTGTTGGGGAAGATTAATTAACTTGCAAGATGATTGTTTGTCTGTTTGTTATTCATGGTTCAAGCCTTTAATATGGAAATGCCACATTTATCTAAGTATTGTCCATTGTGGCATGTTTATTCTATTCAGATAATATAACTACATGTGTAATCTGAGCTTTTATTTTAAAAATGGATTTATTTAACTTGGTATGGAGGGTACTTATAATTTGCATTTCAATGTAATGTTGTAAAAATAAATGAACCCGTTTGTTTTGTGTTAGAATTATATTATGATGTGTGTTTGTTCGGCCCCTATTACATTTGCAAATATCTATTTTAATATTCCTCTAAAATTAAAATTGACGTTGAGTTGTTTTTATTATTTGTTATTTGAAAAGGTAAACATTCTGATATAATATTTTGTATTCTATGTAGATATTGTATATGTTAATATCTAGTTGCCATTATAATTTTTTACTTGTTGTTTTATATTTATGTAGGTTATTCAGTTGTATTAATAAACCACAAAATTCCACGAGGCGACCGTTTGATCCGGAATAGTCCGGAGGCGGAGAGTATAAAGTTGGTTGGCTTACGTTTGTTTGAATGTACATAACTATATGTATAGGGTTGATCTCTTACCAATTGTACAGATATCTGTGTACCTATCTATGAAGTAAGTATAGTACAGTACCGTGTGTAAGGTATTTAAGGTAAGGTGCGTGGAAGCAAGCTTAACATGGTGCTAACAACAGTTGGGAAACTAACGGTGAGGGAGACTGCCAGAGATGTGACAAGGTATAGACCGTAGGTGCCTGTTGTAGCTTTAACGGAACTCTTTCATAAGCTGTTTGGTTTTATAGTTTTGCTGTAATCTGGAGTCACAACTACCTTCAAATAAAAGAGTTGATTATTCAATTTTATCTGTGTTTTTTATTGTTAACCGTTATGCATAATATTTTTCAGGAAGTTTCATTCATAACACAATACATGCTGTTGGAATCAGTACAGCTACATAATCAACTGACCAATGGCAGTTTCTGCTTACCTTCATTGTTTTTGTAACAATAATCTGAATCACCCATCACCATTCTGCAAAACCTACCCCTCTAGAAAACCTAAGCCATTCGACTTGGAAAACATGACTGCTGGACCTTGCAAGAAATATATCCATTTCAATTTGATTCAGAATATAGACTTCAGTTGGCTATGGATTTGTTTATAAATTTGCTTCCCGCCTCAAATGGCATTGTGTAGCGATACTTCTAATAATATTGTAGGTAAAAAAAAATTAGGTAGTACGATATTTTTCCAGGATTTATTTTGAAAATAAGAACAATGCTTGGATCCAGAAATTTTTCCAATAATTTGCAAAAATTCAATGGGTGAGAAACACAAAAGTGTAGCTACAAAAAAGTGAACCTTTGAGTTAATTATGGAGAAACACAAACAGAATGTATCTCATTATTTGTCAGTAAACCTAGAAACCCAACAACGCATCATCACTTGCTTTTTTGTGTGCTGATCCTATGGTTTGTCCCGTAAAGGTTAAAAACGCAAATGTGTTGTGTTGGCAACTGAAATACCAAAGACACAACACGCGACAGCTGCGCATCGCAATAATTTATTGTTTAATCATTAGCTTTTCCGTTTAACTAGTTTAAGGTTAAACAGTACAATTTATTATTAATTTAAATTAAAACAAATAACTTTGTTTAAACCACTATATTAATGGTTTAAACAAAGTTATTTGTTTTAATTTAATTCAAAATGATGCCACAAAGTGATTTTGCGAAGTTTGAAGAAGAAATATTATTAATTTAATCATTAAATACTTTTTATTGTTTAACGTAAGTCTTTGGGGGGTTTCTCACCATAATAGCTTATCCATACTATAATGAATATTATTAAAAATAAAAGACTTGCAATAGTTAGAAAACTCGTCCAACGTATCTAATATGTAGCCACTACTCGTAGGTTTGAGTACGAAATAATAAACTCCGACTAAAAATAAACCATAATGCACAGGACAGACGCGAAGCTCACATCAAAAGATACTTTACAAAACAATATCTTTTCTACTGACAAACTAAGTTATAAAAGATTTCTTCCTACAATAGGAGAGGGGTCAGTTGAATTCAGGAGTGGCCGAGGGATGTGCTGGATATGTCAACTTGACGGCTGACAGGTGCTTGAGCACAGCATCCCAAGTATTTAAAATGATCCCCTCTCCTGTTTTCGGCGAAGGGGGGGTTGCATAACTTTTCAGATATCGCATCGCTAGTGGTTGTGGAGAATAGCGAAGACCCGAACCGCGCTTATAACACATCTATTAGACAGGGTACAGACCCACACGTAAGAAGATGATACAGATGGGATTGTATGGCGAGCGCTTTTGTGTTACAAAGTATCTTTTGATGTGAACTTCGCATTTGTCGTCTGCTTAAATCGAAAATAAATTTTATCCTATGGATAAGTTATGAAAGGGATGGAGAGAAACCCCCTTTATCCAATTAATAACACAAAAACGTAGGAGGGTGTCTGTCATCCCAATTTAAAAAAATCTATAAACAAGATATTTAATAAAAAAACTAGATCTATTTATTTAAAAGAGAGCATGTTATTCTCACGAATAGAATTTAAAATTTGATTTAACTTTTTCTACTTTTGTGAATTAAATTAATTTAAAAATGGTTTTCTGCACTTCTGAACATTTTTCTTAGATATGTTATTGTTTCTCATCCTTTTATCAGTTCTTTTTCAAACAGAAAATTTAAAGGGTTGCATTTACATACAAACTCATTCACTTGACACTGGCCAGAACACTCCCTTGGGGTGAAATGCCATGAATAAAAAGTTTACATTGAAGGAAGAACTAAACTTGCAGATTTATAAATTTATCTGTGCAGTTGCAAGACAAGATTATATTATATGATATTTTAAATTCCTAAAAAAAATATGTGCAAAGCCTGGTGTATTTCAAGAACGAATAACATTGAAGAAGAAAATAACACTAATAATCTAAATTAAAATGTGAAAATGAACAAGACACAGAAAAATAAAAGATAGCGGTCGCAACTGGCACTTGCTATCTTTTATTTTTCTTTGTCTTGTTCATTTTCATATTTTAATTGAGATTATTAGTGTTACCTTTTTCTTCAATGTTGTATAACATTGATGGGATTAAAAGAGAGTTTTTCATATAAAAATTGAATACAGTGACGTTCAGAACATGCCCTTCAATTGCATAATACAGTAACATTTTGTTATTAATAATTGGTTAGAGCAGAAATCTCCTGTAAATTACACCAACGTAATTGAGATCCTGATTAGTGATTAACACCATGCCATACACCGATGCACTCAACCTTAAAGGCAGGTAAAATTATTAATTACTTTTAGGAAATAAACCCAAACTGGCATGGTGGTGTAGGAGGGTTGACCTTAGCTGATGAATTCATAGGACACTGTTGGCTGCCAATCAGGGGAAGTGCATCAGTATAAAATTACTATAGTAAAAGAAAACAATTTGTAGGTACCCATATTCAGGAAAACTCAAATATTTACTTCTTGGGAAATTGACTAAAAATCACATTTCGTGAATCAGTGTTTTATTTGGATTACTACGATGTGATCAGAGATACAGACATTTGAGCATAAATAAACCAATCGCATGAGCCTGAATGCTGTGGGTTCAATTGCCATTCCTGACAAAAATATTTTAAAGTAGGTAGGTACATACGATTCTAACATGGAATCATTTATTTTTTCATTTCATAGCGATATCTATTTATGTTATAAAACAGTGTACCCTGGTGGTTTTTTTTTCATTTTGTGATAATGGCTATTCTTCTAATATCGTTGATTAGTTTTTTGGAAAGCTTTCCACGTAATATAATAATAATATGGTACTCATACAGGTATGCAAGTCGAGTGAGATTGCATTTAGCGAGATATTAGAGTAGTCTGTTTGGAAATCTTACTGTGCATTTAAAAAATTCAATTCTTTTATGTCATATCTATTCTGATATAATATTTTAATTAATTTTCTGGTTACTTGTATATATGCATGATAACATTTTTTTCAAAATCCTTCGCTGACAATAGACAATAAATAAATTCTAGTAAAAGTTGTCTATTAGTAAAAGTTGTTCAGGAGGATGAGTTAAATGCACTTTTTTTTTAAATTGATGTTTTTGGTGTTTTCAAAGAATGAAATGCCTCAAATTATTAAATAAATAGTAAAAAGAAAACAAGTTTAATTCATTGCAGGAGTTCAGAAAGACTGTTGACTAACAAAAGAGAGATTAAACATTTTTTTACTGGGTCCGTTTGAAACGTTCGTTATAACAAATGTCAGAGTCGTCCATGACAGATGTGCGCGCGCAATCGAGCCGATATGGCGGACAGACACTGAAGGTTTTTGGTTGTCTGTTTTGAATCGGTAAACATCGACGGATTTAAATGGCGTAATCAAGCTATCGTGTAAATTAAGAATATTGTAAATAGTTCCGTGTATAGATAGTGTTAATATTTGTGTGTTTCTTTTATTCTGTGAGTGTAAATTGTGTAATTTTCCCAGTGTTTGTATGTTTTCACCGAATATTTCCAATGTACCGACGCCGACGATTTAGCGTCAAATATCAAGGATAATACATGCATAGCTAACTAAATAAGCTGTTGTATCTTTCTAAAGTGAGGAATTGGGATAGTTGCTTCTATTTTTTACGTAGTTGCAGTCACATTCGCGAAATTTTCTTTGTGTTGTTGCCGCTGTCAAAAAGACGGCTGCCATTTGTTTCCTGCAATTTTATATTCGAATACTAAACAAAGTGTCAGCAATTTTCACGAGAACCCTTATATTATTTATCCCAATACCTGCTCAGAGAGAAGACACACGGTATATTTAGCCGCTTCGTACTCAATATTTGATCAATGTCACCGAATTACACATCTAACACGGTTATAACAACGATCTTACAGGGCGGTAGCTATAGGTTAGCGCTGTAAACAAAAAGTTTTGTCCGTTAACGGCGCGTTTTTGCACTCTTTTGTTCGGATCTGTTGACAGTAAATTAATTAACGAGCACACGAATATAGTGAGACTGCCGATTGTGAAAACATAAGTTGGATATTGAATGATACAATCTGACAACAGCCTGATGAAGTGGCTGGGAAGCGGTGACAGCGGGGGCGACCCGGCGGCGCAAGGGGTGCAAGGAGCCCGAGGGGCCGCGCCGGGGCCGGGCCGCTCGCAGGACGATGCCGCCGTGGGCTATGTGTTCCAGCGCACCCCGCAGGACCCCGACTTCCCGCACTTTCCCAAGCATCCGCGCTGGGCCCTCGGAGACGACTCTGCCATTGACGTGAGTATCCTCAACTTTCCCTGGCATTGACACTTATTCTTTCTTTTGGTATTGCTTGCCTTTTTTGTGTCTTCAGAAAGTGAATCCTTATGAATTTTTGCGAGAAAAAGATGCACTTTCTGCTAATATTTTATATTCGTGATGTGAATTAAGTTAGGAAAATGTGAAGTTTAGGTTTGTCGTATTGAATGCCGTTGATTTAGTAATTTGTTGCTTAGCAATCATTCAAATCTAAAGTCCTTGAATTTTGACATGCCGTGCTAAACTTCTGCTATCCTGGAAATATTTTTTATTGAACATTTGGGTACCTACCTATTTCTATAATAACCAGATTTTTATAAAATATAACTGGACTGTTCTCACGTAAGTGCGAAAATCTGAACTTACCTGACCTGAGAATTCTTGTAAAGTTTGTTTCTTGAATTGATTTTTTTTAACATCTCAGCGTTTTTATGTTCATTAGAAGTGGAAGTGACAAATAATTTTATTTATTTTATATGGTTTTACGCCCAGCTGGGTTTTTATATAGATTATAAGTACATAATACACTAAAATTATCCAAAAAGTTTTTAACACATTTTAAAATAACGGTAATAAAAATATGGTACTGTTTTCGTTGGAAAGAAAGTAATCAAATTTGATATTAAATACTCATTACCACAACAATGTGGGTCATAAAAATTGTTTTGGTTAGTTAATGTGTAAAAATATTTCTTGTGACCATTTTTTGGAGGTAAGGTTTTTATTATGTATAAATAATAAATCCATACCTTCTAGCATTACACAATTCTGTTACTTTTAATCTAAAAATAACGTTTTCTCTTTATAATCAACTCCCATCTAAACATTATCCAAACAACAAACTCTTGCAGTAATTAATGCAATACAATGTTTATTCAAATGGAAATGTAAATGTTTATCTGATCTATTTTGAATCTAAAAAGTATAAAGGGGTGTGTTCTACATGAAGATGACAGAAATTTGCAAAAACAGACCACTAAATTCTTCAAGATGACAAACATTTATTTATTGTAAATTATGGCGAGCCACAAAGTAATGCTTATTACGAACATTTATTTATTTATTAACAAATAAATTATTTAAGAACTAATAAACTTTTGTTGAAATAAAAACATTTGTTCCAATAATATTCCGTTGTTTCTGCGATAAGGTGTATTTCTAGTATTATTATGATTCAAATTTGCTTTGGATAAAACAAAATAATAAGCAGTATTAAGTAAACACGTTTGTGGAATAAAATATTGTTTGATTTCTTTGCCTTTTTGCACTTACTTTATTTGTGCTGAAGAGTCCCCAATTCACAGAAATTATCCGGTTTTTTGTGACTAAACATAAGCGAATTGTTGTGAATTACAGTGAAAAAGATATTTCAGGAAACATTTAATTTTTTAACTTGATAATGTCTCACTCCAGGGCAATATAATATTATCTTTAAATTGTTTGTGTAAAATAAACTATATGAGTTTTACTAAATTATGAGTGCACTTCACTTAACTGGGATTTGAACCTACAACCTCTGGGTGAAAGCAAAAGTTATTTCTGCTCTGTTGCAGAAGTCATCTCAACTTCTCGTTTGATTTCATTTAAATTATTAAACCAGAGTGAAGGAACAAATTGCTAAATCATATTATTATTTTATCATTACAGTTATGAATGGCTATTGTTTATGAATATTCATTCAAATATTATTGCAAGAATGTTATATGTAGTTCATTGTACTTTTTATCAGGTCTCATAATAGAAATTGCTCAATCTGGATTATAAAATATTTCTTATATAAAATGCAAACTGTTTGTTTAGTGAATAATGTTTCTGTTTATGTTTGGGTAAAGTTAAGACGCTCTGAGCTGGTTTTGGGTGCTAGAACAAGAGCACTGACCTTGCTTATAGTGTTGTAGATCACTGATAAGGATAAGAATACAAGACACTTTGTACTAATGGCTCAGAGCTGTGTGAACTGTGATGTTTATTAAATTATATATTTTGACATTTGTGCCATTTTCTTCCAAATTTTCAAGGCAATCTGTTTATCTTACTATTACATTACTAGTACTAGTCTTATCCAAAAATCAATGTTTACTTGGGGATCAAATTTACATCTTATCAGAATGTCCCCCCTGCACAGATTTTTAAATACATAATATAGTATAGGTAATATTTTCAATTTTTATTCTGTTATTAATGGTAACTGATAATCATCAACTGTCAAGATATTCCGATCGATGAACCTAATCTTCATTTATAATTTTATGGATTTGAATAGCGCACTTTCCTTTCTGATATTTCTTATTATTTTTATTAAGAAAATAAAAAGCGCAATCGTAAAATATTGAAGTTATTTAC
Organism: Limnephilus auricula; assembly: GCA_951813805.1. NCBI lineage: Eukaryota > Metazoa > Arthropoda > Insecta > Trichoptera > Limnephilidae > Limnephilus > Limnephilus auricula. Next base: position 7,923,013 of record OX638410.1, read on the forward strand.
TTCTTCTTTCGTATGGTGGGGGGGTCAGAGGGGGACATCTAGGTCTGCGAGCCAGTCCAGGGCCTCAGGCGTCGCCCTGTGGACCTCATCAATCCCGCCGGGGAATGAATGGAGCGGGCATTCGTTGACCACATGTATGGTGGTCTGCACCGCACCGCATTCTTTACCTTTGTATTTATAAACAGTAACCTTGGTGTTATCTATTCTTTGTCCAGATTATGATGTCTAGGTATTGGGGTAATGTGCACATTCATTTATTAAAGTATTTTTACAATCAAATGTAGTAGTTGACCTAGTCATTTAAATAACATATTATCAGGGAAAATTGCAACTAGCTAGCATTTTTAAATATAATGATTAAACAATAATCCTTCAAACAACATATATTAATAAATAAACACATTATATATTAAAAAATCATCTATGATGGTATGCAAATACAAATTTTTAACTTGGGCAAAATATCTACTTATTTCAATGGTCTTTGAATGAAATAGGATGACCGCATCGACTTTGCTTCTAGCAAAAGCACAGTAGAGTTGTTTTTAATTTTCATGATTAAATGAATACACCTACTGCACTATGAACTTGTAATGCAAAGCACTTAAATAGACTGAAAAAACTCAGAATAAGGATGGCAAGGGTTCATAATTCCATAACGTAGGTTCTACAATCCTACTTTTGCATTTGTCTCTTTTCTGGGAAGTTGTCCACTGCAGGGGAACTGTTTCTTCTTAATAATATGTCTATGTCACTCAATTAGAAGAGAGTCTTCTATCTCAGGTTAGGTCTTCTGACAACAATAATTACAGTGCAGCTGGGTTATTGGTTCTTTTATAGCGACAGAACGGTTCCTGCAAATGTCTCGAAAGTAACGCTAATATTAATTAAATTATAATGTCACATCACAAAGTAACTGCTTCATATGAGCTAATTAATATTAATCTTTAACCAACAAATTATTATCCCACGATGCCACAACTATATCTACAAACGCTCCACTTCATTCTATTTGTCTAATATATATGTACATATTTTAAATCTAAATAATGTCTCCATATTTTACAACAGGAAAGAACAGGCAAATCATTTTAAATCGGTCATGTTTTTAATTATTTGTGCACACCAGTAGTGTTGAAAGTTGTAAAAAAAGTTTTCTCATCATTCTCTTTAATCATTTTTAATATATATTGGTTGCCATATTTTTGGTGCTGTGATATGATGTGATATTTAAAAATGGAAGAAGGTAATGTTAATTCAAAATTATGATGTTAGTAATTAAAATAGTAAATAAAAACATGATGTTAGTAATTCAAAAATTGAAGTAAGAAATTGACATGGATGATAGAATGTAATGAAGTGGCAAAAGCTCAATTGGAAGAGACACTAGACCCGGTAAGACTAGAGTACTAGAGGTTATGGGTTTAGTTGCGACTGTCACCTTTTTATTTTCTATATTTTTGTCTGTTTCATATTTTCATTGAGAGTTGTTGATGTTATCTTCTTCAATGATTAAAAATTACAATGAGGTTTGTGAGGATATCAACTATTAAAATTGAAAAACATTATTTAAAATAATAATTTTATACCGCTTTACCCTTTATACCGCTACACAAGGAAGGGGCTCTTTAAAATGACTTATCTTTACCCACCCTTCTCTATTTTCCATACTTGACAAGTTATAAAAGACATGTATACTAAATAGTAAAATGTTTCCAGAACCATGACAAATGGAAGTATCATCCGCCACCAACAATGGGCAACACCCCGTCAAGCCAAATGGCAACAATGAAGACGGTGTCCTCGTCCCAACCCCAGCAGCAGCAGCAACAACAGCAGCAGCAGCAGATGATGCTGACCCACGGCGGGCTGGGCTTGTCAGTGCCAGCCTTCCAGGGCCAGCCCGGCCTGGTCCTGCAGCAGTCCATGTATGACATGCACCAGCAGCATCAGCAACAACTTCAGCAGGTCAACGGGGTGGGCAAGGGCGAACAGCACCTCATGTACCACATGGGGCAGCCGGGCGTGCTGGCCGGACAGTTTGTGGGGCAGAGCCAGAACCAACTGGGCTTGAATCACATCGGAGGCGTGCGCTCACCGGTGAGTTACATTTTATTCTTATCCAATCTATTAGTTATCATTATGCAAATGTTCAATATGTTTTTGTACAATTCTATATGTATATTTAGAAATTGTTTAAAATTCAAGCAATTAAAAAACAATATCACCCCTCATCTCATAATACACTTTAAAGTACAACTTAAATTTATTTATTTATTTATTCACGCTCTTAGGACTTTTAAAAAATCATAATACAAAAATAATAGAAAAAGAAACAAAAATATACAAATTATGTTACATCATTGTTTAGTAGACGGGAAACAGAATTTTTGAAATTTTAGAAATAAAGTAAGGAATAAACGAAAATATCAACTGAACTAAATTTATTTCCAATCCTATGTAATAGTAGTCTTTGGATTGGGGAGTTAATGAAATAGTTAGTTTTCGAAGGATAAACAAAGAACAGCTCTAGAAGCTTTGAAAAGAAGAAAACTGATATATTTATGTTTTTGATGTGCTTTATTTTTTTTATAGTAGATAAACTAATTGAATTTGCTAAACTTTAAGAACAAATCTTCTATATCCAGTAAAGTGTTCATAGTATCTGGGTAGCCATAACAAATAGTATTCAATCAGAGCATCTAAGGGTTGGTTTTACTAGTTCATTCTTTTCTGCGTTATGTGAAAGTGCCATGTTTTCAACCGACTGGACAATGAATCTAGGAAAGAGTTATTAGTCATGGGATAACTACTATGTATTCAATTCATGTTAGATTTATTCTTTTCTGAATTGTGTCAAGATGTGCCATTTTGTCAATCAACTGACCTAGAATGAAAGCAATGGTACATTGAATGTAGGAAGGAGTTATTAGTCCTGGGGACCAACTACTGTGTATTCAATTCATGTTAGTTAGATTTATTATTTTCTGAATTGTGTCAAGATGTGCCATTTTGTCAATCAACTGACCTAGAATGAAAGCAATGGTACATTGAATGTAGAAAGGAGTTATTAGTCCTAGGACCAACTACTGTGTATTCAATTCATGTTAGTTAGATTTATTATTTTCTGAATTGTGTCAAGATGTGCCATTTTGTCAATCAACTGACCTAGAATGAAAGCAATGGTACATTGAATGTAGAAAGGAGTTATTAGTCCTAGGACCAACTACTGTGTATTCAATTCATGCTAGTTAGATTTATTATTTTCTGAATTGTGTCAAGATGTGCCATTTTGTCAATCGACTGACCTAGAATGAAAGCAATGGTACATTGAATGTAGAAAGGAGTTATTAGTCCTAGGACCAACTACTGTGTATTCAATTCATGCTAGTTAGATTTATTATTTTCTGAATTGTGTCAAGATGTGCCATTTTGTCAATCGACTGACCTAGAATGAAAGCAATGGTACATTGAATGTAGAAAGGAGTTATTAGTCCTAGGACCAACTACTGTGTATTCAATTCATGCTAGTTAGATTTATTATTTTCTGAATTGTGTCAAGATGTGCCTTTTTGTCAATCGACTGGCCAAGAATGAATGCACTGATAGAAACAATCCAGAAAAGTGTTACTAGTATCTGCCTACATGTAGAATCAGTCATAAAACTATGTTTTCAAATCAATCATAATTGTCAAAATTTAATTAGATTTTTCAAGCGAAGCTTCTAAATGATTGACATAATCATTCACATGTATGTATAATATTTATGTCAATTCAATTCCATTAAATAATGTGTGACAAATGTTGGATTACGTTAATTTGAATGTGAATGAAAATATAAATAAACTTACAGGTAGCAATCACCTTATGGTTATATATATATATATATATATGTAATAGTATTTTGGATAAAAGATACTTTTTTAAACCAGTGAACTAAATTACCGACGTGTAGTAACTAAATATGGTAGAAATGTAGCAGCAGAGGGGGTCCACCGAAGCCAGTAAAATTTTGAAAGTGTTCTAAGAGAAAAAAGTTTAGGAACCTATTTAGATGAAGATTCCCGCAATATTCCCTCTTCAGGATTATTCCCAAAAATAAATCCGCGAAATAAAATTTCCGGTAATTTGTTTATCTGAACCGTCCTCAGGCTTGTATAAATTATATATTATGTACTAAAATTAAAATATATTAGTTTTAGTATATTTATAGAGCCCTAAGGAAGGTTCAGGCTGAACCGAAACTGATTGGTGTTCTATATTTGCTTATATACCTACTCAAATGATTATTCATGAAATTATTCAATATGAAAATATTTCATTATTAGGATCGTAAATCAGAAGAAAAAATTTGATGACAGTTCAGCGCGTATAATTTAAAAAATACGATGTTAATAGGTTATTTATTAAAATCTGGTTTTCGTTTTACGACCACCACAACTTAGTTACTTAAATATTCATAATATTCAACGCGTGTATCCGATGGTAATAATAATATAACTTCGGGTATAATTTTCTTGACAAACTTTTGATTTTACGCAAACGAAAACAAAACTCGTTTGTCGAGAATATTTTTGCAAATTTCCCGACCGACCAAGAGGAGGCGAGCCGGCGAAACGAAAGTAAATTGACGTTTAGCGCGCCCACTCGCCGGTAACTTGCCGGCATTTCCCTGCTTTACCGACGTGACGTTTCCCGCGGACAATACACACCATCCAGATATCGCCATGGCTGTGCCGGCGTAAACAACTCAAACTCTGATGACAAAACAAAATAAATTGTCTCTATTAATTACAATGGTTGATATTTAGTTTTTTTTTTCTTATGTCGTTATCATATTACACCTTCGGCTGCAGCCAACGAATATAATATTAACTTTCTGAACATTTGAAAAGAGCCGGCCATGGCGCGCTCGGGATTATGTGCCGAGAGGTCTCCCCCTCCCCCTCTGCTCGCGCATGCGCTCGGCTCGTAGCTCGTCTTTTGTTTGCCAGTCAACACACGAATACGATCTTCGTTCTGTGCTAGGTTTCTGTCCCGCGTCTGCTGTCATTACGGTGTGTGTGTTATTGTGCGATCATAAATAAAATGGCATAAAAGTCCCAACCCGCGTTGCCCAGTGTGTATATTGTGAATTTTGTAAATAGTGCTCAGGTGTGCAAAAGTGAATTAAAGTTCTTCGCTTGAAAGTTTTGTGCGCTCGTTGTATTATTATTGTTGGCGTTGTATTGCAGCCGCTCGGATGAAACCGCTGAGCGACTTTTTCTTCGCTCCTGAAGTTACGGATATGGGCTCCGATATGGTAATTCTTCACATTGCTATTTTTGTTAAGTTAAGTTGACATTTTCAATTGGTGATGTAGTAGTTATTTGGTTGAGGATTGGTGGGCCCGGCGCGCAACAGGTCCGTGTATTCTTTTGTTTACGTACCTGTGTTAGAATGGCTGTCGCTGGTGGCGGGTCTAGTGGGCCCCGTCTGGCTTCTAGCGCCGCTGACCGTGGAAGAATCTCACGGGTTGTCCATGACCCCGGTTCCGAGTTTATATTGTACTGAGATTGGTAGCTCGTTTCTCGGACGGCTCGCGGGACTATTATGTATGTAATCATTTCAGATTCTGAGTAATCCGCCGGTTAAATAAATTATGTCGTGTTTAGCGTCGCCATGGTGACGACTGTTCTAGAAACAGTATTGGTATTTCTACCCGCCAAACTGTGCTGGTGTAATGAGTAGGTAATTATGAGTTATGAATAGTAGGTAATTATGACTTTGTGCAGTGAGATGCGACCGCCATGTCATTGAATCATTACACCCATTTATTATTTAATTTTGTTACCTAACGTTTTGGAGAAGCTAATTTTATTGTATTATTATACCAACAAAAAATGTAAATGTAGCAATTTTAATTTCAATAGCGAACATTATTTCAAGTTCCTCACAACTTGTGTCATTCTTGTCTTGTCAGTTCATCGAAAATCAATTCATCGAAAGCAAATTTATCGACCAACGAGAGGTTAGGTTAGGTTTTCGAAAAAAAAGTTCACACAAAATTCGTTTTCGATGAACTCGCCGTGAACCCTATAAGTCCATAAGAAACAGCTTAATGTCAAAATAGTAATGCATTTGCGGTTTTGGATTACAGCTGTAAGACAGCTTTTTAAATTTTATTTCTTTTTGAATACCGCAGAAGAGTCCCAACTCCCAACCATCTAAGAGCCATTGAGACTAAGGCATCCCTAATTGGGGCATGTTGTGTGGCTGAAGGTAAGGGGAAGGTGATGCATAATTGCTATTCAGATCTGATCACCAATTACGGCTAAAGGCATTTCAGGCAACGTTTCAATTCTGAATGATGGTCTTACATCAGGGTGATTCTGAGACTATCTTCTACTCGGGAACATGGGAATCAATGCAAATAATTAAATATAATTTATTTGCTCACGCCGGGAATTGAACCCGCGACTTTCGGATTGCTAGTCGAGAGCTTTACCCATGGACCACGGAGACCCTGTAATAATAACGCGCGAATTATAACATGTTTATTAACCCCTCAGACTAATTTGTTCGCTTTTGGGAACTCGTACAGATATCGTAAAAATCGTTTGACCCGCTCGCTATCATGGTGAGAAATATAAGAGAAAACATTACGCTTTATATTCAAATCCAAAAGTTAACTACAAAATAATTAAAATGTACACACACCTTTGTGAAAACAATGTTCTACCTTTTTTCGTTGTTTGCTTTTGGGGTGTTATGCCGTATTGCGATCCGGCAGATCTGCCCTGATGATTGACACTGCAACGCTGTCCGAAACGTCGGCTAAAGAAGGAGGTAGCACAACACGGCATAACACCCCAAAAACAAACAACGAAAATGCTTTTGGCCGTGAAAATCTAAAAATCGTATCTAATGTTCTTCCTGTATTTGAAAAAAAAAGAGTAAATTTTTAAAAATTATTTTTACATGAAACGAAAAAAAGTGAGTTGACGATAACCTTTATAGTACTTGCTAAAAAAAATGTGTGTATTTTTTTGTTGTCTGCAATTTTAGTTAAAAACATCACAATTTTAATTTTGTTTTCAAAAATTTTATATTACTTATGTAATATAAAAGATTATATTACATAAGTAATATAAAATTCTGAAAAAAAACTGTTTTCAAAAATTTTATATTACTTATGTATGTAAATGTATTTAAAAAAATATGTTTATTTTGATTTATAAAAATTGAATGCGATTTTATTACCTATCAAAAAGAGTTTTTAGTTTCGGAAACGTTCAGAAATGTTCAATTTATTTGGATTTTATTGCAGAGCGGAAATGTTTTGACCTTCTGACAAAATATGCCCGAGGCAAAAGAAATGAAGTTATTATCTGTTTCCTTTGTGCGGGTATCGTTTGTGTTTTATCTGTGAGCACCACTGACGAATAATGTTGATTATAGCTGCTTGCTGCTTGCTGCCATCGGTGACGGTGATGATGTGGTCGAGGAGCCTAGAACAGCTCCTCCGTCATAGCCTGTTGCGGGGTCATTAGTCTTTTACCTTTAAAAAACTATTCAATGTCATCGGATTGAAAGGCACTAATGAATAATGCGCCGCCGTCGTGAGTGGTGATGTAACCGTCATTCTTTTTGTACTCATTTTTATAAATAATAATGTGCTCTATTTTGTGATAATGACAAATGTCATTATTATTTTTGTTTCGAATGTAAAACAAAACCGATCTCCGAAAATGGTGACCGGACAACTCAGAATCATGCAACTTCAACACCTCCCGTGAAAAGTAATTAAGTTATAAAATATATATATATATAAGTATTAGGTTAACGAGGTTAGGTTTTGGGCTATTTTTCAAACAAAAATTCATATCTTTTAATGACTTTTGAAAGGGGTGTTGAAATTGCATGATTCTGAGTTGTTATGAAACCACCGCTTGTGGAATTACGTACTATTATTGATTATGTATTGATTTATTTTGTTGTATGATTATATGATTTGAAATTTGTGTTGTTTAATAGAATCTATCGCTTGAAAATTGAACAAATCTGCCAACGACCAACGGCATAAACCTTAGAATATTAAAAATACACTTAGTTTTTCAAATTTTTAAAACTGCGTCTACCAGATAAAATAACAATTTTTCAAAATCAATTTTTGCTTTTTTGTAAAAAAGAATTTGAATTAAAAAGGAGTAATTTCCGGTATTCTCTGGTAATAAATACCCTCGTAAGTATCACCTTAAACAGAATTTCAATTTAGTCATCCTTCCCCATTGTACCAGTGTTCATTGTCGGTTATTTCAACAAACGGAAGGTGTATTGTTTAACGTTTTGATCGTGTTCATTAAGATGATAGACTTCGCTTTTCGGCCCATACAAAAAGGACGCCCGGGAAAAAACACTTTTCTACATCGAAAATTGCACAAAATGAATATATTTTTTTTATACTGCCTTCTAGAGGGTGAAAACTATGTCGGTATGTTTTCGAATTTTCGATGCGTTTCGTATTAACGTAAACATTCACTCTCAAACATGTAAGATATATCAAAAATATTATTTAAGGAAAAAGTGCTGCTAACTCAAGTCTCATAAAGAATTATAAAGTTATAAAAAGCTACCGACGTAGCTTCTTCTTTCTAAAAAATATTTTTTTTTTTTAAATTTAATTTTCGTGACAGTTTCGGTGTAGAAAAGTGTATTCTCCATAAACCCCTTTTCGAGCGATTTCTGTATGTAAATTTGAGTGTTGTCTCATTCGCACATTTCGCATTCGCATGTTTTGTAAGTGCGCGTGAGCTTATTATGAGCGGGACAGAATGACAGACGAGGGTGTTCCGCGTGTGGTTCAAAGTCTAGCCTCTTAAGATACTTCATTCTCATTGTCGAATTAACCTTGCTGAAGATGAGTCATCACTAAAATGGACACATGTGTGTCCTCCGTCTTTGTTGCTTTGAGTGCGATTGAACGTGGTGACAGTTACAGTTTTTTTTATATGTCGGCTGAATCTATCCACTCGTAATAATTATTGGTAGTTTACTATCTTTGCATGAAGTAAAAATATTTTTATAACAGTTTAATCGATAGTTAGTGTCACCCTGTGACATGTTTCAATCCCATGTTGCGGTTTTTTTTACCCTTAGCCCTGCCTACGAAAGTAAAAAATAACAATGTCGCCTACCTAGATAGGGTTCCGTCAAACAATTATAAAATTGTCATATGAAATATTTTGAGAAGTTTTTATTTTTGTAGTTTTTCTGCTTAGTTATCAAGTTATTTTTTCCATTTTTTTTCAAAATTTATTGTTTCGTCCAATTTGATTATGTGTATATGAATACGTTTTGGTAAACCTGTTTTTAATCGTCTTAATATATAAAAATTAATGTTTCTTTGTTTGTCCCGTATACCATTCATTTGATTGCGATGAAACTTTGGTCATTTCGGTCGTTCCTGTGAGTTCTGGCGTTATGAATTTATTTCCTATACAACTAATCCGATTGCGATGAAACTGTGGTGATTTGTTGTGCGCACGCCCACGAAAGTTTCTATATATAATGGCAAGCTATGGCGTTATTATTTTTTTAATATAAAATGTACAAAAGGTGGCGCGCGAGTTGTTTTAATTGTTTATTTCATATGGTTTAGCGGCAGGGAGGGGGAGGGAAGAGTTGAACGGGGGAGAGAGGGCGGGTCGGGCAGTCGAGAAGGAAGACAAGTTAGCAGTAGGGGATAGCAGGGGCTAAATTTATAAAATCCATGCTTACCAGATGGAAACAAAAAAAATATTGTTCAAAAGCCCTTCTGTGAACAGAATTAATGCTTTTTTTTTTTTTGAGTGACGTTTCTACGCATGCTGGGTACTCGCTAGTTACATAACAATATATACTTTGTAGCATAGGTATAAAAGTGTGTCATTTGCTAGAATTAAATTTAGAACACGTTTTTAACCGTTTTTACGAATAAAATGATCGTATTTTAGTATAACATTTTTCTCCGTGTATGAGTGATAGACACGTGTAGCTGAAATTATAAGACCCAGAACAAGAGTGAACACTACATCAATCATAAATGAAACGATGGTTATAGTTTTTTTTTTCAAGATAAAAACTATTAGGGAGTTAAAATTAAGAAAGGAATTAGAAAAAGTTGTGCTATTGCGATATTTTGTCTATTATCTGCGTTCCTGGCGTTGCACAAGTCACAGCACAGACAGTTACAAAGACTGCGTACATTCTATTAATATGCCAGAAGTGAAATACAATTTCTAAGAAGTTGTGGACTGGTTTAATACTCACATAAATATCTTTTTGGTCTTTTCCGGTGCTAAAATAGCGCGAGAGCTGATAAGGATATAATTGACAGGACGTGGAACGCAGGCAGTGAAATACATTATTAGAAGCCTTAATTTAATTATAGTTCAGAAGGGTACGGTGCACTAATTGAATCACTGATTATTAAAAGATACTTCGGTCCCCAAATAAAAAAATCGTTTTCTTGTTTTCTTTAGACTCAGAGCTACCATTTAACACAAAAACATTGTTTGGCATACACATCTGTGAGACAAAATTAAATCGATGAAAAATCGGTTGATTTTTAAAACAACCATCGTCCTGGACTAGGGTTCTAAGGAAATCTCATTTTTACAATGAAATAATCAACTGGGTAGCAACTAGTCCTGTGTCGATCGTGAGTGACCTGCTCATTGAGACCTTCTCACGATCCACCAAAGAACAATCAGATCATATTTTCGTCAACACCCGGGTATTTTCAACACCCGGGTATCGCGATACACTCACACACGCGACTTAAGAATGAAGAACAGTATGTAAGTGTGAGAAAGATAGACATTAGAGACTGCAAGTTCGCAGTGTGTGAACTTCGCACGCGTCAGGCTCGTGGTAAGGCTGGACTCCTGCAACCCTTTTTATGAATTATGTAATGAAATTTTTATGAAATATAATGACTTACTTTAAATACGATTTTAAGGATTTTTTACGTGAACCCATAGTGTAGGAGATATTTAACATAAATCGTAGGGTTTTTTTATTTTGTAAATACTTTTTATTTATTATTTTATCTCGGGAATCGTCATATCTATTTATCTCAGCTTTTGCTCAAATTTTCAAATTGTAAATTAACTTTAACATTAAACTAATTTTAAACGTTATTAATTACGTAAATAGTTGAGTTCCTACGTAAATAATTACGTAGGCGTCAAAAAATAAAACGACGAGTTCTAACGAGGAAGAGGTGCTTACGGTTTTAATATTATTTAGTAGGTACTGTAAATTGTTTTTTTTAGCAGGAGCCCCGCCGTAGCGTACGGCCGGCCTATAGAGGGATATATCGGCTATGTGGTATGTGTCACGTGATGTATAAATGTATGCGGAAGTGTTCGCTTGTCCAGGGGAGTAGTCAATTATTTCAAATTAAAATTGCAAAATTGAACACTGAGTATGTTAAAAATACCTACCTCTATCTAGGAATAACTTACTTTAAGAACCCTCATTTTAATCGAAAAATCATTCGTGAATTTAAGCCTAATTCCTGGATCCAAAATAACTATTTAAAAAAAGTCTTTGTTCTCTGTTTTCGATTAATTTAGCGTTTTACTTATTTAACTAACTAACTAAACTAACTAACCATCACGCCGTTTAACACCTCGGTCTTTACACACTCTTTGCTTCATTCACATTGATGTACTTATTTATTGTCTTCTTATTACTATTTTTATCAACTGTATGATTTTATTAGCTTAAATCTTAAATGATCTGCTCAAAATCTCCATTACCAAAATCCAACGTAATTGTGGTAAATATTTTTTCACATTTTACAATGACAACCAAAAAATGAAAATTATTAATTTTATTTCATTTTTTCCTCGGAACGGGATACAACCCTGGTATCCCTTCCCGTGGTGTCGTATCGTAACTATAAGACAAAAAAAACTTGTATGTATTTGTGAACTTGAATACACTTATGGTGAGTGACGTCAGAAACTTTACCAGACGAGATATTAAGCAACTTCAAAATCTTTAATCTTACACTTGTTAATACGCTGGTATTAAGTTATCGGTAAGGTGTATATAGGTATATATATATATATATTTTCTGTTTTCAGATAACTGATTACATTTTCAAAAATAAAGTCCAAGATAGATGTACCCTCTAAAATAATCAAAACATGGTTATTTTAGTGATTGAAAAAAAAACTACTTGGTCAGGATTCAGGATGACTGGGCGAATAATTAGCTTTACTGTAGACCAACAAAAGGTAAAATGCAATGCACAATGCGATCTAAAAACTGCGATACAATGCGCGGGCCTTTTTTACAAAGTCAATACATCTCACGGGTTTTGGGTGTTTCGGCCGGTTTGGATCTTTGGATCACGAATCACGGGTGACATACGGAGCGCATGTAGATGACGAGTAATCGGGAAGTTTGGATCACGAAAAGAGCGGGTGTTCGCGACCCGCTCACGACGCCAGTGTGACGTGAGTGACTCAGGTCGTGTAAAATGATCGATTGACCCAGCTCTAGTAGCAACAGAAAGCGAAAACATTAATGAAATTGGTGTTTTTGATTAAAAAAATGTTTTTTTGTTTGATTATTGACACACCCTCAGTCCAACACTTTTAAACAGCTCTTACTCGTTGTTTTTTTTAAATAAAAGAATGACTAAAATATCTAATGCGTTTTATTTATATGTATTGCTTTCCATTTCCACGTATTTTTTTTTTTTTTGATTTTCTGACAAAAACTAGACAGTTTTCTTTGATTATCTCAGAATGTGCTTTTATGGTCTTAAGTATCTTTTTTTATTTTTAACTTATTAACTTAAAGAGTTAAACCTCAAATTATAATATTTTAATGAATGGAGATAATATTAGCGAAAGTCAATCGAAAATCAGAAACAGAAAAAGATACGGATACATCTGGGACCCAGTGTCCCACGTATACGTATCTTTTTCTGTTTCTGATTTTCGATTGACTTTCGCTAATATTATCTACATTCATTAAAATATTATAAGTATCTTTTAATAATCAGTGATTCAATTGTTGTATTGGGGTTGGAATGTGTGTTTGAGAATACGATGAAATGTTTATGCATAAACGTCAATGAATCTGGGAGTTTAGAAATAGTAGGATTTTTAGTTTTAATCAGATTCTTGGTAACTCTGTCTTTATTTTCTTTATCCCTTTTGACCTTCTTCAGTTTTCACGACACTAAAATTGTTGAATAATTCGCAAGGAATTTGAATTTACGAAACCTGTTTTATCTATAGTATTATTTTGGCATATGTGGATTGAAAGTTATTGATTGAAAGAAAGAAAATTCGGAATTGTTTTTTTTTTTTAATTATAATATTATACACATAATTAATAAAAACTTAATCAGCATTGTTTTTGCGTTCCCAGGGAGATAGGTACCCTTTTTTCACAGAGTTTTGTTTTTTTCTCGATTTCGTATAATATAAATTTTTAATCAATCGCGAATACCAAAAAGCGATTTTCCTAATGTCCATTAGGCCTACATTTACATAGCATTTCTAGACCATGTCAATGTAACGATATTCAACACATGATTCCGTAACCGAAACTTTGTAGTTTCAAGTTTTCGAAGTTTACCCCTCGCATAATGTTGTCACGATACAGTCTGTTGTTGATATTGATATCGTTTACATTCCCAACCACCGAAGAACCATCACAGAAAGGCAGCCTTTACAAGAATAATGCTTGTCAAGATAAACATTGCTGCTTACTCGTCGCGTTTTATCGTATTCTCAGTATTGTGCTAGTACTGTGTCATTGTTTAGTTTCCATCTGTGGTGTGATGGATGATGTTGTGAGATATCGGAAACTGGCTAGAAAATACCCGAATCGTCTTGACTCGCTGGTCATTCACCCGATAGTATTTCATATTCCGACGAAGAACCAACCATATTATTACTGAAGTAAATTTATGACCACACTGTGTTGTATCTCATAGTACCTAAACCTCTGACATCTGAGTGTTACCACAATCAAATACCATTACGCTGGTCTGATTCTTTGTACATTTTGCGCTTCTCTTGTGGTGATCATTTATTTATTTTTCCCAAGCGGTCGATCGCGGTGCAACTTTTCGATGATTCCAATAACGATGGTCAATTTTGAAAATAATAAATATGTATCCATATTTTAAATTTATAACCATGGATGCTAAAATTTATATCCCGGTCGTAGAACAAATTGGTTTTGCTAGATTCGTGCTTCTCGGTTAAAGATTGGGTTTAGGAGGCCGCTCTGCCAAATTCTACCGATTTCTTACATGTTTTCCTTAAACGTATGAAGTTTTTAAGTTCTTAAAAAAATAATTGTTATTCTTTAAGAAAGTATCTATACATTCCCCACGCCGAAACTGTAATTTGAATTTCTTTATTTTTGAATTTCATTGAAATTCCCTCGATAGAAATAAATCGCGAAGTATGCTCCGAAAATTATTATTTACATGTTTTTTTCTGTTATTTTACAAGTTACATGTATGAAAAAATTCACAGTGTTTCTTAAAATGCTACTTGACACATCCCCCACGAGATTTTTGCTCTTTTCAAACGACTCGTCTTTTATTAAACATTTTCACAGTTTTCGCATGAATTTTATGGTTTTTAATGTTAGCACTCTCGCTCCCACGTTCGTATTGTCGTATCTCTCCATCTTCTTCTTTTTGAGAGGAGTAGCGCGGCCTTAATGGTCGAAGTTTTATTTGTTTATTATGTATTCCTCGCCCAGCTGGGCTTTTACATGTTATTTATTTTATTTTTTATTGACAAAGATCATCTCAATAAGAATAACAAAATCAATCAAAAACAATAACATAATCAATGTTTTGCAGAAACAATTAAAATTAACACTAAACATTCTTGTATGATTCGTGTTAGAAGTCGATTTCAATGATAAATCGAGTAAAAAGTAGCTCCCAATCTCAAAAAGTTTGGAAACCCCTCAATACTTTGTGAATTTTTTCTGGTTTTTCACCTGTGAAATCGTCAATTGTATTTCTTTACTATTGAATCGCGTTCAATATTCCTTCGTAAAAACCATCAAACAAAAGTTAGTCTTGCATTATTTGTAAACGTTTCGTTTCTTTTACGCAGTAGCTTAAAAACTTTCGTATTCATTATGACTACCTCCTCCCTTCTCCGTCTTTTCATGTTCGATCCACCTTTGGCATAATATCTTTATTGATTCCGGGAGGCGCGTTTGTATGTAAGAAACTGATATAGCCCGTCTTTATTCTAAACCCGACTCAGGTCGCCTGCCGTTAACTTTTTTTAGTCGTTGATACGATTAAAAAAGTCGGCTTGCCACATTTCCTGGAATAGTACCACTTATTTGATGGCGATTGAATCTTTTTTTGAATCACGTATATTTACATTTACTCCTGGCTTTCCATTGATCCAACAAAGAATTAACCTTTATTAATCACCATGAACCGGTTATCGATGTAACATCGATATGCAACAATAATGTCTTAAGAACGTGGAAACAACGTGATCCCGAAGCACAGAGGTTAAATAATACGAAACTCCTCACAGTGAACAAAAAGGAAAACAGATTTGATAAATCAACAGTCATTTCATCTTCATTCGTAAGTTCTTTTGCGCTGGCTTTTAATTAAGTAGGTTTGTATGTCATATACCCTTTCTAAACTAATTCCGTTATAATCCTTATCAATATTTCCGCCAATATACCTGACTATAATGTGGTATGCTATAATACAAACATATATATACATGGTGGAAGTAAAATCCACAAATTTTATAATTACTAAGCAAAGAATACAGAAAAAAAAAATAATAAAAAAAAATACCTGACTTTTTTTTTTTTTTTTTATATTAACTCCACACAGGAGGCCCTGAGGAAAATAATTTCCCTCAGGGGCTATGTCATCTTTGAAGATGCTGTGAGGAGGGTCTTTTTGAGGAGAGGAAGGAGTGAACGTGGGTCTTGAAGAGACCCATGTTATAGGAAGGAGGAAACACAGAGGCCGGCAAATCGTTCCACAGCCGAGCTGTTGAACACAAAAACGAGTCGTAGAAGCGTCCCGTTCTCATGTGACAAATGTCAACTGTGTACATATGTTGGGCGCGCGTTTGGCGTGTTTCCCGACTATGCACCGGTGCCGAGGGGATCAATGACGCTAGCTCCTCGGAGCATCTTCCATTGAAATACCGGTAGAACAAGGATAGCATTCCCACCCGACGCCTGTGCTCTAAAGATTGCAATCCGTTTGTTAAGACAGGAGAATCTATCAAGCGGACCGCCCGTTTCTGCACAGAGTCGAGGGTGTTTTTCAGGTACATCGGGGCTCCAGACCAGAGATGGCTGCCAAATTCAACAGTGGGGCGCACTTGCGATTTGTACAGGGTTAGCAGTTGTGTACAATTAAAGTATCTGCGGGCCCTGTACAGTACGCCCAGTTTCTGAGAGGCCAACTTAACTCTGGCCTCGATGGAGCCCCCGTACCTGAGCTGGTCACTTAGAGTTACACCGAGCATATCAATGGAGGACCTGTTTGGAAGAATGCTACCGTTGAAGGAGACTAGATTGTCATTTCGATCCCTTTTAGACGTAATCAGACATGATTGGGTCTTTGCTATAATACAAACATATATATACATGGTGGAAGTAAAATCCACAAATTTTATAATTACTAAGCAACGAATACAGAAAAATAAAATAATAAAAAAAAACTGCCACGACCCATGGGACTATCGCATCCCCGGTTTGGACTAGGTAGGGGAGGAGTTGGATAAGAGTGTGCCTGACTACCAAGATTTGATCACTAAACAAGGCTTAGATTATTTGAAGTAACGTTTCGACTGAACTGTTTCGAAATGGTGGTCTCTCACCAGACCCATTCTTCCTTCCACCCTGGAAAGATTTAATGAAAATTGAAGAATTTTTCCATTATTGTATTTGGGCACGGCTGCAACTGTGCAATGCGACATTATGCAACTTGAATGCAGATCAAATCATGGTAGTATATAGTATCGAGTAGATTATATCGAAGGTCGATAGTGCGGCCACCATTTCGGCCAAATTTGACATGACGCAAAAATCAAGAAAATTAACGTGCATAGAAACTCCTCGAGAAGTTTAAATATTTGTGGCCAGTCGAATTCAAATTACGTTAATTACTTGGTAGGTACTTTTTTCCATCATATTACGAATTTGATAATAAAACAATGAAGTACGTGAAATGCGTAGGTATCTACGAATATTATTTGTCTGGTAATATCGCATTGATGGGCGTAACTTCCGACGATTTTACATCGATGTCGCTGGTACCATAGTAAATTGCGCATTAATAGTTTCATACTCCGCCTACTGGTTAATACAAAATATTTTTATTCAAACATTTAGATTTTTCTTTATTATTACGAAAATTGAGTATTTATGTTGGGGGAGACGAAAAAACATGCATTTTATATTTCAATTTAATAAGATTATTTCACTTACGCGAAGTATTTGACAGCCACGTTTGGACAAGTGAAACGGGACTTATACAACTTCAATTACTACAATATACAACTATTTAGTGCACAAAATAGGTTATTAGGTTCTTAGGCTGGGTAACCTAAGTAATTCGTGCGTATTTAGATTGAAAAAGATCGCAAATATCAAATCCAAAGAAATGGCGGCAAAGGGAATGTTCCGCTCCGTATTATCCATGCGTATCCGTGTATCGAAATTCGAATTCCGTATTATCCGGTAAGCGGAGTATTAAACATTTACCAATTGCGCAATTATTTATTACCCTTACTACATCCATAAATTAATAGACAAGTTTTAAAAATATACATTTCTTGACAATATTTCATAATAGCCATTTTTTCAGTGCGCAAAATGGGACAGGACAAGACTTCAAAAGAAGTGAAACAAGTTTTTAAAAAGTATTCGAGAGCATTCCAGAACATCCCGGAACATTCTGAAATGTTCTGGAATAGGGAATAGAGTACATCATTTGGGAAATAGCATACATCATTTTTAGAAACCTTTTTGAACATTGGAGTAAATTTAATACCAAAACAATACATTTTGTTCTCTTGCGAATCCATTTATTTATTTTCGTGATAATTGGCTTATCAAACAACAGACGTTGCTAGTTGCTACGCCTTCATCAGCGTGAAGAGAGTAATTATTCATATTCACTATAAGACTTCTTAAGAAAATGTCGTTGATCTCTAATATTCAGAATGGCTTGAACGGCTTATTTTTTGCTTGAGTAAGTTTTTCGTATTATCTGTCGTTATTATTTTATATTCTTAAATAATGTGGGCGAGGTGTTATAGCAGTAAATAAATTCCAATTTAATCGTAATCATCTCGCTCCGCAAAACTTCGAAGCAACGTTATTTCTCAGGAGGATACAAGACACATCTGTGATTACTATTTCTAATTACTTTGATACAAACATACAGCGTACGTACACATCTTTAATTAGTTTTGAATCGATCCCACCTTTCATTTTTGAACTCGTAATACTGTAAAAAAAGCTTCTAGATTAATTAGTGTTCTAAATTCAATTTTACCCAGTATTACGTGATCGCATAGGCACTTTGTATTCAATGCAGCGATGGAACACATAGTGAAGCACTCTCGTGGCGTAAATTCGACCTGCACTCGCATTATGCGCTATTATGTAGTCCTATGAAAACTGTACTACCTGCTTCCACGAAATTGGCGAACTGTAGAGGATTTCGTAAAGCGATAAAAACTACATGAATTAAATAACGACAGTGCTGCACATTTTAATGTCACCTCGTAAAATACTCCAATCATAATAAAATTCTTATAGTGATGAGTGATGAGTCTAAATGTGTATCATCACAGAAGCGACGTTTTATCGGTGTCTCAAAAATGGGTGTTAAAATCAAGTTACCGCTACAAAAAGTTTTTTCAAATAGATAGCTTTACGTGTATGGCATGCTTGTGTTCCACTTTTAACGCTATCCTAATGTCTTTATTTTTAAATACATCAATTCGAATTTTGTTTTCTGAAATGAACGCAAGTCTTGGAAGTGGAAATTAACCCTCTTCCCGACTTACCGAAGATAGACTCGTTACCGGTGACAATGCGTTCTATCAACTTTTCGTGGCACTCACACACATTTCTCTTAAATTGGCTATTAGTCGGCCCAAGAGATAGCCCGAAAATTGGGAATATGTATTATAGTTAAAAAAACTTACTTTTATAAGGGGTTATTTATTTTCCTTAATTTTTTTCTTAGTTCTCTTCTGAAGTGCCTCCGTGGACAATAACTGGTACATCATAAACGGATTAATCGTTAGTTGAAAGTTTTTTTTTTTATCTTTCTAGTATAAAGTTTTAAAAGCCTCCATACAAATTATCAATACTACTACTATAATAATAATAAACTTTAAACCTCTTCATACCAATCTCCCTGAAATTCGTTCCCAGTTCCCAAGGCACCTTTCCCGGACTTTTTTCATCTCGGTTGCATAACAACTAGCAACCACCAGCAAGTCCACTAGTGACTAGTAGATAGTGCCTAGTACCGTTCCCCATTATTCGGTGATTGATGCGTTGTAGCCGGGTTCATGGAACCGCACCGCTTTGGCAGACTTCCTAGAATGCTAATCTCTGCGCAGGTTGACTATCTGTGGGACAGAACCATAAAGTGTCTACCTTTTTTCTACCACTTTGTATGGCTTTATCTCGAATCGTTTTGTAAAACTGATGGGTGTATTTTGGGCTTTGTAATGCTGCGAATACATTTGCGAATGCGTGTATACTTCTTAATAAAGCTGAACACGAGACGTTAGTGTTAGTGTGTTATTAGGGGATGTGAATTCATCGGGCGGGAGCTTACGGCTAGTCGATGTCTAGTCACAACAAAATTTAAGGCTGCGTGTACCTACACACGTTATTATTGTGTACAAATCCAACTTACGACTGTATACAAAGGGCGTTATATCGTTTCCATCTTTAAATTATGAATATAAATATGTAGTTTTTTTTAGATAGGCAATTCACCCTAAGGAGAGTGCTTTGATATATGTAGTTTGAATTACAATTGAAGTATAATTGAATGTTTTTATTGAAATGTCAAATCGTCAAGACTCCTACCGTTACCCTCTCAAAAGTTGGTCGTACTGTACTATAGGGCTCACAGATATTGCAGAAAGTAAACAACGGCTGACCCTGTACAAATCGCAAGTCCGCCCTACTGTTAATCTGGCGGCCACTTATAAAAAACCCTCGACTCGTGCAGAATCGGGAGGTCCGTTTGATAGATACCTATATCTTAACACATATATTGCAATCTTTTGAACAGGCGTCACAGGTACTGGATTGTTGTCATTGATCTACCGGTACTTCGGCACTGGTGTATAGTCGGGAAACACGTCAAACATACGCCTAAATTTAAAACTGACAACATTTTTATTATTATTATTGTTTCAGATTAAACAGCGTACCTATTTAATGGGTCCTTATTTCGTTTTTCGGTTGGCATTCCAAAAATTAGGTCTGAAATAATGAATCCGATATCCTTTTCTCCGGTGAACAATTCGTGCGCCGTAATCGTTATCAGGCAGTTGTTATAGGTCTCGGAGGTACGAGCAAGAGCATGTTAATACTATTAGGTAGTGATGGGCACCAACGAAATATTTTAAAGATCGATTATTTAAGTAGTTTAAGACGTGTAAAAAAAATGATGATTTTTTTTTTGTTGGCGTCTAAAAAATTGGATTTCCATGTAAAAACAAAACTCTACTATTGAAAGTCGTTATTTTTTAACCATTCAGAGTAGTAAATATTCTCAGTACCTGAATAGCAAAAAATCTAATCTTCCTCTTAGCATTCCCCGATGCCATAGTCCACTGGTTTCGGGCATTTGGGTCTTTTGTGCGGTATTCACATAGAAAGATAAAATCGTCACTCTAATACTTGGATGGAATGGATTCTGATTAAACCGGAACGGTATTTGGATTACTAGTTCTTGTAATGTTTCTTATGGTGTAAATACATTTTTGAATGTTTCGATTATTTAATGAACCCATCATTTCGAAATGGATGAATGTCGATTACGGCCATCGCTACAGTGAGATAGTGGCAGTCGTCGCATCACTCGACCTGAGAAAGCCGCCGACATCCCCGATTATTGATTGCGGCCATTTAAATCCAAGTCGGGGAGTCGATTCCATCGTCACATTATTTAGCAGGCCGATGATCGCCCGCCTATAGGGCCTGTATACGGTGCCCACGGGGTCTGCGAACTGCCGAGGGGGCTGCGAGGCGAATCTAATAAATGCTCTACGAGGGGGAAATGGAAATTGTATACAACAAACATACCTTCGTACATTGTCAGTTCGATACTTGGAATTATTTCTATTTGACGTGTCTGCAATCTGCCTCGCGGATCTGTATAACTTTTATTGTATATTTAATGATGAAATTCGTGTGTATTATTAAATCTATGCTTCTGTCAGTGTTTCGGATGCCTGCGAAAGTCCCAGGCTTGCCTTTTTCTTTTTTTCCTTTTTTTCTCATCTACTAATCTACCCCTATCGTAAAAAACCATTCCAGTTTGTGTACCTTAAAAATCGTTCGTTATTTCCATGACTGCGCCGAGAGGCGCACCGGCGGACGAGCGTTTTTTAAGCCTTACTAAACGTCCATTCTCACTTCTCACTATAAAGTAGTTTCATCTGCGTACCCGATGATGTAGGGTTTGTTGTTGAGGCATCCCAGTCTATAATGGGTAGCAAGAATAACTTGACAAACACAAGAAGTTCACATTATCGTGAAGAAACTAAATTGTAGGAATACTATTATGAACGCTTGTGATGTTATTATGGCGACCATGCAAATAAGTTGTTCAGAATTCCCTGATTTTAATTAGCAATCTTCTCTCCCCGGAAAACAATGGGCCCATATCAGTTGACAATGGATGGAAACCGTTGGAAACAATAAAAATACGCGGCGACTTCGGAAAATATACTTGGCCTTCATTTTGCAGTATGACAAGTAATGTACAAATCCTATTCATAATAATGTCAATTTCCCAGTGAGGCGGGAATTGAAAAAAAATTACATTTTATCAAGAAAAAAAAAGAGTATATTTATAAAATTTCTTTCTCTCTAAACATTTCTTAAAATGTGAAAAACCGAACTCTTACTTCTAAGGTACATAATTTGCATATTCACAGCGATATTTAAACTTATCTGTACCTACAATAATATTTATCAGCATCGAGTCACTCGAATAATCCTTTGTATGTACTTAGTATATGAAGTGTACGTGAATAAAAGACTTTAAAATCATAAATATACACATGTTTGTAATAATTATCAACGCAACTAATAATTTGGGCTATTATGTGAAGATGGGGGGGAGGAAATTTGGAAAGTTTCCGACTATACAGTTGCAGTCAACTACTGACTACACACATAACATAATATAATAATATAATTCATTCACATCTAGTCGACCAAAATAACAAGCTGTGATGTCTTGATTACAATCAGTAGCCATTGTAATAATTAGCATAGAGGAATTCAGCAAACACTAAGCGATGCATGCAGCGCTGTGCTGTCCTCCGTCACAGTCTACATAGGAGCCGAGTTTTGCTATACCCATGATTAGTAGGGCGTTCATCCACACGAAAAGCCCACAGCCTTGACATCCTGTCAATTAAGTCATTCAGAAAATGTATATATTCAATAGAGTTTACTACGCAATAATTGTTCAATCTGTATTTAAAAAGTGGTATTATTGGCTGGGGAGGACGTATTCTGATAATATTTTAAATTCACAATAATTTAATGGATGTTAAATCCAAAACAAAACCATCAACACTTTCAACAAAAAAAAACCTTTTAAGAAAATTCGATGTACCTAAAATAGATAAAATGTATATAAATAGTAGGAGATTTTCAAACATTGTGAGATTATTCATAACCAAGGAATATTTGTCTTTCTTTTTTAAATATTTTATTAAGATGATACGCCACGTTGTGCAACATTTGAAATCGGGCCGCTAATAAAAACACTGCTTATGTAGACGGCGATAAGTTTTAAATTCCCGCTTAACACCGGACGCCCGTTTTGATTTATGCGAGAAAAAACATTACCAAAAAGGAGTTTTATTTTAGTTTAGGCACAAATATTTTATTATTTTTAGGATCGTTTTCTAATGAACTTAATTGGCCACATTATGCAACAAAACCATAACTAAAAGAAGATTTGAGCTTTAAACCGGTTTTTATAGGCCAGATATTTTATTTTTTCTGGGCTCATAAAAATGCTCGAATATCTCAATTTCCTGTTAAATATTTAATTAAAGAATCTAAAATATATCCAAGCGATTTAACTTTCAAACCAAAAACATATGGTTTTGCATATTACTTTGTGCTTCGCCTCAAGTCGAGTCTCCAGCGACAACATGTTTTCAAAACATCTGACTAAAACGGGAAGGCAGAGAGGGCCACGATGTTTTTGTTTTCCGTGGCCGATGAAAAGAAAAATGTTGTGTCCCCGACTATGCATCCACAAATGTGTAGGTACGTGTTTTTGTCGAAGGAAAACTTAATATGGACGTACGTACAATATAGTGTAGTATGTAGTACATTGTATATGTATTATGATTTAATTATTGGAGTAAATTTGAGCACTAAACACAAAAACTTGCTTTCTTTGCGGTGAAGAAAGGCCGTACGATTATTTGATGTAGTTAATATATATACATCTGAGAAAAGTACGTAAATAAAATTGAAATAAACTTCTTCAAACACAGAAAACTTATCTTTTGGCACTATTTTAATTAAAAATTAATAGATTACTTAGTTTTAATTACGTTTATTGTTTAAAAAACCAACATGTTTCGTAGGCAAAGCTTACTTCATCAGGGTTTACTTAAAACTTAATTTACTTATTAAGTTAACCCTGATGAAGTAAGCATTGCTTAGGAAACACGTTGGTTTTTTAAGCCAGTGGTTAAAACAAAGTAATCTATTAGTTTAAAAAATAATTTTAAACTATTTGGTTTGGCCCACCCTCTGTTGCAAAAAGTTTACGCTTTGCAAAAATTATTTGAAATGTGCCCACAATCCTTGGAGATTTAATTTCGTTTAAATTGAATGGAATGTAATTTCAATAAAGCGGTGTGATATATTTTTCAATGAAACGCGTTTAATTGACACATTTTACAACATCTGATAAGTTGATGTGTGCTTTACGTCCTTCGTACGAAGCGATTAGGAGCGATGTTTTAGATTTCAGAGGTAGCAGCAGTAATTCAATTGATAAAAAATATATGCGTTTGTTATATTCCTAATTATCTTCCAGTTCTAATAATCTACACGTTAATTTTGCATGTGTGTTTATGTGTATTATGTTTATAATAATAATAATAATGTTCCGATAATTTATATAGCGCCGTTTTTGTGAGAAAATCACCTCAAGGGCGCTTTACAACTTAATCTATACATTCAACATTTGCGTTATAACTAAGATTGATAACTGTGACTTAAAACTAAAACTTATAACTAGTGACATAACATTAAGACTTATCTATAACTAGTGACTTAAAACTATACTTGTTTATATGGGCCTCAACACGGGTAAGGCAACCAATGAGGCTCACAATATCAAATAATGTTTTAAAATTCGTAATGTTATTGTATCAATACAATAATAAATATTTAATACACAGGTACTGTTTATTTTTGATTTAGTAGATGCCCCTCTAGCAAAAATATTCCATGAATTCGAATGTTAGCTCCAAACTATTTAAAAAATTTAAATTGATATTTTCCCAAGCAAGAAATACTAAACATATGGGTTGTTTAAAAAAAAAATTGAATAATTCATAAAATATTTGAAGTTAATGTTCACGTTCTGCGTAAGTTGTATTAAAGTTCTGTGATTATTTCTTTTTTATGAAGCAACTAGCCTATTATGGTATAATAACGGAACTTGAATAGAACTTACACGGACGTGAAAATTAACTTCAAGATTTTGACGAATTATTCGACCCAGTTGTTTCACAGAATTTGAACAACTCCTTAAATTTCGTTAAAATTTTAACTTTAAAATTAAAGTTCTGTTTATATTTCATTCAAGCTTGTGGCCCATAATAACTGGAATAGAAGTTCTGTAAAGTTTTATTCAAGTTTTGTTACTATATCATTACTTGTCACTACTGTTTCACACAACTGAAACAATAACAGAACTTGAATAGGACTTTCACAAAGCGTGTATGTTAACTATGAAATTTTATGAATTGTGAATTTTGTGAAAAACAACCTTGCCTAAAACTCAATTTACAACAAAATAACTGTAATTGCTTTTTAATCGGAATGCTTGGTGGGATGTAACTATCTTGTGAATTTGAGTCCATTTAGAGCTATTTCCGAAGAATGCTTCATGGAACACGCGATACAGAAAAGCGATACACTAAGATAATAATTAAAAGAAATTGTCATTTTCCGTGTCGTCAGGTTGCCGCTCTTTCCGCCGGCGGGAAATGTGAGTCACAGACTGAGGGGGTTTCCCCCCCACTTTCCGCATCCCAATCTCCCCCTCCGACTTCCGGCGGCGACGCTACCGCTTCCGATTTCTACTGAGCGCTAGACTAGGTTTCACTGATGAAAGACTAACCGACGATTTATAACTCTTGTCGCGTGACAAATATTTGTCTTTTGAAACTACTCGCAATTTGAAACTACTTGAAATTTTTAAAGCGCCTGGTGTTTTGAGTAAGTGTAGGCCATGAATCAGAATATACAGCCACCGTGTTTAATTATTTATTGGTTGGTTATGTTTCTCCCGGTTTCTCAAGTTTCGGTCAGCACGTTAATCTGTCTTTGTGTTATCTTATTTTGCGCGAAGGCCTGGTAACAGATGGTTTGGCTTCGCGCACTATCGTAATCGTAATGGTTTTGTCCTCCCACTCACGAAATACTCGGGGACAGAATGGATAAAATGTTGTCACGGTCACCTATATTACCTGTGCGGTGGCACCCAGAGCAATAACGATATTATTTATTTGTAGGTGTCTTATAAAGGTTATTGTTATCCCGTTTAAAAAAGTATTAAAATAGATGTTAATAGTATTATACTTAATATATTTATTATTTTTAATGATTCCTATTCCTGAGATTCGTCCTCTCGAGTAAAACCTCAATCATAGCTAGATACCCACTCTTCATCGAACGGAAGCAAATAGTCGAGTTTTACATTAATTATTTTATAATTTTTCTTTAAGATTTTGTTTTTTGTATACCTTTAGACGTATAGCGTATGTGCCTAGTACAGCGGTTTATTTTAATCAAGGCTCTGTGAGTATTGTGATACATCTGCGAGTATCAACATTATATATCTAGCTAGAACAAGGTTATTTTAAATAATTATAATATTGCACATCTCACAATGATGATGAATGGCAGATGCGTTTGTTAATTATTATGACAGGTATAAAAGAAATCACGATTCAGTTGAAATAGTTGAAGATTCCTCTATATATATATATATATTAAAAGCAATAGAATTGTAAGGACGGAACGGCACAAAACGTCGTTGCATATTTAATATGAACAATTTGACGATTTTGACGAAAATGAGTTAAATATACAGTTATCTTTCTTTTTTCTCCATCTTTTACAATATGAGCAATGTAAAAATATCAAATATTTAAGGCGATTCAATGTGAGGACAATCAAAATGGTACATATAAAGAAAGTAATATCCTCTGCATACCACTACACAATTCAATTGCCTTGGTATGTACATAATATTTACATCATTTTGGTAAATTAAATATTTTGACATTATTATGGTATTTAAAATTATGACGAAAACTGTATATAGAATATGAACCATGTGAGAAAAACTGCATAGAATATGAAGCATGTGAGAAAAACGCGTTAAAATTCAATTTTATAGCATAAAATAACTCAATTTTTCATAAATATATTCTTATAATGAACGAAATATATTTTTCCTACTTTGTCCATAAATAGAATTGTTATTTTCCGTTTCGTTATTTTATTAAACAGTTTTTATCGATTTTCTCTGAATGTACTCAGTCTGTAATGTGCTTCATACTCTGTATGCAACGACGAAAAGTAAGTATTGAGACATATTTTAACAGGTGGGAGGCATTAATTTATTATCGTACCTTGTTATTGCAAATTTTATTTACATATAATTCCCACGTCATTTAAATTCCGAAATGATATTTTATGCTTTTAATATAGAGTAAGGTCAGTTTTTTGATAACTAGTTTAATTTTAATTTAGTAATACCACAATGATATATTTTTATTTTTTATTTTGTGAAAATATTTTTATTTGTCAGTTTTATGAGTGCAGTTCGAAAACAGCGACGTATATTTCGCCCCCACCAAACACGGATCTATAATTTGCTGATTCAATAAGTGCGGTGAGAGAGGGCGCTCCAGATAGAGCAGATCCCCTGGACTGTACTAGGGTACCTACCAACTATGCTGATGGAAATAGTTCCTACCTAGTTAGTAGTTGCGAGAGGAAATGTGATTATGTTTCCACTTTTCTCACGTCCACTCTAACAATACTAATTTCCATTATAATTTATTCTTGTTGATCCCCGTGGAACTAGACCGAGTCAAGCACCAATGAAATAATTTAATTATCTAAAGATGTTTATAATTTTTATATACCTACTACATTTTTATTGTCGTTGCGTCAATATGTCTGCGGCTCGATTATCAATACGTAGGTTCTGTCTGAGTAATTTTGTGTCTGGCGCTCATAGCACATACATATATCAATGTCGGCGCTCTAATTTTTTTGCCGTGTGATGGGACCAACTGCTGTCTTTAAATCGCAAAATTAAAACTATTTTTTATTGCTTAAACAAATTGAGCAAAAAATTACGATTATTATGGCATTTTATTTTTATGTTGTCGAATAAATTTTCTACAGCGAGTCTAAGTTTCCCATATTTGTAATACCGCCAAAACGGTATTTTTATCGTGTGACGTCATAAGCGTTGGCCGGCTTAGAAATATTTTTCACTGTAGTACTTTGTTGTTCGTTGACGTGCGAATTTGGCGCCGTTGCCAACCACGGACCGTTTTGGTTTTGTCGGTTTTTGATCGTTTTTAAAATGAATAAATCAGAAAAATGATCTTTAAATATTCCATACATTTTCAACAGAATCCCTCGTTTGTGAAAATACCCTATTAGCCTTTCTGCTGTCGATATGGCAACCGTGAAAAAAATCCTGAAATAAAATAGCATCAATACAGATGTTTCAAACTAAACGTGCGGAAAATGGATTTAGTCTTTGAAGTGTTAATGCATTTATATTCATTCACCTACACCATTCTAATGGCTGAACTTGTAAGTCTGCTTAATTCCCTACATAATCCTCCTGTACTTTCCACGGTAGTGTTGATATGGCCTGCTGCTGACTGGTGGTTGTGCATGGTGGCTGCGTGGTTAACGGCGGTCAGCAACGAGCGCCGATCCTAATTCACTCTCATCATTAATATCAATCAGACCGACACAGCGTTAGTGTGGTTCATTAGCAGATAATCGATCAGGCGGAGTACAACACGTCAGTCAGTCTCCGTCCCGTTTAACCAAATCAACCACTGTGCGTGTTCTCGTAGAGCTTAGACATGCAGAGTATCCGATATGATGTACGGCTCCGAAGGTTGAGGCAATGATGTGATATTGGTTCACTTTTGACATGTTTGTGGTATTATTGTACAACGTCATGGACATATTTACATTTTAGTAAATTTGTATGTTTATTTGTATATCATATTATACTGTGTCATGCGCACTTCTATGTACATGGTGCGGGTTAGAGCTTGCTACTATTTGGAAATACCCTTTAAAGCCGATGTTGTGTAAAATTTAAAACACCTGTATTTATTTAATAAATAAATGCAATTTTTGATTTTAAATCATTTTTCCGGCTAACGTAGAGGACAATAGTAGAAGGGGGAGTTAAAAGATTGGGGTGTTGCCTCCGTATATATAAATATAAAATCTGCTATTTACACAGTATACAAAACTAAATATTTATTCCGTCACAGAGGAAAGAACCGACCACGAATGGGGCACGATTCAATAATAATTGTTATTCACTGGTTAGTGTCGTAATCGATTGGGAACACGCTGTAAAGGAAACAATGCAAACCGAAATGCAGTCGAGCATTCATTCGATGTCCTATTAGTAGAACTTCAGATTAATGTAATGTCGCCAGCAGATTTGTTATCCTATAGATAGGATACAGGTATACATCTTTAAATGATATTATTAGTGTTTCATTTTACACATTTTTACCGTGCGTCGAATTGCTCTGATGAGTTCGATCAAAGTTCGAGAGGTTTTACTGTCCGGTCAGTGGCTGAGTTGGCGTCGCGGTTTCAATTCCTTGGCTGGTTAATTCTGGTCTGGTGTAGTAGAGGATTTTCAAATTATTGTCAGGTTATAAGTACCCCGGGTTTTTTTTTGTCTTTCTTTAAAAAATTACTGGCGTCTAATATTTGCACTAAGTATCAGAAACTCATTGATGTCAGGTTTTCATCCTTTCTTTTATCAGTGATCTAAACACGAACACACGGACTGCATCTGGGGCCACCCGGCATTGCATTCATAAAGCACGATAACGCAGTATCACGTTATTCGATCATAATGAAATCTCATTGTTCAGATGCATTGTTGATAAACCGATTGGCAAGCCGACCGGTCACCTTATCATAATAACGTACAATGTTAAATTAACGTAAATAAAACAAAGTAATTATTTATGTATTAACTGAATTTAACTTATGAGCTTTTCAACACAGCGCTTATAAAAATAAGTAAGTTTTTTTTGGGTTATATTATAGATATTATAGATTTCAACCATTGACATTAAAATTAATAAACGGGAACAAATCGTTTTTTTAGAATGGTGCGCAAATTGCTGACTGCGTATAAAACTTAACTGAAAAATTCCAAATCGCGTAAACAAAAGTTTGGGCTTTCTTTTACATTAACTCTAACAGGAGGATTTGAATAATTTCCCTCAGGGCCTATGTCATCTTTGGGCTTGTTTCCAAAATGTAATATTTGTCACACTATTTAGTTACACCTCACTCAATTTTACCGTCGCTACGTCCATCCGAGATCCTGCGCAGTAAAGTGCCACAATGAAAGGTGTTGCAAATCTTTGCATTACTTAGCGAACTTTACTTTTCTGCTCAGGGTCTGGTTATTTCAAAGTGCGCTCTTCGGTAATCAACTTACCCGTTATCCATACTTGTAAAAAAACCGCTATATACTTAGCGACTCTGTAATTTTCCGTAAACAAAATCGTTAACAGTCGTATAATTATTTATTTAGGTGGGTTATTCTTAGTTTGCTAACATTCCATAATAATATGAAACTCTCGGTAAACATCGCTTTGCGCTGTTGATCAGCGACGTACTACTAGGATTATGAGTAATGCAGTATAGTGATGTGTATTAGGATTATTATTTGGTCCTGTGCGCCGCGCTGCTCGCTGCAAGCACAGAGCACAGCCCCTGACTGAATAGTGGCGTTGGTTGGTCGGCAGGGTGGGTGGGTGGATGGTGATTGCTGGTGACTGGGGAGGTGGGCCGGGAGGAGAGCCGCGGGGCGTCTGCCGCCCGTCTGCCCGCCGTATCGATTCGTCTGGCCGGTGTGCTGTGCAATTCAACAACACGTTCCTATTAGGTACTACACATAGTATACATCCATCTGCAAGCGAACAAACAAGCACGGTGGAACTGTGTGAATTGGATTCTAGCCTACCCGGCGCTCTATCGCTCTATGGGCTTATTATGCTTAAAGTGCTCGTTTCAAAGTACTGATGCAACGGTTCTTACTTTTACGATTGCGATTATAATAATAAATAAAAGTACGACTAAGATTTTGGATATTTATTTTGGATGGAAGTAATTCACAACGGCTGGCTAAATTCATTTCAATTCTCTCATTAATGCTAAAATATTTCTTTACGGTGTGCATTATCTGACGCAGCACTTGTCAAATGACACACTGTACATATTCTTTGAATTACAATGTTGACTGTATTTTTAAATTGGCAATTACTAGGTATCACGTTATGAATAGATAATGATATAAATGTTTTAGAAATGTTGTAATCTATAATATTTTTGTCTGCTTGCATCTTTCTTTCTTGTATAAATGTCATTTACTTGTATAATCATGAAGATATTTGAAATGAATATGTTTACTCCACAAATCACCTTTCGCCTTCCATGATAAATAGGACAATGTTTTCTCTTTCTGCTGTTCTGCCAATCTTTCACATAATAATAATAAGAGATTTTTACAATCCTCGACTTCAATAAATATTATGTAAATTCCTGGTTTCGTTTATTTGATAGTTCTCTGTTCTGTAAATATATCGTTTTATCTACGAGTACATAGATAAGTAGGTATTTTATTTGGGTTTAGCAGCCATATAAACTTCATTTTTATATAGTTTGTTTAGCGCTTTTGATACCTGTCAATGTAGGCCAGTGGTTCCCAAAGTAAAGTGGTCCGTATGGACCCCCAGGGGTCCCGGGGATCATTCAGGGAGCCCCTGAACAATGTCAGGGGTAGACGCATTTTTATTAATATGGAAGTTATTATAAATATTAATGTACAAATTATTAGCAATTTTTACGTCCTAGGTAAATGTAGAATTCATAACCCACAATTCTCAATTAATTCATTAAGGAATTTTGGCAGCATCACTCATTCTCTACGCCGGGGTCCATGGGCAAATTTTGACTATGAAAAGTGGCCCATGGGCCAAAAGAGTTTGGGAAGCACTGATCTAGATTAATTTGATAAGGGTAAAATCTTACAATCATACATAAAGATAAAAAATTGCGTTAATAAAATGATAATGTTGGTAGTTCTTAGACGAAGTATGAGACAGTTAAATATGACCGAAAGAGATAGGGTAGAATTAGCTCAGTGGTTAGAGCAGATCCTCGGCAAGGTTAAGATCCTCGGTTCGTATCTTTTTCTGATTTTTTAATTTAAATTGTCTTCAATTCTTTTATCCGAAAACTGTTTGCGAATTACAGCTTCAGATGGGCTTGATTCGAACGAAAATGTTTAAAATGGAACCTTTAAAATATTTCGATGAAACGAGACGAAATGGTGTTTGCTGGAATTGTGGGTGACACACATCTGTAGGAAAGAACAAGTTCCAAAATTTTAATTCTTTTCCATCAAGGTGATGGTTATGGAGTGGTAGGATCTGAATAAATGACATCCAGGTACCAAACTTCGACGATTCGTTATTTTTATTTTAACACTGGTTATTAAATCAAAATCGTACACTTGGACTCCGATAAGGTTGATTGTTTTAGTGTCTCGTAAAGATAATTGGCGATTTCGATAACAAAGATTATTTTAACCCTTATTTACGATACATCTAAATCTTAATAATTAATATTTGGAAGAAAAATTATTCTAAATGGTTACACTTTTTAGTGGCACTATTTATTTTATTAAAAATACAAATAACTTAGTTTACATATACATAGCTTTATTTTTGTACTTTATAAAACTATCTATAATAAAACTAAGATTTTTCTTAAAACTTAAAACTTTCGCGTTTGGGTCTCACCCAGGCGTTCCGTGTTCGATTCCTCGGCTGGCTAAGTCCTCCACCACAACACAAGCGACATCTTCCGCTTAGTGTGGTGGTAGTAGGAGATTTTCAAATGTTGTTGGGTTATTCGTAACCCGGGAATGTTTGTATTTCTTTAAAAAAAAAAAAAAATTATGTACATAAAAATAAAATGTAAAATAAGTTATTTGTCTTTTCAATAATCTTAATTACTGTTTTAACCAATTTGTTGAAGCTTTATATCTAGGTACCTACTTTTCTTAGAGTCCAATCTAATTGGAAATTGAGTTTGGCCGGTTATATTTAAATTCTCAGACGTATCGCATAATAATAAATAATAAGAAAATGCATACAATAATAAATCCCGAACGGGGATTGTTCTCCATATGGAAACTTTAAGATTGACTAAAACCTGAATCCTTTCAGTAATCCTTTATGTCATTGTCAAACTATTCCAGAGTGGAAGATACTCTAAGTATCGCCCTGGTGTAAGACCACCATTCAGAATTGAAACGTTGCTTGAAATGGCTTTAGCCGTGTTTAGTGACTAGATCTGAATAGCCAGGTACATCCCCACCTTCCTCTTCCTCGTCTCCTTCCCTTTCCCTCTTACCTTCAGCCTCATAACATACCCCAATTGGGGATGCCATAGCCTCACTGGCTCCAGACGGGAGCAGTTGGGACTCTTGTGAGGTATTCACTACAAAAAAAAAATCAATTAATGTGGTATCACACAGCTACCGTGATACTTGAACTGATAATTAACCGAGCAAACATAGTAACCCAACACCCTCAATAATCAGTTCCCTGCAAGTCTTTACCTATTCACGTTGTGATGCAATGTGCAGTAGGACACAGCAGGCAGGTTTTACAGACTGGGCAGAAACCGTGGCGCCCCGGTCCGTTGCCAAATTACTGCAGCGATGATTGCAGCAGGGACGAGCTCCTGTTCGCTATTCGTTATTCGCCTTGTTAGTGTAATCACTGTACCAATATTTAGCCACTCTGCCTGTTACACCAGTAGCGGACAAGGGATAAAAATTGGCTACATTTATTTCTAACAGTATAGAAAATCTACAGTCTCTAGTCTAGGTTGATCGAAGTATGTAGGTAAATGTTTAATGCTTTGACTTTTCTCACAACATTAAATATTGTTTTAAAAGTTCAGGGTAAAAATTTGTGCCATAGATTAGCACTTAAACATGTACCCCCTTACTTACAATTGCGATATCCGCCGACTCATCCTTGTTTTCTTAAAGTTGCCCGTAAACCTGGTTTAAAGCCGTTTTTACCATACACACGCAATTATAATAGGTAAAGTTTTTTTAAAGTCGATTTAACCATACACACGCAATTATAATAAGTAAAGTAAAGTTGTTGCGACGTAATACGACGCGTACTAGTTATACTACGATTATAAGTAAGGGGGATAGAAAATACGATACAGGAGTATAATTTTTCCAGCAGCAATAAATCTTGCCGTTCGGCTAAACCATACCGCGGATGCAAAACTTGTCAACCTTTTTTTTCGAGAGACTTTTTTTTTTAAATATACAACAGAAACGAAAAGAAGTGCCTACATTTTGCTGTTTTTTTTCGGGTAACGCATGATAATATATATATATATATATATATATATATATATATATATAGGTAATATATAAAAATTCAAAACTACCCGACCTTACGCAATGAATTTTGCTAAATTAAAATATGATATTATTAGAATTGTTGGCACTTACGCACCTCGCAATGCTAATTTTATAAATATAATAATATTAGTAGGTACTAATGTTAGGTACTAATACTTAATGTTCCAAAATAATAACGGCATAAAAATACATCTCGTCGTGAACCAAAATTTTTTTGCGGATTCTTGTAATTTATCTCTCTAAGAATTTTGTTTTTTTTCTATAATTTTTTCGGCATTCTAAGCTTTTTGAAGCATCACAAATTACATTAGCCAAAAAAATCCAACTGACTCGATTTACTCGAAAACGAAAACTCAAATTTGAAAATAGTTATTCCGCAAAATTGACACTGAATGTGGTGTGCATTCACCAATATCCCGCTTGTACTACTAGTTTCCAGACAAATGTTCAAACCTAGGCCATAAGTGCATGAAACTGATCGTGATTGTTGGTCAAAATAAAATAAATAGGTGGAATGCATACTTATTACGTGTGTGACCTGTAACGTAGAACATTTTAACATAAAAATTTCGTCTGAACCAAATAGCAGATATAATATTCAGTCGTGCACGTAACTCGCTCTAAAATTGCTCAAACGCAAGAGACCATCTTTTGACGAAATGTGAGTTTCCGCCCGCTATCTGGCCTTAAGCAACACCTACGTAGAAGTGTAGGCCATTGAATGGATAAAATACCAGGTAACCAGAATAACATCAAAAATATTGACTCGGTTCATTGAACTCTGGAATTCGGATTTGCTTTGAATTTAAGAACAGGTACAGGAACAAATATGTAACTCTGATGACAAAAGGGCGTATCTCGTCGTATTTGGAGTTTTTTTAGGAGAGCAAAAAAACATTTTTTTATCGGATTTTTTACATTTTATTACATGTTTCGCTAACACGGTTTTAATTACGCATTTTTTAAATCAAATTAGCAAAACATTAAAATGTATTCAAGAATCCAGCATAAAAAGAAAGATTCTGGCTTTCCTAAAAAATTTCAAATATGAGATACGCCTCTTGGTTATCATACCGACGAATTAATTATACATTAAAAAAATGCCAGACAATAACAAAATATCAGGAGTACAGAAATTTGATTGTAAATTTTCATTTGGTTATTATTATAAACATTTATTGCTCTGTGATAATAATTGTTAAAAATCGCATAATAAGGAAACCATTTATATTTTTTAAATGCGTTTATTTTTTCCCGAGTTTTTACGGATCTGCGCTAGTAAGTAATATTATCACATTTTATTTAAATTCCGAGGAATGATTTCATTTGAGTGAAGTTTTATTAAAAAATCTTACTGAAACAAACAAAACGACTATGGAACTCTACGGATGCCTCTGCTGCATTTTCTTAAACCGAGTAGGTACACGCATTATATTACCTTCATTTCCCTAACCGTATTTATGTATATTGTCTCTGCAGCTGGCACATGATTACACACTACACTCCTGTATTCGAACATTCCTCTCCGGTATTTGATATTTTAAACACATGGGTTGTATTTGTACCCTTTGTCAGAAGAACTCGACGGATTGTCGTCTGCTGCTGGGTTGCGCACATTCCAGTATTGGAATTCCATTCCTCAGCGAGAATTACTAGCCCATCTCGACTCAGATTGTGATGGAGGATATTGTCGTCATTTATCTAGAATTTCCTCCAATCTCAAGTTGGTCGGACCCTATAGGCCGCGAATTGGCCCACGTGTGACGGTGAAGCACAAGTTCCTCCAATTAAACCTTTACCGGTAGCGCCAATGTTGTGCCCCACTCGATCTTGGCATCCACGGAACCACAACTCGTTGGACTACCGCAACTGAAATCTTATACCACACTATTAATACTACATATTAATTTTTTTATTCACCAGATTTACAGGAACGGGTTTAGTTTTTCCCATAGGAAAAACTAAACCCTTTCATACACTTTTCCATATAAATGATCATCTAGTAAATCCACGTTATGCAAGTGTATTATATAAGTATAATTAATACAAAACAATACAAGAACAACACGTTAATCTACCAAACTATTAAATGGGAATATAATTCACCGTCTCCAGATATTTTCATATCAGAGGGTTCGGCTCTGTGGAATTCCTAATTTGACCGATAAATCCTACTGATCCCTCAATATAAATATTTAAAAAATCTTTCGTAATTCTACATGTATTTAAAATGACTGATTTTTGCATTTTTATATACAAATTCTTTGACAAATCTAATATGCCTAAATTTTTAATAAGAGAGCTAGGTATAATGCCAGTAGCCGAAATAACAAAAGGTAATATTTTTATAGTCTGAGAATGCCAAATTCTTTTAATTTCATTTCCTAAATCTGTATACTTTCTTATTTTTTCAGAAACAGATTTTTGAATATTACAGGAATTTGGAATAGCTACATCAATAATATAAGTTATTTTTTTAATTTTGTCATGTAAAACTATATCAGGTCTATTATGACCAATTGGTCTGTCTGTTAGTATAGTTTTATCATAGTAAATTTTAAAGAAATTATTTTCTAAAAATGAATTTGGTTCGTATTCATAATATGGTACTATATTATGACAGTCAATCAAGTTATGTTTAATTACCAAACTTTGGTGAATTATTTTTAAAACCTGATTGTGCCTAAATGTATACTCAGACGGCGCTAATATAGAACATCCTGATATAATGTGTTCTATAGTTTCCGGAAAAGCCATACATTTTCTACATAAATCATCTATTTGATTTGGATCTTTGATTATATGCTTCCTATAATTTTTGGTATTAATTACTCTATCTTGAATAGCAAGCATAAAACCTTCTATTTCTGCGCTCAACTCTCCAATACTCAACCACTACATATTAAAATAATTAAACATATTAATTAGGATAGTGTTATAATTTCAATTTCGTATGAATTATTTGTATTGCACATGCGTATGTCTTTACTAGTAAACGCGGTGAAAATTTTATACAATTGATAAACAACTACATATGTCAAAACCTTAATGATAAAAACGTTTAATAGTAACTGACATAAAATTATTCTTTGAAAGATATAGTGCATCGTATGTATAGTACACATACAGTGTTTATATGTATAATCAAAGAGAGTTGGTTATCTGTTCTTTAGATCGAATTCTCATAGAATTTTGGAATATTTCGAAGGTATTTAAATATGCTTTATGTTTCTACTTTCGAAGATGTAAAAATAAATAAATACCAAAATAATGATAAAAGATCCACATATTTTTACTCCAAACGTCGATTGTAGAGACGGTACGAAATTTTGAAAACACATTTCTTTTATTTAGCGAATCTGAAAGAAAACTATCGCCTCATTTTTTTATCTCATTTATGTAACTAGCAGTTTAATGAATAAAGAAAATTAAAAAAAAAAATACACAATTAAAAATTATAAAAATATTATAATAATTCCGG
The DNA here is from genome assembly GCA_951813805.1 of Limnephilus auricula. Lineage (NCBI taxonomy): Eukaryota > Metazoa > Arthropoda > Insecta > Trichoptera > Limnephilidae > Limnephilus > Limnephilus auricula. The sequence goes on from OX638410.1 coordinate 7,960,812, forward strand.
AGAAAATAAAATAATATAAAAAGGAGAAAAAAAAAACAACTAAAAATTACATTTTCTATTATTTATTGTTAGCGGTATCTAAACGCTGATTTCTCGGATTTATATTTATCTGCACGTTAGTGTACACACATTAAACATTATTTATTAAAAAAACATCGCTTTAATATAATTCTTATTAAATTTACCAATTAAAAAATAATATTTCCGACATAACCCACTTTTTCAAGACGGGAATTTCAGGTGTCGGTCTGCTGAAATGCAACTCTGCCGCTCTTTCGGAGCAAGGTGAAAAACAATTTTTATTATTACCAAATCGAATCTGAGCATGTATAGTCTTTATGCAATGTTAAAAATACTGGTTAACGAGTGAAAAGTGTTATTTTTATTAGTACCTAAGGCAGGTAATCGATTGTCTCTTAGAGGAGACGATCGATTTTGGTACAATGCAAACTTTCTGCAAATGCAAATTTCCTGATTCCGCTGGCCACCAAGATTGGCTGTAGGCTCCTGAATGAAAACTTTTATCAACGAATGAATCGCTTGATATTTAATTTGAATGTAAGTCTAATAAAATTGTACCCTTCATTCAATATAAGATTTTATTTTATTATTTTCTCCAAATTTTCTGCGTTTATTTATTTATTTATATAATACATGTTACATAATTGTGACATGTACATTACTATAACTTTTCTTTGTGCATTTACTCTTTATTTTATATTTATTTCCTTTTCATATTCGGACGTGTGTTTTCATTAATTTCAGTTATTTGGTCGCTTTATTCTTGCATAACAACAAATAATTAGAAGCAACGGAGCCGGTGCTCATACATCCCACATTTGAGATCACTCCGCCTTAATAGTATAATATATCTCCTTAGAGGGGAGATGCCTTGCAAAGATATCTCTTCAATCCGCAGGTATGACGAGAACAGCGCACTATAATAATTGATCTCTTTGTACTCGGTGCTCGGTGCCGGGGCTGTAGCCTATTAGGACTCACCTGGCGGGCTGTTGGCTGGATGCTGGTGGCGGGTGATGTCACGACTCGGTGTTAAAAATAAGTTCACCGGCGGGTCGTCGCCCGAGACTACCTACTATGCTTACTGCCTACTGCCTGCCTGCCCCTCAAACTACTCGCGCTCGGCCAGATGAGACGCGCGAGGGGCCCGGCAGGACCGTCGACACTATCAAAATTTAATAAACATTTCATTCAATATTCTCTTCTGTTCATATTACTTTAATTGCTGGTTATTGTTCGTCGTGGCTACTCCTTTCTAACATTCAGCTAGGCATCACATTAAAAACATTAAATACCTACAATATATAACCTTCAAATAATGATGCAGCTATTCTTCCGTGGCAAGTAAAAGCACAGTGTCTTCATTGAGCCACTCTCAAGGAAGACATTGTTCTTTTAGTTGCCGTGGCATTATTGTTGAGATATTGCATTTTTAAGAGCTTTGTCAATAAAGTTTACCTTGTATTAATTTGTTATGTTTTACGTCAACAGTTCTAAGGATTCAGTAGGTGTACACGAGTAGAAGTACACTAAAATGGATAATCTTTAGTTAGAAATCGATCAAACTTTTGTGAACCGGTTGTGCGAAGGCCCCTAGAGCCGATAACATGGAACAAGTTGTGCCGTGCACTAGGCAGTCCGGGCACTCGGCCTGCCAGATGCAACGCCTGCAAACAGACATAGCTCTCTATGTCAGAGAGTTGAGACCCCGACATGAGAAACCTGATAAGCCCGCCATCTATGGAGATGCTTGAATTCATCTCAATAGAAGTGCCTATACAATGGCGCTGGCGAACCCTGTTCCGAGAATCGGTAATTACTTAATTTTCGTTCGTTGCACTCATTAGATAAATGCATGACACCCGCGATGAAATTAAACTTTTTGACAATAAACAATTGTTAAATAATTATTATTGAACCATCGTGATTTTGTAAATCTTCTCAAGAAAAATGTTTTTCGGTTTTATTTTACCCAAGTTCTCAGAAGTTTTGCTAATCAAATTGCCTGCGGTGTATCCTCCGTACTAATGAGATGGATGTTTGCGTAGTTTCCTTTTATCTCCGGTCCGCGTTATCTGCTGTATTGTTTAGTCAGCCTGTGTGAGGCACACAAATACCCCCACATAGCTTACATCTCTGCTAATGTGCTATTTTCCCTTGTGGGCCTTAAAGCTCGGAACCCAGCTATGGTTAAATCTAATTAATAAGGTATTTACTTTGCACTTATAGCTACACCACCAGCTAAATAATTGAGGTTTGTGTTTCATATGGCCTATATTTCTCACACTGCTAACAGTGCTAACTTGTATTAATTCTTAACTAACTAACTAATCATCACGCAATTCATCGCAGGGGTTAGCTTAGAGTCAGAGAGCTTAGAAGGAACACCACACACTTTTTGCATCCATTCTGCTCTTATTCGTTATTCTGTAATTATTATGTCGTTACACATACTTACGAACATTAGATCTAGTATCAGAACTCCGTTGTGGACTGCTGGACTCTGTCGTCTCTTCTTTGAATGAAAGTGTGACTAATCGTCTCTGAAGAAGTTATTTAGCCGCCTATTTATTATGGGAATATTATGTATTTCCATTTATGCATAACGCCTTGCTGTTACTGAACGTCGCGTCTTTGGAATGTTAATTTCCGTGAAGGAAAACGCTACAAAAATGCCACTTATCTGAAGTTCTTGAGCGTCTGAATAGTAGTAGTAAGTAGTACATTTAATTATTATATTTAGCACGGGCATGCTTCCGTTAAAGATATTATTAAATTTATCTAATTTGTCAAGGTGGTTCCGCATTCCTCTAACTTCACGTCACAAGACTTTAAAGAAACTTCTGGTAAACAATTCCAAAAACACAAGCTAAAATAATTATTGATGAGCAGTAAAGTAAGGTATTTAACCCCTCAATCTAATTTGTTCTGTTTTCGGAACACGATTTAGTTGTCTCCCTTACTATCATCTTACTATCATGGTCATAAATATCGATCATGTAAATTTCAAAGGCTGTAAAGGACAATATATCCAAAATGAGTTAAATATGTAATTTTTCTGCTTCGAGTAAAATGAGAAATAAGTAAGTCTTTTACAACAATAAGAGGATTATTCTTCTAAAAAAGAATTGAATAAAATGCTTTTATTATAGAATTTTTCAAAAATGTTAAGTATTCCGAAAGATCTATTCAATGTTATTTTATAACAAAAATTCATAATTTTTTAGTCTTCAAAAACAGGATATATGATTTTTTGAAAAAGAAAAACAAACTTTCTTTCCGATCTCCTGAACAACTAACACTTTGTCCTTTACAGCATTTCTAATTTCCATAATCGATATGATCTAAAATCTAAAAGTTAACCGCAAAATAATTAAAATGTGGTCGTTTATGAGACCAAAGTTTCCGAGAGCAATTTGAAAAACCATTTGAAACTATATTTTATTTACATGAAACGACTAATAAGTGATTTGACGATATCGTTTATATAATACATGTTTCTAATAAAATATGTGTTTTTATGATCAGTATTTTTTTCGAGGAAACGTAAGATTAGCATTCAAAAAACTTATTTATAAATATTTAAATTAAATTAAAAAGAAAGACATTCCGGGGTTACGAATAACCCAACATTTGAAAATCTCCTACTACCACCACAATAAGCGGAATATGTTGCTATATATATGTTTATTTCGAATTACAAAATTTGAAAGCGTATTTCATGATCTTTCAAACACAATTTCTATAATTTTTGGATGCGTTCAGAATTATTCAATATTTTAACCGTCGAACGAAATTTTATACCGCACAAGAATCCCAACTGCTTCCGTCTGGAGCTAGTGGGCCTATGGCGTCCCCAATTGGGATATGTTGTGAGACTGGAGGTAGTGAGGAGGGTAAGGAGATGGCTATTCAGATCTGGTCACCAAACACGGCTAAAGCCATTTCAAGCAACGTTTCAATTATGTAGGTGGTCTTACACCAGGGCGATACTGAGAGTATCTTCCACACTGATAATATATTCCATTCTGAATATAATATTCCATACTGATTATGATAATTCCATATAATATTGAAGTTAATAATATGTTTAAATGAAAACATATTTAACTTCTACATTCCTTGACCTCCGTGTGTCTATTTTTCTTATTTATAATTCTCAAAGTACACAGTACAAACATTAAACGGTGGATGATGTGATTGTTTCAAATATCAGAATTCCCTTTTGTGGTAGTGTCATTTGTTTCTTAAATCTATCGTTTAATAAATATGTACCATGTCCCTAAGGTGATATATACAATGCTATATGGCATATTTAAAAAATGTATAAACTTTTATTTAAAACCATGAAATAATGTTTCCAGCTAGATAGTTAAATAACCCACTGTGCGGCATCTCTAAACATGGACCTGCGTTACTTGTTAATTAATTTAGCCGTTTTTCGTTCTGTATCCCAATGTAAATATTTGAATAAGCGTCCTGTGCCCATTGCTATACCTTCAAATTTATTCATAGCGCATGAATTCAATAAATTATTTCGTATATTCTGAGATGTGTATAGGTAACTAGTATGTGTATTAGTTTAATTATGTTAATATTTCAACTTTCAAGGATCACAACCCTTGTACTGCTATGCTGTACCAAGTTAACAGCCTGACCATGTGGAATGCTAAGCATGCGTTGTGGCTTCCACTACAATATATAATGTATTCATCAGCCTCAAAGTCATAGTTTTGCGAGAAGTATAGGCAATTGTTATTTCTCTTATACTTATTGTACTTAATTTTATATTTTTACGATATACTTATGGTCTCCGATATTCTCCTCTAGTTACCCGTGTGGTTAACGCGTATGCTTTTCGCACCCAAAAGTATGACAAATTGTTAGTAGTATATTTTTTGTGTTATAATTTCACGTTAGAGGGTTACCAGAGAATACCGGAAATTAGTCCTTTTTGAATCAAATTGTAGACGTATTGACTCTTTTTTACAAAAAAAAAATTGATTTTGAAAGATTGTTATTTTATCTGGTATACGCAGTTTTAAAATTTTGAAAAACTAAGTGTATTTTTAATATACTAAGGTTTATACCGTTGGTCGTTGGCAGATTTGTTAAATTTTCAAACGATAGAGATTCTATTAAACAACACAAATTTCAAATCATATAATCATACAACAAAAAATAAATCAATTAAGATTATTAAAAAATAAATCCGAGAACGTGTTTTGTGACAAAGATACCTCAGTTTTTCTATTTATTTAAGGTCCTACAAACTAAAATATTTCAAATTTTTTTACACACTTATTTTGTTATAAAAATCAAAAAATACTTGCAAGAAGAAGTACACGATATTTAATAATTTATCATCGTGCGTTTTGAGCATTTTTATTGCTTACTTGAATGTAGGTATATATTAAAGCAAGTTTTGAATGAAACAAATCGATATTAAATTTTTAATTTAAAAAATTTGATATGGGGAATAATCGATCTTCCTCATTGGAACCTCCCTGTACAAGTGCAAGCATTTTTTAACTTCTATTCTCAGCCGCTGGTCAATCGCTCTTAATATTTGAACATAATTTACCCCAAAAATCTTGTGATATTTATATTTTTCGCTGAGTGGAGGCCCAGACAACCAATACCAGCGTACAGCAACTCTTAATCTGAACACCCCAAAAAACATGGTTACCATATTGCTAAATTGCATGTTGATTTATCTTCCACCTCCATAGGGTCATTTTTAATTATATATTATTTCCATCCACCAAATTGATCTGAGTAAAATCATAAGTTATGAAATCCTGTTTCGATCGTAAACAAACAATCTTTATTGGATTAAACCTGCAATCAAAACCCGATTCAATAAGCATAAACATTTTTATTTCCTCAATTTACACATTGCCTGCAGTGACTTACACACTCATCAGCTATTTAAATGTAATAACAGCACCGATAAATAGTAATCTGCCAATGTTTTGCGTCCGAATGATTATTTCGTCTGGTTCACGAGGTTTGGAACCATTATTTCCCCTGGTGAAGCTACCGCCAGTACTTATAAAGACTAAAGCTTATTTATTGCTCTCGCTGGTCGCCCTTGGCCCACTGCGTCCTCCCTGAAAACTCGCTTCCATTTCGGTCATATCCACACAGTCCAGTCGGTACAACATATATAACATTATCACCTACTCGAATTTACTTACTGAACTTTGATTTAAGGAGATTATTTTTTTAGTAATTCACGATAACAGTTAAAACATTAATTTAATCTGGGTTCTAGTTTCCATAACACTGATTATTCAATTAAAAATCTTTGCTAACCTTGATCTTTGTGCGCAATTTTTGAAGAACAATTATTTGCCTGAATTACTTTACTTATAAATACTGCCTTGACATTTTGAGTAAAGTAAATGAAACCATTACCTATATTATGAATCTTGGCGTTGATATGGATGAATGAATCAATACGGCCGATTTGGTTGCGCCTTATCAAGCGATACAAATTGCTTTTACATAAAATATGAAGTCGATATATTAATCTTGTGATGAAGGACTGGCAGCTGTTTACGCATTAACCATTTCTGGCAATTTTCATAATTGCCGGACACCAGTTTAAAGTTTATTTGTTAGCATTGCTTTGCTCATGTGCAAAACGCTAATCTGTCCGAACAGATAAGTAGACAAGTTTCATGAATATTCTCGACGGCTCTGCTTATGTTGTGTTCGTAATCGCGGGCAGGTAGCGCCTCATGCATATGCATGTTCGGTCTATTCGCGCGTTGGTCAGGCTTTGACGTTCGCTGTCTGCTGTCTGCAGGCGGCTGGTGGTGGTAGTGTAAGTACGTGTGAGCTCGTCCTCTTGCCTCACCCACTCACAGGCCAGATCGTGTTGTGATCTAGATTCCATCAACGGTGATCGCCTGTCGCTTTTCACCAGGGTTACCATTAGACATAACACAATATAATATGTGATGTAATGGAAAATAATTAAATGTAAAACTTAAGCTGCGTCTCCTCCGACGAAAATGTTAACACACTTTGTGGATAGTTAGGTCGGGGCCACAATGTTTTTAATTTCCGTGGCCCATGGAAAACAACAAACGTTGTGGCCCTGCCCCAGGTTTATGGTAATGTTTGAGGTATTTTTTGTGAAATTGGTCGCAAGAGACCGGCCTTTAGTCAACTCCCTTTTTTTAGTTTAAAGACATGTTTCGGAACAACCGTGTTAAATTAAAGTTTATCCGGGTAACTTTTATGTCAAAAGGAAGACGTGGGTTTTTTTTTATTAGTTTTATGATCTGAAGTGAATGTTTTTGTGTAATTTTGTCTTACTTGATTGGTGACCCTGTCGTGTCGTAGAAGACATCATGGCGCAAGTTTATATTAGACTTTGGACAATAAGCCACTTTCACACTGTTATGTTTCGTAACACTATACCATCAGCTCACGTCTTATTTGTTCTTGCTCGTCTCGGTAACTTCACATAATCCACGTAGGTAGTAGACCCCGAAATATTGAGATTTTGTGTTGGAACTACCAATTACATGACAATATGAAGTCTTCGTCGCGTTGTCCGTACTGCTATCTGGATGACAAGATATAATATTGCGATTGGTGAGTGGTTTACGTGCAAGGGTAAACTTTCCCATTTTCAAACCTTCCCTGAAATACTTTTTGCCAAGAGATGTGAACCATCATCATGACATAAAAAGTGAATGAATATGTTGGTTTACGATCAAAAAAATTTGTAGATACTTATGTTTATTCAATTTACATCAATTCAGCTCGAATTTCTTGTGTTAACTACTTGTTACTCGTTGTGTGCACGAAATATGTAGTATTATTATGGAATAACAAAACCCAGACAAGAGACTGTCGTTGTGGAGACATTTGCGTTGCAACAGTTGCGAGCATAAAAGTCCATGCGTTAATGTGAGCAAACCAGACTTTTTAGTTGGGAGACTTTTTTTGAATTTGTATGAATTTTAGATTAGTTTTTCAACTGTCGGCGCGACTAAAAAATCTTTAGAGAATAGGTATTGTTAAGATTTTGGCGGCTATTAATTAGTCTCATGATTGTTGAACATTGAAGGCCGTCATATACGTTGTTGACAAAGCTTCAAGGCTCTTTGAAACATTGGCCAAGAAGAAATGCATCTTCGATCCACAAAAACCAACATAAAATCATTAAATAGTTAGTCTTTTGCAATTCCCATCCCGCTCAGCTCCTGCCGCGGTTAAACGCTAAACAATATAAACTTGTAAAACTTTTCTCACTTTGCTTTAGTTGATGTTTACACGCGCGACGTTGAGCCACTCGCTCGAGCTTCTTCTTCCCTAAGTATCCATTTACTGGGAGACACTTCATACTGCTCTATATTTTACTTCGTAGAACTTCTCCTTTACGTGACTTTATAATGAACACGTAACTTAAATCCATTGAAAACTAATGCAGCACTAAAGACCAGGGATGGGGATAATCGAAATTTATATTATAACCTAAAAGTGTTTCAAATCAATCACATGAATGAATACAAAGGTCGTTTTGGATGTCCCAAAAAATCACACGTATCTAATGTTTATGGTATCGCACTCTGTCTCTCAATTAAGTTTTTTTGGACATACTCGTAACAGTCGTAACATCTCTAGCGTATTTTAATTGATGCAAAATAGATATGTTTTTGATATTTAGTCATTTCCGCGTTGCAACATTAAAATAAATTTGAAACTATTCTTGAATTAACTTCCCATGTAAAAAAACATGTTGATCCATCGTTATTCTGCCCCAATAACTTATTTTTGTTTTGAAGCTCCAAATTAACCACTCGGGTCTATCGCCTATGTACATGTTTTCTGTCTTAACGAACCTGTCAGTTTGATAAAATTTTTGTGTTATTCCCGCTTGGCAGTTAAAGCTCAATAAATGAAATATTTCTGAACGTAGCGGATTAATATAAACGGTTTTGGAAAGCTGATGAAATACCTTTTCAAATTGTATTACTACAAATAAATATTAAAATTTGTAAGTATTAAAATTTTTAATACAAACGTAAAAAAATTGTCAAAATGACTCACCTGTGATGTTTTTATGACAAAAAGGTAATAAAATCACTGATAACTTTAAAAAAAAAACTTATATTATCGAACAAACGTATAATAAACAATGTTGTCACCTCACTTTTTTACCATTTCATACAAAAATATTTAATAAAAAATTAACCAAATCTGACAAAATTTTCCCGCGTCTTAAAAATTCAACGACATGTCCAAATTTTAATTTATTTATTTTTTATTATTATATGACGCAATAACTATGGGAATTGATATTAATCAATCCATTATGATTTTATATATTCGAAGCACCTTGTTAATGTAAGTTCTGAGTTTAGAAACATATTATTTTTGACAAAACTGAATCTAACCTCAAAAATTCACATGACTTAGTTTTCAACGTCATATTACAAAAGCAACAGACACGATTGCTTCTTTCACATATAACTATAATGTACACTACAAATTATGTATATTTGATAAAATCCCGACATTATTCGCGTAATTACACATTTCAAGAGCAAAAATATACAGCTAAAAATACGCGCCAAACTCCGCGAAACTATCAACAACTCGCTGTTGTTAGTGATGTGCGCATTCACGGCGCTGGAACTGTTTCGAATAAGAAAGTACTAAGTTCGAAATGTTTTTGAAATAAATAGTATTATATTACGTATAGTATTAATATGTACAAAACAAATGTATTAATAATATAAATACAATAATATAACAATAATAATTGATATTTTTCGTAAAAATAAATAAATTTACCTTTATCAATTAGTAACTAACTTTCACAGGAAGCAATCACTTTGTGGTTAGACATAATTAAATTTGAAATGAAAAAAAGATGTTTTGTCACCACTTTGAATGTATAATATTGAATATATAAAAGCATGTAGTTCAGATTGAACCTTTTTCAATTGTGGTGTCAATTTTTTTAATTTTTTATTTCAAATTTATAAAATTTCAATGATATTGTTTATACACAAAAATAAAATCTCATGATATATATATTTTTTTATTATAAAAGAATAACAAAAGAACACAAAAAAAATATATGTAGCTATTATCATCACTATGGAATTCATTTAACATTTATTTGCTAGTAAATATATTTTGAATGTAACAATATATTAAATTAAAAAATATTTATATCCATTTACACTATGTATTATAAAATAACAAAAAAACCCTTGACATACTGTGCGGAGCATATTTAAAGTACATGATGGTCACGCCGCTTCGGAAGTGAAATTTATGGATATCATTTTACATTTATTTTCCAGTAGAAATATTTTAAATGTAACAATATTTTTTTCCATTTACACATATAAAATTCAAAAAAAAAAAACACACATAACAAAAAACTGTAACGTCCTGTGCGGAGGCCCACACAGTAAGACAGGTACAATATTGTTGTGCCATTCGAAAAGATAATAAACAGTTGTTATCGAAGTAGATCAAAATAGATGCGGGGGTCTAATTCGGGTGATCACCTAAGCCTTCTAGACGGACCCTGCATCGGACATCTGCAACGTAGCTACAGCTACCCTCAGATTCAGTAGAGCTCTGATTGATTTTTGTATCCAAGTTGGATTCGTTAATGATCTCTAGATATTCTTGAGGCATGGGATCTTCCGGGTTCCATGATTTACTATAAAGTAGAACAATAATAAAGGTTTACTCAAATGTATATCACTTCACAACAAAAGACAAAATATTTTCAATTTTCAAGTATAAAAATTCTCAATATAATCGAATTATATCAGCTTTCACAGCGCGGGAGTAAACTGTACAGAATTCAATACTTCGTTTGTATGAAAGCACTATGAAACAATACATGATTATTTCAATGGCTAAAGCAAGAGATGAATTTTTGTTTCGAATCGAAAATGATCGATCCCAACCCTAGGCCCCCGCTAAGTGTCAAAATGGCCGATTTTACTATTGAAAGACAAATAGTTGAAAAAACGTTGAGAAATCATGATTTTGTCATGAAATTGTTTCATGTTTTTGCTAAATAATGCATTAGAATATATGCTTTCATGAATGTTCACCATAACATGCTCCAATCACTGACATTTTAGTTAAACGGCGTCTTTTTAAAATGACAAAGAACTCGGTGAACATGACGCGCAGTTTCAACGCTCTCAATTATGCAAGAAAAATACTTCAAACGAATAAAAACTAACACAAAAGGGTAGCAAATATATATTACTATAATAAAGAAACACTTACCTGGCCATTTTTGTAGAAATTACTTTAAAACTTGAAAAATTGTTGGAGGAGAAATGTCACTTAAAGGTGGCGTTTTACGTTTTGGCAATTGAAAACAGATTCTATAAAATGAGTATTTTTTATCAATATCTACGGACAACTTTGAATAGAGATGTGAAGCGTGGTTTATTATAGATAGTCTTCTTTTTGTTTTAGGGTTGTAACTAGAACAATAACTGAGTTATAACGATTTCTGTGGAAATGCACGCGTTAGCTTGAAAACAAGCTTATGGGACTTGACTGCTATCGTTATATTTGCGTGTAAACAAGCTTATGGGTCTGAGTGGTTAAAGCCATGTAATATTATTCCTTTACTCATTTTAAATTAATCGAATCTATTGATAGTGGTGATATTACGAATACCGAGGTATAATAAAATGTTACCATTTACGAATTGACGTAATTTGTTTTTTTGTCGTGTTTGTTCATCTTTCAAAGAGATCGTTCAATTCAGCAATGAGAACAGTAACAAATTCTTCGAAATTGTAAGAAAAAATCGAAAGGCTAAAATTACGCCCACCCACTTTCGCCTCCGCGCTGTACTTTTATCGCCATTAAAACTGTTTTTTTTTTTGGTTTGTTTGTACCTCTTTCATTATTTTGTATTTTTTTACTGTGAAAGAACGTACACACCTTCTTCGCCCGTTTATATATTTATTTATTAAATGAATTTTGTACATTATATTGATATTGTGTTATTTCATCCGCCATGCTAGGGATGTCCCGGTGTTATGGCGGGTGAAGTTTACAGATAATATAATAATTGATGATATTGAAGTTTTCAGTTAACGCAGCAATAAATTTATGATAATTAAGTTAACATATAATATGATACTTGATGATAATGAAGTTTACAGATAATATAGCCAGTGGCGAAACTATACTAAACTATATAATATACTGATCGTTTTACTTGTTTGGTATTACAGCCGGCTTTTCCATTATCACGATTTTCTTCGAATTGAGTTATAATAGTGTGAAACGAAAGCTCGGTTAATCGTTTCATTTAAAGCTTAATGGAATAAAAAACCACTGCATACAGTGAAAATGTATTTGGGTTCAATTTATGAACTTTTAATGAAATATTTATATTCTAAAATAAATATATATTCTAAATTAGATATATATTCTAAATATGTATTCTAACTAAACAAAACTCTCGAGCAGTGAGGGTATGGTATTATGACATTTGCACAGCTTTTTCTGGCGTTTATTCCTAATAGGTCAAATATTTTCAGATCACTTCATTTCCATCACGAGCTGTAAAGCTTTCAAATATCAATCCAACTGTCAAAGATCTTTTTTCTGTAGTGAAGTGGTAAAAATATTTTAATAATATATTTGTGTTTAATATCGAGCAAAGATTGATTATCTACAAAAAAAATCTTTTCAAACTTTATTTATTGTTATCACTTTAACTTGTAGAACTCCATTTTAATTTTCGATCCGCCATCGATTTTCGCTCATTGTCTAGAGGCTAGAGGCTAGGTACTAGGGAAGAGGGAGTTAGGCGTTCGCGTGATCACTTTTCACACCCTGCCACCACAGGGAGTGAAGCATCGCCTCGGAAATCTGAGGTGTACGCTTACTACGGATGGTTAATCATTTTAAAGGCTTTATTATCTTTGTACAAGAGATCATAAAACAAGCTTGATTTATTTACCTATTACTGAACTACACCTTAATGCATATAAACCATAGTCATCTTTATATGTACATTTATATCTTTATTTTTAAATTACGTTCATTAAAAAGGCACATTTTACTTTCCGTTAAACCTTCCAAATACGCTGGATTATAATGATTATTATCTATCTACGCTCTACAATTATTGTTGAACCAGCAAATCTCCTAATTTGGTTATGCTTATGAAAATATTTTTTAAGTAATTTAATGAAAATAAATAACTTTGTATACGTATAAAAAAATCCAATTTATTAATTTTAAATGGCGTATACAAAGGTATTCATTTTCATTAAACTAAAATGGCGCCTCAGCGTGAATTATAAAAGTGTGTATTAATTTATTTTTTTTAAAGAAAGACAAACATTTCCGGGTTACCAATAACCTGACAATATTTGAAAATTTCCTACTACCACCACAGTAAGCTGAAAATACTGCTTGTGTTGTGATGAAGGACTTAGTTTCTTAGACTTTTTTTATTACTTTACTACTTAGTATTTTATCTATATTTTTTCCGTTATTATCTCAATAATCATAAACTTTTTATTTAGCCTCGCTGGTTGCTATGTTTAGCCTGTCCTAAGACATTGTCGAAACTGGGAAGGTTATTTAATGATATAATTCAGCTCTTGCCCGAAATAATGTTGTAAGTTGATCTCATGACAAATGTCTGAACCTAAATCGCTTTTCATATTGTTATATATTCGCTGCTAAGCTCAAATACCTCGATGACATGTCGCTGCCCTAGTGCTTGTATGTTCAATAGACCATTTTTCAAATTTTATAGGGGACGTTATTTTTTTTTTTACAGGCAAATTCTAAATAATTCTGACTTTAGTCATTTTGTTTTATACATGTCTATTGAATACGGTATAAAACGAAATGACTAAAGTCAATAACGAAATAATACGTCCCCTGTAAAATTTCCAAAATGGTCTTTTGAACATACACGCACTAGGGCAGCGATGTGTGATTTTTTTTTGTAAGATGAGCAATATGAGCATGTTGCTTTCTGTAAGGCACAGTAAAAGAACATTTTGACGAATGATGTGCGTAAAATTTTCATTTACAACATTTTTTGTACTAATTCGGCAAGAATTCTTGTAATCTATAATATAAAAATTATTGTTTTTTTGTTTGTTCTTACCTTATGTGAGGTCATACCGTTCATCCGATTGCGATGAAACTTTGGGAATATTATGTGGGCCGGGATGGTAATAGGATAGTGAGCTCTGGCGTTATGAAATTATTTCCTATTACTATTCATACGATTGCGATTAAAATTTCTTTCGATTGCTTTTAATTTTTTTTTGAATTGTTGTGAACATGCCCGTGAATACTTCTATATCTATATACCGGTGAGCTCTGGCATTATAAAATTTGCATTAAAAAATTTAATGCGTCACGCGAGTTGTTGGAAAAATAGTTGTATTTTATGGAGTTAGGCGGCAGGGAAAAAGGCGGGAGGGGAAGGCGAAGTAGGTGGAAGCGGAATGCGTGAGGGGGGGTGGTCGCGAGAAAGAGGAGAGCGGGAGTGGGCAGAGGGAACGCGGAAAGGGGAAAAGGGAACGCGGGAGGGGAAGGGGACATGGGAGGGGAAGAGGAAGAGGAGTCGGAAGGGGAACGGGGTTAGTAGCCAAAGAAATACAGTGCAATAACACTTCTTTAAAAAAATTACCTAAAAGCCGTTAGTCACAATGCTGGGGTGAACTTGTAATTTTCTTTTAATTATAGTAATTTCGGAACTAAAGAATTTATATTTAAAAGTATTTAATTATGTAGTTTCTTGTGACTCTCGTCAGTGAGACACAATAATAATATAAATAGTTTCCTGCGAAATACTGGCAGTGTTAGGTAACTATTAATTTATGACTTTTATTTCCGAACTTATAACTAATTATAATAATTCCACATGGTTACAGAAAAAACGATAAAGGTCGTCCCGATGAATAAGTAGCGAACGCAACCTTTTGAATTCTTGATAACCGATATTCCACAAACGCAGCTGTAGGCCCACATCACCAACAAATAAATCTAAGTACCGAGCTATGCAGGTTGGTTGATTGGTTGGTTGCGCATTGGGGCGGCCTTGGGGGTTCAACGCCCGCGACCTCGCAAGGGCGGACCGACGACCCGCCTTACCACCCACATTCACCTCCCCCAACGCCAAACCCCCCGCTCCTCGATTACACGTCCGCTGTAGCGAAACTCGGCAACGAGCTCAGCGACAAATTTAATTTATGTATGTATTCGGTATTCGCAAAATGTGTTTTCTTCTTCGGTCTTCTCCCGCTTTATATGTTTTTACTTGTTATGCTTTTGAATTATTTTTATATCATCCGTTCTTGTACTCACATTTTGTAAATTTTGTGTGCCGGAGATCTTCATCCGTTTAAATGGAATTTATTATCCGTGTTGGAAATTACAAAAGTTTAAATGACCTCCAACGTTTAGTGACTTGAGCGGTTCATAATGGAATTATGTTGACTAAAAGTTTGATATTTCAATAAGAAGCTGGACAATCTAAGTAATTTTCTTTTTTAATTGGTGAAGGTGTTTAGTGGAAAGTTATTTTATGATATTCATTTGAACACCGCCGGTCAGTGGCTGAGAGGGCGTCGCGTTTGGTTCCCAACCAGGCGTCGCGTCTTCGATTCCTCGGCTGGCTAAGTACTCCATCGCAACACAAACAACATCTCCCTTTTACTGTGGTGGTAGTAGGAGATTTTAAAATATTTATTTATTCCACGCCCAGCTTGGCTTTTTCATCATAATTTTATTTTATTTTTTTAATAAGTAAGTACACCTAGATAAGCATAACAAAATCAAATATAATCAAAAACAAAACCAAAAATATAATCAAAAACAAAACCAAAAACATAATCAAAAACGAAATCAAAAAAGAAATAGATGAAAATAATATAATTTTTTGTATTTCTTGGGCATTAACTATGTAACAATTTCTAGACATTTTGTTTTGAAGAGTTTTAATTTTCAATATTTAACGATAGTACATTGAAAATTAAAACTCTTCAAAAGAAAATAATATATTCCAACCATGCACGATAGAAATACAATTGAGTCCTAAAAGTACAGTACGTAGATGAATTAAGGCGAGGGAGAGGGAGTTATGTGGTTTGTTTAATTAAATTTATTTTTTCTTTTTTCCGATAATAGACCGGGGCGCTGGATGGAAATAAGTGTGCAAAATATGAGTGCCGCATTCTGAACATAGTTTTGAGTTCAGAAAAGCTTGCAGATTATGATTCTGGATGTTGCCAGAAGGTTTATTGGTCCATTTTTTTTACGCCCCAACCCCTTAGCTAATGGACTGAACAAACGCTTTGGAACCATTTTAATGATTTCTTTTTGTGACAATATTCATTTTTTTCTTATGATTAAAGATACTTATTATTCACTTAAAAATAAAAACATGAATTGTTGATAAAAAAAATTATTCGATTAAAAAAAAAAAAATAACATAAGTCAATTAGTCATAAGCAAGAAAATTTTAAAAAGTCAGAAAAAGATACGGATGTAACGATGTATCCGAATCTTTTGCTCATTTTTCTGTTTCGGATTTTCGATTGACTTTCGCTAATATTTATTATCTTCATTAAGTAAAAAGTTTTAAAAATTAATTATTTATTTCGATAAAATATTTGGAGTCCAACTTTATTATTGATCTCATCTTAGGTCTACAGAACAAATCCTGATCAGAAACTGTGAAAGCTCTAGGAAGATAAAGGTTTATCAGATGTAGCCGTTAATGGTCAATTTTCCAAGCAATATAAAATATATTTTGCGGATATTAGATTAATTAAGTCGTTTGATGGCGCATTCTATGAGATTCTTTTAGCGATAAACTCCAGCTAACTGAACAGAAACACATGTTTCCATCGAACGGTGATCAATATTCATGTTAACTAGGTCGTAACTTCATACTAGCTGCATGCATTGCCACGTTCTGATAAACAATATTATTTATTGCCAATATAATTATGGACAAACAAACAATACTTGAAAAAAATGACGTACTGAGACAACGTTTTCATAGTGATTCGCTTTTGTAAACCAATGATCAATTAAAAATGCTTTTGTTTAATTTTACATGACTGAAAAAAAAATTGTAGCTTTGGACTTGTTGTCCTGACGCTAGTTGATAATAGACGACTTTTCAAATTCACAATTTACACAGTATCCACATTAATCTACCTTTAAGTACAGTTAATGTGTTGCTGGTCACCGATGATCTACACTCTAAACCTTTGAAACTTATAATAAACTGTAGAAGACTTGTTTACATTCAAATAAACTTGAATAAATTACAAAAATGATGTAAACTCAACATACTTGATTAAACATTAGTAAATTACTCGTAGTAAGATTTTTCAGAATTAATCGATCTTTCGACTATCAACGCCATAATTAACAACTTCCCGCTCTCCTGCAATGAAATTAATGATCTTGGTATTCATTGTTCTTTCACACGTCAACACAAAACCAAATAAAAGCTTAAAAATATTTGGCCAAATTATCCATAATTTTAAAGACTTTAAGAACATTTTTTCAACATTAAAAATCTTGTACTCTTCTCGAGTTCGAAGTCAAGTTAAATAAATTTCTTCTATATTATGGTCCCCAAAATTTTAAATTCAATCCGATTCCTTTGGAAAAGTACAATTTAAATTTCTGAGATATAGATATTATTAACTATAAACACGGTCTACTGAAACTATAAATTAAAATTACCTGATTGTAACCTTTTATAAAACTTGGATAGTAAAGTTAATTTTTTAATATAGGAAACAATTTTATTTGAATTTCTCAAAAGGTGAAAATGAACACTAATGAGGGCGAAGCTAAGTGATAGGCGTGAATAATAAATAATTTGTTTGTTGTGCAGCAAAAGTCCTCATCTTCCTTGGGTTTTTGTAAAGAAATCATGTCTTTCTCTAAAATATTTAATGTAGGTAAAAAACTTAACATCCTTAACATTCAAAAACTTAACATTCTTGTAGAAAACAAAATAGTATTATCTATGGTATCAAAAAGCTACTTTAAAAATAATCGATAAAAACCAAGGACAGATAAAAATATGAAAACAGAACACCGCTTTTCCTAACAGTTCCCACACCAATCACGTGTATTAATATTATGCCCGTCGATAAGACTTATCACATCACAGCTACTGTTGCGTACAATAATTCCAATCAAGCATTACAGATAGCGGCGACACTGGCCAAGCCATCGTACATAGTTAGTTTTGTTCGTGCGTACCGTCTGGGCATAGCTATGGGTTATGTTAGCGACTCCGATAGCAGTGCGATCACTGGTTGGTTCCGACCTGCCTCAACAACCCCGCCGCATGAAGTGTGTGTCTCGCGTTCATTATCACATCGGCTGGAGATTTGATGCTATTTACATTCCTACGCTCATTTTTCGTATTATTATTACCACTGAAACTGTGTGTTTGCGTATAGGGAGTTTCGCCGAAACGTGCTAGCGTTATGCACACGCGTGCGTAGCAGCTGGCAGCCAATTGTAAATAAAATTTTGTTTTTTCCGTTTATTCTTCATTATCAATGTTAATCCATTTTATTATTATTCACATTTATAACCAGTTGTACTTGTAGTTAGGTGATTTTTATATGGTTTAATTAGGTTTCATATTTTAGTATACATATTCATTTTGTAATGCTATAAACTCACCTGTTTTCATAATTTCTCGCTGAAGTATTTGAATCTATATAATTAATTGACTAGCGGAAGATATAAGAAGAGCCAAAAAATCAAGAAGGAACAAGAAGAGCAAAAATGAAGCAAGAAGAGGCAAAAATAAGCAAAAAGGGGCAAGAAGCGCAAAGAAGTAGCAATAAAGGGAAATAATAGATAATAAGAGCCAATAAAGTCCAAGAAAGCCCATCCTAAATTCCAATATTGGCTTATTAGGTTGCCATGTATACCGGTCGATTAAACTCCAACCTTCTTCCTATCCTGAAAGCATGTGTTCCAAGTCCTAAGAAAACAGTGCCCCCTGGTGTACCGGTCTTACCGGGACAGGATTGCTCCTGGCTGAGGTGGTACATTCGTATCGTATCGTAGACATCTAAATTGACTATCCTACCAGGAAAAAGGGAACAAATCAAGTTGCGAGGAGCGGGAGGTGACGTGTCTTGACACCTTACTATGTGAATAAATTAATCTGACAGTACAGGCAATTCGCATTGTAACATAACTATTTAGCCCTCAAAAATTAAATCTGCTCACGATTTATACTAATCCTTTTTACAATATTGCAATGTTTACAATGGCTACGTAAAAATCTTAACTACAAATCCCAAATCGGGTAAACAAAAGTTCGAGCTTGTTTCCAAAATGGAATATTTAGTTATACTATTTAGTTAAGACATTTTTACAGACGTGTCATAATTTACTCACCTCTCATGTTCGTCGCTAAAATACTTTTTTTAAATCAACATTCTGATCCTGCGCAGAAAAGTCCCGCGATGGACGGCGATGCAAACCGTTGCCTTAGCAAACTTTACTTTTCAGCGCAGGATCTGGTTATCTCAATGTGCGCTCTTCGGCAGTCAAGGTACAATTGATTTCGTAGTTTATTCAGAGTTTGTTTATACTCGAATCCTTCTGGTGCCAAACAAGTATGTTCACGTGCGGTTTGCCTCCAGCTTGTCGAAATGATACCCAGATTTCACGTTAGGGCCAGTCTATCATTTTGGATATCTACGGTTTATTCCCTCTATAGATCAAAGCTTCAATGCAGGGCTTTGGAACGAAACACGTTTGTCGTAGACACCGTAGAGCGATGGGATTACGCTGGGAGCCTCAACAGTATTGGTCTGTGCCGAACTGACCACTGACTACATGCGAGCGAACTGAATTTCCCCCCTTCCCTACCCGCCTTCACCACGCTTATGCAACACGCAACTCTATTCCCAGTTCGGAATACCGGCCCAGAGCGTTTTATTATTTATTTTAGAGTAAATCCCGCGGATCCCGCACTAATAACAACCGGGATCTCCCGCATGCACACTAATAGAGCTGATCCTGTGGGATTTCGGAATCCCACTTTGCGTAATTGCAATCTCTATTGAACGCATAAATATCTCAGAATTAATAATTTTTAATTTTACTCATAGTTTATCTAATTCTGAAATCTTCACGGATCCCGATTTAAATAATTACAATAATGGATGATTTCTATAGCGCCGTTTTAAAATGCGTAAAATGATGAATTATTTAATTTCGCTAAACACTACGATCTAAACCTACCTACCGTTATCATCATCCAAAATACTCATTTCGGTGGTTCGTGTATTCTACTGTGTGTGTAACTCTGGTTCGATGAATTCAAATTAGCTTTGAATCTAAGCGTTACTTTCAAAATTGGAATTGATTGTGTGAAGAATCAGATCATTACATGATTTTTCACGTAATAATATTCTGAGATCGGTGGTTTTTAATATTTTTTTTTTTACCTTTTATACAATCACTTGAAGTTTGTTTGTTTTGAAGGTTCGGTATGTTTTTATCATCCTCTTCTCACTGGTAAAATATTGATGCTGCTTCCGTTGGTATCTCTACTCTTTAAATTAATTATGCCAATATATTATTTTCGCCCCTTGAACTACAGTCGCCGTCTAAATGTCAGGGAAGCCTTCACTTTATATGTCTCGTTCATTCCGGTCTCTCAAACCTTGGTATTTGTATTTAAAGGTATTTGCGGAGAGGGAGGCTGTCTCTGCCGACTCATTTAACCCGTGCTATTATTGTGTGGTACGAGTAGATGGTAGGACTAGATTGTAATGCATACCAAAACTCTCCCAATATTTATGTATAAATCTTAAAATGTTTTTTTCTTGTGTGTACCCTTGTAACCAACATTAGTTCAAAACCCTGGTTATTCTAAACATTTTTGTTGTTGTTAATATAAGAAGTTGTAGGCTCTACGTCTCTTCGCGTCGCCTTATTGGTCGGTCGTATATTCGATTTCATGACAACTCACAATCATGCAATTTCAATACCCATTTGAAAAGTCATTAAAAGTTACGAGAAGAAAAAAAATTGGCCATAATCTAACCTAACGTAACCTACTTAACCAATGTTTTATATATATTTTTTATCACTTTTAATGCATTTTCAAAGGATGTGTTTAAGTCGCATAAATCTGATTTGTCCGGTCATCGTACATACATAGGGCCGATAGACTGCTGTAAAAGCGCCAGCGTTATTTGGCGTGACCTATCACGGCGACCGATACGCCGAAATACGCCATGCCAAATAACGCTGGCGGTCTTATAGCCGAGTCTGTCAATAACATAAGCGTCGTTTAAAATATATTCTCATTCGGTTGTTTGATCGTGAGTTGTAAATATTGACGGACACTCAAAATGTGGAAAGGAGCTCATAATTTCCTAAACGTCATTTGCTAATTTTTTTTTGCTTTTTTCACCTTGTCAGTTTGCCGTTCCGCTTGCTCAATGTCTTGAGTAAATGGAGAATTTTCCATTTGTTGTGAGTTTTTCATCTGCGCTCCTCAGACCTGTCGACGACTGTGACGTAGCGCGACTAAGATACTATGATACGGCCGTGGCAGTGAGAGCAGAGAGCGGAGAGAACACCGCGGCCGGCGTGGCGTCGGGAAATTCCTTAGATAAATATGTTTTACCTATATTATGTATCGTGCAAACCGCACGCCACCGAGATTTTCGCTAGAGATTTACAAGGAGCATGCGTCAACGTCTGTGATTTGAACATCGATTTTTGCTCTGTTTTGCCGCGGTACTCGCGTTTACTTTATTTGACCGTGGGCCAACCGCCAATCTACGGCACACAAAAAGTGTATAATTTTATTACTTTTTTGTTTCGTACATGATATTATCTGATTTTTCATACATGCTATTATCTTAGATCGTATTTCGTATGTTGGGCTGTAGGAGTCAGACGGGAACAGGTATCTAGACATCGAGTTAAACTCATACAGAATCAGTATGAGTAAGGCAACCCTACTTGGATAATATTCCAATGCGGAAGAATTCGAAGAGATGATAATAGTTGGATGATTTTAAAACACCCATTTTGTGAGAAAAAAATTACTAAAAGTGCGTTTAATAGTATCCAGGTCTAATAATATAGATATATATATAGCCATTTCTGAACGGTGGTCTCTCACCGTCGGTATACGAAATACATCCGCCACCTGTTCAAATTAAAAATATTTTTTGAACACGTGGTAAAGTCGTATAATTTTATTTGCACTTGGCCTAGATTTGAACCCATTCACTCAGAGCCCAGAGTCAAGGATTTCACCACTCTGCCACGAGGATCGACAAAGGGTGTCAGGGTCTCGGAAAAAATCGCAAAATGATTAATTGTTACTTAAATTCGACCAAAAATTGTCGGAACAGAACCAGAACTCGTTGCTGTGCAAACGAATTATGTATTTTTAATCAGCATTTTCAAAGTTCAAGGATATTTCTTGACGTATTCGTAAAAAACATTTACATTGTGACTGCCACAATTACAAAATATATAAACAAATTAATGCATGTGTGTACATTGATATGTTTTCAGTTTTACTCTCGATACTTAATAGTTTTCATAATTTTATCATTTTAACAACCTCCAGCACGTAGTGTAGTGACGAATAATATTATTTCTGTACTGCAGCTGGTTTAAACGACCTTGACCTTCAGTACTGCAGTGTGTGAACGAACGCGTTAAACAAATCTATACCTTTTTTTATCGATCAATAAGTCTACCCCTATTACGAACGTAGATAAATATTTTATTGAGACCATTTACTAGAATGTTTTTTTATTAACATTGTTACATTCATATTATTATAATATGTTCGTACGTTTGGTTCATTACACGTTTCCACAATTCTTTCTTGAACAGCTAGATTAGATTTAATGACAAATGTGTACATTTTAGTCTCATTTTCAACCCTCTTTTGTTGTGCAATGTGCACCGTTCAGGTCATGGTTGCACGGGTTGTCGTATTTCTAAAATGAATTATGAAGTGGAAAATGATCTAATGAAACACAAGCAGACCTGAATAATCCTTTAGCTTGCGCATTTTTATAATTTTAAAATATATTTTGCAGTGGTATGTAGACATAAAGATTTTGAATAATATACTTTTGTAATTAAAATGCTTCCCACTGTTTTTTTTTTCAAAATAAAGTTTTTCCGGCAAAATCTTAGTCTTCTCTGCTATAAAATTATCACCAAAATGACACCACTGGATGTTAAATTCATATTTTATTAATGGTTTATTCAAAGAAGTCTTTCGTCTCTATATTACCACAATTAGACAATGTTTTATTACTTACTTGTAACGTGCAGGTAAATTTTAAAGATGGCACGTTTGAATATATGTGTGCATACCAATAATATGGAATATCTTTTTTTTTTTTAAAGACAGACATTCCCGGGTTACGAATAACGCGGTGTAAAAAAAACTCTCGCAATAAAAAAAACTAATTTTTTGTGACCAATGCAAAATTCATTTATGTATATAAAGGAACGAAATTTCATAGAAATATATATTTTTTAAATTTCATATTTCAGAGAAATACTTAAAATAAACTTAATACTTTAAAATATTTTGGTTCGACACTGTTCATAAGAATTTCTATACAGGGTGTTAGGGTACGTACTTGAGTTACTTTAACCAGGGATTCCTGACATTATTTGCATTAAAAAATGTAAATAAAATTTTGGTCTTCGGTGACATTTTTGATGTTTTTTTTTTCTACAAAAACATAAAAAATTGTAAGTGTTGGGTAGTAGGGGGCGGGGTAAGTGGTGGGGCGGTAACTCGGCTGAGTGACCAATAAGGTCATGTGAAAGAATTTTTTTTTGTTTGATTTTGAAAAAAAAAAAATTATAATGAAAAAAGTCACCGGAGGCCAAAATTTCATTTACATTTTTTACTCCAAATAATGTCCGGAATCACTGGTTAAAGTAACTCAAGTACGTACCTTAACACCCTGTATTTCATTATTAATCGTAGAAAAATTTCTATTCTAAACCTATGCAACAACATTCTCCTTTCAGTGATATATGACCGTTGAGACCTGTTGGGCATAATTATGCAGATGTTCAATTTCCTAATAAACAAAACTAATAAAATATAAAAAAATAATTTTGTTTTATTAAAACCACAATAAAGCCATAATCCACTCTTAAATTTTTTTCTCCCTTGACAATAATTCAGGTCTGAAGTTAAACTTTTTATTAAATATTTTTGTATGAAATGATAAAAAAGTGAGGGGATAGAATTGTTTATTGTACTTTTGTATGATAAAATAATTGGTTTTTTACGTTATCCGTGATTTTGGTACCGTTTTCACATAAAAACATCATAAAGTCAGTGTGTCATTTTTACAATTTTTTGTTTGCATTCAAAATTTTAATATTTATTTGTTTACATATAATTTAAAAGCGTATTTCATTACCTGTCAAAAATAGTTTTTTAGTATTCGGCTTCGTTTGGAAATATTTTGTTTATTAAGCTTTAAATGCAATGCGGATATAACACAAATTTTTTATCTATCTGACGGGTTCATTAAGATGATACCCGGTGGTGCAGAAATAGATTTTACTAAAATATTGCTGTCACTGTTGCTCTTACTCCACCGGATATTGAGCGAAAGGGACAATGCACTGACACCTAACTAAAATGGAGGTTTTGTATTCCCCACTTTTCTCCTCCAAAAGTGGACTGATTTTCAATTTTTTTTTACCAACTACATAAGAAAAAACTATTCTATGTCTGTACGTTTTGCTTTTTTTTTAAAAACATTGTCTGGTTTGTATACTGAACATCTTTTGACGGCGTTTAAACCAGTCAATTTTATTGATTTTTGGAAGGTCATAACTTCTATAAAAAGTAACTTATTAAAAAAAAACAAAAAGTATCGACACGCTAGTAGTTGATATCTATTTTATGCAAAAACAATATTTTCTCTAGGGTTAAAATCCAGAGAGATAAATAGGGAATACGTTTGTATGGAAAAATCACCGCCGGGTATCCTCTTAAGACCGCAAACTTACACAAAGGCGACAGACCCGAGTGGTTAATAACTTTATTATCCATCCAGTTCATCAGTACATAAGCAATGGTATCTTAAAATGATTATTAACCTGTGCAGTATTTGACTAGAATAATGAATGCGGATTGTGAATGTTTCATAACAGTGAGTTATGTTGTAATGATAAAGTCCGCACAACACTATCTACTAACCTCTTTAGTCTGTTTCATTGACATGATGCCAATCGTAGTAGTAGTAGTAGTTCGAGTAGCGCATCTCATGAATGAAATTCCATTACATCCTCGACATATTTATTTGCATGTGTGAACACTTCTGTCTGCCAACTATGTACCTACCGTATTTCCACGTCTGCTATGAATAGTCTGCACTAGTTTTCTTTGACTTTCTATCGTAAGTCGAGCAAACTTTAAAAAATATATATCAATATCGTCGTTGCATATTTAATATGGACAATGTGACGATTTTTACGAAAATGAGTTAAATATAGGTACAGTTATTTTTCCTTTTTTTCTCCACCTTCAACAATATGAGCCATGTAAAAATATCTAATATTTAAGGCCATAGAAAATAAATCATGTGAGGACAATCAAAATAGTACATAAGTAATAATTTGACGTTATTATGGTATTTTAATTATGATGAAAACTGTATATAGAATGTATATAAACTGGGTATAGAATATGAACCATGTGAAAAAAACTGTGCATAGAAATATGAAGCATGTGAGAAAAACGCGTTAAAATTCAATTTTCTGGCTTAAAATAATTAATGTTTGCCATAAATATATTCTTAAAACGAACGAAATATATTTTTCCTGCTTTGTCCATAAAAAGAATTGTTATTTTCCGTTTCGTTATTTTTTTAAGCAGTTTTTATCGATTATCTCAGAATGTACTCAGTATCACATGGTTCATATTGTATATCGTCGCATTAATTCGTAGAATGCGTAACCACCAAATGTCAAATTTTACAGGAGGCACAAAAAACCTCGTAGTGAAAAAAAATTAAAGACGGGTCATTGTTTTTATTTATGTTTCGAACATACAATATATTTCGAAATTTCTTTTCAATCATTTAATTTTTGTAAGTTAAAGCTTTCTATTCGAATCGGAGTTAGGAAGTTTACATAAAAACCGAGAATGGAGATAGGAACGTATAAAAGATACTTACTTTTCTGTGAACAGTTAGCAGTTTCCTAATTTGTTATCTAAAAAAGTATTTTTTTTTAAATTTGCCAGTTTTACTAGTCGATGCGGGACCAAATTTAACACCAGATGGCATTAAACACGTATTTTATTAAAATTCGGAGTTACACAGTCTACGAATTAATGCTACGATATGCAACGACGATATATTGCAGATATTTTGTAAATCTTCTCTAATGTCTTCTCGATATATTGCAGATATTTTGTAAGTCTTCTATATTACAGATTTTGTAAAAGTTCTCAAACTTTTGTTGGCCTTTTATGGTTCTTCGCATTTTTAGGGTATTCTTTTGGACATTTGATGTTCAACGCATAGACCTAAACGATTTAAACATTTAATAATGTAATCTTTTGGGATTTCTCCTGGTGGTGCCTGAAAATTGAGTCCAATTTATTATATCAAATTCACCCGTTTTCAAAAAATCTTCACAATATGTCAGATTTTTCTATGTTCATCTTTTTTATATTAACTTCACGCCGAAGGCCCTGGGGAAAAAATCTCAAGACGCATTTTTGAAGTTTTTGTAATAATTAGTTGTAATTGTTTGTTTCAGATCGCCCCCGCAGCCAAGAAGCTGTGGGACAAGGGCCCCGGCGGGGAGAGCAAAGCCCCGCCGCACCTACCCCCGCTGCACTTCAACCACGAGCAGATGTGGAGGGACCCCACGTGGTCCGCGCAAGGTAACAAACAACCCTGAATATTTAAACACGTATTACTTACCACAATTATGTATACATATATATTGTACGAGTATATACTACGCTTTGTCTATGAGCGAAGCTAGCAGTTCACAATGGAGTGCTGGTACACCTACCCTAATGTATGGCAGTGAAGCATGGAACTGGCAGAGAAAGGATGAAAGTAGACTGAATGCTGTAGAAATGAGATCCCTGAGGTGTATGTGTGGTAAAACCATGTATGATCGTGTGAGGAATGTGGAGATCCGAAAAGAATGCAAGGCCAATGTGAGCGTCATAAGTAAGATTAAGAAAGGGACGCTTAGATGGTTTGGACATGTAGAGCGAATGAATGAAGAAAGGAGTGTAAAGAGAATATATGAGGCAAATGTGAATGGTAGAAGAGGTCGGTGACGCCCGAGGAAGACATGGCACGATCAAGTGAATCAGATACTTGAGTCGGGCCATGTCAATAGTCAGAATAATAGAAGAGCATGTCTGATAAGATGTATGAATGTAAATGAGGCGAGGAGTGTATGCCAAGACCAAGTTGTTTGGCGGTCTGTTCTCTCTGCCTACCTCTGCGGGGAAACGGCATGATGGTTGGTTAGTTAGTTAGTTGTCTACGAATAGATTTCAATTCCGTCGTTCCGCCATTTTCTCCTCACTTCCTCCAATAAGAATAGAATTATTTCGAAAATTATTGTTAGTCGCTGTTGATGTCAAACTTGATGCACGAAACTTTGTTTACACGTGTGGAATATGGATGCGCATTATTATTTATATGATAATTATGTTGCTGGATTACGAAATAATATATGATATTTACGCGAGAAGAATAGGAAGAACTTTGATTTTAAATTTATGCGTATAATTAATATCAATAATTGGATAACTTGTAAAGCGCCGTTTTTATGAAAAATCACCTCAAGAGCGTTTTAGTTTTTAATAATTATTAATGTTACCCTTTTGTTGAAAAATTCGCGTACTACGAAATGACCTCTGCGAGCCAACGTTTGAAGCCACTCGAACTCACGTATTATTTTGAATGTAGTCTATCTAGATCTGGAGAATAGAGTACCTAACCGTATCTTTCCGGTTGTTATTTCAGACTATCAAATTCATTCTCACTCAGTACGTTTGCTCCCTTTCCTCCAATTACAGATAATGACTATTAATTAAAGCAGTTTTTATCGCTGGAATTGCCCGTAAGCCCAATTACGAAGAAAGTAATCGGATATTACAATACAACAATACCAATTCAAAGTGACAGCTGTCTGTTTACGTTTACTCCCGAAAATATAACAAAATAATAAGTTTTATAAACAATTATCCTTCCAAATAAGTTGCTAATTGTGCAGGAACGGAATCCCTCCACCTTTTGCTAATTTCTGCTTGGAAATAACCGAGTTCAAGTGCTTTTTTTTCTTGGTTTTTTAATGCTATTTTAGTAGCAGGTCAGTGAAAGTGAATTACTCATAAAGTAAACATATTTTTAATTCTATTTGGATTAAAGACATAAGCCGACGAAATGGCTACTACCCGCAGTAATACGGATAAAACTAAGAAGTTCGCAGCTATTCCGGTTTCGCCCTCTCCTGATGCACACACAACGCAGCTGACTTTAGAAGATTTTAGAAAAGGCATGAATGAGTTTGAATCTAGTATTTACAAAAAACTAGAAACGGAAAACTCAGAAATGAAAAAATCACTGGAGTTTATCAGTTCTAAATACGATGATCTTATCAAAAAAATAGAGATGCTACTAACTAACAACAAGAAATTGGAAGATAAAATAGAAACCATGGAAAGTACGATGACAAATTTACAAAGCCGCATCCAGTCATTGGAGATTGACGCGGAACATAAAAACAGGGAAGCAAACTTAAAGTGTCTGGAATTTCGCGGAATTCCTGAAAATCAAGGAGAATCACCAGAGATGTTAAAAGGCATTTTATACAATATCAGCAAGACAACAAATTGCAGTCTGGGGTCAAAGGACATCGAAGAGATTTACAGAGTCACGCGAAGGGAAAAACCTACTCAACCAAAGGACAACAAACCAAGGACAGTGATTGTTAAATTAACTTCAGTAACTCATAAAGAAAATCTGCACTCTGCTATTAAAAAATTTAACCATTGTGAAAATATAGAAGGCAAAATGAATACAAGTGTTATAGGTATGTCAGGTCCCAAGAACCCAATTTATGTTTCGGAACTCCTAACTTTCCAAGCCAAACGATTATGGTTCTTAGCCAGGCAGTTAGCACGGGAACGCAGTTACAGGTACGTCTGGACAAAGGCTGGGCGAATTTTTGCAAAAAAGGACGACAATTCACGGCCGATACTGATTGATTCAGAACAAAAGTTAACAGACATTAAATGACTAGAAGGTATAGTTTTTCCTATTTTACTTAAATTATTTTCAGCAATAACCAATAAAAATCAATCTCACTATCAGATCATCCCATTTATCGCCATATTTTATACAAAGTATTTAAAATTATTTTTAATATTGGACAATATGAACCAAACACGAGCATTATCTCCATCTACTTCCATTAAACAACATAAATTACCATATTATTATTGTCTAATCTCCCTCTTTGCAATTGTAACTATATACCTAGTACTCTTATCTTGTCTCTGTGATCTTAAGATACATAATATCTCTAAAGTAAAATGGTTTTAAATGCATATTTAGAAATAGATAGTATTGGAGAATCAAACACTGAATTTACCTTAGATGAATTTGATAAAGTCAAAGAATTTAAGTGGAGTTTAAACAAAATAAATATTATACATCAAAATATCCGTACAATGGAAAATCTTGATGACTTTCTTTTATTTTTAGACAGTATTAGGTCGTCTGTGAGATTTCATATAATAATACTAACAGAATGCAGATTGAATGACTCATATCTCACAAAACAAATTGCAGGTTATCATGAATATCATACAACACAACAATTAAATCAAAACAGTGGAGTGGTAGCTTACGTTCGCGACGACATCCACTCTCATGTTAATGAAATTCGTATCAGTCAATCAAATTGTCTGAAATTAGTCATTAATGGATATTTATGTATTTTAGCCATTTACAGATCACCATCATTCTACGATATTCACGAATTTCTGGGTAATCTCCTATCTGAACTCAAAAAATGTAGTAACTTCAAACAACAAATAGTAATGGGGGATTTAAATATTAACACACTTGGAAATATACACAGACAATGTCACGATTACCTCTGCGCCATGGCAGAAAACAACTTCAAAATAAATATTAAAGGTCCTACCAGGGTTCAAGATAATAGCATATCATGTTTAGATCACATAAATACCAAAAATATTACAGCCTCTAACGCATTTGTTATTCACAATACAATAACTGATCACTATACAACCGCAATAAGCGTTCCAGACACATCTCTTAAAAAACAAGTAAAAACTAACCACTTTACACCATCCATCTGCTTTGAGGGGTTAATTAAGGATCTAAATGGTGAAACATGGCAAGATGTATGTAGAGAGACTGAAGTTAACAATGCACTCAACTTATTTATTAACAAAATCAACATGTATATATCCAAAAATTCAAAAGATAAACTCACTGCACATAAAAAAATACAACTTACTCCTTGGATTAGTAGTGGTATTGTAAAAGCTATACACAAAAGAAATCACTTACATAAAGTGGCAACAAAGGACCCACAAAACACTCTTAAACAACAGAATTACCGTAGATATCGTAACATCTGTAAAAATGTTATGCGTAATGCAAAAGAAAGGTACTATAAGCAACAACTCGACCGAGATCCATCCAGTAAAAATATGTGGAACATCGTTAAACAAATTACCAATACTAAACATAAAATTGACTCTGATATTAACGAACTTCTGATTACAAACACAGCCACCAGTGATTTGGACATAATTGCTTGCCACGCTAACCAATATTTTACGACAGTTGGATCTAAGCTTGCGGAAAATATCCTAAGTTTCACCAAGGAAACTGAAGATTCATTGGCATCTGCAATAGAACCAAAACAAATTCATTTTTCGTTTAAATTCCCACCTACGTCAAATGAAGAGGTCATAAAAAGTATTGACAATCTTAACACTACGCATTCAAAAGGTCCTGATAGTCTTAACACTCATATTCTAAAAATCATTAAACACAATATCGCATCGCCTTTGTCGAACATTTTCAATAAAAGTTTTTCTTCTGGGGTTTTTCCTGACCATCTTAAAAAATCTATAATAGTACCAATCTACAAAAGTGGACCCAAAAACCAAGTGGGCAATTATAGGCCAATATCCCTGCTGAGTGCAATCTCAAAAATTATAGAAAAAATCTTTAAAAATAGATTAAGTAATTATGTAGAGAGCCGAAAACTTTTAAGCAAAAATCAGTTTGGCTTTCGGCCGGGGAGAGGAACGGACGATGCTATAGCGCAACTTACAGAACATATTTCTGGAAATATAGATCGCAGAAAGAAAAGCATTGCACTGTTCTTAGACTTAGCCAAGGCTTTCGATACAATTTCTCATAAAATACTCCTCAAAAGATTACAAAATATTGGTGTTGTAGGTATGCCTTACGAATGGTTAAAGAGTTACTTAACGGGTAGAAGACAGCAACTCAAAATAGGCAATACAGTGAGTAACTCACTAGACACCAACTTTGGTGTACCACAGGGAAGCACACTGGGACCTCTTCTATTTATAATTTACATCAATGAGTTATGCAATCTACCAATAGGCGGAATAATTATTACGTTCGCGGACGATACGGTAGCTATATTTGAAGGAGAGGATTGGGCTGAAACTCATAAACATGCTGAAAGTGGAATCAATGCGATAAAACAGTGGCTTGACAAAAATCTACTAACACTAAATATAGCAAAAACTAAATACATAAGATTCAGCTCAACCATAAAGGGACGACCTAGTACATCGTACACAATAAAAACTCATAAGACTAATTGTATTTCCTATAATATGGACTTTAACTGCAACTGTGAAGCTTTGGAATGTGTGAACAACATCAAATATCTAGGTGTTATCATAGACAATCATCTTAAGTGGAAATATCACATCGACAATCTTTCAAGTAGGGTAAGAAAATTGATATACATTTTCTTTGCATTGCGAAACATAATTAAACAAAAAGACCTAAGAAAAATATATTTCGGACTGTGCAACCCCATCTTAACGTATGGTTGTATTGGCTGGGGAGCGTCAGGAAGAACGATTTTAGATCCGCTTGTAAAGGCCCAGAAATCCATAATTAGAGTCATTATGCGTAAACCCTACAGGTTCTCAAGCGACAAACTCTACAAAAAATTTAACGTTCTTGATGTTCGTCAAAACTTCATAAAAAAGATTATTATCCATGTACATAAAAATATAGAAAATTTTAATAAAATTGATCACAAATACAATACAAGAAGTCACAACAGAAAGGATCTCTTCGTCCCAGGGAGCAATACGGCAAAGTATCAAAAGACGTATGCGTATCTGGGACCGAAATTATACAATAAAATCCCCCCAGACTTAAATATTAAAAATTGCAAAATGTCCTGCATTGGTTCAATAATAACTAAATGGTTGATTGGCTTGGGTAGGGAGGAGTCTGAAAAACTATTATATAATGTGAATTAAAACGATACATGGTTACCTATGAATGGCACATTTAGTAAAAACTTAGTACATAGGTATTATTTAAAAAAAATAATAATAATTTAAATTGCATTTGGCACTTTACACACTTTGGTTCCTTAGAACAGGCAATCTGCCTAGCTAGGAACTAATATCGACCTAAAACAACGTAATAACACTTGTATTCATTTTAAATATATTCTCTTATTATGTAATATTATTTGTTATTTTGGCTTTAAATGTATCAAATGTAAATAAATAAATAAAATAAATAAAATTACGTTCGCTTGAATGTTATTTAATAATTTGTCGGAGCCTACGAAACTAAAAACCTTGACCTAGACACTTATAAAAACGTTCGTATCGTCAATCTTATCTTATAAATAAATGACATTATCTTGCCCTATCTTTGGTGCGATATGACACTTGGTTAAAAATACTCATTCATAAATAATATTGCTTTGCTATTATTTTGTTTATTTCACGTATTTTAATGGAGCCTGTTAGAGCAGGAGCTTAAAGGAGCTCTAAGGAGCTTAAAATAATAATTGGATAGTTTTGTAGAGCACCATTTTTGTGAGAAATCACGTCAAAGGCGCTGTACAATTTATTATGAATTCTTAGGCTCTATCTTAGCATACTTGTTGTCGTTCTTTGATTTTTTTAAACTAATCAAAGTTTGCACGTCACAAAATCGAAAAACTTTTTTCTTACGTAAGTTTGTGTGCGTCAGAGTGGAAGATACTCTTAGTATCGCCCTGGTGTAAGACCACCATTCAGAATTGAAACGTTGCTTGAAATGGCTTTAGCCGTGTTTAGTGACTAGGTCTGAATAGCCAGGTACTTCCTCACCTTCCCCTTCCTCGTCTCCTTCCCTTTCCCACTTACCTTCAGCCTCATAACATACCCCAATTGGGGATGCCATAGTCTCACTGGCACCAGACGGGAGCAGTTGGGATTCTTATGAGGTCACTATAAAAAAAAAAAAAAAATTACAATACTTTAAAAATTTACGAAAAAATATGTTTAAAGCCGGATGAAGCTTCAAGGTTCATCACCAGAATTTAGATAATTTAGTGGGTTGTGTGCAAATTTTGCTTATTTGGTCACATTCGTCATCACTTTCTTCCAGAAAAGTCAGTTTTTGGAGCAATTGAAAAATAATTTAATGAAACTTGTTAGACGCCTATAACCTACCGTACAAAAATTGGAACACCTCTCCAATCCCGCAATATTTAATGAATATTTTTTTTATGATGAAACCAAAAAAAAAACATTAAAAAAGTTTTAGGGTGTTTCAGTTTTCCTGGGAAAATGTACGTTTTGGAAGTTGGTCAGGGGGCCTAGTCCCGATCTTTCGGTTTCACAAACAAGCACGTTTGCCGTTTAACCTTTCTTGACGGTGCTGCCAACTAAGCGGTCACGGTTTGTATTTACTGAAATATCTTTGTAAATATACTAAACATAGAGTTAACATTTTAGGTATTCCTCCACAATACATTTATGTATTGGATTAAATAAATACATTACACTAATATTTACTGAGTGTACAGCATCGGAGCGCGAGAAAGTTTTTAGCACGGTCAGAGGAGGGTTAATACGGATTCGTGACGTAGCTAAACCCGCGTTACGGGCGCTGTGAGAGATATAGACTAGGCCCCCAGTACGGACAGTGCTTTAGTTACCACTAACTAACTACTCGACTAAATACTGGCACCGTGTGAATAAGCTATTCGTTTTCTGTGCGAGCAAATGTGATACTCTCCTACTTTCATACACTCACAGCACAAACTTTAAAATCATATTTACACCGTAACACGGGCATGTGCCTAGCATGGTGGTCGAAAAATCCTCATTCAGTTTAACAAACAATTCAATGAATAAAGAAATAAAATATGTATAATAAAATATATATGTATATATTTTCACAAATAAATTAAATATTTTTATGTCTATTTTTATTTCTATCCAATTTTATAATGTATAATATTGTGATTTCAGTGATGATGACGTTTTGTCATGATTCTTGAAGGTTATAACACGGAACGTGTTTTGTGTGCCTTAGCCAAAATGTTCATTTTCTATTAAAACAATATACTTCTTCTTCTTCCCCTTGTCCTATTCGGGTCGGGGACCCACTGCATCGACAAGGCTCCTCCATACGTCCCTGTCTTGCGCCGATTGTTCGGCCTCCGTCCATGGCAGATCCATCCTCTCCTCGCACAGTTTTTGGAGTTGCCTCGCCCAACTGTGTCTGGGGCGGCCTACTGGACGTCTACCCTCTGGAATGGCACTCAGTATTTTCTTCGGAATTCGGTCATCAGACATTCTTAGTACATGCCCAAGCCACCTCAGTTGCGATTTTTCTACGAAGAGTAGCAGTGGTTCAATGTTTAGATCATCTCGGATCGTAGAATTTCTTATATGATCCCATTTCGTAACCCCTGCTACTCCTCTCAAGTACCTCATTTTGGCAGCTTGGACTCTAGAGCGTGTTTGTTCGTTTAGCATCCATATCTGGTGGCCGTAAGTGAGCGTCGGGCGGTATACCGTTTTAAACACTGCCATCTTTGGCTTGAGGCTTTTCTTATCACTGAGCTGTAGAGAGGACGTAGCACACTGCTTGCCGCACTAATTCTTCGATCAATTTCTCCGTCTTGCCGACTGTCGCTGGAGAATTCGACCCCAAGGTATTTGAACCTGTCCACCTGGTTCAGCTGAGTCCCATTAGCGAGTATGTTGCACTGAGTTTGGTCCCTTCCTTGACCATCACCTCTGTTTTGGAGGTACTCATCTTCATTCCCGCCACCATGCACTCTTAACAACAATACAGTATATTAATATTATTACATCCCTGGTTAAATGCACCTAAAGTTCCATAGTTTGTCAGTAGGTAGGTACCTCGAAACTTATGTTTCTATTTTGACAAAATGGATGAATTTTTAATATAAATGTTTTAAAAATGTCTATTTTAGCCGTGTACATTACTTATGAGAGCAAAATAATGTTATTTAATTTTAAAACGGATTTATTGATACCTAATGAAAACATTAATAAAATATTTAATTAAGAGAAAATAATATCCATGGGAGATAGATTTTTTTGTAATGCCGCACGAGATGGTTCGTTTACCGTACTGCACCACTGGCCTACGGTTTTAAACTTTACGCTTTCACTGTTATGAAATTATTATGTAATAAAATATACAAACCTAAATCTTGAATTTCGTTTTTAATGATCGTAACTATGCTCGTATTAAATCGAGCGGATCTTCGATTACCCGGAATACAACTCCAATTTCAGCTAATTGGTAACACAAGCATGTAAGCTTTGCCCTTTTTCGACTAACGGCGAACCCCCTGCAATGGATATCTTTCATAATATTACATCCTAGGTATGTGATGTTGCAATTAATAATGTATTATGGGACTTTGTTACATTGTAGCGTATATACCATATCGGTTATAGTGCGATATAATATTATCAATATTGACTTGTGTTGATTAAATTTTCCTTGAAATTTCTTCTGACGGAGGTTGAAACAACCCAATTTTTCGGTGAATGACGATTTGAAGGAAATTCAAACGTGAAATTTTCCGAAACAACTGGTCCTAAGAGTTTTTCTTATAAAAAATGGAATATTTCTTTTTTTGAATTTACGGCACTAGTGCCGTTTACATACAAATGTTTTTATTTTTACACAGACATATAGCAGTGTATTAAAATTTGATAGTGAAAAATTATGGGAACGACAAAATAATATACATTTGTGACTGAAAACATATCAACAGTATTAAAATTTGTTAATTGAAAAATTATGGAAACAATGAAAAAAATTTATATTTGTAACAAGTTTATGAGAGATAGTGAAAAGAAGCATAAAAAAAACGTTTTTTCTATTAAAATGATCGTTTTTTCAAATAACATTTTTTTCCGTGTATGTAGTGAAATATGTGGTGTTGAAGGGTTTAATTGTTGCGGCTTTATACTTCACAAGAGGTGTTTTTTTGCTCTTCACTATATTAAAAACTTCAGCGATTTTAGCATAAAAGTTCCCGACTGTATGTAATCTATTTATAACTGAATTGTATCCTGAGACTGTTGTATATTTGTCACTGTAATACATACTAAGGGACCTTGATTGAAATTGAATCAAAATTAATATATCAGGGCTATCCAATTGATTATATACAATTTTATATAAAAATATATGATCAAAAAAATTTCTCCGTTCACTTAACTTCAGCAATTTCAATGAAAGTAATAAAAAATCATAATCTATTGTTTCTAAGTAGATATATGTTTATAGTCAATAATTTACCATTTAAATCATATTTATAATATTGAGATTTCCTGTATAGAAGTGTATCGATCGAATCACGGTGATTTACGTAATTTAACAATACGTACACAATTCAGTCAAGCTTGCTTGTAAAGTTTTGTAGTGAAATGCCGCATTGATTGTACTTAATATTTATAGATATTAAACTAATTATAATTAAATTAAATTGAACTTTTTACTACTCTCGAAAAATGGCGTATGGATTCGTCCTGATTTTATTAACATTTAATAATTTCAGTGAATAAAATCATATTCCTTTCCTTATTGTCGTATCTACTTTCATTATTTAATTCTAGTAGATTCAATATTTGTAGATTAGATCAACTTATTCTTTTATTTATTGTTTTAAAATTATAACTATTGTAATAATGTAGTAACGCGACCGCATCTGAATTTAAATAGCATTGGCCACGAGGGTGTCCAAATATATAATCTCCTTCCAGACACCCTTAAAACTGAGAAAAGTATAAATATATTTAAAAAAAACTATTTAACCTTAAGTTGAAAGAACAAAATTAATTTTACTACTTTGTACTTAAGTTAAGAAAGTAAGATGTAAATAAAAAAAAACTGCACTTTACATGCGTGGCTTCCTAACTAGGTTTAGAGTGGAAGATGCTGTCAGTATCGCCCTGGTGTAAGACCACCATTCAGAATTGACACGTTGCTTAATAATGGCTTTAGCCGTGTTTAGTGACTAGATCTGAATAGCCAGGTACTTTCCTACCTTCCTCTTCCCCATCTCCTTCCCTTCCCCACTTTCCTTCAGCCTCACAGCATACCCCAATTGGGGATGCCATAGTCTCACTGGCTCCAGACGGGAGCAGTTGGGACTCTTGTGAGGTAATCTCTATAAAAAAAAAAACACCAATAACCGACTGCGTACCTAGAACATAAGTTCCACCCATTAGCTTGGTCCAACTGCTAGAGTGTTTGCTAGCCGCCTAGCACTAACTAGCCCCAGACAATGTGTCCATGAAGGTGAACGCGAGGGGAGAGCAGAGCCACCCGCTGACGCATAACCTTTACTCCGCTCTGGGGTTGCCGCCTGTTACGTGTCAAAGATCTTCCACCTTCAAAGGTCCTCGGAATGAAATAAACCAGCGCAGAGTGGCTTACAATTAAAAATGCTCTAAAAAACATTCCATGAATAGTGAAGCATGGTTTTTTTTATGTGACACTATCGACTTGTATGCGAATACTGATCAAGGTAACGCGCGATAAACGATGGAGACTAGGAAGTACCCACGCTCGATCATGCTCGATGGCTTTACGCTCATTCGAGCGAACACGAGAACTTGTGTATCATTAAATTCAAAGATTCAAGGACGTGACGTAAGGATACAAGTTTTTAATAAATAATTTGAAAATACCTTTTAGCAAAATTTTACAATTTTCTCTTCTTGGAGATTTTCGTTCTTATCCTTTGTTTATAAGTAGGAGGCGGCTAGGCGGTGGCAAAACGAAGAATTCCAAGTCACGAATCCGCAAAAACATCATTCGGAGATATTGAAATTTGAATTTTTGAAATTATATGTTTTTGTAATAACGAATCAATTCTAAACTTCAAACCTCAATATCTCCGAATGATGTTTTTGCGAATTTTCAACTTGGAATTCTTCGTTTTGCCACCGCCTAGCCGCCTACTATTTATAAGGAATTGTCACTTGAAGCAATATAATATTAAGTAGCATCATAACAAGTTCATTGCGATCGTTTTATTTCATAACTAGCCCAGATTCGTAAAAAATTAAAGGTTTAAGGGTCTATTTAAAAATGAAAGTAAAAACAAAAAAATTATTTATCTCCGAACCTCGATCAAATGTTTGAAATGTAACTATGCTTACAATTAAACCACCAACTATTGTAAGAACGGTGACATAAAATCAATATTAGATATTATGTACTGAAAACATTAAAAATATATGTTTTTTAGAATGTTACATCCGAAATTATATTATTTAATTATTATTAGTTCTAGTTCTTACCCCTTTGGGTATTGTCAGCATATTAGTTTCCAGAAACAGGTTTCCTGCTAATAAATTATTCTAAGTACCAAACCCGTAGAAGGTTGATTAGTGCAAGCATACAACAAAACCGTTACATTTGAAAGCTGGGAAGCCGGTTTTGCAGTAGGGCTCAAACATAACAAATGTCAGCTTCGATCGGCTTAATTATTTTGTCAGAAGCTAAAACTATTCCCGCTTTGCAATAAAATCTAAATAAATGGAATATTTGTTAAAGTATCCTAAAACCAAAAACTGTTTTCCAAGTGTTAAAACAGGCTTTCAAATTTTATTATTAGAAATAACCATGTAATTTTTTAAAGGGCTCAGTCTTTTCAACTAAAATTACTGATAATGAAAAAAAAAAATAGATAGCTACATATTCCATTAGACAAATGAATTATAAACGTTACTGTCACCTCACTTTTTTGTCATTTCTTGTAAAAAAAATCTTAAAAAATCACGAAGTTTCAAAAATTCTTTTCAAATTGCGATCGGAAACTTTGGATTCATAAAGGTGTACATTAATTTTTTTTTTGGTTAACTTTTAGATTTGAATATATAGCGTGTTGTATTCTCTTTCCAATACCGCTTAGCTCATGCTTCACTCTAATAGTAAGGGAGAAACAACGATTTCTATGAGACCTAAGTGAGCTGGGACAAATATGGTTTCCTGTGATTAAACAGTCCCAACTCACAGCACGCAAGCCGCAATGCTTTCTTATTGCGTTTCAACTGAAATTGCCATTATTCATAGCTGATAATATTTTATGACTAAGGGTAAAAATCGAAACGTATTCATACAATTATTATTATCGAATATTTTTGTGAAATATTCGATAAGAGATAAGTCTGTATGACCTGCAATTTAAATCATTTGTAGGTCAGCACTAAAAAACACACGCTTTGGGGTCTGCTAAAATCTAAAATACTACTTAATGATCTGTAAATTATATTCGGGTTGTTGGGAAAATGTACCTATAAGTTTTCTAGTGGCAATACTGGTATTTTTAGATTTATTAATTTAAGAAATTGATAATGCATTGTTTTCGAACATAAAACTTTTCCCTATTAAGATAAAGGTTTCAAAGTATTTTGCAACTACTTCACCATAAAACACTTGGCGTATTACGCAGCGTGTAAAGCTAAAAACGTACTGCGCATGTTCCTTCAAATTACAATGCCAATAGGCGCTTTTAGTATTCCCACGTTTACGGAACGCCGACGATACAAAAAGACATTTTGGGGGGCCAACAGACCTAGCTATAAAAGCTCAAGCGTTATTTGGTTTGGTGTATTTCGGCATATCGGTTGCCGTACATTCCCAATGGGAATGTATGACGAGCGATATGCTGAAGTAGGTTTGGTGTATTTCGGCATATCGGTTGCCGTACATTCCCAATGGGAATGTATGACGAGCGATATGCTGAAGTAGGCCAAGTCAAATAACGCTTGAGCTTTTATAGCTAGGTCTGTTGGCCCCATTAAACAACGTTCCTTATCACGATAATGCAGCGCTCTTTCTTACACATTAAATAATGTTGAGACAAAATATGAGATACGCAATGCACGTATGTCTTTCCTGCGAGGAAAAAAAAGTTACTTTGAAGGAAACAGACATACGTACTCATGTGTCTCATCTTTTCTCTCACCATTATTTGAGGTGTGTAAAAGCAAAGGCAGCAATCTCCACTTCGGTTAGATTGCTATCTTTGCTTTTACGTACAATATTACATACAAATATTGTGTACATGTATCTTACATACAATATTTGTATGTAATATTGTACGTAAAAGCAAAGAGCAATATCCATGTCATTTCAAAAGCAAACAGCAATCTGGCCGAAATGCTGCTTTTATTTTTACACACCTCATAGATGCCGGCAGGCAGTATTTGTGGTAATAAGGAACGTGCGTTTATTGCCTT
This sequence comes from Limnephilus auricula, assembly GCA_951813805.1. Classification (NCBI taxonomy): domain Eukaryota; kingdom Metazoa; phylum Arthropoda; class Insecta; order Trichoptera; family Limnephilidae; genus Limnephilus; species Limnephilus auricula. The sequence continues at coordinate 8,001,748 of OX638410.1, forward strand.
TTTGTGACATTATCGGGCCGTAAACGTGGCAATACTAAAAGCGTCTAATGCCTGCAATCCAGTTAAGGAAACTGAAATCCATGTTCTGGACGGATGTCAAATTTTATTCTAAGTGATGAAAACGAATAGAGATTTTGACAAATTATGTCTTATAAAATGATTTTGACAATCGACGATAACGCTAACCCTAAACACTCATATAACCCGCGGTTACTGGGCGTCGTTCATTACTTTTCCTACATATACGAATTCATTTATTAGTATCTTTTTAAACGCCCCACAGTGGTGCGGACTGCGTTCCCACAAAGGCTTTCACAGGCTTTCGTTCCTTTTTTATAATTCGTGGCTCGATTCGCAAATGTATACGCAGCCAAACGAATTACGATTACGAAATAACTTTATATTTGCACGATAAGCCATTCCTGAAAATCTCTTGTTTTAAAATTATAATACCCAACTGTCCTTGTTGCAAATAATTAGAGTAGTGACTTAAAAAAATGGTTGCTTAGGTTTATAGTTCAATCATTTAAAAAGAAAAAGCCCGCGACGTGACGCAAATTTTAAATATTTAACATTTTTTTAACCATCTTAAAAAAAGAATTTGCTTGAAAATGAGTAATTGAAAAGAATCACAACCGAAAGATATAAGCTTATACTTTTTTGTGTTGCTTAGTTATTACGTTTTATTTTTGCACTTAAAAACCTTTTAGATAACAATGTGAAAGGAGTCGGTTTATTTGATCGTGTTTCACTAACCTCTGTTAACTCCCACTCCTCAGGGCGAACTTTTCCTTTAAGTTCCCTCTGTATTTGTCTAATTGATCCTGTCCGTATTTCATTCGCAGCAATAGCGTGGCAACTAATAGTCTCGCCTTTCGTTATATCACACATGAGACATACATTTTATCGTAACGTCGGATTAGTTAAACCTGTTGATTAGTACTAACACTAACAATCCGGCGGCTTCGATCCCATTGCGGTATGTCAAATACTATCCATTATTATTTAAACTTACGGAACCAACTGGCCTGAATCACGAGTTTCGCAGCCGAAAATTACCTGTTTAAGTACTAATTTGTTTGTTGGTTAACAATCACGAAAGGGTATGGCAAAGAGGTTAAAATATCCAATTACAAATAAATCGACGATCCCAGATTAGAGGTTGGAAGACAACTAATAGTTTCAGGTCTCTAGAACTCTTTATTTAGTTATCTCCGGTGGGGATTATTTTAGGTAGCAATACGATTTACTAGGACATATTGTTTCACCTGGAACTTTGACACATTGACTGTCTTCCTAACTATTTTATCAATAGTAGCCCTCATTATGTTTATGTTATTGACTATTGGTACAGGAGCACATGGACAGTGTTGAGAATTTATACTAATCAAAAATAATACAGCTATCAGTTTTCCTTTCCCATGATGTTTTTTTTTGGTTGTTTAAATCCTGTCCTTTCATTGTTAAAATCCTGTTTATTTAGTTAAAGATCACTTTATATTTATGTTGGTATGGAAAGCGTTATTGATTCTCACTTCCAAGGACATGACGTCTTGCGTAACGTGAACATAATCTATATTATATTCGGCGGAATCCCTTCACTTTCATCATATTTACGCTAGTGGAACACTAGTGGTGCGCTACGGCGGGCGGGCAATGAGCATGCTCGCTCGCTGGCTATGCATTCATCCCGAGCTGGGCGGGGCCGCCCGCGCCGAGGTCGCAGTCGCTCGCGTAACCATGGCAACAGACGCCGGGACGCGCTGCCGTGTCATCCGCCCGCCCAGCCAGCCGACCACCCTCCGCCCCTCGCCAGCTCTCCCGCCCTCGCTGCCCTTTCCGCCCTTACCGCCCTTACCGCTCTTCCCGCCAGTCAGATTATCGACTGGCCGATGATGATGTTTTCTTGTACGTATACGAGGCGATGTCACGTTTACTTTTTCCTGTTATTGTAAATTCCACCCTTTGCAATTTAATTGAAAAACGCGCCGTGAAAACCAACCTTTGTCGTCCGTAAAAATGGAAAGCGTTTATTTACCTTGATGGCGCGCTACTTTTTACTGCGTCATTTTTGTACAGCGGTAAGCAGAGGTGATAACGCGACCCACATTTCACTTCAGACATAAAAACTCGGTTATCAATATTTTCGCAGATTGAATTCGGGATATTGAATTTAGTGTTCTACGTACGCCTTTGAACCGATAACATTGTTATAGTTAAGTGTAAAGGTGGGCGATTATCCGTTGGAAGTTGGAAGCCCGTAAAATGTTAAATTTGTCAACAAAACTCGACTCAAGTTGTGCGTCACATTAGTAATCATTTCCCAGTTGGTTATAAAACAGCGGTAAATAACGTAACATGAAAGTTTTCCGAGTTCGCTGCAGTTCAATGGCATTTCCAGTTTATTATTCCCACGACACTTAACACTGACATTGTCACCTCCGGGCGAGGAGACGATGAGGCGAGGTGATAACAGGAAAAATAAATACCTCGCGTTTGTTTTCATTCTCATATCTTTCATAGCTAGATGATTCACGTCACCCTCACGATAGGCATTGTTTATATCAATAACTAATCAAAGATACCGACTCGTTAACGTACACTGTTTTGATTTTCACGGTAATTCTTAGATAATCACATCTCTAAAAAATTACATTTTATAAGCGGATAAATTTTATATATTGCATTTCGAGATTCTATTTTTTTATAAAACACGGGATACATCACAGGAATATGATTCCAATTTAAACATTATTGTATAATTTAAGACAACAAAACATCGTTTTGAATAATAATATGCTACGGTGTAATAAGTAATGAGCACTGCCACGGAATTCTCTCGTAATATTGGATAGTTTGCAAGTGAAGCGGAGATGATGAGGACTCGATCTGACTTGTTTTGATACTAGAAGAATGAGACGTTAAAGTTTTTTTTGCAAAATATCTCGTGTAACTGTAAACAAATGATAATTCCCTTTACTCAGTACCGTCAAAGACTATTACTATTATGTTATCTTGGTCATCTCACTTGAATAAGCAAGGTGTTATTGACCGAGACCGAGAATAATTTTGATTATAGCATCTGAAAATAGCCGCATTAACACCAGCTTCGTGTGTTTTTTAAATCTGGAAAATTTGTCGTTCTCCATAAACGGCGGTTTTTTATAGGTCCATTAATTCTGAGGAGAGTAAACAGCCACCGCCACCGCCTTATCGGCAGGGGGGCCACTTAGCTGCAAAAAGGATCCGACGCGCCGCTCTTGGACCGCGGCCAATAATCCCATCTCTCCCGCAGTGGCTAGTATGTTACCTCACCTACCGTATTACTTACTACCCCTAGCTGCTAGCAAACTTTGCGCCCTGCATCGCCGGCGCCAAGTCGCACTAACAATTTTATCCCTGCCTCCTCTCGTGCGGAAGACTAAATGCGCCAGTCTTTTGAAAACATGTCTTTGTAAACTTGAAGTGTGCGGATGAAGTTTTTCACTGTCCTTGTGTTAAAGATTATACGAACTTACCTCCCCCACTACTAGCGTTCCGCGAATCTCTGTAATCAGCGTTTATTCAGCGACTGGAAGTGGAGTAGAGGGTCTTTTTTATTGGAACATTTAATGGCGCTGGCAATTATTCCAAAGTATTAATCAAACGGAATTATTAGTATTTCGTAGGTCTCCGCGATGGCCTCTTCCATTTTATTGTTAGATTATTTTGTTCAACCAATCCGACAATACATAAGCTCCAATCTCGTGTACCGTCTCAATTCAAATAATTTCCTTAAGTCCTGACTTATAGATGTTTTTCTTTAATAATAATAACAATAATAGGATAATTTGTATAGCGCCGTTTTTGTGAAAAATCACCTCAAGGGCGCAAGTCCTACATTAGAATTGTTTCTGTTAAATGATAATATTATTTAAAACAAGTTACTGAAAAGGATCGAACAAATTTACAATATGTTATCAGTGTTCCTTGATCCCTTCAGACCTGATAAGGAATAAATATATGTTGGGTTGGACTTCATCGGGGTTTCAATTAAATAAAAATATTATTTTTTTGTCTGGTTTATTAGGAATTTAAACATGTGCATAATAGGCCCAGCAAGTCTCAACGTACACAGACGACTTTTTTTACATTACATCCACACAGGAGGCCCTGAGGAAAAAATTCCCTCAGAGCCTATGTCATCCTTGGAGATTCTGTGTGGGGGGTCTTTTAAAAGAAAGGAAGGATAGTAAGTGCTGGGAAGGAAAAAAGTTTGAGGGGTGGGTAGGAATCTGGGGATCAATATGTCCAGGAGTGACGGACGCGTGAAGCCATCCCTTCCACTGCGGTGTAAGGCGATGGGTCGAGAGGGTCCGGCTGGAAAATGAATCATATTGCATAGAATTTTTAAAGGAAAATGTATCATTTTTTCTATATTTTATGGGGATTTAGAGGCTTAGGATTTACAGGCTTCAATTTTAATTTTTTGGTAAAATTAAGTTAATTTGAACTATTTCTACAAAGAAATTGAATTTCTAGAAAGAAATTCTTTTCCTTGTTTACAAAAATGAATTTTGCATTTATCACAAAATAAATTGTTTTTATTACAAGGTTTTGTACACCTCTTTCCCTCTTATTTAGTCATATGGTCAATTATATCATAGCGAACATCTGCATTGTGCTGAACTTCTCCAATAACCTTTTTCAGTAAGTGTTATGACTACAATTAGTTATCTAAGTACACAATGTATGGCCTTCATTTTGCATGCTTTGAGATAAATGTTATTAATTATAATAGACTCTTTAGATTAGGTTAATATAATCCAGTATTGACACGTTCATAAGTAACAAAGTCCTACATTTGTCCGGAGGCAACACACAATACCAATATTTTTCTTCACAGGTTGGTTTTCATGAACTGCTTGTGATTGCTAATGCTCTATTTGTTTATCAATATAAACATTTTCATCTGGTTTTAATTCAAGCCAACGTTTGCTGAAAGGATTGTGCAATGTATGCACATCGCTCCTTGCTTGAAAAAAGTGACCCAATATAATCGTCCTCCCCTTTTTTTAACAGTAGCATACAATACTTAAAGAATTCTTCTGTTTTCCGTGATCAGCAATGATTCACTCTTCGTTTATACGTAACATATGCGCTTACCAGTACCGCACTATTTAAAATAACCAATATATCCGATTTTCGCGCATAACTGACTCCGATAGTTTTTTTTAGATAAAATTGATTTTGCTAGTTTAATCAAAATGGGAGGTGATTTAAAAAACATAAAATTACATTGTATTATGCTTTGAAATAAGTGTGCATAATAAAGCCCAAGAGGTCTGAATGGGTTAAGACACAAAAAGCATCCATCTCCATCCATTTTTTTCTTATTTGACACAACTGATATAATAAATGCCATCTTATGAGATTTCTTCGCACACGCCATCAATTCATAAACCTTTTTCGATGTCCTGGTTAAGTACCTTGGGACGGATTTGCAATTCATTTCCTTTGCTGACAGGTTTAAATCTCTTTCAGACAACCACAAATTTATTTTTAACTGCGTATGTTCAGTTTTTAAGTAAGTGCACATAAAAAAAAATATGTTTCCAAGTATTTCGATTTTTCACATTTAATTTTTTTTCGCGGTCCAGCGGATTGTAAACCTCTTCTAGGAGGCATTCAAGTTGAAACTTTTTGATTTTCTTGAATATATAAATTCATTGCTTTTACTTACTTTTTCAATCTACCTTTTAAAATAAAATACCATTTTAATACATGATAATGCATTTTCCTCACTCTGAAGTTGATTATTATTTGTTCCCTGCTCGTAGAGTTTCCTATTATTTTATTTGTGTCAGACGAAATTTCTCTTGACGTCGTCTGATAGACGCTCCCTTTGTCGTATCATGTGCTCGTTTTTGAACTAGCCTTTGTTCCAGGGAAACTTATTAATGCAGGGGAGAGAAAATATTCACCGGCTACTTTTAGTTTAATTATTGTTTTTTTTTTTTTAAATTGATAAACTAATGTTTAAGACAAGAAGACATTTTATGGAAAGCACAAAGGGTAACAATTTATTAGCCTGAAACACTCATCCATATTGAAAAAACCTCCCGAGAAAAGAAACATGCCGCCGACGGGACCCGAACCCGCGTCCCTCTGATTGCCGGTCAGGAGCTCTATCCACTGAGCTACGGCGGCTTACTCTTACCCGCCAAATGATTCAATATATACTTGTGTTTCATTCAACAATTACCTCTTATTACCTTTTATAGTATCTTTTCTCGGGAGGTTTTTCAATATGGCTGAGTATTTCAGGCTAATAATTGCTCATAATAATTGTTACTTTTAGTTTCTTGAATTCTTGAGACATCTAATACGAATACATTTTACCTTTAATAGGGACGTCTTCTACTCCTTACTCCTTGATAATTCATGCATTTTGCCTTATCTAATCGACATTTCTGTTTAACTGAACTAACCATCACGTCTATTCTACAGAGGTAGGTCACAAGGAGAACGTTACAAAACTCTAGCATTATTTATTTTATTACCGTTGTGGACAAGTCCCGGGTATTTATAACTTGATGGGCCCCGTGCACGTCTTCACATGGCGTTCCCGACTCGCTTCATTGAAATTCAATATTAACTACATCGCATATTTATTTATATTATGTTATCCACTAATTTCTGCTGATTTCAATCTGTTCATCTTATCGATTTGTAGGTGTAAATTATGTACGTCGAATCGCAGACTGATTTATATTAATCTGTTATAATAATATGCACTCACATCTTTCACGTCTTATCGTCAATATCCTGTTCTGTTTGTCCACATTAAATGGAAAAACACATCCCTGCCCGGGTCGAGTCCTTCATATTTCAGGTACGCGCCATGCTAATATAATATAGCCTTGGACAAGTTAAGTATCGCTGCGAGGATGGCGTGACATAGTTTCTTATCGTCAGATGATCTCTTCGTTTAATTTCCTTTTTGATAAATAAACACCCTAGTCTTGTGGCGGCCGAGTATGCGCACGAAAGCATTTGTGCACTTACTTCCCCATTATTATTAATAGTGGATAGGGGAAGGTCTATAATATTATGTCGTATTGCATAAAATTCTACTCAACTTAATTCCACTCACATTCCATGTATAATTGTATGGTTTTTTGACGGATTGATAGTTGGAATTTTGTTGTTTTAAAGTTTTTTTAGTTATGAAATAAGTTAATAATTTTTTATAATTTTCAAAGTTCCTTTAAGATGAATTTTGACCGTAAGTATAAAAATATTCAAATTGTTTTTATATTACAATGACTATTGTCGAAGTCTAAGAATTACTTAATTTCGCATTTGGAAGGAATTGACGTGAAGGTGTACGTAAATCTTTAAACTCCAGATGTTCTCATAAAAAAACTGCCACTCTTACAATTGCCAATCTTGCAATCGTCGCGGTAACGTCATGCGATAATGGGATCTATAGTAAGCAAATTTAGAGTTCATTGTCGCATGACATTGCCGTGACAGATGAAAACTTGTTATTCGAATGGATCGGAATAAATTTATTTATGAATTTTTGAATATATAAAATGAATTGGCCACTAACCCATCAATCTTTTAGTGATTTGTTGTATCTCTCTTTGCCCGTGGTCACTTAATCGGCTTTCTATATACTTTCAATATATCGCTTAATTAGTTACCATCTCGCTGTACCGACTACCGTTACAAGTGATTCCCGCGCACGCCTGCCCAGTAAAGCGAGCTTTATTGCTCCGGCTTATAGTATCTATATAAACTCGGTGACTTCCGGCGCATCCTGGCTACGAGTGGGCCGAAGCACGGGGCCCGGGGCCCGGGGCGGTTGATGCTCGGGGGAGCGGAACGGAATATGACTGCCGCGCCGGGAGGAACCACCGGCCGCGTACCGTGTAGCCTCCGTATATAGGATCTATACATAATGCATAGTGGAGATAAATAAAAATAGGATAAAATAGTCAAAGTATAGTGAGGGGAACAATGCCTCCAAAGGTCACGAGAACGCAGGTGCACTGACGTTGCCAGGTACGAGCGGTTTCAAGCTAACTTACAGTTTTATCAGTTTCAATTGATTAAACAAGGGAAAGAATGTGCGTTTCAGCTTATCGCCTCAGACATAATATGCAGCGTTCTTGACTATATTCTCGTCGAAAATCGATAAATTGTGACCTAAAGAAACCTCAAAATTGACCTTGTGTAATATTATTGATTTTTTATTTGAATCCATCAAATTAGGTTAGAAAATTATTAAAAGAAAGCCATATTTAAAACGGGTTGTTTCACAGAATTTAAGCAATTCTTTCTGTTAAAAAAATAATAAAGTAATTTATAAAAGAACCCGTTGACAAACCGATATCAATCAGTTTAACGGGGCTTAATGTAAAAAAATGTTAAATAATAAAAAAAATATATTAGAAATAAAATTTCTATGTTAATTTTCAGGTTTTGTGAAAGTTTTATTCGAATTGATAATTTCAGTTCTGCTAAGTAAATGCCCCATAATTATATAATAACAAATATTTCGACCTTCTTGTTTTATTTTTTGCAATGCTTTTCTTTTGTGTTCGTTCGAGGTCGTCCAAGTTTTACATTCAGCTTTATTATTAACATCCCTATTAGGTATTAATTATTGTGTTATATGAAAATACGTTACACCTTGTACACTCGGTTTAGCTCGACAATTGTTGTGATTATCGTTCTTTGGTATCGAAGTAATTACGATATAGCAACATTAACAGAAATTTCTGTAGTAATCCGGCAAGATCGTGATAGCTAATTGCCAGTACCAGCGTACCGCTCACGATCTGCGGCAAAATGTATATCTTCCGAGCTCAGCGCCATCACCCTCTCTGCGTAATCACTTTCTCCATAAACCAGTTCAATGGGCACATTTGTGGCGAGGGTCTTCGTTTTGCTCTCAGGAAATCCTTTCCCGAAACCGAGAAAATCGTGAATAAATATTTAAGGGCACCTCGTTCCGATACCTCTTCACGCGCGAGTCGTATGCACACTCACTGGAATATAAATGGCTGATAATTCATGAATTCATCTTCGTACTTTTCACAATATTTGAACGAAATGTCTAATAATTCCTAGCAAATAATGTTTGCGTCATAAGTTGGTTAGAATAGCGTATAGTTTATTATTTATATGAGAACCCTTACACAGCCAATAACTTATGTAAATATCTACCAGTTTTCGTGAGTTTAATCCATGCACAGTATTTTTAGAGTTAACTGTGTCTCGTAATTATTACTATCACAGTGACGTACGATACATTTCACAGTTCATGCGTAAAAAAGGGAATAATTCCTAAGATGGTGTGCTTGTTCATACAAATAAGCTGATTCAGTTATTTTTGTGGGAATTTGTGGGAAATTAAGAAGTACACTTAAGATCTGCCCTGATTATAGATGACGCGATGAAACATTCGTGTTTGTATTTTTTGTTGTTGTTAAAAATAAATAATCCATTTCAATAATAACATGAGCTCATCAGTCCTCACGACATCGTGTTTAGAATTATTCAATGTTTATATTATTATATTAGTATTATTTTGACATATTTCCGAACGATTTGATTCCTTTCATTTATCCTTCCTTCTGTGTCGAAAAGGTCCGTTATACTATTTATCTTCTTCAATATTTCCTCAAGCGGTAAATGCAAAGTATACACTTATTCAGCGAAAGCCTCAATAAACAACTGGAGTCAGTTAGAGCAATGACCACAAGGTCTAAATTCGTGTTGACCGAACCATATTGAGACAACCCGGATTTTTAGTTTACGCTTCCTGTTCTAAGACAATGGACTGGGAAAATCTGTTTTGTTAGAATGGCCTCCCTCCTGGATCCACCAACTGAGCTGGCCAGTCTTCAACAATGGGTAATGAAAATTAAATCTTTGAACTATTTTCTGATATTGTAATTTTGGTAAATGGGCCAATTTTTAATATAACATTTCAAGATCGACGTGAAATCGCTTCTCGGACCGGCAGTTTGGCTAACGTAAACTTATATTAGTTTGAATACCTCTTACTCGGGAGTCAGGAGCACAGGAAGGTTATAACGCGCTGCATTACAACCTATGTTGTTGGCTTGTTATGACATCCAAATTGTCCCCGACTTTCCGAGTGACAGACAATTTGTTATTGTTGTTTGTGACTGTCCTCAATGGACGGCTAGTACAACATATAATGACTACAAGTAATTGACAAATAAACATTTAATCAAATGTGTACGCTACATTGCCACCTTCGAATAGTTCAATAATATAAATAGGCTCCTTCAAAAAGTAACAGTTGGTATTTTTAATGGGGTACCCTTGGAAATGCTTTCAATAGCCTTAAAAAATTATATGTATTTTATTTTTCATTCAAATAAATTTTAGGGGTGGCTACCATTGATCAAAGTTTAGAAAATAAGCGACGTTTAGGGCAATGATTGCAACGGTTCAGATTAAACATGTCACTGTTTTTAAGCATTTAAGGTCACATGTACCACCACCCTATCAGTTTGATAATGCCTTCAGAGGGCGAAACAGCTGTAACGCATTATAGTAATTACAAAGCATAACCTGTTTTTATACATTAAATAATAAAATGGAATATCTTTAAAAAAAAAAAAAATTATTATCTTCGTAATTTTGTGACCTACGTAAGACTGGAAAGTTTGAGGGATGTCTCCGTCACCACTGACACACAATCGTGACATTAAAGCCCAAAGCTTTTTGAAGGAGGGAAGCTGTGTGGTGCGCATAAGGCCGACTTTAGCACCCTTTCAGAGTGTCCTTTGCTTTCCCTTCCTCCGATAGCCTTGTCCACGATGCCACGCGGCCGCTGTCACGTTGAGTTGTTTACCGCGGGCGGGTTGGTTGGCGGGCTCACACGGCCGCCTATCGATTCCGGCGGCAGCGGAGGGCGGCCCGGGAGGTGCGCGTAGGGCGGCCAGAGCGCGGGAAAGCCCGGGACGAGCCGCCCCGAGTTCTCATCCGGCCTACGTGCTGGTCTTTCCAATGGTTCAGCCAGGTGGACAATGCCGAAACTTGATCTAGACGCACTCGTAGTAATTTTTCTTGGAGAGTGGTTGAAGGACCACGAAACTTCAAGTTAATTAAACTATTTTCGTTGTTTGTTTTTGGGGTGTTATGCCGTGTTGTGCTACCTCCTTCTTTAGCCGACGTTTCGGACAGCGTTGCAGTGTCCATCATCAGGGCAGATCCGGCAGATCCGTCGATGTCCATCGACGGATCTGCCGGATCTGCCCTGATGATGGACACTGCAACGCTGTCCGAAACGTCGGCTAAAGGAGGAGGTAGCACAACACGGCATAACACCCCAAAAACAAACAACGAAAATGCTTTTGGCCGTGAAAATCTAAAAACGTACCTAATTAAACTATGTTTGAGACTACTATCATGAAATATGCTCGAGAACCAAATACATATCATCCTTCCTCTTCTTCTTCTCCCCCACTTCTTTCGGCTGAGGTCGACTTTCCCCAATTGATAGTTCCATTGCTCCGGGTAGCTGAAATTAGAATGAATGAAATTAAAAATAATTATTTTTTTTCCCTATTTTCCAAGAGTTTCCATCTCCAAGAACTCCATCTGGAGTTGTTTTACGCTCTATTTAAGACCCATTGATCCGGCGGCTGAGAATTAAAGTTCCAAAATGCTTGCAAAGGTTCCGATGAGATAGATCGAGTATTGCCCGTATCAATTTTTTTAAACAATTTTTTTTTTATCGATTTATTCCATTAAAAACTTGCTTTAATGTATACCTATATTCAAGTAAACACAAAAATGCTCAAAACGCATGATGATAAATTATTAAATATCGTGTCCTTGTGGAAATTTTTTGTTCATAAGTATTTATGATTTTTCAATAATGTCTGAACAAAATAAGTGTTTCCAATAATCTGAAATATATTAGTTTCTAAGACCTTAGATAAATAGAAAAAACTGAAGTATTTTCGTCACAAAACACGTTCTCGGGTTTATTTTTAATGATTTTAATTGAACTAAAATGAATATTCTGAAAAGTGTGTTTACTAAATTATGTATTGATTTATTTTGCTGTATGATACCTAATATGAATTGAAATTTGTGTAGTATAATACAATATTTCGTTTGAAAATATAACACATCTGTCAACGACTAACGGTATAACCTTAGTATATTAGGTCATTACATATGAAATTGGTGTTTTGCCGTATTGGCAACTTTGATCTCAAATATCTTCTCTTTGGTTAGGAATTCTAAATTCAAACGTATACAGCTATTTACTCATGTATTTGTGTTTCGAAAATTATAATTCATTTGTTTTTTCCGTAATTGTTTTTTTCTTTGCGTCACCGAACACTCGCAAGTAACTTTATTGGAGTCTTTATTGGAGGAATTTTCGCTTGGGGCATGGTTTTTCTGGTTCGGCAGGATTCAGCCATTGCGATGAGCGCTTCCGATTATCGTACAGGATCTATGTTTCATCACGGGTAATGATTCGATTTAAAATCCCTTCATTATTGTGCCGGTTGAGTAATGCAACGCAGCAGTCAACGCGCGTTTATTGATTTGCTTCACTCAATTCGTGAGGTGCCCACCTTTCAAGCGTTTTCACCTTCCCAATTTGCTTCAAGTGGATTAAAACGGTTTTATCACTAACACCGCAGCCTGCAGCTAATTCGGTCGTAGTTTGCGATGGATCCGCTTCCACAATAGCCTTCAATTCTTCATTATCAACTTTGGTCTCCGGCCGTCCACGGGGCTTGTTCTGCAGGTCGAAATTTCCAGAACGAAAACGTTGGAACCAAAAACGCACTGTGTTTTCTTTTGCGGCACCGTCGCCATACACATCATTAATCCTTCGAGCCGTTTCTGCAGCACTGGTGCCACGGTGGAACTCGTACTCGTAAATAACGCGATATTTCAAGTTTTCCATTTTGTAAACTAAGTGACGCAAATAAAAAAAACTATTAAGGAAAAAACAAATGAATTATAATTTTCGAAACACAAATACATGAGTAAATAGCTGTATAAATTTGAATTTGGAATTCCTAACCAAAGAGAAGGTATTTGAGATCAAAGTTGCCAGTACGGAAAAGCACCAATTTCATATGTAATGACCTAATATTAAAAATAAACTTAGTCTTTCAATATTTAAAAATGTGCGTTTACCAGATAAAATAACAACTTTTCAAAATCAATTTATGTTTTTTTTGTAAAAAAAAGAGTCAATACGTCTAGAATTTGATTTAAAAGGGACAAATTTCCGATATTATCTATTTTTTCTATTTGTTTGAATAATATCTTTGTGAAAGTAATAAAAACAAATGTGTGGCATATTTTTTTAAAATAGACCATTTGAAGGTTGAATCTTACAATTCCCGCCTTGAAAAATATTACTTAAAGTTATATACTTTTTTATAAAAATTGATAGTTAAATAACAAACCTGCCGAGAAAATTATATATAGAACTTAGTCAATATATACACACATAATCCTCCCACTGGCCGGAACCTGTATAATTGTGGTATCCTTAATTGGGAAATATTAGAAGGGCTGAGGGGGACGAGAAAGCTTGAAAAGCTTTAGTCTACCGATTCTACCACGGTTACCACGGAGCTCTTACGTGTGCGTTTTACAATGTGGGTACGTACGTGTTGGAATTCCAGATTTTCGATCAGTCAGATTTATTAGATTGAACGACATTTATTTAATGAACATAATGTCCCAAATATAAAAATTATTTCAGCAAATCCATTGGCATTATTATTCCACCCTTTCATTAAATCATTACCTACCCGCTAAAGCAATGCGTACCCTAAAATAATAAACCCTTTTGCAAAGCGATCGATTATGTATTTTGATGCAATCACATTACGAAATTACTCAGAATAATAATTAAGACTTCTTGTCAGATATTTTATCGATTTAATAATTTTTTCTAATTGGATAATAATTTTAAATTTTGGTACATAGTTTGCTATCAATGTTTAACACAACGCGGCGGTCGCCTCCAATGTCCACGATCGTGGACGCCCGTATGCCAAATACCTGTGATTTTTGAATTCGGTTTGAATTTTTAACTTCTGATGCTTTCCGAGTATGCTCACAAAATATTCATAGAGTTTTGACTTCTTTGGATTCAAATGAATTTTGCAAATCTTATTATCCTTTATTATTTGATTTGTTGCTTGAATTCACTCGGTTTTGATATTTAATTCCAATTCAGCGATCAAGTTTTCTTTTGTTTTGGTAAATCCCCGACCAAGTTTAGACGAGGCGATTAGTCCGCGAGGAATAGGTACTCTTATTCGGATGTGCGTGTTGTCAAATTGTATCCACCTTCATACATTGTTTACACATGTCCTGCGAATAATTCGGCACTTGGGCAGAGGTATTTCCCCTGACAATTTGATACCACGCTGAATCGGTTCGGCTTAAGTCTTTACGCATTGCTTTATGCTGTGACTACAAGCGATTGAAAGTATTACATTATGAACCAAAATTATTTAATTACTTACTCGATAAAGATACCTGGGGTGCTAGCATGGTCGATCGATATGAAGTTACCGACCGATTGTCGGTAACTTCTCATCGTTCCCTAGGGCAACTGCAGATCACCAACGAATAGGTTCACAATGACTAAGTGTCCTTAATGTATTCGATATCAACTGTCGTTTGTACGTTAGCGATCTGCAGTTGTCCTAGGGAACGATGAGAAGTTACCGACAATCGGTCGGTAACTTCATATCAATCAACCATGCTAGCACGCCTGAGATCTTAGCACACTTTCTCGATAACGATCGATAGAATAACTATCGGTAACTTCTCGTCGTTCCCTAACATGACTACAGATCGCCAACGAATAAGTGACAGTTCACAATGACTAAGTGTCCTTAACATATTCGACATCATGTTTGTACGTTAGCGATGTGCAGTTGTCCTAGGGAACGATGAGAAGTTACCGATCATTATGCTATCGATCGTTATCGAGCGAGTGTGCTAGGGCCTCTGATAATACTGGGTTTTATATTTTAGAAAATTTTAAAAAGAACCAATCAATATTCGTGAAAACATAAGGTTCTTTAAAAATTACTGAATATTTCTACTTAACTGATTTACGCACCCTCTCAATATTCAACAGACGGCCGAAATATGCCCTGAGCATTAGAAAGTCTGCCAACTCAAGAAATAGGTACCTACTACAAAAAATTATCTGTAAATTCTATAAGGGTAATTACAAAAATGTGTGGGGTTTCCAATCACAAAAATCCTCATACTGGAATTTTTTAAATTCTGCAGTTTGAAAACCAGTGAAGGCGGTTTCCAATATTTTACCTAATATTTCAGTAAGGTTACTATAACTTAAAAGCTTACAGTCTAAGAACATTTTTCACTGGAAACCTTACACATTTTCTTAACTACCTACCCATATAGAAGTTACAGATCATCAGTAGTATTTGTTACGTTGGCAGACAACGAAGTGTGTATTTTTGGGTTCTCTCCTTAGTTTAGTTTAACGCGCTGACGAATCCATTATCGTCGGAATTTGGACATGATGGATGTACTGTTTCATCGGTCCGTACTAGTATGTTAAATTCCCTCATGGAGATGTTTTATTCAATTACACAATATCTGCAATTGAAATTGAGGGCATCATGCATCTACTACCGCGAATTCATTTAGCCAACTCGATAATAAAATATGCATTTTCGGTACATTCAAATGCTTGAATCAAATTACTTATTCATTTCAAGTCTTGTATCCACATCTCTGTGAGAAGTAACTTTGTGGTCTTTCCACATGGACTGAAGTACCCGAACATATGTGTTTCTTTCGTACACGGAAAAATGTTATTCTAAAGTACGATCATTTTATTCGCAAAAACGGTTAAAAACGGGACTGAAGTTCTTACGAACAAATTAACACTGTTTCAATGTTTATTGGCGGGAAAATGTAAGAATCATTTGTTGGTATACGTACGAAATTACTTATACCAACAAATTATTCTTACATGTTCCCGCCAATAAACATTGAAACCCTGTTAATTTGTTCGTAAGAACTTCAGTCCCGTTTTTAACCGTTTTTACGAAAAAAATTATCGTATTTTAGAATAACATTTTTCTCCGTGTACCCATTACTACCCATTACTGAATTAGATCTTATAATATTTTACGGTTTTTCTGGAGTAGTTCAGAAAGCCGTAAAATATTATAAGATCTAAAAACAGAACTCGTAAAGAACAAATGAAATTTAAGTTTTTTTTAACTACTTTAATTATTATTATTAAAGCTTGGCTTCATTGCAGATTCCAAAGAAAAACCACTTCTTTTAGCAAAAGTTTCATTCAGAATTTTCACACGTTTCTGAAAAGTCTGTATTTCCAGATTATTCCATTTTCCCGCATAAGCCGATTAAGATTTTGTATTCACAAAGCGCGAGTTGGAGGTAGGGCGCTGAGTTATCGTAATATCGAAAGGAAAACCTTTGTGAGGTCATGTCATTTATACAGCTGCACAAAGCTGGCTGCAGCCGCTGACGATTTAGGCCAAGGTTGAGAATAAAGGCGGAAGCCGGCTAAAGAGAAACTTGAAGAAGGCGGACGTTGGGTTCGTCATCTCTCTTCGTCAGTTCTTATCTATTTACTGCGTTCTTCAAATTAGATTGCTACTTCTTATATATTTATTGTTTTATGCAAATACTGTGAATTTGATAATTTTACAAACGTCTTATACAAAACAAACGTTATTATTAATCGTGCTTGTATAATATTTTTGCACGAATTAATACAAATATTCTTATGAATGATATAATATCAGTGATACTCGACCCACCGCTGAACGGTACACATTTTCCCGCTACCACCATTTTGATGGATTTTTGTGCCTCGCGAAATCGCTGGGTTGTTTGCACGATATGATGTAGAGATCTGTCATAAATATTTGGGTTATACTTTAATGAAATAATTTTGAAAAGCTACACAAAATTTTTATTATTATTTATTAATGCCCTAATGGGTTTTACGTGAAATTTTACATTTGATTACGGTATGTAAATATAGCATGATAAATATAATTGTAGTAGTAAAAAACTGCACATAATATGTGATGTAGGTGTAGGACCTGTAATACAATTTAGTGTAAATTAGGAAAATACGACGGTTATTTTTTGCTAGCTTTCGTTACCGGTTTCGCATGTGTGCTGTTTTTTACATGATTTATTTAATAAAACTATTTCCTCGGTCATAATTTTATAAAGTAACTAAACTGAATTTCCAGGTATTACCATATTTTAGCTTTCTTATTTTTCTTTCGCGCAACTTAACGCAAATTTCTACGATAAAACTCTATTTAAGTTTAATGTTTTATTTGTAGAATAATAATAACACCATTATACAAACCAAAGAAAATGTTTCTTTAATAAATTACCAGAAGATATCAGAAGCATTAATTATAAAATACAATTTTGAACTGTAAAATATTTTAGAGAAATCATTAACAAAAAAACTGCTGTCTACGAATTAAACACAAAAACAATAAATAAAATACATGATAAATACATTTAGACTTTTTAATACATATGATACATTAAATCACCACACTAGGCGACTGCCTGTTTCATACTGACCAATGGAATTTAGTTAATATGTGTGGTCTAGTGTTAACATATGAATTAAGTATTTATACATTTTAAAAGTATGAAAAGTAATAGTAGAAAATTTATAATGGAAATTGAAAATATAAAAATAGAAAACAGTAAAACTGAATTAAAAAAGAATAGAGAAGAATAAAAAAGAATAAAGACGAATAAGACATGCTATTATGCAGGAAAAGATCGAATACGAGTACATAACTCTTTTTTCTAGTAGTGTAAGTGTACATGCATGGAGCGCGTAAATACTCGCATTCACACATACATCCACACTGACACACACACACAGACACACACACACACACACACACACACACACACACACACACACACACACACACACACTTATTCATTTAAATAGACGCACACATATTTATACCTATATATACAAATATATATTACTCATACTCATACATAACTTCATATACGTAGTTGTTTATTCACACATATATTTTAAAAAAAAATCTTCAAAATCCGACAAAAAAAATAAATAATGCCGCATGTCATTACTGGTCACTCAGCCGAGTATCCGCCCAACCTCTTATCCCGCCCTCAACTCTCCAGCACCTACTACTTACCTATGTTTTTGTAGAAAAAAAAACATCACAAATGTCACTGGTTAAAGTAAGTCAAGTACACGTCCCTTGACACCCTGTATTGCTAATTTTATCATACATTTTTTTTGTTTTTAACTAAATACATAATATTTGTGCTTTTTTTAAATTTTGTAATAACAGAAATGTAAACTATTTCACAAAGTTTTATCATATTGATCGCGAAAAATTTTAATGCTTTAAAGGACAATACATGTGAAAATGAGTTAAACGGGTCATTTTTCTCCGTTCTTTTTTTCCCTTACGACCAGCGTCGTCGAAATGTTTCTAGGAAAATAACTACGTCTTTTATAAAACACATTTTGCGGGTTTTTGTTTCTGAAGAATTAAAAATAAATTGAACGCTGTTAATAAAGAAATGATTTTTAAAATTTATTTTTTATTATCAAGCTTTATTTGTAGAACTCAATTTTAATTTTAATTAAAAAAAATAAAATAATAATGTAACGTATTCTGAAATAACTATTAAATGTTATTTTAAAATTAAAATAAAACCATAATTATAGGTCTACAAAATCAGGAGATAAGATTTTTTGAAAAAATAAAAAACTTTGTTTTTGCTCTCCTGAAGAACTAACATTTTGTCTTCTTCCAGACTCTTCCATCCACAAGCAAATGCTTTAAATGAAGAACAGTATAAATCAGAGCAGAAAATAATCGTATGTTTGATTGTTTCAGTAGAGCACCCAGTTTCGCAGCCCATCCCCATGGGCGGGCGTCGCGGGGCGGGCTTCCCCGGCGCCGACGCCGCCAGCATCCTGTCTCCCCGAGACGCCTCCGGAGGACTGGGCGTCAAGATGGTCGAATACGTGCTCGGGGGCTCTCCCACAGGTACACACTAACTCATCACACGTCACACATTCCTCTTCAACAGAATCATCATTCGACTGCTGAAAATCTTTCTGTCTTCTGCTCGTTATTTCCGGTTATTACCGCATATAATTTATCGTTTTTAGTACTGACTTTGATAGCTTTAGTAGTACTTTGAGAAGTAAGCCCACGGGTTCTAGTATAATAATTTGATAATTTGTAGAGTGCTATTTTTGTGAAAAATTTCATTAAGGGCTCTGTACAACTTATTATGATTCCTTAGCCTCAATCTAATTTGATTATTTACTAACACGTTAGATGTACATCGGCATGTAGTGTTAATCAAACGATGATTTTATTTTTTTCAAAAGAAGCAAACACATTGTTACTTGACATTTTAAATAAATAAAAGAAAATACTTTGTTTTAAGGCGCTTGATGATTTTATTGCCGGCAAACCGGGCATTTTAATTTTTACCTTATTGTTCGTTATGGTGGAGATACTTGTCTGTCGTGACGTGACGTGACGCGTCATAACGGTATCGCTTTCATACATTTAGTATGGTGACGATTATATTAGTCTGTTGTGTTGTGTCATGATGCGATCTGTCGTGATGCGTCAGAAGCGATCTCGATTTTCGACAGAGCGGGGAAGGAGAGGGGCGCGGGGACGGCCGCGTCTTGGCTAGTGTGTAAATACCACGTGCTGTATTGATTTAAAATATTGTCATAAGGCGTCAGAACACATATACCACGTGCTGTATTGATTTAAAATATCGTCATAAGGTGTCAGAACACATAGATGTGAACGCTAACCATCACGGCAGTGAACATCTCGACACAACACGCCTTACAAGTATAACTCCACCATTACTCGCCTCACCAGGCAATGCGAGTTCTGTGATGATATTGTCATTAGAGTATTAGTTAGTCATTATTCCACACAACATCTTGTAACATAATTATTTTACTTGCTACGTTAAATATGCTCAAAATAACAATTTGCCATGAAACAAAACATAACATTCTGATCTCCGCTATGTGACGTAATAACACATTGCGCTGAATGTGTGGTGTGAAGGGTGTCTTTCAGTTACATACATGTTTGATATTCAAATACGCCTTTGAAATGTAATTTTCTTTGTAATTCCCAAGATGCTTTGGGCCATTTGTGTCGATACCATTACACGGTGGTTGATAATCCACTCACCATACACTTAAAGCCACACTCACACCCAAGTATTTTATAGACTTCCCCAATTTTAACAAAGCAGTACATTCGCCTATCAAATTGACAATACATACGAAATCGTACAGGCAGATTTGAATTCGAAGATTCAATAAGTCAGATCTGTCTCCCTTCATAATGTTAGATGAAGTAGGAATCTATCATCATAAATGTATCTTATGTCTTACGATTAAAATACCACCTAGTTTCCATTTTACTGCTGCACCAGATCGGCTTGAAAATTGCCTTGGAACATTTTTTTTTAAATGTATTAGTTCCACACAGGAGACAGTGACCCGAGGAAAAAACCTTCTGGGCCTATGTCATCTTTGGAGATGCTGTGTGAGGGTCTTTTTATGGAAAGGAAGGATAAAAAGTCATGGGAAGAAAAGAGGTAAAATCCATCCCCCCCACTACCGTGTAAGGCGATGGGTCGAGTCCGGATGGACAGGTATAAAATTTTCCATCAACCAGGCTCTCCCAATCCCGATCGCAGTAGATGGGCATAGGCATCCACCGCCAAGACCTAGACAAACCTCACCCAATGAATAAATACTGCAGAAATAGATTTGTATGTAACTGTGCATCCTATTCGAATTGAACTCTTTAGCCCTCTGAATTTTTTACTTGGTTGGGGGGGAATAAAGTCATAGAGCTCCGTGTGCTACCTCGGATTTAATATAAAAAAATTATGATATCAAAAACCAAGCAAACCGAACCGGTAAAATGTGAACTGGACCATTTTTTGATACATGTATTTATTTACCTTGAGACGATTTTCTAAATTTCTCCAAACCGCAATTACATTTTTAATTTTTGAAGTTGACTGACATGTATATTAATACTTACATAAATTATTAGCAGATTATTTACATTATTTTGGTGAAATCCGTTTTGTCTCGTAGAAGAGGATTTTATTCCCAAAACGTTTTTTCAAAAAAAATGTTTTTAAAACGACAAGTTGAAAAAAAACTTGTAAGTTCTTTCTTGTTCCGAAAATGCCTTTGTTTTAGTTGATTCTTTTCCTAAAAATATTAACACATTTATAAAATTAACGCTTTATGTGTAGATTTAACTTTATTTTAAAACCTACTGCCTATTAAAATAAATTATGAATGGCCTTCACAACATCGATACAATTCCATTGCAGTTGAATATGTATGTGTCTTAGTGCTGTAGTCAGTGTGTAGTATTAGGTATCTGAAGTATTTCGACGATTCGTAATAATATGCGTTTCCCCAGGCAAAGAAAACCACATGCAGAACCTCGACCCCCGCATGCGCTCCCTGAAAATATCCGAGGACAATGGGAGCGGCGGAGACAACGGGTCCGGTGAGCAGGCGGCCGGAGACCAGCAGCAACTCCAGCAACTGCAGCAACTACAGCAGCCCAACGGCGGCCCGCCCATGCACAACGGCAACGGGACCATGGCCGCGGAGGAGGAGAAGGCCTTCAAGTGAGTCGTAGTACCCCTAACTCTTTTCCTATACTAACAGGATTAAGACGAAGTCATAATGAAAAAATGCAAAATAATACAAATTCATGTGTTTTTGGTTTGAAAATTTGATCGCTTAGAAATATTATAGATGTTTCAATCATCTTGGCTTTGGAAATAATCCGAATATTTTTTTAACAAGTCTTTTTGTTAGTCTGGAAAAAAATAAAATATCGGATCTATAAAAAAAATATTTGTCAACCGCAAAATCTCCTACTAATGTACCCCTTCTCGGATAAAGTTTTATTGTATAATGTGGCAAATTAAGTTTTTTAGAAAATGATCGGAAAGCATTTTAATATTTGTGCCAAATTTCACTGTTTTTTTTCAGAATTTCGAGCTGTTTTTTCGGCATGAATCAAAATGGGTGACGTTCAATGACTTTCGAAATGAGAATTAAATCTTATGCCGTTCGGCATAAATACTATCTGCATTTTGTATCGGTTACTTCCCGATTTCGGTGGCGGACGGACTACTCTAGACTCTACGTCACTTGGTTCCGTGAAATTGATTTTAAATTTCATTGTTATTATAATAAACAATGCGTTAGAAAGGACTTAATGTTTTTTCAGGCATTTACGAAATCAACCTGTAAAAAACAACTCTCAAATACCTTCTCCAACCTTTCCAACAAAGTGTTTTGTTAAGTATTTTTAAATCCCTCCCAAAAAGAGGCGGGGATTCCGATTTCGAATTTTTCAAGGACACAAGATATACAAGTATTAAGGATCACCTTAATACCTTTATATCTTGTGTCAGAAAATTTACTGATCACTAATTGGTCGATTTGCTCCGCTCAAAGTGATAGATAATAAACGTGGAAACATGCATTATTTTGAAAGAAAGTTTATTTCTCGATGCGGTATTTGAGTTTCATCTTGTAGTGCGCAATATTATTGAACAGATTAACTGTGTCTCATCTTGTATAATCACTCATGTTGGAAATTATTTCCCATACTTGATCGTATCGTTTCTATTTTTTTCTTAAACCTTGAAAGATAATAGTTTTTCCGCACGCAAATATGTAAAAAAAAATTAAATTTTATACTTTCTAATTGAACCTTCAGTTAATTTTCGAAACTGTCACACTGCCGATGACGAACTGCGTTTAGACAAAAGTAATTTTATTTTGTGTCCATTGTTCATTTTCAGCACTATGTTTATTTTAATTGTTCTCCTCCATCTCTACCGTCAAAGATGTTTTGATTTTGAATTAACTTGCAGGTTTTATGCAGATTTTATAGCTTTTCGTAGAACCGCATATCAACTTAGCCATATTCATTTGCCTTTCCAGGCAGTCGGGGCAGAAGAGAGCATTCACATTACTATTTCATTGTATTCATACGCATACACATTGCAATTCCTGGCTTTTATCCCAACGATTCATTTGTGTTATAATGTGTGCCCGTGTGGAGCATTCATTTGTGAATCTTTAACGTTTCCTGGTTCATCGACTCCTCACCTGAGCGGAAGTTGCTCTCTAGGCGTTCGGTTTTGTTTTTAATTGGCACGCCTGCTCACAAGCAAGACCGAATATTGCGAAAAGTAATGTTAATCGTCTCCCGTTGAATATCTTAGTCGTCTCGTTTGTCAAGTGGATATTTTTTACCTTCAATTGTAATTTAATTATCATGGCGTGTTTGGAGGTGGATTAGTTTGAGTTAAAACGCTTCAAGAACATATTATACGAGTATTATTATCATGGACGCTAAATCGGTTTGACGTTTCATTTCCTATACCGCGTGACCCCGCGTATGACTTCACACGCAAACTTCTGTTTCTTTTTTGAATATAATACCTAATCTGTCAGCAACTTTTTTAACGATTTCATAAAAGGCACAATAAAATATTCTTGTGTTTTTTTTGTAGTGCAGTTAATAACTCACGTACGGGGCATATGTCATTCCTATGTCTACCTACGTTAAATTGTCGTGAAAACAAACTTAGGTGTGCAAGCGGTTAAATAACGATTAATACTCCAAACTAAGTGTAAACTAATGAATTCTGTTAAGATTATTTGAGGCTTCGTTCATTGGCGAGTGATTTTCCTTCACCAAAAAGTGACTATAAAACAGCCGTCACTAAAAGTTTTCGCTCTCATTTCCCGCTTTCCGCCGAAACAAGTGTTCATTTCAATATCTCTGTACTTGTTTAGAAAATTTCCCGCCTCTGGGCGTGTTTAGATTTCGAATTCCCCAATGGAAGCCCTTCTGCTAGCCAAATAATAATAATATCCCTTTCTGTAACTGCCTAACTAAACACTGAACCGCGCTGTGTCGGCTGAGAATTGGAAATAACCACCCTTCCTTTCCTTTTTCCTTGGGCTCTTCCGCCGGATCACTTCAGGCGAGAATAAGCACATCATGTACGCCTAATCTACATCACTAAACCCCTGTAAACAAGCACCCAAAAAGTAAATTCTATTCGAGATTAAATAGAATAATATTATGCTCTTGTAAATTGCCGAATTTCGTATTTTGCAAAGTGTTGAAAACTATTCCTATGACATTATTTTATCTTGTATACCCTTTAATAAGCAGCTTCTTTACGCTTCTTTACGAGTTGATTGATATGCCTGGGTTTTGGATTTTGTATATTTGCGCTCTTTTTTTATATATTTGTTTTTTATGCTTTACTCCTTTTATGATGAAAGTAAAAGTACCTCTTGAATTGAAATTCTTCATTTA
Source organism: Limnephilus auricula (assembly GCA_951813805.1). Classification (NCBI taxonomy): domain Eukaryota; kingdom Metazoa; phylum Arthropoda; class Insecta; order Trichoptera; family Limnephilidae; genus Limnephilus; species Limnephilus auricula. The sequence continues at coordinate 8,026,257 of OX638410.1, forward strand.
CAGGTTTTACTGGTTGGGTTTTATACTTGTATATCTGATTGATATTTGTGATCTTTCGTTGACAGCCTCCAGAAGGCGATTATATAAAAAGTCACCTTGTCCACCATTCTATTCCACCGCTGTAGTGTTACGTGTGTCCTTGCGTAAACCTTCCTGCGTCCTTGGTCTTTGACAACATCCATATTTTTCTTAGCATTCAACAGCTCAAATGGTTGATTCGAAGTAATGAAAAATATAACACGTACTATTGATTTTAGTCGAATTGAAAACCACAACGCTTAAGGCCGCGCTAACCCGTTCATAAAAGAAAGAGAGATACGACAATATGAATGTCGGAGGGAGCGCGCAATATTAAAAACTATAAAATACTGAAAATGTTTAATAAAACACGACACGTTTGAAAAGAGCAAAAATGTCGTGGGGGTTGTGTTAAGTAGCATTTAAGGAAACATTGTGGATTTTTTCACACACACTATATGTATATAACTTGTAAAATAACAGAAACAAACGTGTAAATAATAATTTTCGGAGCATACTTTGCGATTTATTTCTATCGAGGGAATTTCAAATTATTACCGCTTCGGCGGAGTGCTTTACCAGAGAATACCGGAAATTAGTCATTTTTAAATCAAATTCTAGACGTATTGACTCTTTTACAAAAACAAATTGATTTTGAAAGATTGTTATTTTATCTGGTACACGCAGTTTTAAAATTTTGAAAAACTAAGTGCATCGACTACCATAATACGGGCATTTGCCTAGCTTGGTAGTCGAAAAGCCATGTAAAAAAAAACCTGTAACAAAGAAAATAAATAAAGAAAAATTAAAAAAAAAAAAAAAATTATAATATATTAAGGTTATACCGTTGGTCGTTGGCAAATTTGTTCAATTTTCAAAGGATAGATTCTATTAAACAACACAAATTTCAAATCATATAATCATACAACAAAATAAATAAATATATAATCTAGTCAACACAGTTTTCAAAATTAAATTTTAGATAAATTAAAATCATTAAAAAATAAATCCGAGATCGTGTTTTGTGACAAAAATACCTCAGTTTTTCTATTTATTTAAGGTCTTACAAACTAAAATATGTCAATTTTTTTTTACACACTTATTTAGTTTAGATATTATTGAAAAATTATTAATTATTTTGATAAAACATTATTTTTTAGAAGTATATAATTTTCATTCATTTACCATCTCCCGTTTGATCATTTTTATGGCAGTTCGAGACATAAATTCTTTTATTCCCGATTCATTAGCCGCCGAGATGCGGCCGTGTGAGGTTGTCTGTTCGCGCTGCTCATTTTGACAACATTTCGCATTAAATTTAAAGCTAATACCGTTTAGCTTCATGGTTGTAAAAACATCCGCGCGCAGCGCTGTTAACCAAAACGGAATAATGGATTGCTGGAATTACCTCTTAAAGAGATAACATATATTTTTAAGAGCTTAAATACTTCAAACGTTTAAGGAAAATATCTAAGAAATTGGGAGAGCGGCCCCTTAAGAGTAAACGTGTTAAACCTTTGGCGATAAGTGACTTTTGCGGATCATCGCGTTTCCATTTCTCGGCCCACTGCTCGTAATTACGGAATGAGTTCGTAAATCATGGTTCACTTTTCACTTTTGTTTTATGTGAATACCGCACAAGAGATCCAAGCGCCTGGAGCCAGGAGACTGTAGAATCCCCAATTGGGATATGTTGTGGAATTGAAGAGACTATAGAATTTCCAAATGGGATACCTTGCTATATGACCGTCCGTGGTCGAGTGGTAAGACACTTGACTCCCAATCGGAAGGTTGCGGGTTCGAACCCGGCGTGCGCAAATAAATTTTATTTGATTAATTTGTGTTATTTCACAATTAATTAATAAAAATAATATATACTATATTTGCGGCACGTTCCAGAGTGGAAGATACTCTCAGTATCGCTCTGGTGTAAGACCACCATTCAGAATTGAAACGTTGCTTAATAATGGCTCTAGCCGTGTTGAGTGACTAGATCTGAATAGCCAGGTACTTTCCCACCTCCCTCTTCCCCATCTCCTTCCCTTCCCCACACACCTTTAGCCTCACAACATACTCCAATTGGGGATGCCATAGTCTCACTGGCTCCAGAATGGAGCAGTTGGGACTCTTGTGAGGTTTCTCTATAATAAAAAAAAAAAAAAATAAAAAATAAATAAAAAAATCTTGTCACCGAACATGGCTAAAGCTATTTCAACTAACGTTCCAATTCTGAATGATAGTTTTAGACCAGATAGTTATTTTACTTGTTTTCGCTCGTAATAAATGATTTAGGTCAGAGGAATGGGACAATGTACTTCGGGAGAGTAAAAAAATGTCAGTGGAGCCTTGAGCGGGGGGAGGGCGAGGGCCGCCAGGTCCGCCCAACTATCTGCCCTGTAATGACGAACGAACAAGGGTAAGGGCGGAGGCTTCATTTAATATTGAAAGGCTCTGCTTATAAATATTTTGCTCGAAAGACGAGATATTGTGCCTTCGCTCGGCTTTTATGAAGTTTTCTTCTCGGGCCCTCTGTCTCTTATAATAATTTAATGGCGCCCTTTCGAGTTTATTCGGCTTCTAAAAAAGGTATTATTGTATGTAGTATAATTTACGTACGTGTGTATTTATAATCATCGTGCTTATCGTTACTTATCCTGGTATAGCTTTATTGTCAAACGAAGTCAACATCTCAGCTTAGTGATCTGGTCTGTGCTTTTGAATTAGAGTCGGGAGGCGGGAGCTTGCGCTTGCGGGTTCGATTCCCGCCGCATCACAAATAAATATATAATAATACCTCACAAGAGTCCCAACTGCTCCCGTCTGGAGCCAGTGAGGCTATGGCATTCCCCCTCATCGGAGTATGTATTGAGGCTGAAGGTAAGTGGGAAGGAGGAAGGTGGGGAAATCCCTTACTATTCAGATCTAGTCACTAAATACGGCTAAAGCTATTTCATTCAACGTTTCAATTTTGAATGGTGGTCTTACACCAGGGCGATACTGAGAGTGTCTTCCACTTTGAAACGTGCCACAAATATTCCTTATATTATTTTTAATTATTAATTTATGAAAAAACATATCAATCGAATAAAATTTATTTGCGCACGCCTGGTTTTTAAATCCGCAACCACCGTATTTCTAGTCGTGATCCTTGTTCTTCGACCACGGTGGTGGAAGGAGGTGGTGGAGTTTTGAAACATGGATTTCAAACACAAGAAAACACTATTTTTTATATTCATTTGCAACACTGAAAAACATGTAAAAAAATGTATGCTTATTGTAAAAACATGCAAATATTAAATAAATTTAAAAAAATTATGGGCGCTAAGGTATTTATTTATTGATGATTGTAAAATATGATATTTGTTAAAAGGCTCTGGTGAAAGTATAATTAATGAGTCTAGTTTTTTAACTGTTAATTCATGGTGGAATTCCATTGTATTAGATATGAAATTAAACAATTTTTTTCACTTTGTTCCACTTGTTTATATACACCAGGACGAAACCGGTCCTGGTGTAAATAAACAAGTGAAACAAAGTGAAAAAAATTGTTTAATTTCATATCTAATAGAGTGTATAATTATTAAATAAATATGTTATATATCTAACCATCGATACCGGACAGTAAACGTCGCCCTTGTTTATTTAATATTGTTTTTAAACCCTGGAAATTTTGCCATGTTCTGTTCACTGCTTTATGCTTGCATTTATGAATCTCGCATTATGTGTCGAAATGCAATACGATAAAAGGTTTTATCATTGGTTGAATTATATGTTCCAACCATCTGTTGGTGCAATATTGCATTTAATTCGTTTGGCCGGTTTCCTACGCGTGCAAGAGAATTGCTAATCCTTCAGATGCCATTATTTTTGGACTACCATTTGTGTCGAAATGAAATTGCTTCAGCTCATTTAATTTATTCAGATTCCCCGGTGAGATGTTTGACGTATTGCGAAGAACGCAATTTATATTACCCGTGTATGTAGGTAATTATGTTAAGTTTGCAATTGCAAAAAATTTCTAGCAATTTTTTCTTCCTTGCGTGAATAATATATGTATGTATTTTATTTATTGAATATGATAATTATTTCCTATTTACGGATGTCTTGGATAATAAGAGTTATTTATTATATCTGATCACACGTGAAATGTATGAAAGAACAATTATTTTTTCCATTCTTAGTGATAAATCACGTCAGTTGTTTACGGCAAATTTCTACAGAGAAAAAAGGCATTAGCTGCGTAAATAAAGAGGAAAAACAATATTAAGTATGTCGTAGCGACCATTTGTACATTTTGGAATAGGTTGGCTTATACGAAGGGTTATAATTTCTTTTGTTACGGTCGAGAACAACTTCTTCAAAACGTTTGTGGTGTGGTTCTCACGAAAATGCCGAAATATTCGGTTACCCAATACTGAAATACGATATTTCGTAATGATATTGTTAAAATCAAACCATTCGTGTTTTTTTGGTATTTCATCTGTGTGAAATAATAATTATATACATATAGCGTCGTTTTACTGTGGGAAATATACCCAAGGGCGCTTGACTAATAATTTTGCATGAGTTATTATAGTTTATTTTAGTTTTTTATCATATCATTAGGAACATAATAATTATTAAAGACTTAGGTAATCCAAGTACCCTTGAGACATCTTCGTATTGGTAAGTTTAGTAAATATAATTTCGTACAAATTCTCCAGTTCTAAAGAGTCTAAATTCTCCAGTCTTTCAAAGTAAATATTAACTCCATTTATGGTACTAATCCTCTTATCAATGTAATATGAACAGCGGTAGGTAAGCAAATGTAAAATCATGCAATGTCCAGGGTTATAAATGTAGTGTCCTCCGCGTGCAAAGTCGTATCTCCTCCAAGCATAAACTTTCTAATTAAAGTGTGTTTATCGGAAGTATGTTTTCTGTATCTATTTGTAAATAATAAAACTAGATAGAGCCTAAGAATTCATTATAAATTGTACAGCGCCCTTGAGGTGATTCCTCACAAAAACGGCGCTCTACAAATTGTCAAATTATTATTATTATTATCTGTAAAACTATTGCTGTAAAGTTCACCAACGATTACAGTCATAACGCAAATCAGGCAGCGCCCATAATCCATGTAAATATAATATATCAATAGCGGAAATTTGAAATGCTGTAAAGAACAAAAAAATCCAAAAATTGGTTAAGTATTTAATTTGCTTTCTCTTTCGATTGATCTGCATCGTCGAAATATTTCTACGAAAATAAGTGTGTACCTACTTTACGAAATATTTCTACGAAAATAAGTACCTACTTTACGACGTTGTATTTCAAGAGGATTTTTTTAAGAATAAAAGCCACGATTTTCCGACAATAGTGACACAAGTGAGAAAATGCGTGAAATGAAAGTCTTGTAACTAATTTACCAAAGTACTCGCTTTAACCAAGCCGTTGTACGTATAAATAAAATTATGCATCAGTCATTGTCGCTGGTATTTATTTACCACGAACGCATGAAAGTACACGACAGTCAGACTATGCACATCCTAAAATAATTTAGTCCGCCCTTTGGAACTTCCAGTGGAACACTTTTCCAGAAATAAACTCCAGCAAATAATGCATTCCATTTCCTCTTCATTCACTGCATTCTTCTATAATACGCCGCGGCGCCCACCAATATAATACGTAGGTACCTGCAGCATGCATTCAGCTAATTCAGACAGAATTAAAGTTCAACTACTTAAATTATTTATGAAAGCGAACGGCGGTTGACAGTAAATTAAAATACTGTTTTCAAAATAGAACCTCCATTTGTAACCCGTTTTATAACAACTTACAAATAACATTAAAAGTATCTACCTACCTCGATGTGGAAAGTAATTTTAAGTAGGTATAACCCTGAAGAAAAAGTATTTATAATATACCCGCTAAGGGGATGCCCGGCGGTAATTTTTCCATACAAACGTATTCCTTATTTATCTCTCTGGATTTTAACCCTAGAGAAAATATTGTTTTTACATAAAATAGATATCAACTACTAGCGTGTCGGTAGTTTTTGTTTTTTTTGATAAGTTACTTTTTATAGAAGTTATGACCTTCAAAAAATCAATAAACTTGACTGGTTTAAACGCCGCCAAAAGACGTTTAGTATACAAACTAGACAATGTTTTTTTTTAAAAAAGCAAAACGTACAGACGAATAGTTTGTAGTTGGTAAAAAAAAATTGAAAATCAGTCCACTTTTGGAGGTTAAAAGTGGGGAATACAAAACCTCGATTTTAGTTAGGTATTAGTAGCCCGAGGTGCATTGTCCCTTTCCCAATTTAGTAAAATCTATTTTTCAAATTTCTCCACCACCGGGTTACATCTTAACTTTATACATACGGTTAGTAGCTGGATGGCAAGTAATTCCCAGCCTTCTTTTCGTTTAAGACTTCCTAACTTTTGGTTTATCACATTTAGCACGCGCTCTGTCTCTCTTACACTGCCTGACATCCGCCATTACATTTCATCGAAACGAAAATTTCGTAAGGATGATGTGTTTGAAATTTAAGCATAGAATGGCCAGACTTTTGGATCACGAAAGTCGCCAACATCGCATTGCTAGTTTTTTTTTCATTTTACGCATCACTGTTTATTAATTTTAAATATAAATACGATGAAATGAAACCTAACTAAGACAGCTATGAATATTTCTTTGTATATAATGGTAGTTAATCTAATCGGTATTACAAAACTTTAGTTGTTGATACTCGGTGGCGTACAACTTGGGTAAGCCGCCCCTGTGCCTAAAGGGCTTGCGAAGACAATGTTATAAGTTATGTTATGATCAATAAAACTTATGATGTGTGAATGAACACATATTTTTTTCTACCTAAATGTATTAATATTTTTGAATACAGGGACTAGTTATTTCTAAGAATGTATTCCAGATATTAAGTTTGTAATCAAGTACACTAACCAATGAGTGTAGTCACTTCCTGTTTTAAGTACGTTATGATCAGTTCAACAGTTTCACCACTCTTGTTCCCACTCAAAACTACAGAAGTATTCCTTTGTCCAAGACCTCTTGTCTCGCGTTCAGTTTCATAATGTTATCCGACTCCTATTATTGACTCTGTTGTAATTGGTTTGCAAAAGCCATTTCTCTTACCAGTCGTATCTCGTTATTGTGTCAAGAGGCTTTTATATTCCATTTTACTGCCCTTCTTAAGACTTTCTCAAAACCAAAAGGTTTCGCATTACGTTATATACACTTAATTGGTATTTCAAATATGATTGACACTGCTTTACAATTAAATGCATATATTTCATTTTACATATTTTTATACCTACAAACTTACGTTACACCAAACACTGTGCGTTTCTATATATATTTTTTTGGCATTCTCGAAATGAATTTATAAATTCGTCAAAGTAATTCGTAATTTATTTGTATTTGTATTTTTTATTATCCATTTAAGATAGTTACATGTTTACAAAAATTTTTTTGGTCATGTAATTTGGTTTTAAGTGTCTCGTTTAGTCAATAATTTCTTATGAGTTAGTTTTTGATAATGAAATATGCCGGCCAGTTAGTTTTTTCACGACGAGTATTTGCTCGATATAATATGAATGGCTTGTAGTCTGCAGTCTGCTTTCTGCACCGCGCCCATAACCCGGTATAACGCTGAAACAAAGGCACTCTCCATTGTGTTCACGTCCTTATGATTCCGCACAGCCGTGCTCCCTGCAGCGCCGATCTCCACTGTCCTGTCCAGCAATCCAGCTAGCCACGGAGATGATAACACCGTGGATGCCGACCAAAATTCGTTTTTAATATTCTCACGTTTAGGGAACGGCGACCATACAAAAAATGCAATAAACGTACGTTCCTTATCACAATAATGCAGCAGCTTATTCTTACACATTAAATGAAGTTGAGACAAAAATGAGGGACACGAAGTACGTATGTCTGTTTCCTCCATATTACCACTTTTTCCTTTGGACTAATAGTGTTATGTCGGCTTCGTTTCAGAAAAATGCCTCTGTATTGTTCTTGTTAGAGGCCACTATTTAAGATTCATTTTCTTGAAATATTGTACAGAACTATTAGTATATATTTATGTACTAATTTTACTCTTCTCATTCCGCCTCAGGACATTTTTCGGTTGGATTCGGGGGGCCGTGACACATGCCTCTGGCTCCGGGTAGTGGTGACACTTGTGTCATCTTTATAAGGTGGCGCAAAAATTCTCAAATAAAAATAAAATTAATCGGTTTGACGTAATTATTTCGCGTTCTTTTGGAGTATTATATAGCGATCCATGCTTTATCAACGGGTATTCTGCTTTTGTTTATTCGCGAATGTCAAAATCGTAATGACGTAATAAACCATTTGGAAAAAAAGAGATCATCTTCCGTTAGGGTTGATGACATTTGTAAAACAAGTATCCTGAGCTAATCAATGCTATGAGTAATTGCTTTTATTCGCTGGGAAATATCTATCTTCGAAGCCTAATGAAAACGCCACAATACACAACACTACTGTACTAGAAATCGTGAAAACCTTATTATTGCACATCTCGAAAATAATGCCATTATCTTGTAGGTATACTTCATGTGTAATATTGACGTTGCCTATTTTATTTACTTTCTGGAATTTGGAATCTGGAATTCGCACTGCGGTAGTGTTCGTATAGTGTTGGCTGCAATGCACAAAGCGAGGTGTGGAAGGACCGGTGGTTGTGTGCCCGTTTCCTTCCCGTAGCGGCGAGCATACATTAAGTGCCGAGAGACGCGAGAACAGAGAATGGCCGCCAGAAGTGCGGGAGAAGCGACGAGAACCTGTTTTGCGACCGACGAGCGAGCGCCCTCGGCTGCGATACAAATGGGAATCGCGATAATGTATAACGCGCTCGACTTTGTTTCAATGCCAGAGCGTGGTCGTGACCGCGGCACCGACTGTATACCTCATTTACAATACGTAGATATGTATTTTTATATCGATTCTCTAACGAAAAGATTTAAGAAGAAGGAGACCCGAAGAAGGAAAAAAATCAATTCCTGAAATTCCAACATTGGCTTATTAGGTTGCCGTGTATACCGGTCGATCAAACTCCAACTTCGTTCCCATTCTCGGAGCTCGTGTTTCACGTACTAACAAATCAGGTGTACCGGTCACACCGGGACAGGAGTGCCCTGGCTAGGTTGGTACAGTTGTATCCTATCGATTCTCTAACGTTAATTTCGTTAAATTTTAATATCTACATTCCAGGATCTCATCTGATTGTTTTTGTGTTTTTTGCTCTCGATCTATTATTGCTCTGACAAGCCCATCTGGCTCACAAATACGTTGTATCAAGGTTAAGGATGAAACCCGGTGGCGGAGAAATTTGAAAAATAGATTTTACTAAATTGATGCTGTCACTGTTGCTTTAACTCCACCGGATATCGAGCAAAAGGGACAATGCACCTCGGGCTACTAATACCTAACTAAAATCGAGGTTTTGTATTCCTTACTTTTCTCCTCCAAAAGTGGACTGATTTTCAATTTTTTTTAACCAACTACATAAGAAAAAACTATTTTATGTCTGTAGGTTTTGCTTTTTTTTAAAAAAAACATTGTCTAGTTTGTATACTGAACGTCTTTTGACGGCGTTTAAACCAGTCAATTTTATTGATTTTTGGAAGGTCATAACTTCTATAAAAAGTAACTTATCAAAAAAATAATAACTACCGACACGCTAGTAGTTGATATCTATTTTATGTAAAAACAATATTTTCTCTAGGGTTAAAATCCAGAGAGATAAATAGAGAATACGTTGTATGGAAAAATCACCGCCGGGTATCCCCTTAAGGAACTTTCAAACATTCGCTAAACATGTATTTATTATGCATATGTAAAATGTTTACTACCCGATTTTTGAAATTTATATTATTTTAATTGGAGCAACAAAAATGCCGTACAATGAAAACAACGTATTATAGAGGATAGTTTTTTTTAAAATTATTATTGCTGTGCTTTATAACCGGTTTGTTTCAACTTCTTAAAGCTGTGCTTTAAATTATCAGAAAGACGTGTTTTTTTCATTTAATGGGGCCAACAGACCTAGCTATAAAAGCTCAAGCGTTATTTGGTTTGGCGTATTTCGGCATATCGGTTGCCGTACATTCCCAATGGTAATGTATGACGATCGATATGCTGAAGGAGGCCAAGCCAAATAACGCTTGAGCTTTTATAGCTAGGTCTGTTGGCCCCTTAAAAACCCGTATCGGCGCGTTTTTGTCCTAATTGTGAGATACGTTCGCTTTTATTGATGAATTGTCTGTAACTTGACCCCCAAGTGACAACCAGTAACCGATGCGCTATGTTTGTCTTTTCATCCTAGAAGACATTTTCTTTTTCACTATCGCTCGTAAATACAAATACCTTTTGTTGTCCGCAAAGTTGTCAATCCCGCTAGATTTTGCGATATGTAAGTACTTTGTTCCTTTGTGTTTTACAATACGTACATGTTTGTTATTTTAGTTGTCATAACCAAGGCATCACTATAATACGTTATTAATACAGCATGTTATTAATACAGTATGTTATTAATACATTATTCATTGTTCAAATGTATTATGACAGTTTCAACATGTGTCATGTTGTGACGTTTAGCGCCATGAGCCATCTTAGATGATGTTGGTTTGTTTTCTCGCTATATTTACGATATGGTTGACAAGTATATTTAGAAATTTCGTCGGTTCCTACTTATTTCCGCTTCGCCTCCTACTCCAATCTTGGATTAAACTGATAATAAAACAAACATTAGATTTGTCCAATAACTTTATATAATCATAATGTTTGGATGATTTTTATAGCACCATTTTCGTGAGAAAATCACCTAAAGGGCGCAATATATAATGTCTCCCAGAATGCACCGAAAACGGTGTCGCATTACTTTGGTTCAACTGACTGCAAACAAAATGGCCCAAACTATTATACGGGATTCCTACTTTGTTTGGCCCTCGAAACTTAGCACTCCGTTTATAATCGCACTTGAGCGAAGGGAGTTTGGTATGTTAGTTGCTTCGCTTAGCACCAGAATCCACGTCCCTTAAACCAGATCGCACGTTAGCTCTCCCGACTTGCAGAGGCTTTACACAAACAGGTCGACGTCTGCAGTCTGCACATCTCTAGGCGATACAATACAGATGCCCGTTGTCTTTCGACCAGATATCTGCAGAATTAATCGACAGTTTAATGACCACTGCTGCTTGCATTCCTTTATAGATTTGTGAGAATCACAATCGAAACACGTAATATAGTCGGAAATTTATTGATGAGTACTCCCACCCTGCTACATACACCTGTCTCCTTATAAAGTGGTAATTTCCCCCGGCGACAAATCACATCAATTTCGTTCTTTAAGAGTTTGGTGTGAAAATTTTGTCTTTCCTCTAAGTAAATACCCCCGAATGTATTTCTTCTTCAAACACAGCAAACGTATATTGTAACTGCATTATAATTAAAAAATAAATAAAAATTTAATTTAAACAACTTTTATTGTTTAAAAAACTTTTTTGTTTAAAATTATTTATCCATATGTGATAATTATACATATAAAAAATATAATATAATAAATATTAGCTTAAAAGATATACATAATTATTTCATTAGTATACATGTATCCTCCACTTAGCATCCCCAAAGTTGATATATGTAGGTCCCGAAGGAATATTTCCCCGGTGTCTCCTGTATGTAGTTAATCTTTATATATAAAAATCTCGCGTCACAATGTTCGCCCGAGGTAAACTCCGAAATAGACTAATTTGGTCCAACTTAAAAGATATGATAATTTTTATCTCGATTATTGACCTCAACATTTATTATTGCGAATTAAATGTTTTTTATGGGATAATTATTTGTAAGTTCTATAAGTTTCTGACAGATGGCGTAAGAGTTAATTTGCATTTTTTAATTACCTTTGGTTACCTAGGTAATGGCGTTTGGCGTTGTGTTTCGATTTCACGTCAGTCTATTCCACGTCATACGTGTTTATGTTTACGACATACACGACGAAACCACTAAAAATGAACATTAAATGCCAAATATGACATATGCCAAAATTAACAAAGATTATTTTACCACGTATTAATTCGACGAGTACTCTACACGAAACCAATAAAAATGAACATTTAAAATGTGGCTTGAAGGGTTTTACTTATATAACCTCCTACCCGCGATGTCAATGGTAATCTAATTATTGTGTCTGATATTTATTTACCAACTAGCTGGGGTACCCGGCTTCGCTCAGGACAACATACACAACATTCTTTCTATTCTTGAAAGAGTCTCTCCACAATGACTAAATCAACACCACTGCCTGCAATTTTCTTTGAATTTGCTACATTCCTATAAATTGCTTTTACATATATTCATAAACTATTTTTTGTAATGTATTTATGTGGCATTATTTCTTACATGTATTAAATTAAAACTGGTAATTTTGTAAGAAATCAATAAAAAATATTATTATTATTAACATTCTAGAGTGTTCTGGAATATTCCACAATGATGTTCCTGATTCCCTATTCCCGAACATTCGAGAATATTGCGGGATGCTATTCCGCCACTGCTTCCAGAACTTTCTAGAGTTTTATCGAACCTTCTAGAACTTTCCGGAAGACTGTTCTTGAAGTTTCTAGAGGACGTGACTTCCAGCCCTTTTTTCTTCAAAAGCACGCCCATTAGGTAAAAACGGGAACCCTCATCCTGGAGGGGGATATAGATCTACCACACCATATAACTCGCTTGATCGTACCGGGACTCGTTTCTGAGTTTTTGCGGTCCGCACGTTTTTATGGACTTTCTTTTATAATATACTAGCTGTCCCGGCCACGCGTTGCTGTGGCTAACGAAACACAACGCCATCTACTGGATGGTTACCTAACCTAGATAACCAAGTGTAGTGTCAATAAATTAACTCACACCGCCATCTATTAGAAACTTATGGAACTTGCAAATAATTTCAAATAATTGTTCCATAAAAAACATTTAATTAACAATGATAAATATTGAGTTCTATAATCGAGATATAAACTATCCTATATTTTAAGTTGGACCAAATTACACACATTAAACCAAATTTCATCAAAATCGGTTAAGTAGTTTCGGAGTTTACCTTGGACGAACATTGTTACGCGAGATTTTTGTATATAAAGACATTGATTACCTGAAATAACCGACCTTACCAATGAATAATAGATTTTAACCGTTGGCTGTGTTTGTCGTAATGTGTTTATTTTGAGTGCAGTATCAGTCTCATACTATAGTTTCGGAAGCCAAAGGTAATCATGATACGTCAACAAATTGTTGAAATATCTATTATTCAAGTTTAATTATAATTAGTAATTCAATCACGACTCATGACGAACACAATATTGGTTTTATAAATTAATATTTATGGTAGATTAACAAGTGAAAAGGAAATAATAAAAGTGCACCAGGTTGGCATATTCAATTACATTATTGAGATAAACATCTAAACAGATTTTTAAACGTAATTATTCAGTTAGTAACCAATAAAAAATAACAGAAAATGCTTTAATCTCTAAAACCTTTAACTAATTTATTACATTTGCCATTTTAATAAAAGAATAATGCCTTAACGAAAAAATAATTTATTATAACTTGAAAACTTTGAACTATGTAAATACGGTGACCGGTCTACTCAGAGGAAACTTTTAAGTGTATGAATATTGAGTACAAACTTTTCATCGGGTGTTAATTCCTCACATGATAATTCATCATGTCTCGAAGCGTCGAAAACTGATAATTGGGGTTTTTCACCTTAGGTTAGGTTAGGTGAGGGGGTGGGGTAGGGGGGAATGAAGGTGTAGGTTAATGTAAGTTATGCTGTGATGAATTATCATGTGAGGAAGTATCGTGTCTGAATAAATTTACGATGAGAATTCAGACGCTGGGATCTCATAGTCCGATTAGACATGGAACCGTAAATACATCAGTAATTATTGATCATCAATAGACGATTACATGTTATTATTTTACTAAATGTTCCTTTCCATATCATGGCTGTGTAACAACTATTTAAGGGGTCTATCAAACTAAATATCCACATTACGAAACCTGGACACCTAGCACGAGAAAAAGTACAACGGTTTTATCGACATTCTCGGTAATTTGTCAACGTTCCCGACCCCGACTGCAGATCGCCGATCAAACAACAATTCTCAAACATTTATGCATACTTGATTGACTTCAATATTTGATTTGTCCTGTTCGCATATAGATTATCCTCAAAATTATAACCCTGTATTTTATCTTTAACGACACAAAGCACTATTTTTATGGTGAATTGTCTAATAAAAAAAACAATATAACATATTTAGTCGATGTGAACTACTGTTGTTTGTTCGTTGGCGATTTGAGGTCATGCTCGTGAACAATAACATATCAAATGATTCAAATCACCATTATTGTAGATAAAACTTTTATCGATGTGCTTGTAATACTGACCCAGTATTGGAGAGCACTCTCCCTTCAAATTTCTAGACTGTTATGGAACGAAATTCGTTTAGATGTATGTGCTATTTAAGTTGATTAATATGTGTGAAATTGTATTCCTAGTTCCTACATCACAGTGGTTCTTGTCTGATTAATGTTTCCTGTCCATCACCTTGTGATGTTGAAACATATCTCAAGAGACGTCTTTATAATAATTATAATTAATCTGCCTCTTCGATGTCATAACGAACGTCGGGCAACAGTCGCGGATTTTATATGTAATAAGAAGCAGTGCGTCAATATTCAACCCACCGAGTGGGCGCCACCGACACACCTGTCCATTACACATTACACCTCATCGAGTCGGCCAACAGACTAATAACTAATGAAAATAATAGGACATACGACCATTTCAATGGTGACACTGGGTATGTCCAAGATTCAATAAGAAATATGGATTGATATTGTCTTATTGTGTATGATACTAACGAAAAATTCGATGTATTCTTTGAAACCTACAGTGAGTTTACAATAATTTTGACACTGCATACTAAGTGTATCAACCGTACTTTTACAACCAATTAGGTAATGTTATGTAATCTTTTATTATTTTATTTAGACTCCCAAAAGGCTTTTACATATAATGCAGTACATCTTTAATTACAATGGAAGAAATATGAAATAAATTAACTAACCCAACGAGAACTCGCACTTACGTCATCGTCGTTCGACCTCTTCCATCTCACGCATCTTGTTTGAAAACGAAAATTACAGACGATACTAGAACGATGACGTCACGTACGATCTCTCCCCTAGATTAGTGTAATCGTGGATTTATTTTAATATTTTTTTAAAACTTGAAAATATTCGTTCATCAGTGTTTTTATCAGCAATTTGTTTGCTCACGGTTGGTTTATAAAGTATAAATAATCATTGTTTACCGAGAAACGCGGCCGCTGTTACATTTATCGATTTGGCTGCGGGCTAATCCGCGACATATCCCAGGAACGAGAGCGCCTTACTTGATTGAAGTATTGAACCAGATTCAAATAATCAAATTCAAGTCAAGCATGGAAGTCCTACGACCACCGAACAGCTACAGACTGAGACTCACGAGGGTAATGGCAATGCCAGCGGCTGTGATTCGATCATTTGTGGGTTGTAGTTATAATACATGCACGTTATGTCGTTATGGGATAAATTGTCACGTTTGCCCTGAAATTGAACATCACATTTTGCCAACGACATGTCGGATGTATTATCACAAGACAACGAGCTAAGGAATATTTGCAGACAGAAATGGCACATCATTTCTATCATCAGACGTATTATGTGTGTAGCATTGTAGTATGGTATGTTAATTTTCTTTACACAAGATGGTTATGTGAAATTAGTAGATAACTTCCCGGCTTCGCCCGAGTGTCAACTATCTTCTTATTATGGAGTAATTGAGAACATTACTACATACATAAATACATCAGACTCACATTTTACGAGGTTTAGTGAGAAATCAGACTTTCAGCTTTGCAGTTGAGGTTATTTCAAAATAGGTTTATGTGCTTTTTATGTAAATTGTGTCGTAAAGTTTTAAAATAAAACAAACAAGTACCTAGTGTCTTCGTACACGGTGGATAACAAAATACCCTAAGGCCGTTTAGCTAAGATAAAGCCTAAGCCGAGGGTCTCGAATATAAATCATACTCAATCTTCTAAACATATTACGTTCTTGAGATAAATAATATTTAGTTCCCAAAATAGGGCTTCCACAATACTAATTGAAGTTCAGGAAATTCTTAATACATTTTCCAAGGAGAATATAATATTTCATATTCATTTTCTACCTTCTCGAATCTAAAATATTATCAAATGTCATGTTAAATTTTCCCAGTACGTAAGTATTGAAGCCTTATTGTCTTCCACCTACCCAAGTTATCGCAACTATTTCTTCTTTACGTAGTTTGGTTAGCACTCTAATTTGACATTACACATATCCGTCTGTATCTCACCTCTAGAGATAGGTTCGGTGTCAGGCACATGATAAATTGAGAATAATCTTTTCCTCCTAACGTACCTACTTGCTTATCCCTAGAGTCTGACCATATTTTGGGTTTGGCCTATGTTCGTTTCGACCTAAAACCGAAGTACTTCTTCATTAAGGTGAACTTAAAATAATTCATAATCTGCTCGTTCATAGATTGCGGTAATTTAATTATTTTATAAAAAAGACCTTTTACTAGTTATTCTGTAAAACATTAAGATGAATTGTTTGTTTGTGCCCGTAAATACGCAATATGAATACGAATAAATAGTTTCGTCCGTATAAAAATTCAATTATTCCAAGAAAGGCGTGCATATTATGGACTGAATCACTGATACGATATTGTGTTTTTATAAGTATTTCTTGAAAGAATTGGGTTTTATAAGAACTAAACTATTTATTCGTATTCTTCTTTCGTTTTTATGGGCACAATCAAACAATTCTTCTTTATATTTTGCAGCAATGGCCGAAGGCAAGTCACCTTCGAGAATCTCTTGAATGTAACAGGTAAATAATATTAGATATGAAATTAAACAATTTTTTCACTTTGCTCCACTTGTTTATTTACACCAGGACCGGTTTCGTCCTACTACGGACATTTTCAGGCTGGTCCAGACCAGTTAGACCAGTCTGAAAATGTCCGTAGTAGGACGAAACCGGTCCTGGTGTAAATAAGCAAGTGGAATAAAGTGAAAAAAAATGTTTAATTTCATATCAAATACAATGGAAATCCACCATGAATTTACAGTTAAAAAATTAGGCTAAGGTAAATAATATATTGTTGACCACCCGCATTGATCTCTCATTTTAAAATTACGTGTCAATAATTTATCTAGCCATTTCTTATTTATTTTACACCGTGGAGCCGAAAGGCATAACAAAGTATTTGGTATTACCGCGATAAGCGGTCGGGATTAATTACTTTAGAAGAAGTCAAACTGGATGCCTTTTGCAAATAATACCGAATACATCGCATCCGAGCCGGTCTCGGTACATTGACACGAGGCGAGTTCCCGGCCTCGCCAAGCCCGGCCCGAGAGCCGGAGAGTGCCCAGTACACCAGTGCCGGCCGCGGACAAAGGAAATGGCGCTAGGCGCTAACCACCACTACTCCAGTCCAGTTAATGCAGTCCGCCCACCCGATCCTCCTCCATTCATGGCCGATATCCTTATTTCCAAAACAATTATATTCCGTTGATATCGCTACTGAAATGTTACCATAGTGTGATGTGAATGGCCTGCCAATCCTGATTCGGCTTACGCAACTCAATGCACACATTAGGTACATGCACTACGGATAATTAAATAATACATTGATAAAGTCCCAGTAAAGTCTTTTCGTCTGCCAAAGTTTAGAATATATATTGTCAATTCGTTAGATTCTTTAGTTATGTGATTTGTCATTATTATTCGTTATGTATATTGCTAGTTGCCTGATGTTTGCCCGTAGAGAATCCGTCCTTGCTAAGAGTTGTATGTGCGAGTATGTACTCGGTATTATGCAAACGATTTCAAGAGAGTTGCGCGTTGGTGCGATTTCCCCCGTAGACGAGTCGGCCGGCCGCTCACCGGTCACGCGCAAGAAAAGTTTAGCCATGCCTGTCGGCCTGTTAGCAGGAGGCCCGAGGAGCGAAGAGCGAGGAGCGGAGACTACCTGACCTTGGAAGCTGTTTTGCGCGAAGCCAGGGTTCTCGACCCGGCCGAGGCATGAATATCAGAATCTGTAACGCTATTCCTGCCGGATATCCACGGCCGCAAACCAATAAATAGTATACCAAATATCCACTGTATTATTATTGTCATTTTATCTTTAGATCTCCCTGCACGTGCCTGGGAAAACCGCATTGTACGAACAATATGTTGCTATTATTTTCCTTTTATAGAAAAAAGTTCCGATTGCCACCGTTCCCATTGCATCGTTCGTTATTTTGCGATTAAACTTTTGCATGTTGTTGTCTTTTTTTAATGGCATTTCACAACATGTTATCGTTAACTATAAAATAACAACCGTACGAACTTTTTCCCTTTTTTACTTTTGCGCCTTATTGTTTGATGTATCTACATGTCTAACGAAGAAAAACTGTCGTCTCTGCCCTCCCAGTGGAAAATTGATATTTCTCCTGATCAAACATGCCCCATAACACGAGTTTCAATTCATGGACCAATATTTTTGTTAAAATACAATACTTATATAATTTTATTTATTGATTAATTTGTTCAATTTTTAATAAAATAGTACACTGTTTAGACCTACAAAAATATTTAAATATGTGCATAACTGGTTTATTTTATAGTTAGAAACCTACATTGATTGAATGATCCTGAATGATTTCTTACCGAAGTATGCGAAACTTCCACATTAATATTTAAATTGTAATAAGAAGTAGGTACACCCTTTCCCATCAAGGGTGATGTGCCTAGATCTGGTTGAGGCGAGGGTAGGAATAATTCATTTAAAGACGAATTATTCGTAGATTCATGGAGTTATGTACTCACTTTTATAGTATAGTTTGATCCTTCCAACCATCCACGAACCTTCGCAGTTGATTCTGCCCATTAAATATACAGCTCCACTCAAACATTATAAATATAAATAATTCCAAGTCGATAGATACTACATAAAATTTCCAAATGAAAAAGGTTTTCTGCTTATTTTTTTCTGTTCTTTGTTTTTTTACCCCTAACAATATTATAAGTCTTCGAGTTTTGTTCAGCGGCGAACTTTGTTGTGTAATAGTTATTAAAATCACTATTGAATTATTTATTGTGGCTAGTGATCCAAGCGTTCATAAAAACCTCAGTCGGAATTTAACGGCTGTGTAACCACTCCGCTCGCGCTTCGCCAAATGCCAAATAAACCAACTCGATAATACCTACATTACCTACAACAGACAACATAACATACAGCCATACACGCGTTATGGCTGTATGGCTGTATGGCTTATGGCTCTCGACCAGCTTTATTCAGATCGGTAAACTTGCATCTGTATTTAAAATTGCAAACGCGGAGCGGTCAAGGTAACGAGAAGTGGTGCTTGAATCAGTCAACCGACTAGTCTAATCAAAATCATAACTTCCTGATAAAAAAAGGCGAACATATTAAATTGTACTAAAGGATGTGGGGGAGAATTCAAAATAAGTTTGAAATGAGTATTTATACTCAACCATTTGCTCTTACCGTTGTTTTCAAATGGCGAATGTTATAATTTGTCTTGTGTATTTTGTCTAACTAATTTTTCCTTCCACGTTTTTTTTTTCTTCCTTCCTTCCTGCATTTTGCTCTTTGTTACAATTTCTGACGTTTCTGAAGTATATTGGCTATAATTATATAGCATATAGACCTTCGTAACCGTGTCTTTATGCGTAATACTGTTTTAATGTCACCTCATGGCCAGCGCCAGTTTGAACAAACTAATCTTCAGACAGCTTTTTTTTTTCTTGCTGAAATGATTGCCAATTGACTAGTAGACACTTTAATATTGAGCTAAGAAATCCTATATTATATACTAATAATTAGTACCTACATTTTTAATTACAAATATTTTGTTTGTCGAAGTAATCATAATACCGACCTCTTTATTTTGAGCAGTTTTCATCCACCTTGTCTTGGGAGATATAATTTTGATTACGTGTACCTGTGGTTCGACCGCAAATACCCGGGGATCGAATAAATTCGTCCGTTTTACGTCGAGCGGAGGCACAACGGAATAACAGATGGTTCCCAAAGTCAGAAGCGGTTCCTTGTGTTGTGGGAGGATTTCGAGGAGAAGTTTCGCGTGCAATATTAAATATTCCAGTCTCGTGAGGAATGGAGAGAAAGAGCGGGAAGTCTGCCGATTCGATTACCGAAAGTGATTCTGGGAAATATCTGGCAAGTTTGATTGATGAGATGGATCGAAGATCAAAGTCCCTACTGCCTACTGCCGATTGCCGACTGCCACCTAATGAGGAGGATCGTATTGTTTACGGTGTTGTGGCGGGATTACATTTTGTAATTATTTCAAATATCGACCTAAAACAACGTAATAACACTTGTATTAATTTTAAATATATTCTCTTATTATGTAATAGTATTTGTTATTTTGGCTTTAAATGTATCAAATGTAAATAAATAAATAAATAGTTAACCCCTCAAGCTCGGGTCTATTTTGTCGGAAGGTCAGAATATTTCCGCTTCGCAATAAAATCCAAATAAATGGAATGTTTCTGAACGCACCCAAAAACTAAAAACTGTTTTTGAGAGGTGATGAAATTATGCTTTCAAATTTTATAATTCGAAATATTTTTAATTTTTTTTAAATATAAAATTTTATAATGCAAACATAAATAAGTTTTTTAAATATTATAATTTGAGGTTTAACTCAGCAAGTTAAAAAGTTTAAAAAAATTTTTTTTAAAAAAGATTTAAAAATGTTACATCTTACGGTTTTCCTAACTAAAATTACCGATGAACGAAAAAATATAAAAACACATATTTTTAAGGCAAATTATTATAAACGTTAACGTCAACTCACTTTTTTTGTTGTTACATGTAAAAATTATTAATAAAAAATTCCCAAAACTTGATAATTTTTTTTCAAATTGCGGTCGTAAACTTTGGTTTCATAAAGGTGTATATTTTAATTATTTTGCGGTTAACTTTTAGATTTCAATATAAAGCGTGGTGTTTTGGCTTGCACATTTCTAACAGGGAGACACAACGATTTCTATAAGATCTACATGAGTTGTTCCGAAAACCTAACAAATTAGCCTGAAGGGTTAACGTAGACGTCAAACGTCAAGTGTGCGTTGCATAGACACATCTTCACTACATCTTCGAAACATTAAAACAGATCACTGAACTAAATGTTTGTTTTAATGATTGAGGTATTGCTTGTGGAAACGGTCGCAGGAGACCGGCGTTAACGTATGCTTCTTATTTTGCGTTGATTGTGAACTGAGATCCCAGGATTTTTCCTCTTCGCTACTTATGTTAAACTGATTTCCCTCATGAATAAGTCCGTGCGAATACTTGACGTTCTCTCTCTAACTCTTGATCAACTAAATCAGTTACTAACTCTATCCACTGCTGGGTGAAGCTTCCCAAAGCTGCTATAAACCTCTACTCCGTGTCCCATGCTCTAACGCTGCCTCGTGTTTCAGCTTTATTTGCTTATATAATCGATCCATGGGGGTTAGGGCGGCCTTGGCCCCCCTCGGTTCCTCCTGTACTTATGGGAGCAACTGCATGACGAGATTTGTTCATCACTTGTACGTCGTTCTTTGAGTATTGCCACAAACTATTTAGGTTACTTTTGTTTGCAACTTTGTTCACCTGTTCCTTTTCGGATATCTTCTGGATGATACCTGGCAACCACCTTTCTATTCCACGTTTCGTTACTTTTTTTACGTACATATTTTGCGTGTGCCCATGTTAGTACTGTATGCATGCGGAAGGGTCAGTATGCATGCATAAGGGTCGAAACACAGAGAAAGCGGGTTTCGTATTTCAGATTACCAGCGCTCAGCGCTCGAGTCCGCCGGCGGTAATTTGTATCGAGATGCGTACATCTGAACCTGGCTTCACTGTGTGCGGTTTCGTACGTTTACATACATGCCGAAATAGATTTTCAAATGTAAATAAAATGTTAAAGCAACTAAATTGGCTAACAGATGCTGACCTTAAACACAATGATATTTATTCATAAAATAGTAAACAACCAACATGATTCTCAAATGAAATTATATACAACAAGGACATATTCACAGACATAACACAAGGACGTGCAAAGAAATCAGGCTACAAAAAAGAATAAAGCGAATACGCAGAATAGTCTACTGTACAAAGGGATGAAGTTTTATAACACGCTACCAGAAACTTTAAAGTCCGCACCGATTGGAAGGTTCAAGATGTATTGTAGGTTGTAGGAGCTACATCAAACTGGAAAAAAATTGATCTAGTATGCAATATGTAATGCAATTAATTAGCAATTTTTAAACTTAAATGTACAAATTACTAAAATATAATTAATAAATAAATACAAACATTCTTGTCGGCGCACCTGTGCCAGTCGGGTCGGCTGCCCATGCGCCGACACGGAAACCCGCGTTCTACGTGTTTCCACCCTAAATAAATAACTCTGTATCTAATATGTCCGTTGGTAAAATGTCAATACATTAGCGCATTGCATGCCAGTATCAGTACAAGCTCTGTGCTATGCTCCCCTTCCCAATAATTATATATGTACAATCTTGTACTAACGTACGTAATAATTAAGTTACCAACTGACAAACCCCATTTTTCTTTTCCACAGTATAAATTGTTTATGGACTATTCACCATTTAAACCGGCCATAATATTTGTACACGAGGTTTTCGTTGACTGCGGGGGAATTGAGTAGGGTTTGAAGTAGCGACTTAAGAGGTTAGACTTTACGCCATACGCCGAAAGTTTAGGTATTTATTGTTCCTAAGTCTGTCCCACTCAGATGAAGCTCACACATACAACTGCACACAACAATACTGAATAGCTCGCACGCTCGCACACTCGACTAACACGTGATACAGTGTCCCCGGTCCCCGCATAATATCATATTCTCATTTCGAGCGCCTTGCTGCAAATCATCTAGGTAGGTACCTACCATTCGGAATTCGGAATTATTATTTGTTATTCGTAGTATTTAGATCTCGCCTGACTTGTGATACCTCAATCACATTGATAGGATAATATAATCAATTAGTGAATGTTCGGCAATAACTAGATAAGTGATAATTCATGTAGGTATTGTTTATCATAATTTCCTGCGCTATTTAAAACTATAAATGTTATTATTATATTATGTTATTCATTTTGGTCGGCGGGTATAGGTACCGCCGCCCCGGGAACCATTTATTGGATAACCAACACCTCTGCCATAGGTCACCCCTTTAAGTTTTAGTCACCCTCTACGTTTGGTGACTTAGCCGGGGTGCCCGGGGGCATGTGGTTAGGTTTGTCCGGGTCTTGGCGGCGGATGCGTCTGCCCACCAATTACGTAACAGGCCATATCAGGAGAGACTGGTTGAGGGAAACCTTTTGATCTCTCCGTTGGTCTCTCCCAGAACATCCCATTGCACCGCATTGGGATTTCCATGTTTGTTATTCCTGGAGAAACCGACCCCCAGATTCCTACCCACCCCTCATACCCTTTTCCTTCCCAGAACTCGCTCTCCTTCCTTTCCTTAAAATACCCTGTGCACAGCATCCCCAAAGATGACATAGGCCCTGAGGGAAATTATTTTCCTCAGGGCCTCCTGTGTGGAGCTAATGTAAAAAAAATTATAACTACATTGTGGTGGCTAAGGTGGTGATTGGTGATGATTTGCCCATTTGGTCGGCGGGTAATCGTAATAAATCACCGACATTGGTCTTTGTAGGCCAGTTCAATTAGCCATCCGGGATGGTATTTATTCCGGTAGTTCCATTTTTTTAATGTTTTATAAACTGGTTCCTTTACGTAAAATCCAAGTTTTCGACCTGCACACCCGTGCTCGTGCCGCCATTTTGAAAAAAAAAAGACGAAAAAAAAAAGCAACAAAATCTTGTTTTTCTAAAATATCTCAAACAGTGCAAATTTTTCCCCCAGTAGCTGTGGCAAATACGTGGAACCTAAAATTTGCTACAATTATTTTAAATTTATTATTATCTTCTATCTCTCAAAAGTACTGATATGTAATAATCCAGTCAAGGAAGGAGGTGTGGAGTGCGTGAGCAGGTACCTAAGTGATTCCTTCATAAACTTGATCAGGGTGCTTAGGGTGTGAACATACCAAAAGTCCTGACGTCTAGGTGTCGAGCTAGGAGGGAAAGGGGGGGGGGGGGATGGTCCCAATATTCGGGTTTCCGCTTATATCTCGAAAACGGTGGTCCGCGGGTAATTTTTTTTCCATTACATGAATGCTCATAAAATTATCTTCAACTTTTATTCTATGTGTGATTTTCAAATTCCCAGCCGTTTTTGAGTTATACGCTCCCAAAAAATTGTATAGAATTAAATTCCCTTTCAGAATATATTTTTATTATTTTTTTTTTATTAATAATTCAAAAAAGATACATAAATTACAAATACATTTTATACACTAATTAATTATATAATATATATATGTTTGATGTACCCCCATAAAAAAGCAGGGCTTGTGTGTATGGGGGGAGGGGTGTTATTATATAGTTTTTATTTATTTGTTATGATTTAGTTCAGGTTTTGAGTGTGCTTTTTAAGGTGAGTTTTAAATTTTTTTAAATTGGTATTCATGTTTCTAATATTTTCTGGTAATGAATTAAAGAATTTTACTCCGAGATATTTATGATTTAATTGTAATATTGTTTTTTTACATTTTGGAGTAATTTATATATATATATATATACATATGCAAATTAATCTCCAACCAGTCAAAATTTACAGCAATTTTAAGTTTATTTATAATTTTAATTTTAAGTGTTGTCAATTTCAGAAAAAAACTTCTTTTTTTTTTTTGTGATAATATATTACAAAATTATACATAATATTTATAATACATTATTCCCATTGAGTTTAATAAAACTCATTTCGGGAAGGACAACATTATACAATTATGAAAATTATTTTTACAAAAGAACACGAATTTAAAGGGCATTTAAAGGAAAATACACAGATGTTAAAACAGACTAGGCACACTTGATACAGTTAGTTGAATATTTCATAAATACATTTAGAAAGATATACAACAGTTAAATAAAAATTGTTAAATATGTCACTGGTTAATAAAGCTGCTAAAGATATTTAACTTACTATTGACACACAAATTTTGTTCGTTCGCCTAAAAATTTGTTTGACCACACTTCCAGTTATTAAATAAAGTAGACAAAAATCATGTTACTTGAAAATTTTTATATTATAGTTTATAATGAAAAGTCTCATGATAATTTTATTCTATTTCGTTACATTAATACACCAAATTATAAACCTCACTGTTCTCAGTAACATCATGTGACACTCTGAACTTTATATGGATTAACGTTTTCATCCTCTTTGGACGTCTGGCAAGGTCCTGGCAATGGTTGTTCATTCATAGCATCTTCATCCTCAGTAATGTCGTCTTCATCGTCGTCCTCGGCAACAGGCACGCAGTTGAGGCATTTCCCTTGGCAGCGGGGGCAGGCTGCATAACAGTTCATCAATGCTTTTCGGCATCCACATTTCTAAATTACAAAATCCTTGGTGCAGCGGCAAAATATCATTTTCAGAAGGACCTTCTGGTGGATCTTCTATTGTAATCGGCACCGGGGTGGCTCCAATATGTTTCCTTCCTATGACTGGACTATAAAGCCGTAAAAAAACTTACCAGTTTGCACAAACAAGCATATTGCACTACTGGTTTTTTGTTTTCTTAATTATCTCTTTTCCAGTGCATTTTCGAGAAAAATTATGATCACCAATTTTGTAGAACATAAAATTTCACAAAAGACTTAGGTATATGTTTTATGTTTTTTCGTCTCTATCAGGTATCGAGGTTCAAATCCGCTAAAATCAGGTCAAAAAACAGTGTTTTACTTGGTTTACATTCCGTTAGTTTTTCAAAATGGTAGCTCGAGCACAAGTGCGCCAAGGTCGAATACTAGGATTTTAAAACAGGCGATCAGTATATAAAACTTATTATAAAAAAATTAACTACCAGAATTGCGACCCCCTCATTTGCGCTAATTGTCTGAGGGGGTTTCTCACCATTTTCCTAATAGCTTATCCATACTATAAAGTTTGTTTTCGATTTACGATTGACGGTATATTTATTTATTAAGTTGAAGTTTATTGTTCGGTACTCGAACCTATGAATATTGGCTATATATGTTGGATAAGTGGGCCGAGTTTTCTAACTATTGCAAGTATTTTATTTTTAATAAAATCCCTTATCCACTGGAGGAACAGTGCAATTAAAATATTTTTTATCGGATTGCTAAGGGAAATTTTTCCGCCCACATAAAAAAATCATACCTCCGAATTTGAATATGGAGACATACAAACTGATTTTTTTTATTTTTATTTTTTTATTTATTTACTTTTTTATACATATACATTATTTATTGAATGTTTTGGCTACCCAACTAGGAAGAATCCCGTTTTAGGGCAGTCAAATTAGGATGATAATATCATCATATAATATATTATATGGAACACAGATACTTAAATAATATAATAATAATAATAATAATAATAAAAAGTCCTATATAAATGTGTTGGATAAAATAAGAAGAAGAAAACAAAAAGAGAAGAGAAAGAATAAAATTAAACAAATAACCAATTAAAATATGAAGATAACCGTTGTTTTTTTAACAAAATTATTTAAATAATAAAAAAATTTAAAAAATATAAAATAAAATAAAAAATAATAAAAGTTTTATCTACTTAAAAACAAAGGATTAAAACAAAATAGCTAATTGCTGTTTGCATTGCAAATTATGGTCTTACATACATATTTTGTATTAATAAAAACTGGAAAAAGAAAAAAAAAAAGAATAAAATAAGATAACTTGCATGTTGTTTGTTTATCAAAGTTATTGAAAAAGTAATCTTATAAAAGGTATATATATATATATATAGTTAATAACAGGTATTTAAATATATCACAATAAAGGTAACTGGTGTTTGAATTGCCTTCTATGTAGCCAATGAATTCCCCTATCTTTTGTTTATTATCACATATTTGTAGGATTTATAAAAACATATAATTAAATCTTTAACCTTAAAACATTTTAAATAATCTAGAGAATATTTATTTTGTTATATTTTGAATGTACATTATATTATATAGTCGTTTTAATAAAATAAAAAAAATTGAAAATTTGACACATTTTGCCAACAAAGCAATCCGAGGTTTTGGAAAGTGTGCCATAATGAGGCAAAAAGCGCTCGAGTGGTTAAAGTATGGATAAGCTATTAGGGGGATGGTGAGAAACCCTGTAAGGAGTTAATATTATTTATAAAAAAAAACGACAGTAATGAAAACATAATCCCTGTTGTATGCGATATATTTTATATTTTGTGATGTAAAATGACCGTACACAACAAAAAATTTCAGATTTCAAAGATGTAATAAAATATTATAACTGACTACGTCTACATTTTTTGTGGGAATGTTTTTAGTTTGAGGAAGGACAAAAAAAGTTTGAAAAAAATCGTTAAAAAGATTGCAAATTTGTTGCCCATCACTTAAAGAAAAGTTTCCGCCGAACATGTTATTCGGTGATCGAGGAAGCTTGTTTTTAAAATATTTCACATTTATTCTTTGTGTTTAACTAAGCATTATTTATGTAGTTTTTTTTTTAAAGAAAGACAAACATTTTCGAGTTACGAATAACCCAACAACATTTGAAAATCTCCTACTACCATCACACTAAGCGAAAGATATTGCTTGTGTTAATTTGAGTAATATTGTAAACAGTTTTATGAAAAAAATATTATATTTATTACCTATTGTATGTATTATCTAAAATACATTATTATGAAATTAAATAGAACTCATGAATAAATGAAAAATCAATCCCATCACTATTATTATGTAAAATGGTCTTACCATCACTATTATCCAAAACGATGGCTCCACCCCCCCCCCGACCATGCACTCCTTGCCACGACCCGTCAAATGTGCGAATGAGACGACTGCCGTAAACTCTCAAATTTACCTACAGAAATCGCTTGAAAACAGGTTTATGGAGAATACACTTTTCTACACCGAAACTTTCACGAAATTGAAATTTAAAAAAATATATATTTTCTAAAAAGAAGAAGCTACGTCGGTATGTTTTCATAATTTTGTAATTCTATATGAGAGTTGAGTTAGCAGCACTTTTTCCTAAAATAATATTTTTTGATAAATTATATATGTTTGACAGTGAATGTTTACGTTAATACGAAACGCATCGAAAATTCAAAAAGCTACCGACATAGCTTTTACTTTCTAGAAGGCAGTGTAAAAAAAATATATTCATTTTGTGCAATTTTCGATGTAGAAAAGTGTTTTTTCCCGGGCGTCCTTTTTGTATGGGCCGAAAAGCGAAGTCTATCGTCTTAAGACGTTAATTGACATTTGTTTCGGTCATAAATAATATTTAGTAGGCCCGACTGTACTCTCAGCAAACAACGACCCTTGTTCTTATGATTCCCTTGTTTAAACTTATTATAGTCTATTTTTTTTATGAGAAACCTCTCTTTTTAACTTTTGAAGGTTTTTCCCATCAATTTAATGTATAAAAAAAATAACTAAAACAGTAGCCGAAGATAATATTGTTAATTCTGAAATTTTAAATATGAATTTGACAATTACGGCGGGTTTATAATAGGTGGCAATGTCTGAATTGGCAGAGATCTGGGTTCGAGTCCCAGTTGCGCGACCATTATCTTTTATTATTTTTCTGTGTCTTGTTCATTTTCATATTTTAATTTAGATTCTTATTGTTATCTTCTTCTTCAATGATTTATTATAGTCCCCCGTTTACTAGTTGCCCAGGGCTTTACACAGACTTTTTGGCAAATCCAACTTAAACAGTGATGTGTCTCTTGTTGTGATGGTTAAAAATGCAAAATTTTATACTACATAATAAAATATATAAAATTTCGTTAATTGTTTATATTTTTCCTTTATCAACACACTGTGGGATTTGATGTTATAGATAAATAATATGTACATATATATATATATATATATATATATATACATGGTGACTCTTTTGCCTAAGAATCTGCCAGTTGTTTATAAAATAATGTTAACAATAAATACGATGTACCACGCCTACCGCTAAATATGCCCCACATAAGACTGTTAATTTCTTATTGAAATTTGTTTACTTTTTGTATCACCTGTTGGCGGAGATTAGAGTTAAAATTCAAATTATTTGCATCTGAATTCATTAGAGCATCATCTTCAAACCCATTACAATAAATTACCTATTACATTATACGCCAGCCGGCAACTTTACTCAGCCGGCTTTTTTTCCATTCGACCGGCTGTCCGGCTGACGGCTGACGCTGACGCACACCTCTCCGTGTGCTCCGCTTAGCGCTCAGCTGTCACCTTGACAGCGCGGGACGCCGCCGACCCCTTTCGGCAATCTCCGTGGGCGCTCGGCTCCGCTCGGCCCGTCCATGCTCGCCGGTACTGCGCGCGCACCGCCTTGTTATTGCGCCCGAATGACGAAGTACTTCTCCAAGTTCCTGGGGAATATTTTAAAACTAATCATTTAACTATTATTAAATACTTACAGAAATACTACCTTTTAAAATAAAAAAATAATAAAATATTTAAAAAATATAAATGTTTTCGAGGGTTTTAGACATTGATTTTTTTAGAACAATCTTTTAGAGTTTCAGTCCCCTGGGAATATGTTTTGCAATAATTACAAAAATCGCTTTTTAGAAAATAGATAATAGATATCAAAGAATACATGTTTAAAGGGGTTTCTCACCATCCTCCATAGCTTATCCATACTATAAAGTTTATTTTCGATTTACGATTTCCAGTTTATTTTGTTTATTATTCGGTACTCGAACCTATGGCGAGAATGAATATGTCCTTGTTAATTACTTCTTTAGGGTTTGCGAAAATGTGTTTAATATTAAAACCACTGCAAAACTTCTTATTTATCGCATTATCCCTTTTAAGCTATTTTTTCACGCAAAATTATGAAAAACGTGAAACGGTAGATTTTTATAATTTTTATGCGTTTTTGTACGAGTGTCGACAAAGTCGGCCATCTATGGACCGTTTTCACAACTATATTAGTTTGGCAGATGGTCGTTGGCAATCGTCTGGCGCTATTTACTTGTTAGAATAAATAACATAATTTTTATTAGTCGTTTGAGTCATGTTTCTTGGAAATGCTTCTATATTTCTCAGATATTTTATTGTATTATCTCACTGAGATTAATAATTGCGTGTTTACAATCTTAGTTGCATTATATATGGAATTTCATTTGTGTTTCTATTTTACATTATAAAATTGCTGCTGTAGGAAATATCCTGAGAATGCGTATTTGAATAAACTAGAGGTTAAAAACCTGCTCCGCGGGTTTTTGCAGCTGCTAGACCCTGTGGGCAGCTTTTGGTTCGCTTTCGCTCGGTTTACGTATTGGCGACAATACTCGATTTA
Organism: Limnephilus auricula; assembly: GCA_951813805.1. NCBI lineage: Eukaryota > Metazoa > Arthropoda > Insecta > Trichoptera > Limnephilidae > Limnephilus > Limnephilus auricula. The sequence goes on from OX638410.1 coordinate 8,056,922, forward strand.
CGTATATGAAATAAATTTAAATATTACAGATGGCGGCACCTCCATTTGCACCTCGCACATTGAGCGAGTGTCTACGACAGACGTTAGACTATTAATAATATAGATACTATGAACATTATCAAATTTAATTCCACGGGAAAAATAATAATATGAAAAATTCAATATTTCGATTTAAATATTACAGATGGCGGCACTTCCATTTGCATCTCGCACATTGAGGGAGTGTCTACGACAGACGTTAGACTGTTAATAATATAGATACTATGAACATTATCAAATTTAATTCCAGGGAAAAAATAATAATATGAAAAATTCAATATTTCGATTTAAATATTACAGATGGCGGCACTTCCATGATTTAATTCCACAGGAAAAATAATAATATGACAACTTCAATAGTTCGATTTAAGTATTATAGAGGGCGGCACTTCGATTTGCATCTCGCACGATGAGCGAGTGATAAGTGTTAATATCACGGCAGTTATGTGAAAAATTTCTCGTCCACGGGTGGGTCAGAATGGTTTCCATACAGTGTGGCGTTGGAGTTACTCGGACGCGGGTTCTTAAATTTCAACCGTACAGGCATTGGGGTAATAATAACGTCAGATTAAAATTCGTGATTTAAATCTATAAATCTGAAAAATAGTTTACATTTAGCGCCAGTTGTTTCACAGAATTTGAACAATTCATGAAATTTCAAAGTTAATTTTCAAGTTCTGTGAAAATTCTATTAAAGTTCTGTTTTTATATCACATAATTCCATTTGATTCACATAACTGAAATAATAACAGAACTTGAAAATACTTCCAAGTTTGATGAAATGTTCAAATTCTATGATACAACTTGTTTTGTAAATGAAATCCATTTCTCCAAATCTAATAATTATTATTTTTATTTCGAAAAATATTATTTACTTGTCATGGTTTTAATTTTGTTCCTTTTATCATGATAAAAGTTATTACAATTATTTTGTTTTTTTTTTAAATTATTTTTGGTACCTTTTTTTTAATAAATTTAAAGGTATCATTAAGAATGTATTATCATTTCAGCGTATTAAACAGAAAACATTTAAAAAGAGTAAATAAATAACAGCAGCAAAAATTATTCAATAACAAATTCAATTCAATGTTTGTGATTATTTAATAACTCAGGTCCAGGGCATACGTCATTTCCATGTCTACCTATGTTAAATTATCGTGAAAACAAGCTTATGTGTCCAAGCGGTTAAACCCATTAATTATTATAATATCTCGAATCAATCCTCTCCACCCAAACCAACAATGAGACTAATTTTGAACATGTTAAAAATCTGGCTTAAGGATGAACTATTCGTATTCCAGCCGCACGCCGGGCTCGAGGCAGCCGTCGCCGGCCGACGAGGAGAACAACCACCAGCAGCAACAGCAGCAACAACAACAGCAACAACAGCAACAGCAACAACAGCAGCAACAGCAGCAGCAACACCAGCGCAGCAATGGCGGAGTGGTGGGGGTGGGCGTGGGATGCGTGGGGGAGGGAGCGCCCTTCACACCGCTCTTGCCTCCCATGCATCACATGCACACCATGCAGGCTCATCAGGTTAGCAACAATGCCACTAACTTTTTATTATTTTTTCTTTATCCAATTAAACTTTCAATTGATAAAACAATACTATTTAGTATTTAATCTCTTCCCGCATGACGGCACCGCTCGTTGCCAGGAGTTTCAAAAATTTATTTTGACTCCCGCTCTCTATTTTTCATCAAACAGAGATCATAAAAATCTTAAGCTATTCTTCACAAATTTTTCGATTTATGTCGAACACTGCCTCTTTTACACAATTCAACACGAATGAACACAGTAAATCTGATTTCGAATGATTTTTACCCATACTGTTTTGGTAAACAAATAAATTAAAATTTTCAATGAAAAACACTGTATCACAGCTAAAAAAAATTTTCAATGCTAATGAAACCTTTCTTATTTTATTTTGATGTTTTTTAATGGTATAAAGAAAGCTATTATATGGTATAAAGCAAGGCTGCCCAACCATGCCCAACACATTGTGGCCTGCGAACGAATTAAATGGCCCTTGTGAGCAAGTTTAAAAATTCCCGCCAAAGAAAAAGTGTCATCAAGTTGACTGTAAAAGTATAAAAGAAAATTTACAATTTTTTGTAAATCCTTTTACAATCAGTTTGAATGAAATAATCAGTTATCCTGCCAATATTCAGTTGGAACTCACTGAACTGCAAAATCATTCTGCACTAAAAAACCTTTTTGTAGAAAAAATATCTTCAAAGTCACAAACTTCTTCACAAGGATTTGTAGATTTCTGAAAATTGGTGCCAAAAGAAGACTTTCCTGCAATAACTGACCTTGCCTTTCAATTTTTAAGTAGTTTCGGATCAACATAATGCTTGTGAAAAGATTTTTTCTAATCGTAATTATATAAAAAATAAATACTGAAAATCTCTAACTGAGCAACATATTTTAGATTTGTTAATAACATCAACATCTGTTCTGATACCTAACATAGGAAAACTAATAAGTTAGGAACAATTTCAAAAATCACATTAATTATTGAAGATGCTACATATAAATTTTATTATTTTAATAAACGAAATATATGAGTATTGCATTTCTTTTACAAAGCACAAAACTTTAATTAATTAAAATTTTTATCAAAAGTAATACAACAGGAATCGTCAGTAAACAGTGGCGCCTGCCTGTGATTTTTAAATCATCATCTTTGCCCAACTGTCAAAAAGGTTGAGCATAAAGCATAAAGGATCGAAACATGTAATACGATGCCATCACGCAGCTGAGGAAGGTTTATGACAACTCTCGTTGGACTGATTAATCGAAAATAATTGCTAATTAGTAATTCAATTGAATTTTGACACCTTAATGATATTTGACAGTAACGAATGTGATATTTTTCTATACAGGAGGCCCCTAGGGAATTAATTCCAGTACTAACACAACACCCATGCAAAAAATGAATGGAACCTGTTGGTCCTGATTTTACAGAGCATTTCCTTTCAAATTATATCTAAGTTTAATTTTTAAATGGCACATGCTTTTAAATTAATAAATGTGCGTTTCATCACTATGTATTAAATGTATCATTTATATATTTGTTTAGGTTCTGACTAATAATTTATAATTAGCTAGGTACTATAACAAAAATATTGGTCCATTATTAATACATGATGTAGGTACACATACGACGACACGTCCCTAAACTCTCTAAAATAAGCAATAATTGTTTTTATTTAAACATATTTGCATTCTTTGACATCAAAAATAAATAAAAGTACAATTATTTCTTCAATCTTTGCAAAATTACTTTGTGGTATAATTTTTATTTTATTTATTCCTAGATTTGATAGGTCATGCGGGAAGAGATTAATTTCTAATTTAATTGGTTTTATGGACATTCTTTTTTTGTGTTTATTATTGTACAATAAAATAATCCAATTATAGTATATTTTAATTAATTACATATAAGTCAATATTACAAACAATTGTCAATTACTTGTCAGCATTTTAAAAGGTTGGCATGGCATTTTGGAGAACAGTCACCCACATTTTAGTAGAATTATAATGTTTAAAAAATCAGATCACAATTACATAATGCCGGTTACTGAAGGTGCCGGAATTGATAACAGATGTTTTTATAAATTACAAGTGAGTGCTGTAAGTATGTATATGTATTTTATAACCATAAGTGTGGTATTTTAAATTATGGTATTTCTGTTCCAGCCTCATCCGGGCATGCTAGGCCACCCGGGCCAACTGGGCGGTGGGCCGCATCTGCAGAGCCTCCACTCACAGCATCCCCAGCATCCGCAGCACCATGCGCAGATGCATCCAGGTATGTACTTATTATAACACTTAATTATAGGCCTGAAAATTTTTAGGCAAATAAGGTGTGTTAATTTTTTTGTATGATTTTCTGATAAAAAGTAATGTAATTTTTTTTAAATATTTAATTTATGGTTTTGACTAACTTGAATAACCATGAAATGGAATGCAGCTAACTTCAAAACCCCAGCGACAATAATTTTTCGAATTTGTAGAAAAAAGTAATAACGGGAAGTTTTTTTTGTTTGTGGAAAAACACCAAAAAGTTGACATAACGAAACTTTTGTTGCAAGATATCACCTCTTAAGCCGGGTACAGACTGCTGTAACGTAACATGAAAGGACTATTTCAGAAGTGTGGATGCAGCGCGCACATCACCGTGCATGTACCTACTCGCATATGTTTCCGGCATGCACGCGGTGAACATAGGTCAGTCTGCTGTAGCTGTTGTTGTGTCTTTTTCCTCCATTGATCGCGCGCGTTCTGCAGTATAGACACACACAACCCGTCCACATTTGCGCTCTGTTCGGCGAAATAACCAAAACTGGCGGATCGCGGCGTGCATGAGTTGAAATGCTCTGTTCATACCCGTAGTGTGCACGGTTCATGCGTGCAAGGCGTCCACACTATGGGAATTCTGTTACATTGCATGGATACATTGCGACAATGTGGACGGCAAATTCTTTCATTGCATGTTACATTTCGTAAGTCTGTACCCGCGTTTAGATGAAAAATAACACCACATTTCTCAAAATTTCAACAAAAAATAATGCAAATTTCTCAGGATTTCCATGATTATTTACATTCATTATTCTCTTTGAGTGTGTTCCTCTATAATTAACTTTAGCCAGGATATTAACTTGTTGGCGTCGGCGGAATCTTGCATACTAGTAATCAATTAATTGACTATATTATCTCTCATCCACACTAGCAATGAGTTGCAGTCGAAAAAGGCTGGTAAAGCTGTGCTTACTTTAAGAAAGTAACGAACCATAGGCATTCAAATTGATAGATCAGCCAATCAGGGACAGGGGAACATTCAAGTTGCGCGGCATGCTGGAGGCGGCGTAACTGTATCCCTTTCTGTCATTTGTCGATAAATAATCTGATTGTATACAGGCATCTTGCATTGCAATAGTCACTATTTAGTTCTCGGAAAAAAAAATTACTCAAGTATTACTTACTAGTTCTTTTTATAATGGCTTGCAAATTGCTGGCTGCGTAAAAAACTTAACTACAAACCCATACCGGGAAGCAAAAGTTCGGGCTTGTTTCTAAAATGCAATATTCTGTTACCTTATTTAGTTATATACTTTTAAAAATGTCTTATAAATTTAAATAAAATAAAACACACTTTGTAAAACACCACTTTTATTATCAGTTGATATAATAAGCCCTGACGAAGCTTGAGCTAAGCGAAACCTGGTTAGCTGTTGAATATGTATTAATTCAAAAATAATAGTCTTATAAATTACTTGCCTCACTCATTCAGCATTGCTACACCAGGCGCTTCGTTATCCAACATTCAGATGCGCAGAAAAGTTCCACAATGGACTTAGAAACTGCAAACCTTTGCCTTAATTTACCCTTTTGTGCAGGGTTTGGTTATTTCAAAGTGCGCTTTTCGGCGATTAATGTTTGACTGATCTTGTAATTTATTCAAAGCCTTCGCGAACTTTCCTGGTACTGAAAATATGGTCACTTGGTTTGCCTCGAGCTCACCGAAATGATACCCAGGTTTCATGTTAGGGCAATTATCAATTTGGGTGTCTATGCAAAAAACTATAGATATAAAGATAATAGAAAATTTTTGAAAATGCCCCAATTTCCTAAGAACTTTTAGGTCATGTCATTTTCAAATACTAAATGCTCAAATTCATACCTATGCTAGCATAACTCAACTAAAGACAGATGATTAGATTTCTGTCAGGTTTGATACACCCGATCCACAAATAAATTCATATACGTCACTGGACTGAATTCATTCATCTGATTCATTCCGTTTTTCTCGCCCTTGTCTACTCAGCAGCACTCTGGAATAATTTAGCATAGTTTATCTGTAAATCAACTGGGAGGAAGTGGATGAATAATTATAGCAATGCCTCAAGTAGATTTTCTCGTGTCCCCGGGGTCCAAATAGTAATTAGTGAGAGTGCGTGCAAGTGCATTCAGCAATAGAAATATCTTAGCTGTCAATCAGAATTTATTAACCAGATATCTACCCTTCGGCTGTTGTTGATGTTCATTCTATCAAGCAATCTAGTTTTAGTGTAGAGTTGCAAATGTATTTTCTGTGCCGGTGATTTAGTGTTTTCCTAAGTAAAATTCATTCTATCTGGGAATGTAAATAAATTCCAGTGTCATATTATGTAATATTGGTCCACCAACTCTAGTATTGCTGGGAAATTAATTGCGGTGAAATGCGGGAACTCCTTCCAAAAATGATTCATATGGTAATAAAGTCTTTGCTTTGATATTTCCAGGAATGGCTATGAACGATTCCATGAACCAGCACCTGGACATGGTTCTGCAACAGACCATGGAGCAACATCAGTTTGATGGAGGATTTGCAGCTTCCCAACAGGTAACCAAACTTCTGATTATTTTTCTGAAATTCTATACCATATCTGTTCAAATGTTACAACCTTTTTATTACATCCTAAATTAATATGTGAGTAGGGAATGTAGAATGTATTGAGAGCATCTCCTATCCTTATCTTATTTTCCTCTTCCTTTTTACCATAGATAAAATTAGTTTTAATAACTCAGGTACGGGGCATACGTCATTCCTATGTCTACCTAGTTAAATTGTCGTGAAAACAAGCTTATGTGCCCAAGCGGTTAAGAAAACATTACATTATCATTCATTACCAGTAATAAATCATTTTATTTATTTATTTTTTTTTTCATGTTCTCCACCAATATTTCATACTCCAAGTTATACACCAATATATCATGGAGAAGATTATAAATTACAAAGTACACAAGGGCAGTTTTACTACTTAGTGACATGAGCTAAAAGATAGTTGGTGAACTGTCTGTAAGTGACATTGAAAATGTCGATGGTCAATGCAGAATCGTTAAGCAGTTGAGTCGCTCTGTTTATTGGCGCGCTCTGATAGGCAGAAGTCCTCACTTTCAGAGCATAAAAAAGTGCATGGGATTTCCCACGAGTATACTTGTTAGGGACGTAAAAATTAACGTCTTTTAACATAGGCGGATTGAGTATGATACCAGAGATTAGCTTAAAAAAGTGTTTACCTAAAAATATTTTTCTGCGGGCTTCTAAGGTGTTGAAATTGAGCATCCCTGTTGAGAACAAGGCTCCTTGGATATTGAAATTGGGCGGAGTAAATAGAATCACATAAAAAAGCCGTCTAAACGTGGCCCAACTACAGTTTGAAAATGACCTTGAATGTCGAAATAGCTGTTGCACTTCTTTTGCAAAAGAAGGTCAGGCATTTTGGAGCGGTCACTTCTTTTCCATTGTGTTTTTTTTCCTGCAGCTCTAAAAATCTTCTTTTCTATTCATTATTTTTTGTTTCTTTATCAAGTTGTTACTTTTTTGTGTGACAACCCTTTGGAATAACAAGGTTCCATTTGTTGCGGAAATGTCATTCCGTTATGGGATCTGTGGTAAGCTACCTTAGAGTTCATTACCGCATGGCGTTAAAGCAATAGATGGACCTTGTTATTCCAAAGTGTCGGTGTGTTGTCTCTTGATATGGTTTATATTGACTGTTCGGAATATGGATGAAAAGGTGAATATTATTTATTCTCCTTTAGTGTAAATCACTTTTTGGATATTTGCCTTTATGATTTCTCAATCACTGGCTTTTCCTGCGGAGATTTGCACATTTAAAAATTGGTTAATGAATGTGGTGTTTGTCTCTAGGGCTATGCTGCACCACCGGGTAGCAACAACTCGCAGTCCCTGGTGAACGGCGGAGGACTGGGGGTAGGGGTGGGCGTGCTCCCTCCTCAGGCCCAGCAGCTGGACCAGCAACAACAGCAGCAACAGCAACACAGCTTCGAAGTTCAGGTCAGTACAAATACATACCAAATCTTTATCCTTAACCTCTTGCAAGCCGCAGTCCCCCCGGCGGGTCTGGATTTTTGAAGCGATTTTGCCCCTATGTATAAAGAAATTGTATGAAGAATAAGCTCAGAATCGCTTGGGCCATTCTCGTTTTTGACATAACAAAATACTGGATAGCATTTAGCCACTCCGAAAAATTCAAATTAATTGCCAATGACAGGCTGGGCACCAAAGCTGGCGGACAAAATTGCTGCCGCTTGATAATATGAACGCTGTCATATTCGAAGTCTATATTTATTCATTGTTTTTTATATAAATCCATTGTGGAAAGCATAGATTTGTGTGATTATTAGGAAGTTCGTTTTATCTACATTATTTTGATATAATTTTGTTATAAAAATTGAATTCGTAAGAAAGGTGAGAACTGTCAAATATTTTATTAGGTATTGAAAAAATATATTTTTTTGTATGCTGGCCTTCAACAAGTTAAATATTAGACAGCTGAATTTAAATGCGGTCGTAACAGCATTTTTGATGATCAGCGTCCAGGTCAATGGTCGATAAAATCCATTGATGATCGACGAGTGGCTAAACGCGTGATAGCCAAGGCTGCGGGCATCTCAACCAATGGGGTGCTCAACATTTTGCATGATGTACAACCGCGATCAGAAGGACGTTTTGCGCCACAATGGTTTTTTTTTACTTTTTTAATCGTGGACGAAACACGGATTTATTACAAACACACCAGAGACCAATTAACAGTGGACTTTTCCTAGCGAAACAAAGGAGCCGAAGAAGGCCAAGATTGGTTTATTGGCCAACAAGGTCATGTCCACAGTTTTTTGGGGTGTGTACGATTTCTACCTGGAAAAAGACAATATTATGAAGAGTAGTTGGACTGATTCAATGCTGATTTGAAGGGAAATTGGCAGCATTCTTCCACCAAGAAAATGCAATGACAAAACTCCATGTTTTGCGCTATGCATTAGTTCCTCATTAGCCCCTCATATAATGTACCTATATAGACTTCTTTTTAGTTCATTAAAAAAAACTATAGCATGACAGATAACAACCGCACTCAGTTTACTATCCAAACTTTGCTAAGCGACCAACTTGCAGCACACAGTGGGTGGTGGTTAAGAGTAGGTTATAGGGCAAACAGGTGATTTGCTGCAAAACAGCCCTCTAAAACAGCTGAATTACTACCTTTCGTATGTCATTGTCAGACTTGATATTTTTTGTTACCAAATAATGGACTATTATTTTTTAAACTGCTGAATTTCTTTTGTAATTGATGTAAGCATTCGACCATAAAAAATAAAATCATTGATACACCATACCCACTTTTCAAACTTCGATTTATGACTATCCCTATAAATAATGATTTTACACAATATCTTTAATTTAAAATATGTACGTAATACACATATCTGTCGAAGTACAGGTTCATATTGTCGTTATGATATCTGTTGATATTAAAAATTAAATAAATACTTCATTTTGGATCACATTATCTCATACTTCAGAGCTTTTGTTCATTACGGGCTGGAACCTCCCGAGGTCGAGAGTGAGGTTACGGGCTCCGTCTTTGACAGCACATATACTTCGAAAATGCCGTCAAAACGTTTTATAAATGGGTCCAAAAGAAGGATACCAACTCAATTAAAGCATAGGAATAATTTATAAAAGCTACAAAAACAATGAGTATCACAAATTCTGTTATTTCATATAAATATTTCACTCGCATCTTTTCACATGTCACAATACGCAATACGCATGCGTCTGTTCAGAACGGTCTGTTACTCAGTTCATGTTTCTTGAAAGCGCCCAAGCGAGAGTTCATTAAATGTACGCGGTGCGGTGTCTGGTAGTAAATCATTTATTTCTTCAATCTTTGCAAATTCACTTATATAATAATAATATTGTTAAATGAAACAAATTATTTTGTGTAAACCACTATAATCACATGTTGCGATAATTATATGGTATTTTTACGAGTTTACTTCGAATGTTTGAATTGGAAGGACGGCTGAGACGGAAATCGGTCGCCAAATTTCGATTTAGGCTATGAAATATAACATGAATACCAATATTCTTCTAATATATCAATTTTTCGTATATTTTTTTAATATATCGATTTCGGCCGCAAAATTTCGATTTATGCGGAAAAATATCGTATTTTTGCGAATTTATTTCGAATATCTGAATATGAAGGACCGGAAATCGGCAGCGAAGATTTTATTTATGAGGAAAAATTACGTATTGGGAAGTATTTTTTCAAATATACGGCCGACCGTGGCAGTAAGCGGCTGCGAAAATTCGATTTTCACGGGAATAACGCCATCCGCTCACTGAGGCAACTGAAAACTGTCAACTGGCAACCGTCTTTGTATGACAATATGAAGGCCCACACACTACACAATCACAAAAACTCGTTGTCAATGGTAACGCAAGCGGTGACTCACGACTCGCACTGCTGATTGCCTTGGCCGGCCATTGCTAGTTGCCAGCCGTCAGCTGATGGTTCTTCGTCTATGGTTAAACAAGCTTTTTGACCAATCAAGACATGGAAACCAGCCGGTTTTAGTTTGGTTTCAGTTGCCTCGTCAGCGGAGCGCCTAAGTCGTATTATTACGAATTTACTCCGAAGAACGTACCCGAATTTGAATTTTCGGACGAAGAACTCGATTTTCGGCGACTATGATTTTTTTTTCATAAAATTTCGATTTACGTGGGAATTTGTTAAATCGAAATTTGATTTTCGATGTCCCATGGATTTGGAATTAACTAGCTTCTACTGTAGTAATCATAATGATGAGTTCTAGAAAATATAGTTTAAAAGACAATAAAAGGCTGAATATTTAGAAGTGAAATAAAAAAAAAACATTAAATCGACTTTGAATGTGAAGCACGAGTTTCCAAACGACGTTTATAAAATCAAACCAATGGCAATTTCCACTGGCAGTGCAATAACACATGTCGAATGTAGAGAAGGGACAAGTGTGAGAAGGGACGGTTACTGCCACCTAGCGATGTAAAAATAAAGACATTTTGACAGAACATGGATTGTTCCAAGGCTATAACATGCGCTTAAGGTTTTCATAAAATACTTAATTGTGATTTCAGTGTTTTTTATGAATTATTGACAGTCAGCTATAGGCTGTAAAAACAGCAGTTGCTCCTATGAATGGCATAAAATGATTTATATATTATCCATTTTGCATGTTATACTTTATTGTGAGCTATTTTTAAAAAGGTATTCTAGCTTGTTCAATTTTGCTAACCAAAAGACAATGATTCTATAACCAGTGAAATCGTTTTCGTTTACATTACATTTTTTTTGTACTCGCCGTTTGCTCACATGTGAGCATTCTAATATCATCCATGCTGGAATTTTTTCAATGCGATTTTAAAGTGTATGCTATGAAAGCAGTATCTTACTAATATTATAAATGCGAAAGTTTGTATGGATGTATGTATGTTTGTTAATTTTTCACGAAAAAACCACTGGATGGACTTTAATGAAACTTTACAATAATATATACAATAAAAATAACACAAATTGGCGAAATAACACAATATGTACACTATGTATAAAATTCTTTAATAAATAAATAAATATAGCTCATACATCAGAATAGCATGTAGGTTTATAATTTATACCCAAAGCTTGCTATTTTCCATTTATTACAAATAATAATTATTGTTTAAAAGAAAATGTCAAAATTTGAGAATGATATTTTGAAAGCAATGATTATAAAATCAAAATTCTATTTTACAAAATATATAAATTAGTGAATTTATTTGAAGTACTCCCCCTTGACACAGCGCCCTTGAGGTGATTTTTCACAAAAACGGCGCTATACAAGCCATCCTTTTTTTTTTTTTTTTTTTTTTTTTATTCACCAGATTTACAGGAACGGGTTTAGTTTTTCCCATAGGAAAAACTAAACCCTTTCATACACTTTTCCATATAAATGATCATCTAGTAAATCCACGTTATGCAAGTGTATTATATAAGTATAATTAATACAAAACAATACAAGAACAACACGTTAATCTACCAAACTATTAAATGGGAATATAATTCACCGTCTCCAGATATTTTCATATCAGAGGGTTCGGCTCTGTGGAATTCCTAATTTGACCGATAAATCCTACTGATCCCTCAATATAAATATTTAAAAAATCTTTCGTAATTCTACATGTATTTAAAATGACTGATTTTTGCATTTTTATATACAAATTCTTTGACAAATCTAATATGCCTAAATTTTTAATAAGACAGCTAGGTATAATGCCAGTAGCCGAAATAACAAAAGGTAATATTTTTATAGTCTGAGAATGCCAAATTCTTTTAATTTCATTTCCTAAATCTGTATATTTTCTTATTTTTTCAGAAACAGATTTTTGAATATTACAGGAATTTGGAATAGCTACATCAATAATATAAGTTATTTTTTTAATTTTGTCATGTAAAACTATATCAGGTCTATTATGACCAATTGGTCTGTCTGTTAGTATAGTTTTATCATAGTAAATTTTAAAGAAATTATTTTCTAAAAATGAATTTGGTTCGTATTCATAATATGGTACTATATTATGACATTCAATCAAGTTATGTTTAATTACCAAACTTTGGTGAATTATTTTTAAAACCTGATTGTGCCTAAATGTATACTCAGACGGCGCTAATATAGAACATCCTGATATAATATGTTCTATAGTTTCCGGAAAAGCCATACATTTTCTACATAAATCATCAATTTGATTTGGATCTTTGATAATATGCTTCCTATAATTTTTGGTATTTATGACTCTATCTTGAATAGCAAGCATAAATCCTTCTATTTCTGCGCTCAACTCTCCAATACTCAACCATTTGTTTGACGAAAGTTTGTCAACATACGTTTGGTTGAGATAATTGAAGTGTTTTGCGTGAATAATTTTATTTGACCAGGAATCTAATAATTCCTGGTTGGTATTTATAAAAATGTTGGCATTCTCGTCGTATAAATTTAAAGGTGAAATATTTCTGTCTGCCTTGCAAATTATTTTATAAAGCTCTGAGCTATTAGCTTTTCTATGGAAAAAATTTCTTAACATTTCTACCTGATTTTGTTTTAAAGAAGTTATTATTATTATTATTGAATCGAATCAAGAATTATAGATATTATAAATAAATAGGTTAAGAATTTTGGTATAAACATAGACGGGACCTACGAAAAGAAAATAGGCTACTCCAAGTACTAATCTTGCGCAGACGAAGTCGCGGGCAGTAGCTAGTAGAGAATAAACTCCATTAATGGTGGACTGAATGCTGTTGGCGCCAACAAAAAGCTGTCCAAAGAAGCGAAGCTAGCAGTTCACAATGGAGTGCTGGTACCTACCCTGATGTATGGCAGTGAAGCATGGAACTGGCAGAGAAAGGATGAAAGTAGACTGAATGCTATAGAAATGAGATCCCTAAGGCGTGTGTGTGGTAAAACCATGTATGATCGTGTGAGGAATGTGGAGATCTGAAAAGAATGCAAGGCTGATGTGAGCGTCATAAGTAAGATTAAAAAAAGGATGCTTAGATGGTTTGGACATGTAGAGCGAATGAATGAAGAAAGGAGTGTCAAGAAAATATATGATGCGAACGTGAATGGTAGCAGAAGTCGAGGACGCCCGAGGAAGACATGGCACGATCAAGTGAATCAGTACTTGAGTCGGGCCATGTCAAGAGTCAGAATAATAGAAGAGCATGTATGATAAGATGTATGAATGTGAATGAGGCGAGGAGTGTATGCCAAGACCGAGTTGTTTGGCGGTTAGTTAGTTAGTTTAGAATATTTGTATTTTCAGAGGAGTATCAAGATCATTATTTATTTGAAAACAAATTTGATTTTAAAACTAGTTTTATGTATTCTTGTAATTTTTAAGAGTTCTGCCATTTTGGAGAAATGTATCACGATATAAACATGAAATATACATAAATAAATATCTCCATCGATGTAATAACTATAGATTAGCCCTCCCACACCTTATTTCTATCCAAAAGCAACACCATCTATGTTTAATTTCATAATATGACTAACCTTCGAATTCTGTCACCTCTTGCGTGACGTAGTTGTTTTGCTACGAAGAAATTAAACATTTTTTTTATCGAATGTTACTTTTCTCAATTCGCTGCCTCAAATTTATATGTTACGTATGTATTTTTTGTAAGTATTCATATAACTGATTAAATTGTTAATAATAAAGTCCGTAATAGCCCGTACCTAAAATATTTCTAACTTCCTCAATTTTGTGTTTTAAAATGATCTTCACAAAGTTATTCCGTTTCCGCGAACTTGCTGGAAAACAAATTTTCTCCATGCAGACCAACAAAAGGTACAAATCAAAGCTTTTAGCGATCTTCTGCAAAATCTTAGCCTACAGTCTGGGTATTTTGAGAATTTTGTACTCCGACATTCAAGAGAATGTTCCTCAATCGAAAGAACCACTGAAAATGTTTCATTCAAAAAGCAATAGATGGCAGGAGTTGTAATAAATCTATTTACTTAATTTTAAATTTGCCTCATGGTCTGTGTAGAATTTATGTAAAAATAATATCTTCGAACTTGTCGGCTGCTCATAAAATAAAAAATTTTCAAAATTAAAATTTTTATGTGTTTCTGTTTTAAATTTTTTTTTTTATTATTATCCATTTTAGCAATGGGGATTTCTGGATGTTGGTTTTTCGATTCGGCCATTCAACTTAATAAATATTAATACCGAAACGTATAAACTGCTTACTGCTACTTAAAGCCAATCCCCCTTACTCATAATAGCGGTATCCGCTGACTCATCCTTGGTTTTATAAAGTTGGCCTTAACCTCTCATAGGCCGCAGCCCCCCCGGCGGATCCGGATGTTTGAAGCGATTTTGCCCCTTATGTATAAAGATACTGTATGAAGAACAAGGTCAGAATCGCTTGGGCCATTCTCGTTCTTGACATTACGAATTACTGGATAGCATTTAGCCACTCCGAATAGTTCATATTAATTGCTATAGACCCGCCGGGCACCAAAGATGGCAAACAAATGGCCGCCGCTTGATAATATGAACGCTGTCATATTCAAAGTCTGTATTTATTCATTGTTTTTGATATAAATCCATTTTGGAAAGCATAGATTTAAGTGATTATTAGGAAGTTCGTTTTATCTACATTATTTTGATGTAATTTTTGTATTATATCACAAACGAAATGTTATAAAAATTGAATTCGTAAGAACTGTCAAATATTTTACGTCGTATTGAAAAATATTTTTTTTTGTATGCTGGCCTTCAACAAGTTAAACCTCTAAAATCATATCCAAGTTAAACCTGGTTTAAAGCCGTTTTAACCATGCACACGCAGTGATAATAAGCCAAGTTTTTCACTGTTACATTAATAAAATTAATACGACGCATATTAATTTTATTAAGATTATGCGTAAGAGGGAATGAATATTCCTGGATTTTACTGTGTATCCCATATAGGGGCGGTGTCTGGTACGTTTCGGTGAGACCCACACGGTTGCACTGGACATTTCCAAGGCCTTCGACCGGGACTGGTACCGAGGACTTGTCAACAAACTGCCTTCTTACGGACTTCCCGCATCCTTGGTACGTGGATTGCCGACTTTTTTAATTCATTTCTAGGCGGATGACAGTACAGTCCATGATAGCTATTTGTTTGACAACCCCCCAAAGGGCACACAAACTCCAACGGCTCGGAGGGTTTTGAAACAAAGAATAGACTTGAAAGAGTCTTCTCTTGGGGTTAAGAATAACCTCTTTGAAATCAATGTTTCCAAGACCCAATCTTGTCTGATTACGAATAAAAGGGATCAAAATGAAAATCTAGTCTCCTTCAGCGGTAGCAATCTTCCGAAAAGACCCTCCATTGATATGCTTGGTGTAACTCTCAGTGACCACCTCAGGTATGGGGGCTCCATCGAAGCCAGAGTTAAGCTAGTTTCTCAAAAACTGGGCGTACTGTCCGCAGATACTTTAATAGTATACATCTGCTAACCCTGTACAAATCGCAAGTGCGTCCAACGGTTAAATTTGGCAGCCACCTCTGGTCTGCAGCCCCACAATACTTGAAAACAAAACCCCGACTCTGTGCAGAAACGGGGGTCCGTTTGATAGATTCTCCCGTCTTAACAAATGGATTGCATTCTTCAGAGCACAGGTGAATTGCTGTCCTTGTTCTACCGGTATTTCAATGGTAGATGCTCTGAGGAACTAGCATCATTGATCCCCTCGGCTCCGGTGCATAGTCGGTAAACACGCCAAACGCGCGCCCAACATATGTACACGGTTGACATTTGTCACATGAGAACGGCTCGTTTTTACGACTCGTTTTTGAGTTTAACAGCTCGGCTGTGGAACGATTTGTCGGTCTCTGTGTTTCCTCCCTCCAGCAACATGGGTCTCTTCTAGACCCATGTTCACTCTTTCCTCCCTGAGGGAAATTATTTTCCTTAGGGCCTCCTTTGTGGAGTTAACGTAAAATAAAAAATAAAATATTTTTATGTTTACAATAAATTTTTAAAATTTTTACATTTATAATTTATTTTAATTTTTTAAAATCACCTATCTAAATTTGGGTAGCCATCACTTGAGTGGTTGTGATGTTATGTTAATCGTATTTTATGAAATTTTCCTTCATGTTAATTATAGCAAAATTTGACCTCATGCGCCCATTACTCTAAAAGCTTAACCTATATTTGAAACATCTCTCACATTGTGTTAGGGATTAGGGTTCGCATTCACCTGAATGCATTCTCTTAGCATATAAATTAGTTGACATGTTACAATTAATATTCTGAAACAGAATTACTGTTCCCTGTGGAATATTCTATGTTGCCTACCAATTACAAGACCATGTTATCTTGGATCATATGACCCTATTACTGACCATGCTCAATTTGTTTAAAATAATCATTGTTCCCTTTTATTAAGAAAAAACATCATATTATTAAGAATAAACGAAAGCACAGATTTCTAAGTTTTTCCTTGTAAAGAAGCTTTAATTCCAATCATGAAATGTATCTAACTAAAATCAAAAGAGAAAGTTTGTTACTTAATAATATGACGGCCTCCATGATTGAGGTCTCGACTAGCGATCCGGAGGCACAAGTTCGAATTCCGGCATGCGCAAGTAAATTTTATTTGATTGATTTGTGTTTTCACAATTTATAATATAAGATATATTTGCAGCACATTTCAGATAGGAAGATACTCTCAGTATCTCCTTGGTGTAAGACCACCATTCAGAATTGAAACGTTGCTTGAAATGGCTTTAGTTGTGTTTTGTTACTAAATCTTAATAGCCAGGTACTTCCCCACCTTCCTCTTTCCATCTCCTTCTCCTCCCCACTTACCTTCAGCCTCACAGCATACCCAATTGGGGATGCCATTGTCTCACTGGCTTTGGGTGGTTGGGAGCAGTTAGGACTCTTGTGCGGTATTCACATTAAATAAATAAAAATTAACAAGTGGAGCTTGATGCATCAGTAGGCCTACTGCACAAAGTGCTCAACACTCCTATCAAAGTATCCCTTAGTATCGCCCTTTTGAAAGACCACTATTCAGAATTGAAGCGTTGCTTGGAATCATTTTAGCTGTGTTTGATGACTAGATCTGAATAGCTACGTACTTCCCCACTTTCCTCTTCCCCATATCCTTCCCCTTCCAACTATGTTTAGCCTCACAACCTATCCCAATTGGTGATGCCATAATCTCACTGCCTCCAATGGTTTATTCACATTATTATACATATATTAAATCATTATCACGATCAAGTGAATCAGATACTTGAGTTGGGCCATGTGAAGAGTCAGAATTATAGGCATGTATGAGAAGATGTATGAATGTGAATGAGGCAAGGAGTGTATGCCAAGACCGAGTTGTTTGGCGATCTGTCCTTTCTGCCTACCCCTGCGGGGGAAATGGCGTGATGGTTAGTAAGCTAGTTAATCATTATCTCCCTTACATCTCACACTCATTTTAATAATATTGTTCCAGTTGCTTGCTGGGGAGTTCAGTTTCTTATGTATTTATTTACCATACTAAATCTTGATTCACCGATAGTCATAACTGGCTTTTTCTAATAATTTTTCAATAACACCGTAGCTAGCAGTGGCGGTCCGTGAGTTTTCAGTGACCTAGAGTGCTAAGATTAAAAAAACGACCCTGTACTGGACGCTCACGCCAGTAGCATTGACTATAAAAATGCCGGCTTCCTCTTCAGGGTACCTTGGGTAAGGCTTTACAAAATGAAACACAGACTTCACGAATGTCACAGGACAACTAACTGATTTATTCAGTTACATCTCTTTTTATTAGCCTAAAAAGTATACAGTGCTACACGTGTTAATAGGTTAGTTATTTCTTATCCAGAAAGGAATGCATGGAGCCGTAGTCGAAACAATACAAGCCTTATAATCCACAAATTTGACTAATTAGGTCCCACGGTTTTTCGTGAGAGTAATTCAGCCTTGCAAAAGGAATATGACACGTGTACAGTCATAAAAATCTTATCAATAAGATTCATCGTAGAAATGGGCGACGGTACATCCATATGCTGTCCGATACAGACCCTATTGATGTTCTTCTTCTTTTTCCTTGCGCTGTCCCAACTCATTGCCCAGGTAGGCTGTTGGGGTCGGCTCTTCTCATTCTCAAGTTGTAGCTTCTTCGGTTCTGAGTATAGCTTTCATCCGGCAGTTTCTCTGTAGAATTTTAGAGCATTGAGTCATCCAGGAGTTCTTTAGGAGTAGGAGTTGCACATAGTCCAACATTCGGAGCCATACATTATCGCGGGTCTAACGATAGTCTGGATATCTTTCCTTTAAGTTTTATATTTAAGTCGCACAGGATTCCTGTTACGGATCTAAATTTAATCCATCCCACACCTATTCTATGGTTTACGTCCGCTGCACATCCTCCGTCTCTGTGAATGAGTGAACCCAGATACTTAAGTGAGTCACAGTTGGCTAATGTTACTCCATCCAGTTGCATCGAAGGAGTTACAGCATTTGGGTCTTCAAATGACAAGTACAAATATTCCGTCTTTTTCCTGCTAATTTTTAGGCCATTATCCTTAGGGATCTTTCTCCACACTTTTCACCAGGCCATTCTGTTGTTGTATTTTTTTTTCAACTTTTTGTTTGAAGAACTTCAGGATTCTTTCAATTTAGGGATGCGCCGCTTCCCACATACTGAAAGATCTTCGTACAAAAAGTTGAAATTTTGAAAAAAAAAAAATTATTTTCAGATACAACAACATCAATAACATTGTTTTTTTTTTTTAAATCTTAGGACAGCGTATTTCATCACCTTTTAAAAATAGTTATCATGATTATATATAAAAATTTAAAAATAAATATTCCATTTATTTGGATTTTGTTGAATAGCGGAAATAATCTGACACCTGACAAAATATGTTCGAGGCGGGGGATTTAACAAATTTTTTTATTTTATTTACTTTCAAATAAATATATTTGAATGAATTCGCAATATATTCAGTTTTGAAATATTAATGAAGTCATCACAAAATATTTCATTACTCGCGTGTTTTAAATTGGCTGTTAAAATTTCAGGGTGTAACATAGCAATTTGTGCTCTACATATTTTATTATATTCTAGGGACTGAAAAGGGAGAGAATTTGAGTTCAAAATGTATCCGGAACAGGAGTCCGCAAATTCTTCATTACACATTTATGAGAATAAAAAGTTTAAAATTATATTTTTACCATTCTGTTTCTGGCGTAAGCTTTGACTACATATCATCGCCCCAAAAACAAGAAGACACTTGTGCAAAAATTGTCTTTTGAGCACAACACACTTTAACCGTTTTTGGAGTGAAAAAAAAACATGTAAATTAAATAGGTCTCAATGGCCGAGTTTCAGTGCTGTGCCTCGGTATGTGATCCTGGGTTCGATTTCCAATTGCAAATCCCGCACCTCCCGTTACCTTTTTATTTTTCTGTGTCTTGTTCTGTTTCATGTTTCATTTAGATTTATTAGTATTATCTTCTTCAATGCTATATTACGTTGATGGTATAAAAAGTAACTTAAAAAAAAAGTTGTTCCAATAAAATTGAGTATTTTATAATTATTATTTCTATTTATTTGAGTGTGTATGGCCGTTTGAACTTAAGACCTGTTACTTTCCCTATGTCTCTTCCAGTGTTTCACCTGAATATTTCTTTTGCCACTCGTCACTTCTGTCTCTCATTTTGGATGACTTCCAAGAAAAAAAATATTTCCACTCTTGCTCCCGGGTAGACTGTGATGGATGCCGGATTGTTTCAACTCTCGGCTTGTCTAGAACTCGTCTACAAATACATCTGTCATCGTCCGTCACAACCAGAGATGACTGGAAGCTAGCCGACCCTATTATAATTTATCATATGAGTTGCTCAGAACCAGATAAGCTTGAACGCTTTTTGTGGAGCTCTAAACAAAAACCTCTAATGATTTTATAATTAAAAAAATGTTAATCAGTATGTAATCATGGTTATTTTAAGAAAGATTTACAATCCCGGTTTACGAATAACCTGACAATATTTCACCACAGTGAGCGGAAAATGTTCCTTGTCACGAACTCACAACGCCTGGGTGAGACCCAGATGCGAAACCAACTCAGCCACTGACTGGTCAAATAATTGTAAAATCAAATCAAATAAGATGTCTAAACGATAGTCTCCTCAAAAACTACACAGATTGAATTTTGTTAATTTTGGAATAAACGGACTTCCAAATGGTGAGCAGGGTGAGGCGTGCTCAAGGGCGGATCCATGGGGGTCATGACTCCTCCTTGGCTGGGACCAGGTCCTAGGTGGACCACTAATTAAAATTGTTAAACATACCTAATGTTTTTATATATTTTTTGTCACAATACAGATTTACTTACATTTATTAATAAAATACCTACTTTTTACTTGGATCTATAATTATCAAAATTAAATTATAACTTCTTGTGACTTGCCTACGACTATGTGACCCTCCCTGCGCCAAAGCTGGATCCGCACTTGGGCGAGCTGGGAAGACCTTGATGCCCTCGCACTGTAATATGGTCTCCAGGGATCTTACGTTTTTAGATTTTCACTGCCAAAAGCATTTTCGTTGTTTGTTTTTGGGGCGTTATGCTGTGTTACGCTACCTCCTTCTTTAGCCGACGTTTCGGACAGCTTTGCAGTGTCCATCATCAAACAACGAAAATCCAGGGATCTTAGTTATTTATTCCAGAATAAAGTTTAAATACATTGTAATAATGCAATTTTAATGGGTGTTTTCTAAATAACTTGTTATAAATAATTTTTAGTAGGCGAAGCTATCCGGCATGTTGTATCAATAACAATAATTTTATTAGTCTTAAAAATTTATCTCGTCCTCAAATATTATTATACTGGGTAGAATTAGTGAAAAAGTTTTGAAATGACCGCCTCACAGAAGAATTTAAGAAAAATGTTTGTCACCTT
Organism: Limnephilus auricula; assembly: GCA_951813805.1. Classification (NCBI taxonomy): domain Eukaryota; kingdom Metazoa; phylum Arthropoda; class Insecta; order Trichoptera; family Limnephilidae; genus Limnephilus; species Limnephilus auricula. The sequence continues at coordinate 8,078,312 of OX638410.1, forward strand.
GGTTAACATGTTATTCTCTTTTATGTGACAGGTTATAAAATTTGTATTATACATATTTTTAGGTCCCCTTAAAATAACCCTTTCTGTAAACTTGGTTTTTTGTAGTTTCTAATTAAATTTGGTTGTTTTCGTAACTCATTTAATTTTCTTACATATGATGAAGCGTTTTCTTTGGTTCATCAATCTGTTATTCACGGTCGGCTTGGATTTTTCATGGTCGCAATTTATCAGAAACCATTTTCAATTTCCAAATTTACATAGATTTTAAAGTTTTATATAATAACATGACATCTAAATTATCAAGGTGACTTCTAAATTGGCTTTCAAGGGGCCTTGGTAAAAAAACAATAAATAAAAAAAAGTTGTATTGCATGATATATATATCGACGGCTCCGAAGAACAATGTCGGATCTGACAAAAATTGAAAATCGTTCTGTTGGCTTGTTTATCAGCTTATTTTGTTGATTTAAAAGTCTGTATTTTCGGATTTTTTAATGCAATGAGATGAAATTCCAAAGATCAAAACAACACTATATTTCTTTATATCAAAAACAGTAACAATGCAGAAATGATATTTTAAAAAGCTCTACTACAAAACTACAAAATCGCACATCCGACATTGTTCTTCAGGACCGTCGATATATATATATACAGTCGATTCCGCTTAATTGGTAAACCAGTTTATCAGGACAGCACTTATTGGGACAAAACCCAAGGAACAGAAACCAAATAAAGAAAATATTACTAATTTACTTCGGTTATTCCGTTTAATTGGGACAAATTCCCATCTAAAGTCGAAGCAAAACGTGTCTCAGTAAACGAATTTTATTTAAGAAGGACGGGCGTGCAGTATGCATTATGAGTGAGAGGAGGAGATGCGGATGAGTTTCAAGGTCATTTAGCAGTAATTCAGTAGACTTTGCTTACACTGACTGTTCGCCGTACGCCATTTACGTCAATGTTAAGTTGTTCAGTTTGCAGTACATTGCCGCACATGTGAGAAGTCATTTTTTGGGTTACTGTTATTAAAACATGTAATTGTTTGTTCATGAGTTTTATTTTTTTTGTACCCATTTTTGATTATTTTTTTTTTTCATTATGTCATTCGAAAAATATTAAAATCGCCACAATAATTACACTAAATGTATTTTTTTTTTGTGATTTGATACATCAGTGTGGCCAATTTATAAATGTGCTTTCTTGATGTCTTGATCTTGATTGACTCACGAAAAGTGTCCAAAAGTAGAAGCATCCATAGATACAACACTTGACCCTACCTATTGTTAGCACATAATTATTTTTTAAATATGTACATCTATCTATTTGAATTTCGATTTTGTTTTTGTGAATACAAATCTTGGAAGTGAAAATTAACCCTCTTCCCTACATACGATCGAGCTGAAACTCGGCAGATAGACTCGTACATGACGATGCATTCTATCAACTTTTGGTGATACTCACCCGTATATACTTATTTTTCTGAGAATTGGATGACATTATATTTAAAAATTTACAGCAGTTATCAAACACTTCAGATTTAGATCAGAAAATTTACGCTTTGCAAAAAAATCCAAATAAATGGAATTTTTTTTTTTTACTTTAGGTCCACACAGGAGGCCCTGAGGAAAATAATTTCCTTCAGGGCCTATGTCATCTTTGGGTATGCTGTGTGGAGGGTATATTTCTGAATGAAACTAAAAACTGTTTTTGGAAGGTGATGCTCTCAAGTGTTATTATTTTAGAAATAAACATATTAATTCTGTAATATTAAAGTTTGTAATACTAGCATAAAAAAAGTTTTAAAAATGGCTCATTTTACGTTTTTTTCTACCTAAAATTACTGATAATGAAAAAGAAATTATGTATGTATGAATATATACATGAATAAGCTCAATAATGTGTTTTAGCTTTGCATTATTTATTATTTTTACAATTGAAGCACAAGCCCACGAGTCTAGTCCCAACCCAATAGTCCTACTTCGAAAAAGTATATGGATTTAAAGAAGTAATGCAATACCGAAATATTCTCATAGTCTTCTGATTCATAAATTTTCTCTATTTGTCTGCACTTGGGAAAATGGTAAGATTCTTAGATAAAATTTTGTATTGCGAACAATAGATGGCGTTCACGATGCTTTTTTGGTTTCTTTTTAGAGCTTTTATTTCGAAATCCACTTCATCTGGTCATACGAATAATACATGCTCTAAATAAAGATTCGTGTTAGGAATCAAATAATATCTTATTTGAATTTTAAATAAGTGACTTAAAACGGGTAATAATGATAATCTTTTCAGAATAAAGTTTGGCTTCCGGGAATTAAGTTAATTATAACAATAATTTAATATATATAATACCCTTATAATACGGCAATTATATATCGGCGCTAAGTTGGATCATTACCTGTTCAATAACGTCTATGATCCCAATTTGAAAGCCTTAATTTCCAAGTTGTGCCACCTGGGATTAGCCCGGCTCGGGATTACAATGAAGAGGGTTCGACTCCGGCGCGGGTGGACTACTAGGTACTCCAGGAGGTGCGAAGGGAGGCGCGGGAGGATCAGATTCTGTATTTTATGTGTAAATGATGTGTTAATCCCGCAACTTATTCATCCGTTTCATTTGCGGCCTGTTTAATATTTCACGGCGCGAGGGTACTTACTGGTTAATGCGAATTTAAAGCTAATTAACCCTTTTGTGGCCCCTGTTTTTTCTGCCCCCAGCTTTATTTCCATTTGGGATTATTTTCGCGTCCTTTCTCCTTATCATATTGTTGTAATTCGGATCCGGTACAAAAACGTCAACTGTAATCGAATTGGTAAATTCGTCCCGCATTTTTATTCTTGTTTAGTTAGATAATTACGTTTTGGTTCGAATTGCATTTTTTCCATAAATTATCACTTTTTATATTACACCAATTTTCCGGTTGAAACTTTGTACAATGGCGTAGCGAAAAGTCAGGTCACAAACGTTAAAAATCCAACTTCTCGTAAAAATCGCATCCTGCCAAATCTTATTCATTAGCTCACAAAAAAAAAATTGGCTGGCTCTCGCATAAAATGAATATATTTTTATTATTTCAGAGGGTGTGTCATATTTTATTATTATGCACCGCCGCACAGTGGGCTGAAAATCGCCTTTCATAGACATAGAGACTTGAATTTTCATGGCTCTTTTTTTGGCTAGAGATGGATTCTGCTGATCATTACTATGCTATAAAATTTCGTATGAAGCAATTGCGTGTACAAATGAAGGAGTTATAATTTTTTAAAGAAAAAATTGTATGGCACTGACATTATAAATGAGGCTATCTCTGGAATCATAAGGTTGGCCATTACATCCTTACACACAGATATACTACTATTTATCTGTATTTTTTTGACATACTTCGTATTGTGGCGCAACTTGCGCGTTTTTTTTAAATCCTCAATGTTGAAAAAAAAACTTTTTTTGTGTTGATGATTCATTTTAATGCAAAAATGCTTAAATGCTTTACATATGAGTATGCTTTGTCTAGTTCACAATATTTTATTGACACTATAAACCAAAATTTTGCATTAAAATGAATCATCAACATAAAAAAAGTTTTTTTTTCAACATTGAGGATTTAAAAAAAACGCGCAAGTTGCGCCACAATACGAAGTATGTCAAAAAAATACAAATAAATAGTAGTATATCTGTGTGTAAGGATGTAATGGCCAACCTTATGATTCCAGAGATAGCCTCATTTTTAATGTCAGTGCCATACAATTTTTTCTTTAAAAAATTATAACTCCTTCATTTGTACACGCAATTGCTTCATACGAAATTTTATAGCATAGTAATGATCAGCAGAATCCATTTCTAGCCAAAAAAAAAGACACATGAAAATTCAAGTTTCTATGTCTATGAAAGGCGATTTTCAGCCCACTGTGCGCCGCAAGCTAGCTGCAGTGAAATGAAACAAAGAATTACCCAAATGCGATAAATTGGAGAATATTTTAGAAAATATTATTTTTTTAAATTTAAATGATGGTCTCTAATAAAATGTTGATCATCATAAAATAGTCAATTATGTTTAGTGAGTATTTAAATGAACTAATCTAGAAGGAAGGTGTGCGTTTTCTCTCAGTCCGTAGTAAAGGTGTTTAGGTACCTAGCCTAGGTGTTAGGTAATACGAAATTGATCTGTAGTCTGTGTCTGTACTGTTTGTTCATTTGCCGTTTTTGTATAATTGGCTGATTTCCGCTGAATCATTATTTTCGTCTATATATAAAAGTATCAATTTCCCCAGTATTTGCTCAGAGTGGAAGGCGATTACCGTTGTTTGCGAACTAATTCCGTTAGTTTTCCTATAACGCTGACTCAATCAAATTGGGTATGCGCATTAATCTGGCTATTTGGGAAAAAGACGTATCTTTGTGAAGGGTGTAAACAGCTCAATGAGGTCAGAGGTTACACTCGCTTTTCGTTTATTCTGTCCGTACCTCGCTCTCACCCTCCGGAACACTTTCACCCCTTCTAACTTCTCCTTCATGGAACTCGTGGGAAATTATACCCTGCATTCGGAGTCATACCCGTACCGTACCATCCGATTTGTATCGGAATCCGCTCACCAAACTAACACAAACCCACCCGCGTCTCCGTGTTTCCAATGTTTCCAATGGTTAATATTCATGACTGTGACTCGCCCACGTTCTAATGAACATTTGAAACTCAATCAATCGTCTGAATAGTTTTGTGTCACGGTTACACGACAATTGACTATTTATTTATTATCTTTTATCGGGGAATCACTCCGACTGGATTAAACTAAACTAACTCCACTAAACTAGTCTTCTTTGTCTCATTTCGCTTCGTTAACTTATTGACAATGTCGTGTAGATCTCCAATTAATCGTGGAAAATGTTAAGATCGTTAACTGCCACGATTTGTTTTCATTTTCGGCAAATGTTCGCGTGAGGGAGGGTCAAAACCTTACCGTCTAACCGAACCTAACCTGACTGCGAACACCACTCTTTGGAATCTTTACAATTCTAGACGATTTCACAGAACTCACGGTCTCGTTTATTACGACATTACCAAGCCTTATACTCGTATTAGTGTTATGCGTACGTATCTTCTAATAACTGTGCCTCGCCTTCAGACCATTCTTCATGAAATATCTCGACTCTGTTAAACCTTTATTTAAGACTTTTACCCTTTTCCCAATTTGTCCGTTACGCGTTACCGTTGACCGTTAAAAAAATTATACGCATCTGCAAAGTAATACATAATGTGATGAATTATCACATGCAGAAAGAACCTTGTAAGGGTCAGTAGTCACTATAAATAATTCTCGTGTATTGCACGCGAGTTGTATATATTATATTTATAAGTTGGGAGCAGCTCTCGGAATAGGTATTTTAAAGTATTAATGCCACGGGTTCTTGGAAAAATATACAATATTTTAATGATTACTCGTAAATGTTGTGTCTATTTATATATTTATCTATTGTAAATGTCTATTTTGCTGACATATACTTCACGGAAGTAACTTTTATGTTTATTTCCACAGAAAATTGGAAACCTGTAAAATAATACATACCTCTATATTATTTTTAACATACCACCTGACCACTCATTCTGTGTCATAAACTTTCGAACATAAAATCATACAAGTATCAACAAAAGCGATTGGATTTCATTAAAAACATTCCGGGTGCTGATCATTTTAGCGCTTTTTCTACTAGTCTTTTTATAACGTCTTCGTTTGATTCGCATCTGCGTTTTATCTCGTTCATAATTGGTTTTGCACTCGAAACATTTTATAAAAACAAACAATTGATTTACTCGCTTACTTCCAGATGAAATTTAACTTTTTAAATGAATCATTTTGCATTTTGATCATAAATTTTGCATCTTGACAATATTCATAACACAAACGAAAAATATTGAATTCCTTTGTACATTGTTTGCAATTTTCTGTTTATTTAAACAGAAAGCAACAATATTAAGTTCGGCCTTACATTAATTCCCCACTTGTATCGTAATAATAATAATTCACTGTGAAAAAGCCAGGTTTTGAGGCCGTTGGAATTATTGTCTTCTTTACTAGTGTTTATTTTGGAACCGTCGCATCTAAATTTTGTAATGCGGCATCTGAGCGTCCTAATTTTCTTACGTGGATTCGATTTATCCCCTGTCCCACATTCCCAGATGTCATCTCACTTGCCATTGCCTTGTGATTCATCTTACACATTAGTTAGCATACTTTGATACAAGTTTCGCCGGTATATACTTTCCACAATCTTCTGAACTGGTGCCGAATTGTAAATTCAATATTTGAATTCCCTCTGCCTTCATTTGCTTTTATTACGCATATTTTTTTTTTGACAAGAGGTAGTTGTAGGGGTGCAATTAAATATACGTTTTAATAATATAAATAAAAGAGAAAGAAAAAATAAACAGATTTTGAGCTGGAGATAGCATAAAATATAACATATAATAATAATCTTGGTTAATAAATAATTTATATGATGTGAGTTCTTAATACATAATTTACAAATGTAAAATACATAACAAAGTAAAGATAAAAAACATTAACACACATAACTGCTTTACGTAGCTCTAAAATTAAAATTCATTATAAAACAATTGCATAATCGTAAGAACTTCTTTTAGTTTTATGAATTTAAATTCATCGCAGTTTGTGTTATTTAGCAACTTTTATTTGGCCTTATATGGTGGGTGTATTGTAGATTATAGTAGCTAAATTAAAGATGCAAATGCAATAAATTTATACCTCTATAAAAAATATTCTAAATTTCTGAATTTTAGTTTGGAAACTCATTGATGACCTAAAATTGTAACATACAATATATTTTTTATTCTGTATTGCAGAGATCATTTACTAAATTAAAGGTTTCAACTTTTTGCAACAGTGTCAAAAATCATTTTTGTTTTACTATTCAACTTAATCATTTTGAACTGTGCGAAATTTTCGTGGCTCAAAAAAGTTTCAAAGTTATGTCTGTTTTCATTTCGTAAATATCCCATTCGGCGTAAACTTGTCAGTTAGATGGGCTCGCTTGTAAAATGTTGACGATTATACGTTCGAAGAAAATTGCTTTTTAAGTACGTTACGATCGCTGTCAAAACTCGCTGTTTTACTGTCGCAAATTCGTGACACCATTGATTTAAAAAACTCAACACATGCAACAAAACGCTTACTCTAGACCATTGGTTCCTAAACTCTTTTGGGCCATGGACCACAAATAATTTGTGCATTGGTATTGGAAACCACTGGCCTACATTGATAGGTAAAGCCAAGACAACATTTTTTATTATTTACTATCGAAACCAGATAAATTTTAGTGGACCCCTAGAATATCAGCAAGAAGCGCATTGGCATAATATAAATATATGCGGTCGTAATTGAAATTTGTATCTTTATTATAACTTCTTTATTAGTAATTAATAAACTTAGATGGCACATATCCCGTGTAACGGTTTTGTATTACGTAAATATTAATGAACCGAAAATAAATTATCGACATTCTAATGAATTGCATCCCGGATCTAGGACACTTGCGCCACATCTTTTGATTTCTAGCTTATTTTTCATGTTTGGTTATCTTTTCCGAATAACCAGGTAGGTAATTTACAATCTTCCTCTTCTAACACTTGCTTCCTCAATTGAAGATGTCGTATTAGAAAAGTTGTGTTGAGTGAACAGAGCAAACTGGAAAATGCATTGTACGATCCTTTAATTATTATTACATGGTCCGCTAACACATCCCACCTTTCATCTGTTGCCAACAGGCGATCCCAAAATATGTTGGATTTTGTGTTTATAGGAATCGTTGATTACTAAAGTTTATTTTTGGTGTCAATTTAGATTTATCACATATTCCATAAGGCGACGGGCGCCCACGGCCCGTCAACCTGAAGCGCCGAGAATGTCGCGAAAGCTCTGCTGTTCATGGTTTATTATTAGGTGAACGTAAACAACTACTGGCATTCTGAATACCTTCCGAATTTCCAATACATACACATTCTCACTAAAAATAAATAATAAATTGGTACATATTTTTAATATTATGATAGATCACCGATGCAACGTCTTGATGAAAATTGATCTTTTTTTTAATTCTCTGTCTCTCTTATATATGCCTTATGTTTTATTTTTCTTCTTTCTCTTCTATGCATTCGATAATGTTCGGTTCCGAGTCCAACAAAGTCATCGCGGATTATCGCACACGAATAACAAATTTTGGCGCTTAGATACACCGTTCGGAACGGACTTTGTGTTGTATGAAATATACAATAGGTTTTTTAGCTTCCTTGTGCGTTCTGGGCATCCGCGGTGGTCCAGATTTTTATTGGTGGATTCTTTTACAATGAAGGTGTGGCGGGATTTCATTAGTACCGGCGGATTTTTTACCAGGGATTATTGGCACTCATTTATTATTAGGGGGTTCACTGCACATCCCTCTACACTAGAGAAAACCGCCATTGGACAGGAATCAGTTCCTCCAGTTCAGTTCGATTCGGGATCTATTTTCGCATTAGAAATGATGGCACTAAGGTAATACAGCCGAGTCTATAATTAATTATTGTATCGGTAACACTTTTTCTGCGTTTCTATATTTCCAAGCAAATGTATATAGTGAAGCATGCATTGGATTTATTTGCAAAACTGCAATAACAGTAATTAGTGGTAAATGTGTTGAGTAAAAAAAAATGGTGTGCTTAGCCAGAATATTTAGCTTTCCTACTTGGTCTGTTGTTGATATCTGTTACCGTTTTACGATATTTCCCCCGGCCATAACTGCTGCAATAAACCGTGCAATTCACTTTTTTCATTACACTTCACCTCCCCCTGCAGTTAGCATTTACTTTTCTAAGTTCGTGCTTTATTCGGTGGTATTATTCATATTATATTTCACCCGAAATACAATGAAAATGCACGACTGTAAAGAATTTAATTATTTTTCACCAACTTTACTTTATGCGTTCTTTGCTTGTGCCATTTTGCAGTCTGTGATTTAAGAATTTTACTGTAGTTTGGGATTAAAAGTTCGCTTGTAATATAATTCATACCACTTCGCGTGCCTTCTCGCAGCCCTTTTGTTCTAATATGTCCTTTCTTTTGTTCGTGGCCACAAATGTGCCGACTGCCGACCTTTCATACATCTCATCATCCACCTCAAACCACACCGCGACCACCACATCACCACATCAGAGAAGTTCGAACAACAAACGCCTTTGTTCATAAAACGTAGTTTGGACAATGAGCACGGAAATTGAACAAGTTAACGCGATACCTTGGCACGAGATAGTCACAGTTCCAAACACTCATTAACGATGGCTGAACACTTGTAACAAACAAGTGTCCATACTCCATACATACAAAATTTACCTACGACGTAAATGATTTATTTCGGTCAACCACCGGTCCTCTATTGTATGACTCATTGTAGAAAACTTATCGTCGTAATAAATTTCACAATATAGTTTTTCCTCTCAGCGAAAGATGTTTGTTGGTCGGGCAAGCATCTTTGTGATTTAGTCGCACTGTTGTAATTAGCAGTAATTGGGTTATTATGCGGGAAAATTGGACAAATTCAGCGGCAATTCACTTGCGGACGTTTTATCACCTGGTCGCTTTGCTGCATCCCTTTGACTCGAGTTTAGACCGTGTCCCAGATATCGCGAATACCTACGGTGAATCACTTTGATCCGCGCTCCTGCATTACATTACGAAACAAAGCTCGGCTTAACGATTGAGTAGCCACTAATTGAAGAGATAGCGCACCTAGCCGGCCGCTGGGCAGCCCAGCAAGAGATGCGTTGGCATCTCTATTCGCGTTACTTGATTCATATCTTCTTGGCTAGCATCCCAAATTGAATACCTGAGCTTTTATTCTCCCAAACATCATCAATCTTGGTCGCCTGCGAAACATTTTTAAATGTCGGCCAGCAGCATTTTTTTTAATCCATCTCTTTTTTTAGTATTTCGGCCGATGGAAATACGCTAGTTATCTGTCTTATATCAGGTGGCTTGACATTGAATAACCCGTGTAATTTTTCAATTTCGAAAACATCCTGTTAAATTATTAAGTTCTTACCTATACCAAAAATATCGCAAGTTTTTTAGGAATTCAGCTTATGATGTATCTCATCTTACGACGTCTTGACGTTTTCAGTTAATTATGAAAATTATATTCCGTGTTGTAATATTTAACGATTCGGGGTTTATTGCTCATTTTATATATTCTAATCAGCTTTCATCGCCACTTCATTTTGTTTTATTTGTTGGATCCACATAAAAAAATGTCCGCTTTGGTAGCGGTATGGCGGTGTGGCCGTGCCGGTGTAGCGGTGCCGGTGTAGTGGTGCCGTGTCGTGCTAATTCCGTCGGGGCCCGTAGCGCACGCCGCACACCGCACGCCGGACTATTCCGGTCCCCGCTCACCTGTATGAAAATCAGACTGCATTACAATTTCGAGCAAGTTACCTTCGGCCCTGTTAGACGGTGAGACGATAGCTTGACGGACTGACTGGTTGACTGCTGACTGCTGACTAGCCGACTGGCTGTACTGACTGCACTCGAGCGAAGTTTAGCAACACCTTCAAATATCTCCATATTCCTGGTGGAGGACCGGTGCCGCGGTGGAACATTCCTGACCGCTAACTATTAACTCGGTGATTTATCACCTGGACCGTTAAGCATCTTGCCGTTTGATGAATGGTCATTCGCGTAATTAATTGCGTTTGTGCATATTCATAACTTCGCGATGGGAGATTTAATCCATCTGCCGTTGGTACTTGCACTTTGAATAATGATTGTAATCGCTGTTAGTGTATTCTAAAACAATTTGATTACTTTAAATGTGACCGCACAAGAAGCCCGACTGCCCGGCGCCAGTGAGCATGGTATCCCCGGCGAGTATGGCATGCACAATTTGGAATTTTTTGTGAAATTAATGGAATGAGATGGGTCTGAAGGTTGTTAAAAAAACTGGCTATTTAGATTTGGTCACCGGATATAGTTTAAACCAAACCACTTGAGCATTATTCCAATTCTGTATTATAGCCTCTCAATAGGGTGATTCAGAGATTACATATTGTCTAGCTCTGCTTCGACTTTTATCTATTATTTTACCATCTTGCATTGTAAAGTTTTTTTATATTCTTGTGCACATTAAGATGTTGTCTAAAAAAATAAACATTTAGCGGGGAGTGAAAAACCAAATAAATAAGTATTATGTCGTTGATTCAATTTTTAAAAAAGTCAGTTTCTCGAGAAAAAAAATAGAATAGCCTTCGAATACAAAAAAAAACGGATTGACCTCTGCGGTTTTGTTTCGCGCATTAAAATAATGATCATTGTCGTTCAGGTCGCTCGGTCATTCAGGCACCGCACATTCATTCCTAGTTAGTCTAGTGTTGACGGCGTAAAGAAAGGAAGTATTATTAGTTCTGCATCAGTGTGACCACCGAGACGTCATTTGTACATTTTGATATTGCATTGTTTGTTGGCGTGTCGGATTACCTAAGTTTTTTACATTATTCGTTTCCTTTCAAAAGTTCGACTACACAATTTTTACTTACCTACCCATTATAATAGTGAAATGGCACTGACCTCATTTTCCTAAAATTCTTAAATTGTCAATTAAATGAGCAAGTGTCGTAACTTAAGCATTGTTCCCTTTTGGCAGTCTGTCACGTGTAAAAAGACAGGCACACCCGTTGTTAACCCCGCCTGGTTGTTTGCTGATCGAAAGCACCTAATGCACGCTAGGCGAATGTGAATCCGAACATGTAATTGAATAATAATTACCGCCAGGATATTGTGTGTTTAATGACGTATGGACGTGCGGGCCCTTCCCCTCCTCCGGCCTGTGTCACCCACCGCCATCCCACACGCCACCGCCACCAGCGCTAATTAGCGGCCGCCCAACTCCCCCTGTCTGCGCTCACTCACTCCTCACTCGCTCCTTCATAATATCCTCTGGATGTCTAGAGATGTCTACAGATTTACTACCTATATAACATAGGTTTGGATCTAATGCGTGTGCAAGCAAGATGCTGGCCACCGAACGCTGCTATTGGTTAGTGATTTGATTAAAATCCTTCCCAATGTTAGGTTTCCAGAAAAGACAACGATCCTATAAGGATTCTGAAAATGACTTTTAATCATCTGATGGGTTCTGGAAATAATTACTTTCATATTCCTAGAGATGCGACGACATTTTAGTTTTTTAGTCTGGAATTTTTCTACTTTACTTGTGGAAGCTTTTATTACCCGGCAAATTTTATAAACATAGTGAGTTATAATTTAATTTTGTAATAAATTTAAAAAATAAAATATGCCTGATATGTCCTGTTTACATTGGAAGTAAAAAAGTTCTCTGTGTGTTTTTCTTGTCAATATATTTATTTCTCCCTATTATTTTGGTCACACATCTTTCTCTAACAGGTGGAGGGGGGGGGGGGGGGGGGGTGTTAAGTAAACGATGGCCAATAGCAGCTGTAAAACATATAAAGCTGTTTGAAAATGGTAGATGAAAGTTTAACTATGTTCCCTTGTAACGAAAATGATGTTTACCTCCTGTAAGCGTTTTCTTGGTACGAATAATTTGTCTGTTGCACTCTGAGGGCGCGGGCGCGGCGTGATGAGGCTTTTATTAGTTTAAAGCTCAACCCCCCGCCGCGGTCTGAAGGATGAAATCGCGGTGTCCGCCTCTGTTGTTGCAGATTGCGCTTTCATTATTACATCTTGACATCGTCGCCGGTCGGCCGCGCCTTATTAAACCAGCCAACCACCGCAAGGAGAGCAGGGTTGCCAACCTAACCTGATTCCATCCAGGACGTTAAATGTTTCATCTTCATCTTTTTCCCCTTGTCCTATTCGGGTCGGGCACTCATTGCCTCCGTCGATTGCAGGTCCGGCCCTTCCTCACACATCTTTTGTAGTTGCTTCCTCACCTTTGCCTGGGCGGTCAAGACGTCCTCTCCTTAAAATAGCCGCCATCATTTTATGTGGGATTCTATCATTAACGTCATCATGTCTAAGCCATCACCCCAGTCATCCGCGACCCCTCTATGAAAAAGAGGTTCGATTCTAAACGTAATAAGTATATATTTTATAAATATTTAATGAGGCGCAAATTTTTATCTCTACTTCTAAGGACGCGCAGTGCTTTACCGGGACATTTCTCAATACTACAGAATTCTTTATTTGGTCGTGTTTTACGTATCTGGTTATGGAACAAGCTTCCTTTGAATGTTCAAGAGCCGGAAGTCAATTTAAAAATAATACAATGTTACGGATTGCCCCCTCGAGTAAAAATTGCTTTACAAATGGCGTTACCATTAAAATAACCATAATTTCTATTGACAAGTTGATTTTTGGAATGTATATACCTACTTATGTATTTTTTAATTATCTCCTTCGTCCTAACACACGATGTCCCGTTTTAAATTTGTCAACCCTAACTGCTAGTGCAAGGCACTCTGAGGCGTCCTTTAAAAAATCACTAATTGCCTTTAATAACCGACTAGTCTTCAATCTAGTTCACACCGACCTCGCTGCCCGTGACATTACCCGGATAAAACATGGATTAGGTACCTTTAACATATATATTTTATGACACTATTGAATGTGTCATCACTATATGACTGACCACTTAGCTTCTTTTCAGCAATTTGAACCCGCGATGAACTCGGAGATAATGGAAAGGTTGATAGTTGATATTTAAAATGAATTAATTCATTAACGTACCTTAGGGTTACAAAATGACAATACCCGCACAGGTATATTTAAACTGCCGTCTATTTATTATATCTAAGTGCAATCGATCGCTCTACCTCTATATTTTAAAGACCCTATTTTTTTTTCGAATAACATTTTTCTCCGTGTTAAACGGTTAAGCTTACAAATTTGAGATACACGTAATTATAAAAAGGCCATGGGGCTGTGTTACTATTTTGTGACATGTGTCAAAATATAGTTGCTGTGTACAATGTATGTAAGCGACGCTGAAAATGTCGATGATGGTCATTGCAGAATCGCCAAGAGGAATGAATGGCTGCCTCTTTCTTACAAAACTTAACTTGACGACCGTCCGTGGTCGAGTGGTAAGACACTTGACTCCCATTCGGAAGGTCGCGGGTTCGAACCCGGCGTGCGCAAATAAATTTTATTTGATTAATTTGTGTTACTTCACAATTAATTAATAAAAATAATACATGTTATATTTGAGGCACGTTTAAAAGTGGAAGATACTCTCAGTATCGCCCTGGTGTAAGACCACCATTCAGAATTGAAACGTTGCTTACCTTCAGCCTCACAACATACTCCAATTGGGGATGCCATAGTCTCACTGGCTACAGAAGGGAGCAGTTGGGACTCTTGTGAGGTTTCACTATAAAAAATAAAAAAAATTAAATTTAGATTTGAGGCCAAAATACCCAACTATTCTACGGGTAGATATGTATTTTATAAATTTTGTTTTAATTTATGAGGTTAGGCCATTAATGAATTCAACTTTGCATGATTTTAGATGCAAATTTGGCAATATTGTGAGTTTATTATAGTTATAAAATAATCGTACCCTACCTTCCTACTGTGTAAATATAATTAATTTAAAACATTGTCGAAAGGCATTTTTTCGGTAGAAATTTTAATTTATATGCGACAAATTTGTATTCCCACGTAAATCGACGTATGTAATTTAAGTTTATGCCTATCAAAATGCTTCATAAATTTTATATTTCAACATATTTAAATGATAAATAGATTTTTTTTAAATCATCATTAACTTACAAATAATTGCCAAAGTTGCCTTTAAAATCACGAAAAATTGAATTCTTTAATGGCCTATATTTTATAATTTTAAACGCAAAAAGAAAGTAGCACATACCCGTTCTAGATATTTGCTATTTCTTGAGATTAAAAAAATAACGTTTTCAATTTGGTTGGGTATTTTACCATCAAATCCAAATTTATGTTTTGAATCAAAAAAATCCGCGCAGCAATTGAGTCGCTCTATTGATTGGCGCGTTCTGATATGCAAATATCTTCCGAAAAAAAAATGTCACCGGAGACCAAAAATTTCATTTACATTTTTTACTTCAAATAATGTCAGGAATCACTAGTTAAAAAGTAAGTCAAGTACGATGCTTAATACCCTGTATATATTATATTATTATGTTACCTATATTCGATGCGATATAAGGTACACTAAGAATACATACATTTAATGTGTTACCTCTATAGGTATTGCCTCTTATATTATTAACTTTGTACTCTTTCTAAGATCTGGGTTTGTTCAGAAGGGTCCAAATAACGGTGCTATATTCTTTGCACAAGTGCTTACTTTAAGGTGATTTTTCAAAATAATTCATATTATACTCTTTCGTAGATGGTGCGCGTATAAATATTTAACGAATAAACGCTTTTTACAAGTTAAGCTTTGAAATATTAAGAAAAAATTGGTTGGCCCACGTAGAATATGAATAAATAGTTTTGTCAATTAAAAAACTCAAATCTTTCAAGAAAGGCTAACAAATACAATATTGGATTGAACCACCAATGCAATATTGTATTTATTAGCCTTTCTTGAAAGATTTGAGTTTTTTAATTGACAAAACTATTTATTCATATTGCTTGTGTACGTGCGCAATTATTTTTTCTTAATATATCAAAGCATAACTTGTAAAAAGCGTTTATCCGTAAAATAATTATACGCGCGCCATTTATGAATGAGTTATGGTAGATTCAGACTGGGTCGACGTACGTATGCATCGCTACACCTAACAATATCTGGGCTACTTAGCAACCATAGATTTTCAATGAAAATTTATGTTTTAGAATCACATTGGTCACACGCATCGCGACGTGCAATGTCTGTTGCCATTTTCATAGAAAATGTATGGTTGCTAAGCATTGTTTGGCGTAGCGATGCGTACGTACGTCGTCCAGTCTGAATCTACCCTAATAAATCTACGAACGAGAGATACGTTTGCATGAAGACCAATAAAAAACGAATTCGAACAAAAAACGGTGTCTCGAATTTCTAGAATAATGCAAATATTTTGGCTCGCAAAATAATACTCATCATGAGTTATGTAGCTTTTAAATTCCCTAAATGGCAAAAATTCGCTAACTGTTAAAAATTCCCAAACTCTCAAAAATGACGAGAGTCGTAAAATTGTTTTTCGTGTTTTCCCATTAATTGTTCAATAAGATAAAAAAAGTGGGCTAATAACATAGAATACAGAATAAATCATACAAGAAGTGCCGTGTGGGCGTGTTTCGTGATTCAGTTATAGGCCTAATTTCAGCCCATATTTCCATGCAAAGCTTAACTCTGATAATTAATTATTCCGTATCAATTCTTATTAGCTTACATAAGTAGGTATAAATCGTCCTCGTCAATCCGGAATAAAATTCCTCTTTGACGTGCATGGATCACATTTGTCAGAATTGCTGCTCCTTCTCAAAAGCAGCTCTTTCTATTAACCCGTACCTACCTACCGCGAGCAGGAAACAGGGAGGACGGGGGTGGTGGTGTGGTATGGTGAAGAGGACGGGGGCAGGGGGTGAGGGGTACGGCTAAGGTCCCAGCAGATCGGATATTATTTATATTTACTGCCCCGCCCAGCGCGCCTGCGCTCCTTAATATCTCCGATGTCTCTTAAATATTGCCCCGCCTCCGCTAGCACCGTCCCTCTATCACCTGTTCGCCTCCTACACTGTTGTCTTCTTCAGCTACTTCCATGCAACATTTCTCTATTCTGACTGTACCTACCTTTAATTTTTTTAAATTTACAATCAGTTCATTCCATGATTTCCCCCCGTTTTTACAACAACAAAAAAACCACAGCACAAAGGTAGAAGGTACTCTTTTAATCAAAAAGAGTTGGTTTGTATCTCTTGAATGTCAATGTAAAAAAAACGTGAGGTTGCGCTTACTGATGCTCTGACCGCAGGATGACGTCACCAGTCTAATTGAACTTTCAGAAGGGTAAAAATGTTCGTGACGCGAATACGTATCTAGGACATTATATATATTTCCAAAGAACCTGCAACAATGAAACCGTCTTCGATGTATTTTCTTTCTAATCATCATAACAGTAGTTGTAATATATACATAATTCATTAATAATTTATTAGGTAGTAAAGTTGTCGTAAGCTCTAGATTAGTAGCTACTCGAGAGTCTGTATTTCCGCGTAGTCCACCGTAAATATGTCATCGTAAATTTGTAGTTTGTGACTCATCGCACCGCGGATAGGGGAGTCATTTCACCCTCCAGCGAGATGTCAGGCCGCAGACCGCACGTCCCTGCTCCCATCTCCCATCTCCTCTGTCCTCTCCGTCGCGATATGATACACGAATATAGGCGATCGTGTGACATGGTCGGTATAAAGCGACACTTCTTCTGGCCACGGCGTCTATGAATGTACTTAATTATGTAACGAAGTAGCTTCTTGAAAACATAATCTAATTATGCTCCAATCCCGAGTAGAGGTCTCATGATTTTAGGACGACACTATCTTGCTGTATTTTCTATCTTTATGTAGTGCGATAAGTCCACTGCTTCTGACAATGTCAGCATTAAACTTTCAAGCTGCATTACTATTTAATGTTGAGTGCGTCCGAAGGGATTTAAAATAAGGATTATCTTACCACCACCTACCTGCCCACCTGGCTCCTAACCTTACTTGTTCGCTAACAAGGCTTAAGCTATGCGACCAGTTATAACGTAACCATCAATCACACTGTGATTTGTAACCAAGGAGTAGATTTTCTGATTATCTAATTTTTAAATTAATAACTTTTCCACATTGTAATTCTTTGTCTAACAGCAACAGACCTCAGAATCGTGAAATAATAAAGAGATTCTTCGTTGCATATTTAATATGAATAATGTGACGATTTTAACGAAAGTGAATTTAATTATACAGTTATTTTTCTTTTTTTTTCTCCATCTTCTACAATATGAGCCATGTAAAAATAATAAATATATAAGGCGATAGAAAATAAATCATGTGATGATAATCAAAATAGCACATAAAGAAAAATTAATAAAAAAATCATATCTCTAAATACCACTACTAACTCAATTGCCTTGGTATGTGTATGTACATAATATTAATATCATTTTGTGATGCCTAGCTGTCAAATTTGAATAAATTTAAATTAAATATTTTGACATTATTATAGTATTTAAATTGTGACGAAAACTGTATATAGAATATGAACCATGTGAGAAAAACTGTGCATAGGATA
This sequence comes from Limnephilus auricula, assembly GCA_951813805.1. Lineage (NCBI taxonomy): Eukaryota > Metazoa > Arthropoda > Insecta > Trichoptera > Limnephilidae > Limnephilus > Limnephilus auricula. The sequence continues at coordinate 8,096,574 of OX638410.1, forward strand.
TGAAGCATGTGCGAACACGCGTTAAAATTCATTTTTTGGCATAAAATAATTAATGTTTGCCATAAATATATTCTTATAATGAATGAAATATATTTTTCCTACTTCGTCCATAAATAGAATTGTTATTTTCCGTTTCTTATTTTTTTAAACAGTTTTTATCGATTTTCACAGAATATATTCAATTTCACACGCTTCATATTCTATATGCAATGACGGATTATTAATTTAACTGTCTGCTAAGAAAATTGTGCTAAAGTCAAACTTTAAAATTGACGTAAATGTAAAAATGCTTTTTGGCAACCTCCGCGGTTTGTCATTCGAGCTCGCATTAATCTGGTTATTTCACAGGCTTGTATCGTAAATCGGCAAGCCACTTATGTTCAGTCCTCGACAAGAAAAACACTTCCCATCGATCAAAATGTATCTTCCGTTATTTACGTTCACAATTTAATAGTATACATTTTTTGTACCGTGAATATAACACATCATATATTATGCTGATATGTGAGACTTAGATATTCGGGTCACCATCACTGGTGATGGTGACCCGAATATTAGTAGAAAATGTATATGCAATTTTCTTGCTGGCGCATTAATGCAATTTATTGTACAGTAATGATAATTCAAAGTGATTGCATTTTGTACATTCTAACGACTTCTTTCGAAATAAATAATTTTAGATAACAACATTATACAGGGTGTGAAGCATCGTACTTGACTTACTTTAACCAGTGATTCCTAACATTATTTCAAGTAAAAAAAATGTTAATAAAATTTTGGTCTCTGGCGACATTTTTGAAGTATTTTTTTTCTACAAAAACATAAAAACATAAAAATCAGTCGTTATTGGGAAGTTAGGGGCGGGGTGAGAGGTTGGTTACTTGGCTTAGAGACCAGTGACCACATGTGGAAGAATTTTTTTTTTCTTAGATTTTGAATAAAAAGGTTTTTTTAAAAAAAAAAACATCTAAAAAGTCACCGGAGACCAAAATTTCATTAACATTTTTAATCCAAATAATGTCAGGAATCACTGGTTAAAGTAAGTCAAGTACGATGCTTTACATCCTGTATAAAGACATATGTTTTTATATCTTCGCCCCCGGTGCACAGTCGGGAAACACGCCAAACGCGTGAAATTATTTTCCTCGGCATTCAGTGAGGAAAAGTTAAAAAAACATACATATGGGGTAGAAGTACCGATGGTGGAGATGCACCTAATTATGGAAAGTCAAATAAGGAATAATATTTTTTCCAGTCAGAGAAAAATATTAATAATTGGATAATTTGTAGAGCGCCGTTTTTGCGAGAAATCACCTCAAGGGCGCTGTAATATAACTCTAAATTACCGTAAACCAGATTGATTTTATTCCAAGTCTGGTAATATTGAGTTAAACGTCATTTCTCCCGCTTTTAATTAATTATTCGTGTTTCAAATAAGTTGGGTGATACTTCATTTTTAAAAATCATAATAGCGATTTAGTTTTCCGTTTCCACCCTTTGGAATAACAAGGTTCCATCTGTCGCGGTAACGTCATGCGATAATGAACTCTAAAGTAGCTTACTACAGATCCTATTACGGCATGACGTTTTCGCGATAGATGGAACCTTGTTATTCCAAAGGGTCGATTGATTAACATAACTTTTAATGTTTTAAGAGCGCAGTATAATTAATTTAAATATCAGTTATACATGGTTAGGTTAGGTGTCCATCACTGGAAGATAAAAAAAAACATGATGCTCCACATATGTCCATGACTGGTGTATAGAATTTATATTTAAGTTTTGTGACAAAAAAGTCGGCAAAAAATCAACGATTAATCACAGTTATGGCAGGACTTATTTGAACTATGTCCAATAATGGACACCGAATGTTTATTACTTGGGTAATTTCTGAACTCAATACGTTTATGAAAATGAATAAAAATACAAAGGAAATGTAGAAAATTTAGAAAAAACGATTACCACAAGAAGATATGGCCTTACAAAATAATTAAAAGGGAAACAAAAATAGAAAAAAAAACACGCAAATCTATACCAAAGAAAAAGTCTTGCAATGAAAATCGTGATGAATGGAAATAAATAAACGCAAAGACGAATTGTAAAACAGTAGATACGTTTTTAGATTTTCACGGCGAAAAGCATTTTCGTTGTTAGTTTTTGGGGTGTTATGCCGTGTTGCGCTACCTCCTTCTTTAGCCGACGTTTCGGACAGCGTTGCAGTGTCCATCATCAGGGCAGATACAACGATGTGATACATCGATGTGAAGTATCCTCGATGACCAAGAGTTGTTTCGGAAAGCGATGATTAACATATTTATTAGTGAGAAGTGCAACGTAAAAAATAAAAGGAATTAAAATTATTTAAACTTATGTGACAATAACAGCTTTGAATTATTAATCCATATTGAGTTTCTTTTGTTTAGTTTTCCATGTTTAAGGGCCGTCGGTTTCATCAGAAAGCTAAATCGTGAACTTTATATTTTAACCTTCAGCTATAGTAACAAGGAAATTAAACAAGACCACGCGCTGTTTCAAGCTTATAGTTAGCGTGGCCAGTCTAAAAAAGCAGAATATACCTCGAAATCGTTTGAAAAAACGGATCGCAATTCTTCTTCTATTTAAATCAACCTTCCTAATCCAATATCAGAAAAGATTCGTAAAAAGTTGTGAAGAGTCTTGAGGACATGAAGAACATTGATTGCCTACATTAACGGCACAACTAAACAGGAATCTCCAGAAATGGTGCCAAATTTTAATTTTTGTCTAATGACGTCAGTTGACGTAGAGAGGTCGCTTTCGGCGTACAAATTAATACTGGGTGACAAACATCACAAATTTGCGCTCGAAAATTTGGAAAAATACCTTATTGTCACAAAAACTATGCATAATTTTAAGAATATTCCGCTGTTGTTGTACTGTCTTTAATTTTTAAAATATATAAAATAAAAAATGGTTTTTTTGATTTTGCATTGTGCATATTTATGGCATATCAAGATTTTTTATTGCATATTTCGGCATTTATTAGTGCATATTTTGGCACTTTGTTAGTGCATATAATCCGATGTCTACTTATGACATTATGCAATAAATATGTAACCATATATTATTATCATATTGCTTTCTTAATTTGCGCAAAGTTGTATGAATCATCAGCAGTTTCTTATATCATCCTTGCTCTTGAAAACCCACACATAAATGTACTCATTTTGGCACAGCAATTTGCAAAAGTGGCGTTTTTGCGTGCTTATTTACTACAATTCTCTTTGGTGAGGTGCAATCGTAAGCTCGCCTCTTTTATATTATAATGACACAGAATACCCGCATGTTGTCTCACACTAGTGTGAGACGTTGCTGGGAGAAAATGCTTACATGTTTTTCTTCGCTAAGACAATGGCATTTTCCCACCGGTGAGATTTGCATCGCAGTGGCGATAACCCTACTTGATTACATCTTATTCGATTGTATCTCTGACAATGTGCATGGCATTGGTCGCCACATCTTCGCCTCACTCTTGACACATCTAGATTAATAATTCAGTCGGTAAAATAAAGCACGAAGATTATAATAACGTTCGGTGCAATGCACTGAAAGATGTGCACATGGCAAATAATGACTTCTCGTATCGCGCACGCATTTGTCGGGCCGGTCAGCAGAGTGGAACTATTCGATAGCGTGAAGGCCCATAAACCCTTTCCCCTTGCGAGCTTTTTCCTTTTTTCTTTCTCTGCAAATTGCCTTATGTCCGCACACTTATATTCAACTCATTATTTCTAAAAACAGCTTGTTTTTCATCCATTTGTATTTTTTAATGGAAGATTAAAACACCTGTTGCTATTTAACAATTAATATTTTTTTAAATAATGTATAATATATCTAGTTAATAATTATTATTACTAGTAATTATTAATATAAATTAATAATATATTTTGTACCAAATGATATTCTCGACCATTTTTTATAAATTGCTGTTGTTGATTAGCATATTATGGAAATGGGTTATTATACGTAGTGTTTTCCCTTGTCGTTGCGTGAGTGGATGCTTGATTGATTTATTGTATTCCTGTGTAATGCGTAAGTAAATTCAGTTCATTGAACTTTTAATTTTGAAAATTGTAAAAAGTCTTCATTCAGAGAAGCGATAAAGTAGTTACCAAAATTAGTATTCTCAAATCTGTCGAGAATTGGCAGAACTAATAAAATAATTACTAAAGATTTTTAATTTTCACGTATTACAACAAACACTTTGTGGGTATACATAATTCTAATTATTATGAGGATTTTTAAACTAATGGTGTTCATTCGATAAGTAATTCGTCTCTCTAATTATTTGTGAACAAAAAATGTAATTATATTATAAAGAAAATTGACAATATTTATTTTTGATAGGCAATAAAACCAAGGCAAATATTTTATCAATGCTTTCAGCTTCACAAATCTTACAGTTGTAACATCCCTTTTAACCAATAATAATTGAACATGGGCTTGCGCCAGTAATGAAATAAAAGTGATGAAAGTAATATAATAATATTTTGCAAATGAATCCGTTAGACGTGCCATCAGTGCGCTGACTTGGCTGCACAGGAATCACCCGGTTCGCTGTAAATTGACACTACAAATAGTTGGTGGCGATAGTCGTTCCTACGTCTGCCTGCACCCTGCAATCATCTCCAGATACGAGGATGGCTTTAACTTAGCTCGGTTTAAGCTGCCACTCGTCACGCTGACGTATCGCTTTAATAAGGCCTCCTGCCCTCCCATCGTCCCATCCAACCAGCCAGCCAACCAAACCAAACCAACCAACCAACCAACCTCTGCTTCTTTATGCCCTCATCGCACGCGCATGCAGCACGGAATGTGCAAAGTGCATGGCTTTGAAGGATAATATTACTTACCTAAATTTACGTTGAACTCGAGCTCAACAATCAAAAATAAGCAGACGCTAATTTAAGTCCAAATTTAATTTTAGCCAAGAAATACTAAATTCCATTAAATTATTCAATGTCAATTGATAGGCGTGTCGTCGAAGAATTTTTTTAATCTATTTAATCACCAGCAATTCAATGTATGTGGTTCAGATTTTGACTTCGCCGTTAAGACCCATTGACCAGCGGCTGAGAATTAAAGTTCCAAAATGCTTGCAACTGTACAGGGAGGTTCCGATGAGAAAGATCGATTATTCCCCGTATTAAATTTAAAAACTAAAAATGTAATATCGATTTATTTCATTCAAAACTTGCTTTAATATATACCTACATTCAAGTAAGTAATAAAAATGCTCAAAACGCATGATGATAAATTATTGAATATCGTGAACCTCTTTTTGATCATAAGTATTTATGGTTTTTCAATAATGTCTAAACAAAGTAAGTGTGTAAAAAAATATGAAGTATTTTAGTTTGTAAGACCTTAAATAAACAGAAAAACTGAGGTATTTTTGTCACAAAACACGTTCTCGGATTTATTTTTAATGATTTTAATTTAATTAAAATTAAAATTCTGAATACTGTCTTTACTTAGATTAATCTAAGATTATGTATTGATTTATTTTGCTGTATATGATTTGAAATTTGTGTTGTATGATACAAAATTTCGTTTGAAAATTTAACAAATATGCCAGCGACCAACGATATAAACTTAGTATATTACAAATAAATTTAGTTTTCGAAATTTAAAAAGTGCGTTTACCAGATAAAATTATTTAATTTATTCTTTCAAAATCAATGTATGTTTTTTTGTAAAAAAGAGTCAATAGGTACGTCTAGAATTTGATTTAAAAATGAAAATGTCTGTCTGGTTTATACCCTCTTAATACAGATGCCACTTTGCCAGTTTTATACCTAGCTGTGCATGCAAGCTTTACTTGAATGGGTACCGCGTCGGTGACAGTGCGTTTTGTGAGATTGTGCGTTTGAACTTGGTCATTGTCATGTTTTATTGGTGAAAGCGGCCTCTAAAGATTTATCCCGGCATCATGAATAATTGACAATGGGTTTGTTTTTAGTGACGCGCGACGTGTGAACAGATGATATAGAAAGCAGAATTTTCACCGGGAGATTGCCCCACAGGGACAAGCATTCACGTGTTTTGTTTCGACCATTTTGAATGGTTGTTATTTAGTTTTGTCGTTTCTAATAGAGCACTAGATCATTTTCGAAGAAGTGTACGCCCTATCCGTGTAGATTGTTGGCTTCCTTGTTTTATGTAAATGCTATCTACTATTCATCCTACTCCGAAACTTTCTTTAGAGTTTCAGATTAGGGAGATAGTTGGATAAGTATGCACGTCGTACCTACCCACCTAACTGCTGGGTATAATAATATAATTCACTCGGAAAATGTTTACCGCTCATAAAATCGCTGGAATTTAGTGCATCGTGATTTCAGGTACTGTTATATACCGCTATAGTTCTTGTAGGTACCACTGCTCATGATACGACCTGATAGCTATGTTCTTAGACGTACATGGTAAAGCCCTTACAAATAACTAGTTATTACCTGGTTTCATTCGACTTTTCGCGCTCTTTTCGAAATATTTGAAAATGAAATGTAAACTCTTCTTCCATCCACAATAAAATGCTTGGAGGACTAGTATGAATTAACATGTACCATTCTTAAGTTAATAAATAAATAAAATATAAATATAAAAAAATAAAATAATCTTGTTGGAAAATTGAAAACATGTTGTACTCGTAAATGACACTGTAAGATGGAAATTGTTCCATTTGACTTGAAATTCCAGACAGAAAGCTCCCTGTGCACGATTGTTTGAGACACGCAAACAGTTATTCAACTTTCTAGTTAAGATTGTTATTAATATATTTTATTTCATTTCATATTTTACTACACCAGCAGAGCGAAATGTTGTAAACCCTGGTGAAAAGACGTGTTGATTTTCTATTTTCTTCTGTACGGTATTGATTTGGGGTGTAAAATATATGATGGGACACATTTGATCCCTTCTCCCTTATCGGCCGTTGTTTTGCCAGCAGAGGCGGGACCAGCGGAACAAAGGACGGCCCGGGCCGCCTTGGACTGACCGCCCATCTCCGAATAGCCTAAGCCGGAGGATTTGTAACATGTCAATCCTAGCATTTTCATTACGTTTCCAGCAACAAAGTGACGCGGAAACGGAATTATATTACTTCATCTACAGGATCTGATTTTCCTGCTTTCTTTGCCAGATCCGTTACATTTTTTACGCCGTATTTATCGTTGTTCCTAAATATTGAATACCGAAAATAATACTTTCTGTGTATTACTCCAATAAGTATTTTTTTACTATTTTAATTAATGAATATAATATTAGCGAAACTCAAGCAAAAATCTGAAATAGAAAAATCAGAAAAAGATACGGATACATCTGGAACTCGAACCCAGGACCTTCGGCTTTTTTGACCACTGCGCTAATGTATCCCTTTCCGATTCGGTCATATTTAACTGTATCATACTTCGACTGAGAACTACCAACATTATCTTCATTTTCTTAATGCATATTTTATTGGCTGCTATCTTTATATCTTTACCCGGTGTATCCTTATCTTTTTTTTAACTGATTTGAGGTTTAACTCATTAAGTTAAAAATAAATATAAAAATATATTTTTAGTGTCTTCTAAAAGTCACCACGGAATAATATTACTTGCGTTAAAATTGATATTTAAAGACACTTTGATATTATTAACTTTGATCATTCAGAAAAATAAAAATCAAAGTAAAAATACAAAAAAAACCTGCATAAATTGGCCAAGTAATATTATTTGAGACCACTGGTGATATTTCACAAAAGATTATGCTTGAAATAATTGGTTTGTATTATTCTTATAAATAAGTTTTAGTAATCGGTGATTTCTCGCCGTAAAATAACTTTTTCCTAAATCAAGTTGGATAAATCACAATAATTTAAGTTGTTGATAGTAGCAAGTCAACGATTTGACTCTCTAATTTATTTTATATTAAAGTGCATCCATAACACATAACTTTATTGTTTTAATCAGGAGGGCCAAAGATCGGGGAATCGGAATCCTCGAAATTAATGGGGAATTTGTTTTAATCTGAAAATAGGATGTTTTTAATGATACTAGAAAATATTTAATTGGAAATAATTAATTAATCCCATTTAGCATAATACATGTACACTATAAATCGATGAAATTAGAGTTTGTCGAAATCGTTTCAACAGCGTTTCGGTTTCAATCTTTTAATATCCAGGCCAAGGGGTAAAAAAGGATCATCGAAACAGTGAAAGAATCTCAATCTTTTTTGGAGAAGATCAAATATCGTAAATACTCAACTGAGATTGTACTCTGCTTACAATTATTAGAAACTGCTTTTATGTAAATTAATATGAAATTAACAATCTGGTCGAGACATCTAAAATGTGAATGTATGTGGTGTTAAAACGATATTTCATTTATAATGTCTCATACCTTGTGTGATGTAGGCTTCTATAAAAATAAATTGTCTTTAATAATATGTTGTAACACCGCTCGTGTAAAGTTTCTGGTCAGTGCATAAGCCAACAATCAATCTAAGCAACTTTGTCCTTCCCCTCTTTTAAAATTATTTCACCGTGAGAGATGATGTGTTGTTTATTATTCAACGGTATAAATTGACGCTTTTTTCGCCGCCATAATTTATTTGGTTCCCTGGGCGCGGTGCCAAATACGACGCTCGTATCTACATATTAGTGGTTGTGTTTTTGTTTCCTTTGAATAATTAAGTTCGTTAAATTGAATGTTCCGACTAGCATGCATGACTCAACCGCAAGCACTCGGAAAACTAATTTAACAAATCTTTGGTAAAAATGTCTCTGTAAAAACTCTTTAGTATATTTATTTATTAAATGAATTTTGTACATTGTATAGATATTCTTTTATTTTATCCGCCATGCTAGGGATGTCCCTGTGTTATGGCGGGAGAAGTTTACAGATAATATAATTTATGGTGATGAAGTATACTGATAATATAATAATTGATGATATTGAAGTTTACAGTTAACCCAGCAATGAATTTATGATAATTAAGTTAACATATAATATGACAATTGATGATAATGAAGTTTACAGATAATATAACTATGGATTTATGATAATTACGTTTACGTATAATATAATAATGAAGTTTACATATAATATGATAATGAAGTTTACAGATATAACATTGAATTTATGTTAACGAAGTTTACAGATAATGTAATAATCGATGATAGTGAAGTTTACGGATAATATAAAAATGAATTTATGGAAATGTAGGTTACAGATAAATAATAATTTATTTATAAGTCACATATTGAGGTTGATAAATTGAATTATAATTTACTAAATTATACAAATTAAACAAATTAAATTAAATTAAATTATGGCCTACCACTATCTATCTCTAGGTGACTGTATCAGTTTCTTATATCTTTCTTTCAATAACAGATCGCTGCCCTAGTGCTTGTATGTTCAATTGACCATTTGCAAATTTTACAGGGGACGTTTGTTTTTGTTTTTTACAGGCAAATTCTAAATAATTCTCGACTTTAGTCATTTCGTTTTATACATGTCTATTGACTACGGTATAAAACGAAATGACTGAAGTCGAGAATTATTTAGAATTTGCCTGTAAAAAAACAAAAACAAACGTCTCCTGTAAAATTTGCAAATGGTCTATTGAACGTACAAGCACTACGGCAGCGAGATGGCCTTTTTATACTATTTTCCATAATGATTTGATTAATTAGACATCAATTAAGTCATAAACGTCTTCCCTTAGTTAGCAATTAGTAGTAATTAATATTTGGGTGATGCACACTCACGTGAGGTCGTCTAATTACCTGTTATTTCTTCGTCTCCCAATTCCTCCCACCGCCATTCCGCCTGTCGCTCGGCAGTTGGCACCCGCGTCCACTTACCTAATCAATTTGTCACATTGGAATATTTGATTCACTCTCGGTCTTGTCTATAATTTGGTTAGCGTATCAGTCAACGTCTGCTTAGTGGAAATGTCCCATCGAAGTATACAAGTCCTAGCGTTCTCGGTTTGAAGGCATTTTGCCCGACGCTTTTGGAAGGGGGGAATATGCAAATTAGATTTATCCAAAGAAAGCATATTTATTTGCCGTCTTTCTTGCAGCGCTACAGGAAATGTACTGCCATGATTTACAGAGAAAAAAGCTTCACAGTGCTTTAATATTAGCCGTTCTGAAAGCATTCACGAATGATTCCGATGCTATCACGAAACGTGAATCCCTCGCTTTGCTTTACTTAACTGGTAGAGTATTAATGGCTAAACGGTGTAAAAGGGGGCCTTGTCAGTGCCAATGAAAATATTTTGTTACGTAAACATTCTTCTATATATTTTTTCCCCTTTTAGGAATAATTGAAATTTGTTGAAGTTGCTCGGTTTTGTAATATCGCATTGTAATGTGTCCCTTTGACCCCGAGCCTCGACATTCCTCCGACCCCTCGAGCCATTAAGTCACCTTACTTTTGCCGTTATGAAGTTCGGCGCCGAGACTGAACCCCTAAACACTTTTTCTTTTACGAGAATTTACTAGTTCTCGAGACAGTAAGCAGAAGCAGTAGCAAGCACTCCTTTGAAAATATAATTCGTATTCATTAATGTCAGTTCCAAGTATAACCCCGAGTTACAACGACTTTGAATTGAATTTATAAATGATATTATATGCGTAGATGGGATCGTATCAATCTGTTTTCGATTCCCAATAAAGTAATTACAATGTACTTTGTCACAAAATGAATAGGAAATTATCCATCCGCGTAGCAGAACAATCACCTTGAATAGCCATCGAAATTTAGTATTCACCGGCCGCAAGTGAAGAACCGCCTATCTCACTTTGTAACATTGAATTTTCATCGCGACTTAAAGCCCCCTTTATACCTGTATAAGTCTCCCAAATGATCGTCCTCCACCGCGCTCCGGCGTCATTTACATTTCTACCCACCACCCTCAAACCCCCCAGCGGAGGGAGTTGACGCTATCTGCAAAGTGTATTATCGCTAAGTAGTCTTAAATGTATTTCTTATTTCGGGAATCGAGCGCCCGCATGAGCGCTTCTGAATATTTTATCGCTCGCATGTCAATGTCAAATTACGGTTATTACCAGGTGATGCGTTACCGCTCTCGTTCCCGTTCCCGTTCCCCGGGATGCGGCAGACATACTGTCAAACGCGAAAATGACGACTGTAGTGGCAGCGCCTATATGGTATCTACATCTACATGGCCGTATCGACTGTCACTTGGAACTTGAAAGTTCGCCGATGTCAGTCGCCGCGGAACGTGGCCTGTCATTCTTTCTTTCTTTGCTTCAACGAAAATGCTGCACGATTCATCTGATTTCACGACTTTTCGTACCCTATTTTATGAGACCTGGAATTCGTAGCTTTCTATTAAAATTAGGACGTCATTGGAACAATCAAGTCGTGTTGCTTGCAATTGAGTTTTCACTCCGATTGTCCAACGAGTGAATGTTGTGCGGTATACCACGAGTCCCTCATTCCCGGATATGGGTGGTCGTGTTGACTGTTGACACCTCCCGTTGTAGTGCGGTCCCCGCAGCCTCTCCATCAATGTCCTGCCGGCTCATTTTAAACAAACCGTTTTCACACAACTTCGCCGGTCCCGTCAGCCCCGGAGTGGTGGAGTACAGAGTAGGGACTTAACATTAAATGGAGCCACTCCTCTGACCCACTACACCCTAGATACGGACTTATTTGCTGGCTGAATGCTTTCATCAAATTGAGCCGCCTAGCGGACTCTGATTACACGAGGCTTGTCGTCTACTAAACGTCAGCCATTGACATTTCAAACTTCCCGTAACACTACTTAAAATATTATCACCTATCTTTGTTCTACATATTGAAACCAGTTTACTTCCAGTACCGCATGCTTATTGTTTGTTGTATATTTATATAAACTAATCAATTTTTGTTTGTTTGTTACAGGTAAGACAAAGCTTCAAATTCGTGTGCGCCTCGACTTCTCAGTCAATAAGTCGGTAAGTCCGTATGAAACGAAACCTTGCCCTATATTTTGTCGAGATAAATTTATTCTGTCGCAACTTATTCTCGTCTTACTTTTCAATGGGTGAACCGTGCAAAGGTTTCCGTGTTGGCCTTTTTAGTGATGCAGTTCTCCTCGGGCTGTTTTGTTTTCCTTCTTATTTTAACATTTACGTCCGCTCGGCATGGTTGCCAACATCTGATGATCCAAATATTCTGCTCTCCTGCAAGATATACGATACCGTTTATTTGAACTCTTTTTCCACGTTATCCATTTCTTCTCTTTCAATTTGTTGGTCGTACATTTCCTGGACTCGTGCGGCCTTTTGGCAATCGTTCAAGGACGAAACTCAGATACAGTTAAAATTATGTCACTGTGATTTGATAACGTACGTAACTTTGTACCATTCGTGTTACAATAACAAAGCATCTCGCAGTTTCTATCTGGGCTCTTAATATTTTGATTGACTACTTCTGCACCGTTATTTGTACCCATTTTAACAAAGACGTACTTGCCGACTTTTAAAGTTTTTTCTAAGTTTTTACACACTTGTGTAAGTTGCCAGGCCCCTTTTAAGTTAACCAGCAAGTACCAGGTACTACTTACTAATAATGTACGCAGTGCACGGGTTCACCTTTGAAGGCAAACATGAACGCGCTAGAGACTTGTTCATAGTTATTGCGAGAGAGTGCACAGTTGTTTATTTTAATCAAACATTTGAAAGTGACTCACGTGGCCATTGGCTGGTTGTTTTTCCGAGCCAGGTTTCTGCTTCGCAGTTTCCCTGCCCGACAAAGTGAACAGTGGACAGGTACCGGACACACTGATGTATGATGTGGGTCAGCAACCCAGCTACTTGTGTACTTGTACTGCAATTTATACCGGTTAAGATTAAGATGCATTGTAAATAAGACCAAGATCACGATTGTAGTAGATTTTTAATAGACGGAATTCTCATTGAATTACGCAGCACCACCATTTTTATCACAATACTAACGCCAACCCGTGAAAAATCACGGGATGTTACAATTGTAGAATTCGTGAAACTGAATTATTTATAAAATTAATATTTTCCTCGGGATTCATTGCCTTTTAAAAGAAGAAAATTACCCTTCGAATATTATTAGTAAATTTGATAAATTGACATCTATCCAATGTAACATTATAAACATACAAGACACGTTATATTCATTCTAATCGAACAAAAAACTTAGCACCGCTTATGAAAAAGAGAACTATTCAAATAATGTGTACATGAACGGGCCGCTTTAGTATGTCCACTGGACCTAGTGCAGTGAAACCACGCGCGTGTTGTCGCAGTAACGTATCTTCCCTCTATTAATTCATTTAAGCATCTGTCAAACATTTAAATAAAGAATTATTCTATCATCGAAGAAGGAAGATACTACTAAATAAATCTAAACGATGAAAACATGAAAAATAACAAGACACAGTAAAATAAAAAGATAACGGTCGTAACTAGGACACATCTTCGTTTAGATCTATTAGCATTATCTTATCCTTTAACGATATCGACACTCTAAACGAAAAATTGTGTACATTGATGGGAAAAACCTTCAAAAGATATTATAAAAGAGAGTTATTCTAATAAAAATTAAAGATAAAATATTAATTTTTATACCTACTTTATCTCTTGTATAATTATTATCACAAAAAATGTACAGCGGAAATTTGAAATGCTAGGGATAAGACATTCAAAAATGAGTTAAATATGTCACTTTTCTCCGCTATTTTTCTCTTTAGATCTGTGTCTTTGAAATATTTATAGTTATATATTTATTTATATCTAGGAATATAAGTGTATCCTTTTCTTAATGCATTTTAAGATTTTTTTTTTGATATCTAAATTTTAAATAAATTGAATTTTGTTATTAAAGAAATTTACAAACATTTTAAAGTATTCTGAAAGATCTATTCAATCTAATTTTAATAATAAAGTGTAGGTCTAAAAATCAGGTAACTTGATTAAAAAAAAAACTTTTTTTCGCTCTTAGAACATTTAACATTTTGTCCTTATAATTTTGAAAATTTAATTATTTTATATTTTAAATAAAACATGTCTTAATAAATTACATTAGTGCATAATGAATAATGTTACGCATTACGCTGGAATATTTCACGTTACTTACCTACTTACTTTATTAACCAAAAAATACATTTAAGTGCAATTTTTTTTAGGTATATGCCACCTCACTAGGCTGAGCCTGTTCCGAGGTGGCAGGAATTTAATATTTTTTTATCATTTTCTTAAAAGAAAGAATAAAATTAATTATTTATTAATGAATAGAATTTGGAAAAATAAACAGAAAATGAAAATTAATAAGAGAAATATAAAAAGAAGAAATGGAGAAGAGGTGATATAAAGAAATTAAATTATTTGAAATTATGTGTTTATTTTATAGTGATTATTTTCTAGCCGGAATTATGATCGCGATCTCATTTCTTAGCAATGTGCACAGCCTTTTGCAAGGTCACTGGTCACTGGTCAGGTCAGGTCAGCCTGGTGACTTCCTTTCTCTAGTCTCTACATATCTAGTCTCTAGTTCGATATCGTTATTTGGCTAGGTTCTTTCTTACATTTCCTACTACTAATTAAGTAGGGTTCCTATTGTTTTAATTTGGGAGGTGGGTATGGGTACCGCCGCCTCGGCAACCACTAATTAGATAACCAACCGAGTGGTTCGCTACGTGGTGATTTAGCGGGAGTGCCCGGGTGCATCCGGTGAGGTTTGCCTAGGTCTTGGCTTCACATGCGTTTACCCACATACTTCTTGGCGGGCCGGATAGGGAGACATTGGTTGATGGAAACAGTTTACCTCTCCAGCCGGACTCTCTCGATCCATCCATCGCCTTGTAGCGCAGTGAGGGGGATGGATTCATACGTCCGTCAATTCAATCGAATTGGTTTAGCAGGACTTGTTTGTTGATACTATGTATTAAATAATTCTTTCAATAAAAAAAAAAATACCGTATTAGACTATTTTTTAAAGATTCGAACATTCTTCTGCAATGATTATGATAAAATAATTAGATGGGTATGAATAGAGCTGGTGTTTGTTGTGTTCCTTGCGGATGTGGAATCTCTCCCACCGCTATATTCCGAGCGGCCGCTATATTTCCCACCGGTCCCCTTTATTAGCTCCCGATGAATAGATACTTGTATCTTTCATTGTCAGCTTCCGTTCTCACGCTCATTCCATCCACAATCAAGACAGAAGACAGGTTGTTATGATTTTGCGCCGAGAGCCATTTTTTACTCCGCCTCACCGGTAGATGGCGCTCGAATGCGTGTGGGAATTTAATATTATTACTATGGGCTTAGAGCTTAAATCTTTTAACTACAACAATCAACAATGAATCTTACGACAACCTGCATGAAGCGATTTAATATAAAGAAGTAATAATTTCGTGGTAAATACTTTGCCATATCCGACTTGAGTTTAATTGGAATGTTTTCTGATTTCTAAAAATTAGATGTTTTTGTTTCATTTACCTGGTAATAAAATAATTCATTTTCATTAATGTATTTACAAGCGCATCTCGGATGAATTATAATCAGTGCAGTCGAGTCATTAATCTATTCGCGAGAGATAAATTTTAACTATTTTGAATCGCTTTTATTAGAGAACTGGTCTAGATTAAAGTAACGCGCCTATTTCTTACTGTTTTATTTTCTAACAATTCTTTATGTTGCATGGATGAATAGTTTTCCGATTGGGTAATTTTTACGCAAAAAAGTGGGTATTTAAGTCGATTTATAGTTTGTTTTCACATCCACGCGTATCAAGTAAGAATAGACAAGTAAATAATAATTATCAAAGTCTAGCGTGATTGTGTACGTATTCTCCGGACAAAAAGAAAATGATAAACCGTGAGCTTAAAGATTTTATAAGTCCATTGTTTGGTTTGTTGTGCTAAAGGGATTGGGGAGATTAAGCTCATTTCGCGTAATTCCCTTGCTGGGAGCGGGGACGGCCACCGTCCGCTGAATATGAACATGTTATATGAATTTCATTCGCAAACAGCTTTTTGTAAGGACTTAACATGTTGTGAATCAAGCAATTAAATTGGTGTATAATGTTGATGATACTTCCATTTAATAATTAGAATTGCCAACGGAATCGCTAACAGATTCACTGCAATTTTGAATGAAACTCGGAATGACCAGTATAATTTTTAGCTCGCTTTGTACTATTTGAAAACTTATTTTATGCAGTGCATCGTAAAATTTCTTTCACTATGTTTATTTTCACGATAAACGATGTTATTATCAACGCTTATAAAGATTTTCCGATATAAAAGTTTGAAATTCATATAAAAGTGTGCCGGTTGAATTATTCGCCACGAACACGCCACGGGGAAGCGCATTAGTCATCGGTGAATTTCTCCGTGAAATGTTTCCAAATAGCATAAGTATTATGTGTTGTTTAAGCCGAGCGGATGTTTGTAGAAACATTTCAGACCTGGATGCACTTTACGGCCGTCACAAAGCAATTATTTACCTCGCGACAAAGAAAAGTGGAGATGTGCCATAATCGCGCATCGTAGCGAAGTTTCCCGCGGGCTGTGGGCTGCGGGCTGCGGGAGCGCCGGGGCCGAGACGAGTGGAGTGCGCAGGACAAAAACCCGTGCGTCTTCCGTTTTTTGCGCGCGTCCCCCTGGATATAGAAAATCTCGCAGATCCTGTTTGCAGGGAAACTTTCCCCGCTCCAGGGACTCTCCCGAACTTTGGGTTCGACACATATCCCCTTTTTTCCGATGCATTTGCCCCCGGGCTGGCCCGTGACAAGTTGGGCTGTGTTCGTGTACCCCACTCCTCTCACTGGCGGGACATTTCGCCCATTTTCTTTTATCCGAATCACATTTTTTCCAAGGTTCGTCTTCCTTTTAACCCCAAATCTGTTAAGTTCTCAGTTTTCCCCCAAGAGAAATGAGCTGAGGTAATGCTTTCTACAATACCACTCAAATTGTTGGTTAAACTTTCACCGCCATCTCGGCTTTTCCTTATTACAATTTTGGATTGAAATATTTGGTTCGTTTGTTAGGTAAGTACAGATATATCAGGATAGAGATATTCTTGTTTGTGTAGTGGTGTTTTGTATAGTGGGACTACTGCAGGGTAAGAGGGGACTGCTGGCGGTGTCTAAACTAGTTAAAACCATTTTTGAACGTGCTCGGTGTGCACTGGTGCACAAAGCTGTTTAAACGTGCGCTATTGGAAATGATGACTGTAATATTAAAGTGAGCTATTTTGAGCGTTCTTCTTCGAGACTTGATAAATTGTTACATCTAATGATGTACGAAAATCATATTCCCCTTTTACTTCCAGTCCCATTGTCAGTTACAGGTGTAAATTCCAATTAGGGTCAAATTACAGCTTCCGTCGTAAGCGTGTGCTTACTTCTCTTTAGTAACATTTTTATCTAACTGTAACTTGTGTATAACGAGCGCTTTTTATTGTCCGTTTTAATCAGTTGCAAATGGAATTCTCGTCCCGTGTTCTTTCGCGGCGTAGCTTATTTCCACAAGTATCAAATAAAATTTTATCATTGTTTTCTTATTCGTCATTAAGTTTGCTGTAAACCTTCCTTTGATATCCAACTTTTCACTGGCTAAACGCAATTCCGTCAAACTTTCATAATTTCATTCGGAATGTTATACTCGATCTGATACGGCTTTGATGGAACTGATATTTATAATTAACTGGAATTATACCTTCCTTGCTATGGGAAATTCTAGTTTCAATAATCGTCCATAGTTTAACGTGAAACGGCGTTCGTTACATTTCTCGCATTTTTAGCAAATTCGACACAAGAAGAAAAATAGAGATTAGTACAAAAAAACTTCTATTTGCTATTTTCGATGACAATTCCTAGAATATCCAGGTCCTAGAACTTAGAAATTTGCAGCAGTAAAAAATTGTAAAAAAAAAACGAGTATGCTTTAGGACCACGCGACCGAAGTAAGACTTCTTTAGCTCCATCTATATATATGTTTATATGTATAAAATATACATGTATATAACATACATGTATATACGTATATTAAATCTCTACAAATATTTATTTAAATTTATTATCGTTCGCCTCGCCCGATCACACTTTTTGTAACGCTCTCGTCACGCATTCGCCAGCTTACTCCCCAAGTCAAGCGTGCGTAAAGAAGTTTTACTTCAAAAATCATTAGGTACGTGTTTTTTAATGTCCGTACAAAAACAACTACTTATAAATTATAATGTACAAAGAATGCGCAGATTTAATTATGTGTGACTAAAATATTTGCACGACATTATTTTATTTATACCTTAATCTCGCAAAATTTGAATGTTGTATTAAGTGCTTTATAGCATGACACGTGAACCCTCTTTACGTCATGTTGTTTATTCGTTCAGGGGTAGTCCTCTTTGTTCCTTCGTTTTTCCTGTCGTTGGCTCAAATCAAAGATCTAGGGATGGGGACAGAGTGTTGGGGTGTCGGGACATTTGTTTAGCGTGACATTTAACAAGTCAGTGTAGTAGGTGTAGATAGTAGCGATGCCCTAGTAGTGGTGGCGGGCCGGAATGTCAGCGCCATGGATGGGAATGGGACCGGGAACAATGAGTTCGATGGGGCGCGCCGCTCGAGCCCTTCACGGCTCGCCGGAGCCGACCTTTGCCAAATGTTAAGTGAGGAAAGCGGAGCGGCACACTCGTTCAGGCCGGTCGTTTATTTTCTGCGATCTTCAAAGGGCGAACCTATAAACTTATAAATGCTAAACTATATAAAACATTTAAAAGGCACTTATAATGTCACGGATCAATTTAATATTAACAGCTGTTGTTAATTAATCGTCTCCTATGTCTAAAGTAAGAAAGTTGTGTGTAACTGACACTAGTCTTACTAGTCTTCGGATAAATGTTGTATGTCGATTCCCTCTGCGGTATGTTTCTGGTAGCTTGGAGTTGGCTTGGTAAACCACTTGCTGTAGTGACGCCGCCAATAACAAACGTCTCGTTATTTCCTCGTTTTCTCCGTTTGTGCAAACTGACACTTGTCTGCTACTCTCACTACACTTCTTCCTTCTCTCCTCTACTGCGCTCTTCTCCTTCTATACTGCACATTGCACAGTTCACAGTGCACATGCACATTGCAGACTTGGAACTGCGGCGGTGGCGCTGGGAGGAAATCTAAGTGGATTTACTTCTCGTCTCCGGCTTGGCTTGTGTTTCACCAACATGCATGCATACACGACATACACGTGCCCTCTCGCCTTTTCACTTCTAACCTTAAACATCACAACCGTATTGAAGTTGAAAATTGAAGACGCTCTTTAATATTTAATTTTAATTCATTGTCGAAATATATATATATATATATATATATATGTTCTCAATTTAAATGTACTACATTTTGTTTATTATTTATGTATTTAATTCGTAGAACTCCATTTATTTAAAATAAAATTGAAATTTAATTTAATAATGTTATTATTAAGTTCTGCAAGTATTTTAGTGTTTTACTATTGTGACAGCTCTTTCGGTTTACAAGACGATTTTCAAACTGTGGTTGTACCACATTGAGGCGACTAATTTATACGATTTTAAATACGTTTTGTTGGAATTATTGTGTTTTGTTTTCGTAAAAGGTGTCACAACGTAGTAGTCACAACGTAGCTGCACCTGAACTGACCCTTAGGTGATTTTCTCAGCCAGTATAATGAGGCACCCTTATTATTCCTGAAATGTGACGTTTTGCATATGCTTTCATTATTTTAGTCTCGTAACACTCCCTCACCAAACCCTTCAAGCATTTCACTTTTGTGGAGAAGAAGGGAAAATAATTGGCGTGCTGTAAAATATAGGTACCTACCTATTACCATCTTGCAAAGAAAACATTAAATGTTTCCAGTGTTCGTGCTACAAAGAATCACCACGTCATATTTTGTTCATCTATCTTGCTTGCTTTTTAATCTATTTTGTGGCGATAAAAAAATATTATGTGAAGTATTTAAATACTGACATTATGTGTGTCTTCCATAAGACTGATTCAATATTCCGTGTCAATCTCTTTGTTATTTTCCACATCGCCTTATTTCCTGAAAACAATCTCCCTTAACCGCTCGTTCGCCCTATGTTCTCGTCTGGATATGTTGAATATGATCTGACTTTCATATTATTTTCGCCTGGCTCTTGTTTTCTTGGGTGAAATCGTCTTTTGGGAGCAATACGAATGGATGAATTCGGCATTCAACAACTGTGTATTTTTTACGTTGCTAAAATAACGGGCTTAATACATCTGTTACTTATTTATTTACAACCGCGTATTTTTTCGAAGAACTCTGCCTTAAGAAATCGCAATTGGATCTGTATTAATAAAATTTCATAATGTATACTTTAAAATATTCGGGTTGCAGTAACATCAATGCTGAATAACATGTTCAAGTAGTGCATTTTCATTTATGTAAAATTAAATCCGTTGTAACGATTCACAGCCGTTGTTAAACGCGCTGCATTGCATGATTAAAATATGTATTTTTTGTATGCAGCGTGTGGTTTAAATAGTGAATTGCCAGTTGACCCAGTGCAGTGCCGAGCCTACTCCAAAATGTATGGTTCTTCAACATTAATGATGGAGTCAAAATGGCCCGGGCAATATTTGGAATGCAAACGTCAACATTTTACGCCCCAGTGTGTCTATTCAAATTGCATCGTATTTCCCAAGCTTAATTAACTTTGCAACCAACCCGACCTAGTACTAACTTAATTATATTATGGACGCATTGATTTTCATTACAACCTTCAATGCGGCTGTTAAAATACAACATTAATCTAAACGGAGCCTCATTTTTTTTTGTAGGGCGTAAATCGATGTTTTCGATGTAGCATTTTTTTCTGATTTCACATCAAAGAAAATTTAAATGTTAGTTTACTAGAACAATAAATTACACTTAATTCACATATTATAATTTCCCATATTATAAACTCCCGTTTTCTATTCTCTATACTCTTTACCACACAGCTACCACACTTTTCTTTGCATAATGTACACACTGCGTCAAATGAATAGATATATTTAGCTTGACTTCGGTATCGAAGCGTTTTCGAGTGAGTTGAGAAGTTGTTGGCTAGAAATCTGTTAAACGTGAGGCAACCGGCTTTTTGTCAACAACGATTTAATGCCATAATGGTTTCAGAGGGTTTCTCACCATCTTCCCATCTACGCTAATAACGAATATTTTCGATTTACGGTTTATTTATTTATTAAGTTGGAGTTTATAATTCGGTACTCGAACCTATGAATAGTGGCTACATATTGAATAAGTTGGCCGAGTTTTCTAACTACTGCGAGTATTTTATTTTTATTTTTAATAATATTCTTTATTAGGGTAGATAAGCTATTGGGAGGATGGTGAGAAACCCCCTCAGTATAAAGCATAAACGCCCAAATGCACATTTATAGAAAATAGCAATATTACCGTACGATTATTGTTTAACTCACCGTTACTTTATATATGATAACAATGGTTACAACACTGATCCTCAAACCAAATTAAATTTAACTTACTTAATTAGTGGCTTCAAATAACTATCAATAAACGAGCTTCGTAAAATGGTGATTTAGTTTGCAGATCCCAATCGAGTGTGATTTAAGCTTAATCGCGTAAATGGCTCAGTGGGACACGCGGCTGCTAAGTTTTGTTCATTCAAAAGTGTAGTAAGTTTTAGCGGGTCAGGCAGTGCAACTCGGTTTAAACTTTCCCACTAGGGGCCGGGTTGTCGGGTACTCGGGTACATAGTGTTCCGTGGAATCTGCATGTTACCCCTACAAATTTGCACGTAGCCAGTGGTCGTCAAACATGACAACATATTATCCACTTTAGTTTCTCACTAACCCACTACAAAATATTTTATAGGATGATTTATTTCGGTCGAAGTTCGGTCATAATATCGCTACTCCAAAACAGACTTAAATTGCAAGTTGTTGACGAATGTTTTTCAATCCGGAGATTGAGGGCATACTAAACTGGAGTACAAAATAATGTATACTTTTGTTACATAATAATAAGGTACCTAAATAATGAATATAATGATGCTTAATATTATTCTTCATAAATTTTCTTATAATCCTTCATAGGAAAGCTTTTTACAAAATCGCTTTGACGACCTGCTAAAGCTCGGTTCTGGTGTACTGAAACATATTCTCAAAAATTCGCATTATATCTTTAATTTTTCATTCTTGGCAGTTTTTTCCACAAATATTGTGTGGAAACAACTCAACTCTACATTATTTGTATGCATGATTAGAATATGTATATGTAAAGAAAATAGTGTCTCTGGGTTTTTTTTTAAAATATAAATCTATAGTTTTATTCCAAATTATACTAATGACATTTTGAACACTTGATCTTTAAAATAAGAGGAACGCCACTGTCTACATCTAGAAACCATCCCCATTTCCTATTTTCACCACTTAAAACAAAATGTTGATACTTGAAATTTATTACTATTAGCATTATTACTGTCTACATTTGATTTCGAAAAACTCCTCGTGAAGCTGTTCAGCTGTACGAATATAAAAATTGGCTACAAAAATTAGCCAGGTTTCTTGTTATATACGACCTCCCGATTACGAAATATATTATTCCCGTCAAACTAAAAAGTTAACTGAATCGGATTTTGAATGTGTAAAACATAATAGGATATTTTCGGAATACGTGTCCACTCAGGGAACATTCATAAAATTATCTTCGAAGTTACTACTTTTAATGACTTTTCTTTCATAGAATACATCTTCTGGTTTGTTTTATCTAGGTTTAAAGGCTTTTTATAAATAACATCTTGAAGTATAAAATAGAATAAAGGTGATTTGAAGAAGCAGAATAGTGAGAAGCCGTGTGCGATCCCTGCACCAGCACCAGCGCCAGTGGCTGCATCTTGCTAGCAATTTGCTCCGAACCTTAGGATTGTTGATAGCAAGTTGGTTCGGGGTTCCATTGTAACTCTAGCCCCCTTTGTTACGGAGACAACTGCAATTGATGAGAGCATCACCAATCTCTCCGCGCACTGTTCAGCGATATTAGAATTCTTATCAGTGTGGTGTGGGCTTACGACTTCCGCACACTGCACACTGCACTTACTACTTCACCGTGCTAACACTAATCAGAAAAAAATGTTTGAATTTCTCTCTAATTATTCTGTGAGATATGTACCTTATTATACAAGTGTATAAGCTATAGCCAATAATTTATTTCATCAAACACTTGACTGAGGTAAAATGTTGATTTGTGGTTGTTTTTCACATTACTACAGATCCAAACTAAATAAATTTACGTACCCATTGAATGATTTCATTCATAATTTAACCATTCAATTACACAAGGAATTACCAAGTTTTCCATACTATTTTGATGAAATTACTTCGGTAAGCATTATGATTAGCCCCATAGAGCGACGCCAGATGCCATTCATTTCAAGGCACAACTTTTCATTCCAATGTAACCAACAACCCCCACATATTATGGAATGTTATTACAGTATAAGTGGCAAGATTACATAGTTGACCGTGATGAATGCTCACTTGGTCGTAGAGCCCACCCGACACCGCAAGAAGGGATTTGTTTCCTCGCGCAATAAAACATCCTTCTTATTATTTGCGGATGTTTTTCCGGTGGAGTGCAACAATTTACGGCGACAAGTTGATCCCCGTTGGAATTTTTTACCCTGTCATAGTTTTATGTGCCTCAATTACCCCGACAGCGTTCGGCTCTCACCTGCCCGCCTTGATTAGCTTTCTTCCGTGACGACTGCGACTGGCGGCAATCTCGCCCCGCTCCTGATGGATCGCTCGGCTCGCTCCCGCCATTAGTCAGCTGCCCTTCCCGCCCGCAATTCTACTCTCTACTCTGTACTCTCTACCATCCACTCTCTACTCTGTATTCTCAAGAATACACAATCGATAAATCAATATTTTCAGGATCATTCTCGTTAACTTCACACAAAAATGCTTTTATTTTTGTCTAAATCAACTGCGACCAATGATTGGGAAATGTTTATTCTTTCTTCTTCAAACTTCGCAAAATCACTTTGTGGCATCATTTTGAATTAAATTAAAACAAATAACTTTGTTTAAACCACTAATATAATCACAATTACCTACATGTTTCAAAACCGATGGTTTCTTCGTCAGGGTAGTAATGACATTAGTAACAAAATAAACAAACAAGTATAGACTAAAAAGAACTATGGACAAAAATATTTTAGAGAGAGGTGATTAATTAATAAAAAATATCGTAAAAAACAATTATTTAAAATTAAATATAAAAATTATTTAAAAAATATGAAAAATTACATTATATAAATTATCAAAACATAATAAAGATGTTTAAACAACAAAAATAAATTATTTTAAATATAATTATTAATAAGAAAATAAATTTAAGAGATGGCTATTTTTAAAAAATATTTGGTTATTAATAATATTTAATTTGCTATTAACACTTTTTCTAATTTCTAAAATTTCTAAGTTTGCTAATTGTAAATCTGTTGAGTTTGTGTGTAAAATTTTTAACCCTTTATTTATATCAAAAGAATGATTTGTTTCTAAAATGTGATTGGCAAATTCAGAATAATTATTATTATTCAAACACCTTAGATGTTTTTTCGTTGTTTGTTTTTGGGGTGTTATGCGTCGATGTCGACGGATCTGCCCTGATGATGGACACTGCAACGCTGTCCGAAACGTCGGCTAAAGAAGGAGGTAGCACAACACGGCATAACACCCCAAAAACAAACAACGAAAATGCTTTTGGCCGTGAAAATCTAAAAACGTACCTTAGATGTTCTTTAACTCTAATATTAAAATTTCTAGAAGTCTTTCCAATATAAAAAAAGGTTACAATCATTACACATTAATTTATAAACTCCAGATTTGTTCAAATAATCACCCTTATCCTTGTTATTTAAAATATAATTTTTTAATTTGTTATTTGTGTAAAAGGCTGGGTTAATATTATCTGGCATGTTTTTAATTAATAAATTTGAAGTATTATTATTTAAAAATAATATTTTTCTCCAATTATTATTATTGTCAATCACATGTGGATAAACATAAGAGTTAATAAACTTTTTCTTATATTTTTTGTTTAACATATTGTCTATTAATTTAGTATTATAACCGTTATTGATTGCAATTTGTTTTATAATATTTAATTCTGTGTTAAAATTATCAAAAGATAATGGAACATTAATTAATCTGCTAAGTAAGGTATGAAAAGCTGCTAATTTTTGTGAAATTGGATGGTTCGATGTATTATGTATAACGATATCCGTATATGTGTCTTTGCGATAAATATTAAAATCAAATTTATTATTGATAATAGAAATACTTAAATCTAAAAAATTTAAGCTATAATTTTTTCCAATTTCTAAGGTAAATTTTATTTTTTTGTGAAGTTTATTAATGAAATTTAAGAAAATATTTAATTGTCTAATAGTGCCAGTCCATATACAAAAAATGTCATCCACATATCGTTTCCAAAAATATACATATTTTAATAATAAGGCACGACTATTAAAAATTTTATCTTCTAAATTGTTTAAAAATATATCTGCTAATAAAGGACTAGTACTAGAACCCATTGCTAAGCCATCTTTTTGTTTATAAATAATGTTATCAAATTGAAAATAATTTTGTTTAAGAATAACATTAAAAAGTTTATATAAATCTTGAGACAAGTTTTTAGAAATGTTTGAAGAATCGAGCAAATTTTTTACAATGGATTTTGTTTCAATAATAGGAACACTTGGAAATAAGTTAATAACATCAAAAGCATTTTTAGGGATATCCAAAGATTTTAATTCGTCAATTAACTCAAGGGAATTTTTAATTGTATATTTGGGGTTAAAAATGTTATTTCCAAGAGTTAATTTATTGATAATAGATGCTAACTTATAACTAGGAGCGTTACAATTAGATACAACTGGTCTTATAGGGTTATTTGGTTTATGAATTTTCACTAAACTGTATAATTTTGGAACTTGAGGGTTAGTAATTGTTAATTTCTTATTTTTAAATAAATTTAAAATGTTTTCACTTTTGCATGTTTTCAATGTATCAATAATTTCTTCTTGGCATTTATTTATTGGGTTCTTATTAACTATTTCAAAATTATCACTATCTAAAAAATCCAAAGTCTTTTTTATATAGTCCACTTTATCTAAAATAATGATTGAATTTCCTTTGTCAGCCTTTGTTATGACAAGATTTTTGTCACGTGTAAAATTTGAAATATTGATGGCATGCTTTTTTTCTTCGTATTGTTTATTATTTTCATTATAATAATTTGATTTTAAGTTTTTAATAATATCGCCAAATTTGTATTGATAAGAATTATCTTCATTATAAATAGCACAATTCAAATCGACAGCCAATAATTCAATTTGTTGATAATTTTTAATTTGTAGATTATAATTTAAACCTTTTGATAATAAATTAAGTTCCTCTTCTTTAAAAATATGGTCAGTTAAGTTTATTACGCGATCGTGAAATTTTATTGCTTTATTATTATTATTAATTATTCCAGTCTTAGTTTTTTTATATTAGAGTTAAAGAACATCTAAGGTGTTTGAATAATAATAATTATTCTGAATTTGCCAATCACATTTTAGAAACAAATCATTCTTTTGATATAAATAAAGGGTTAAAAATTTTACACACAAACTCAACAGATTTACAATTAGCAAACTTAGAAATTTTAGAAATTAGAAAAAGTGTTAATAGCAAATTAAATATTATTAATAACCAAAAATTTTTTTAAAATAGCCATCTCTTAAATTTATTTTCTTATTAATAATTATATTTAAAATAATTTATTTTTGTTGTTTAAACATCTTTATTATGTTTTGATAATTTATATAATGTAATTTTTCATATTTTTTAAATAATTTTTATATTTAATTTTAAATAATTGTTTTTTACGATATTTTTTATTAATTAATCACCTCTCTCTAAAATATTTTTGTCCATAGTTCTTTTTAGTCTATACTTGTTTGTTTATTTTGTTACTAATGTCATTACTACCCTGACGAAGAAACCATCGGTTTTGAAACATGTAGGTAATTGTGATTATATTAGTGGTTTAAACAAAGTTATTTGTTTTAATTTAATGTTTATTCTGTCTGCATGATATAATAAGACACAATAAATTCCAAAGCAACTTTAGCATAAGAAACTTGTTTGGTTTAACTTTACATGTTATAATCCATCTTTATAAATAACATTTTTTTAACAATCTCAACTACCATATTAGGCTTGTGTCCGTATTAAGGTAGTCATACATGATTTAAATTATAATGTAACAACTAGAAATATAATATTTTATAGAAACAAATAATCTAACATGTGAAAGAAGAAAAGAAAAATATATTTCAGGAAAAATAAAACAAATTACCTACACATAAAAACTTAATAAACTAATTAATAAAAAACATATTTTAAACAAGATAATAAAAATTAAAAACATTAAAAAGTTAGAATAGAATATGGATAAATACCAATTATTTTATATAAGATAAAAACTTTAACGCAGGTTAATCATGGTAGCTGCTCGTCTAGAACGAGTACGAGTACATGTCACTTTGTCACATTTGAATTTAGGAACTCGCGTAATCTTTAGAGAAAGCCCGTCCTCGTTCAAATATCCAATGTTGGACACGTATAGTAAAAAGGCATACAGTATTATTTGATTTTACACCGGTACTAAATGCATTGTATATTTTAGGAGCTAAGAATTCTTGTTGAGCGAATGTTCTAGTTTTAGGGACCGCGCATCCCAGGTTTGATGAAAAGCGGGTTTGTGCTTGATGTGGTGGAGCCACCACCGCAGGTTATTTTTCAGTATGCAACATAAGCTTGTCTAGGCAAGTAACTAGTAGGGGTTTGTAGGGTCTGTAAGTCTAAGATTGACCTAAGAGAGCTGAATATATATCAGAGCTTACGGAGTCTTTTTACTCATTGATATGGACCTCCCAGCTCCCAGCGTGGTTGGTCGTCTATAATTACTCCCAATATTTAACTTCCTTTGATGATTTAATGGTAGAACATGTGCAATGAATATTAGATGAGTTTTCGGGAGTGTTTAAACTGAGTGAACACGAGTGGATGATTGGTTTAGGGCAGTTATTGGAAGCATTATGTTTACGTACGGAAAATGTCATGTATTGTATTTTGTCGATATTAAGTGTGAGGAGGTTTGTGTCGAGCCATTTAGAAAAGCTGTAAGTTTCTTGCAAATGAAAAAGTTTAAATAATTAAAGTATGATCTGATGCATTGTAGGGACCCGCTTGCATAACGCGAGTGGAAACTGCGCGCCTCGTATAGGTATAAGTTTACACTCGGGAATTCATTACATCGTTTGTGTGAGAGCGCTTTCATGTTTTTTTCCACATATGCATGTTTATTTTTTAATTAGTGATATTATTTCCTCGATATTTTCTCATCATTAGACATTTTACAATCGGATTCATTATTCCCCACAGAAAACACAATGGTTAGCAAATATATGTTCGAAGCCACGCGAGGTATTTCTGCATTCATCCCATCCATTGTGCGACTTTGACGTCTAACGGAGTTGTCGATACGTTGACCTGTTTTTCTCAATATTTACGGAAGTGTTGAATGCAAACCTCTCTCCTCCCCTTCCCCTATCCCTGCCCCTTAGATAGTCCGATGTCCCCTTTTAACATTGTAAAGTGTAAAGACATGTCTGTGTTTGCACACATATTAAACGGGTAACATTGTTCTCTTTATCCTTTGATACACAAGGCTCTTTTTGTATGTATCATGTTATACTAAACTTCATGGCGGCTTTTTTGCTTCAACTGATTTGAATTCATCGCCGGCTGACTCAATGGCTCGGCTTTTTATTCGAATTCATTCCCTTAGTCCTTACTTCATTACTAAACAATAATTTTATGTTGTTAATTGTATTATGTTACATTATTTTATTTTCCGACAAATGTAATTTGACTTAAAGTTGTCTATCTGCAAATTTATTACCTTATGGAGCAATCTTTGATGTTTTCTTTAGTCACTAGTTACTCGGAAAAATGGTCTTCCGTGCAGAAATATTCGAAAGTTTCTTTTTCAAAACTTTTATTTTTAAGCTTGATAGTTGTATGACAAAACTAAAAGAAAAACAAGTTCGTTCCAATTTTTAACAGATTCATAAATAGAATATAAAATTACGATTTACAATCACCTATTTATGTTTCGATTTAATAATAACAATAATTCGATAATATCCTTTTTGTGAAAAATCACCTCAAGGGCGCTGTACAATTTATTATGATTTCGTATTCACTGTCTAAGTTTATTATTTACAAACGGATACAGAAAATATACTTATATGGCAGTTCACTTCCGATAAACACACTTTTATTAGAAAGCTCATGTTTGAAGAAGTTACGGCGTTGCATGCGGAGGATACTATATTTAAAACACTGTTTTTACATTTGCTAACCCCATTACTGTTGATATTAGGATTATGAAGATTTGTGGCAAAAGTTGGAAAATGATATATTGTACCCTTAATTTACCCTTAATCGTACTTAATCTGTACTATCAATGTTAAAAAAAAATATCTTACTAATATTATAAACTCGAAAGTTTGTATGGATGTATGTATGTTTGTTACTCTTTCACGCAAAAACCACTGAATAGACTTTAATGAAACTTTACAATGATATAGCTCATACATCAGAATAACATATAGGCTATAATTTATACCCAAAGTTTGCTATTTTCCATGTATTACAAATAATAATTATTGTTTAATAGAAAATGTCAAAATTTGAGAATGACATTTTGAAAAACAATGATTGTAAAACCAAAATTCTATTTTAGAAAATATTTAAATTAGTGAATTATTTTAAGTACTCACCCTTGAATCGAATCAAGAATTATAGATATTTTAAATAAATAGGTTAAGAATTTTGGTATAAACATAGATGGGACCTACGAAAAGAAAATAGGGTAATCGAAGTACTAATCCTGCGCAGACGAAGTCGCAGGTAGAAGCTAGTATATATATATATATATATATATATATATATATGTATTGGTATTGTCTTTCAATAATTTTTTTTTCTGAATTGTATACCAATATTAAATAATGTTTGTATTTATTTCATAAGTCACTGATTATTGTTTACATATTTAATTAAAACATTATTTTTTTGCATGTAAATACTCCTCCCATAAACACGAGCTCCTAGAGCTCAATTTATGGAATAGTAGAATAATAATGAGTATAACTTTGCATAAAGTAAACACTTGTGGTGTTAAGTTTTTTCTTGTAAATAAAAAAAATAAAAAAGTACATAATCATTTTAAATGATGAAGGTGAAATGTTTTTTACTTTATGGTTTTAGTATGTTTTTCTTTACGTATTTAGTTAAATGATGACGAAAATAAGCTAAGGAATTAAGCGTTCTTTTTGTTTCGACACACTTAATGTAGGTAGGTATATGGTACAAGTCTGTATGTTATCAAACGCCATAGTTTAGCTGCAAAATCCTGTCGGCATGCAGCAATACAACGGGAACCCTCTGAAGGAGGAAGAAGGGAGCCATCTCCCTCTGTCACGAATCACAGAGGACCTGCAGTATTAATATTTCCATTCGAATCCCGGTGTATGGGCGCTTTGTGCCACCCAATCGGCGATTTTCCGTTCCGTTCGGATGGAGCCGAGAACTCGCACTTCTCTTCCGCATTCCTCGGTACACTACACTACTCTGTACTGTGTACTACCTAACCCAGTACCTAAACCTCTCGGATCTCACAGGGTGTTAATACAGAATTAATCCCGATTCCTACAAGCACAAGCTGGATGCGGTCTAGACTCTGGCTCGTCTAGCTTGTTTTTCACTTAGTCGGGTCCCTTCAAACTTTTATATTTAAACAGACCTGTCACTACACAAGTTTGTATATACACACAGCCTCGATGTTGGAATAAACAAGTTTTTTCATCACATTCATCACCAATGAATAATGCTAAAAAAACCAAAGTAATGCATATAAGATCATCTAACGCCAAATTTCAATTCAATCCTAATATTATTTCTCATAATTTTAATTGCATTCATAAAAATATTCCAACTAATTGTAAATGTGAAAGCTTAGAATTAGTTACGGAATATGTGTATCTTGGTGTTACAGTAGATTGATTTTTTAAATGGGACAAACATATTTAAAAAAAAACTGTAAAAGACTCAGATCAATTGCTGGCAGAATGTACACATTAAATTTTTGCCTATCAATTGAAACACTTAAAATAATTTATATGTCACTGGCAGAATCTATTATAAGATATGGATTAACAATATGGGGAAATACTACTATAACAATAATAATAATTTTTTATTGATTTCTTACACAATTACAAGTTTTAATTTATTACATGTAAGAAATAATGTCACATAAATACATGACCAAAAATAGTTTATGAATATGTGTAAAAGAAATTTATAGGAATGTAGCAAATTTAAAGAAAATTGCAGGCAGTGGTGTTGATTTAGTCAATGTGGAGAGACTCTTTCAAGAATAGAAATAATTTCCCTTTTGAATCTCTCCTCACCGACGTCAAATATATCAATCTCGGAGGAGATTTGGTTCAGGAGCAATATACTCCTTCTAATAACCAATATAATCTTCCTTTAATATGACCAATCTGACACAAGTCCAAGTGGTACAAAATGCAATTGCAATTAAAATTATTAGTTGTCCCTAATATTTTTTGTTTGTTGTTTCAGAGTGCCAAAATTTTACCTGTTAAGGCTATATACTATGGCACAAAACAATAATTCAACATATATTTACCCCGCAGCATAAAGAGAAATTAGAACACAAATACAGCACTAGATTCACGCGCAACGACGGGTTAATAGCCGAAATTTAATAATAAGTACGGACAGAGAACGTTGGAATACAACATACCGAAGATATTTAATTTATTACCTGACACCATAAAGCAATGTAATTCTATGAATAAGGTTAAATATATGGTGAAAAATATGCTATCGGAAAAAAAAAATTATATTGTGTATGAAAAATGTATGAAAAAATGTTATCTGTAGATATAAGATGTAAATTATGTATATGTTACTA
This sequence comes from Limnephilus auricula, assembly GCA_951813805.1. Taxonomy (NCBI): domain Eukaryota; kingdom Metazoa; phylum Arthropoda; class Insecta; order Trichoptera; family Limnephilidae; genus Limnephilus; species Limnephilus auricula. The sequence goes on from OX638410.1 coordinate 8,128,740, forward strand.
AATTATAAGCACCTGCTGACAAGCCAATTCAATTGGCTTAGCAGGACTTGTTTGTTGATGTATTTATTATAACTATGCTTTCAATAAAACAAAAAAATAATAAAAAATTCGAATACATTATATTGGAATGTTAATACGTACCTTGTGGTCGATGGAAAATAATGTATCGACTCTGATGCGCATTTTTCGTTATCTGCCCTCCCTAATTTACCATATCAATATTATCAATGCGTATTAAGTTTTTTTAATAGCTTTGACAGGTGGCCACACAACCTGTTGTTTGATGAGTGATAATATGATAACTAATCCAACAACACTTATCCTTCTATTCCTATTCACCTTGCGGTGCACTACGTCCTGATGACGACGTGAAATAATATCGCAGTAATATTGTATTAGCGTGATAAATAATTACATCTTATAGGTAAGTGGATTCGTTATTCTATGGTAAGTGGTATTTATTCCGCAATGATGTCTTGTATACCACTTAACACAATTTATTCCTATTTGGATAATGTACTAGTTCCGCAGTGTAATTTCTTCTTGTAGAATATATTGTCCAAATGTAGGTAGCCGTGTAACATGTCATGTTGATACAGTCGCCGATAATTGCGCTAATAGTGCTACAAAGTCGCCGCTCGCCGAGCCGACTTATTGCGGGCAAATAAAGCTCCATCAATGACAACAGCAGGCTCTATCGGCACAAGTAAAAATACTTTCGTTTGGTGCAATGGCGTAGAGACATTTGATTGCATGGGCAGCCGCCGTGGACTCAGGACTAAATATTGTCACAAAAGTGATCACAAAGTTACATGACGTTAGGAAAATCGATATTATGCATGCATATCAGTACCTGATTCGATAGTTCTCAACTGCCCGTAGTCAATTAGGATATATTGTGAGACTGAATTGGGGTATTAATAATTGGAGTATACCATATTGTAAGACTCAAAACTTACCTATATGAGATTTGGAAGGGCGATGGAAAGACATATAAAGACTTATTTTTTTTAATATTTGCAGGTTAATGAGGAATAGAAAATGTAAATATAACTGCCAAACCCTTAAAAGTACAAATAATTGTAGGTGCATTCAATTCAGTTTCTTTAGGTAATGCATTCTTGTGGTTTTGAAATGTATTCCAGCTCAGTGAAGAGTAACATTGCTATAACATTGATTCAGTTAATGGTTTTCTAACTTGTTTTACGTAATATGGGATGAATGCATTTAGTATGCATGGAAATATTTAATATATTTACATCATAAAGAAGTAACCTAGTCTCGAGGAAGGAGAGTTTCTCTCTTGTCTAGTTTTCTCAGCTTTCCCGGGTCCCAGGGGTGTATCGCCTCGCCACTGCTTCAGCGCGGGCTGTACATTAGTAAACGAAGTCTATCGGATAGGGCAGCCAGCGATTTGTCAGCCCCACACAAGTCACCCGCGTGACGGATACACACAGACAAATTAGCCATTGTGAAGGCAGTTTTCACGACGCGTTCCCTCTGACGTCCGTCAAATTTGTCAGCAAATAAAGAAAGGAAAATCGCTTTGCTGATTCGTGAATGCTTTCTTTCTCTTTGTGCGGTCGTGTTTATACCCAATATTGAAACATTTTACAAAATGCTATGGTCGTATTTTCTCTACACACGGGCTTTTATCCCGTACTTTTTCATATTGCAAATTTTTATTTCTTTTATTTGAAACATGTTTAGTGTTACAATATAATAAAACATAATCTAATATATAAAAATGAATGGTTGATGTTCGTACCTTATGCGCGTCCATACCGTTCATCCGATTGCGATGAGACTTTGGGAATATGATGTGCGCATACCCGGGATGGTTGTAGGATAGTGAGCTCTGGCGTTACGAAATTATTTCCTACAATATTCACACGATTGCGATTAAAATTTCATCCAATTGCTATTTTTTTTTTGAATTTGTAACATACCCGTAAATATATTTCTATATATATACTGGTGAGCTCTGGTATTATGAAATTTGCACAAAAAATGAAATGGGTCACGCGAGTTGTTGGAAAAATAGGTGTTTTTTATGGAGTTAAGCGGCAGTGAAAAAAGGCTGGGGGGAGGGGTATGCGGGAGGGAATTAAGGAGGGGGGCTTCGCGGGAGGGGGACGAGGGAGAGGGGAAGGCGGAGAAGGTGGAAGCGGAATGCGTGAGGGGGGGTTCGCGAGATGGGTATCAGATATCAGAGCAGGAGAGGGGAGGGGGAACGCGGGGAAAGTGAAAAGGGAACGCGGGAGGGGAAGGGGTTCGGGAGGGGAATGGGACGCGGGAGGGGAAGAGGAAGAGGAGGTGGAAGGGGAACGGGGACCAATGGGAAATGACACGAAGGGAGAAACAATTTATTTATTTAAGTGGCATTGAAACGCGTGCTGGGTAATCGGCTAATATAATATAAAATACATCAATCGAACAACTTATTTAAGAGAACAATAAATTATACATTTTTACATCTATTTAAATTTCGAATATTAATACAAAAACTATTAGTAATTTTATAAGAAAATACAGTAAATAAGAAATACAGTAAATAAATAAGAAAATACAAATATTATTACAAATAACTGTAATAATAATACAGTTATTATAAAAAGCAAACACCTGGTCTGAATTAAATAACATGGCAGATACAGATATCAATGAACTAAAATTATGGTTTGATAAAAACCTATTGACTTTAAATTCTAAAAAAACATTTTTTTTACCATTTTTCATTAAAAAACAAGAAACACCCAAAGAAATAAACATAATAATCCACTCTGTAACAAATACAAAAAACCACAAATGCAGTAAATTATGTACAAAAATAGAAAGCAAGACCGATATTAAATATCTTGGCATAACAATAGACCAACGTTTAAAATGGTCCCCACATATAAATATTCTGAACGGCAGACTAAGGAAACTAACATATATATTTAGATGTTTAAGAGATATTTTAAACGAAAAATTACTTAGAACCACATACTTCGCATTCTGTCAATCAATTATGCAATACGGCATTAAAGGATGGGGCGGTACATATAAAAATCAAATACAAACAATTTACATATCACAAACATCAATACTTCCTAATCCAAAATGTAAAAAAAAAATAGGACAATTAATTCATAAATATCTCGGAGTAAAATTCTTTAATTCATTACCAGAAAATATTAGAAACATGAATACCAATTTAAAAAAAATTAAAACTCACCTTAAAAAGCACACTCAAAACCTGAACTAAATCATAACAAATAAATAAAAACTATATAATGACACCCCTCCCCCCCTCCCCCCATACACACAAGCCCTGCTTTTTTATGAGGGTACATCAAACATATATATTATGTAATTAATTAGTGTATAAAATGTATTTGTAATTTATGTATCTTTTTTGATTATTAATAAAAATAAAAAATAAAAGTTATTTGTAATAATATTTGAATCATGACTAATTAATATTACCTCCAAAATATACCAGACGGAATATTTTATTCTACAACAATAACTTCGCTATGAATTCTGTGTTAGAAAGAATACATGGGTTGGGCAATGAACTAACCGATGTCGCAGACATGTTTAATTTAAACTTCGCCACATTTAAAGCCAAATTGTGTAAAATAAAAATGTTTGTAAAATAAATTTAAATTGCCCGGTCAGTGGTTGAGTGGGCACCGCGTTTGGGTCCCACCCAGGCGTTCCGTGTACGATTCCTCGGCTGGCTAAGTCCTCCATCACAACACAAGCAGCATCTTCCGCTTAGTGTGGTGGTAGTAAGAGATTTTGAAATGTTGTTGGGTTATCCGTAACCCGGGAATGTTTGTCTTTCTTTAAAAAAAAAAATTAATGAGAAATCATTTTATTTTATTTCGATTTTCTTTTGTTTCTTTTCTTATCTTTTTTTGTTCGTTTGTTTTTATTATTGTTTTTTTTTAAGTCATCCACGTGGATTTAGCTTTAGATATATTCTTATTAATTTATCACATTGTGTTTATGCTTTTTTTTTTTTTTTAAAGAAAGACAAACATTCCCAGGTTACGAATAACCCAACAACAACTTTATTTATATACTTTGTAATCTTTTTTAAATATATGTTATACTGTTGTTATAAATGAAATTTGTATTCGATATGTAAATATTATAAATTGTACAGCGCCCTTGAGGTGATTTCTCACAAAAACGGCGCTCTACAAATTGTCCAATTATTATTATTATTATAAAAGCCCAATAGGGCGTCAATAAATAAATAAATAATAAACAGGTTAAAAGTAGCATAACCTGGACGCTGGTAACACGTATCCCAGCTCCCAGCCAAGGCCCAGCCCGGGTGCGGGTTCCGGCGCGCTACGCCCTTGTAGCGCCGTCCGGGCCGTGGACAGCTCGGGCCCGTTGTGCACTGGGATAATGGTCTTTGCGGGGATAATCGCATTGATATCAACGTCGGGCTTCATTGTTTCAAATGTTTACTGCGCCGTCATGAAAAGGATATTAATTTTCTGCCGATTGGCGGGGGATGAGCTAGGGATGTGCGGGATTACTCGGCGCTAATCCCGCAGGCCTATCGTGACTGAAAACTGCGGGATTGTCGGCACCGAGTGGTCACCTAACTACCGGGACTCGGAATGTATGGTATCGTAAGCGCTGTGGCTTCGATTCCCGCTTATTTTTTTATTTTATTTCGAAAACCAACAGTTATAATATTTTATAAAGTATAATAAGACACGGGTAAATCATTTAACCAATAATAGGTTTCCACTGAAGTATCTTATTTTTTTAGTGTAAACAAAGAATAATAGTTACATTAGCCTATGGGGATGGGATGGCGGGAGGGAAGGTAAAGGGATGGATCTATTCTGTATAATTAGTAGGGTGTACGTAAGTTATGTAAGTAGTTATAATAAAGTATCGAGAGATTGCCTGTGTGACTTTAAGGAGTGTGGTGCAGAGTTAAAAATGTCAAATTGTGTATAGTATCTATTGAAAGTTTGTGATGCACGATAAATGACAGAGTTTTGCTTAGAATTGGTGTTGCATCGAGGGAGGCTAAAATTTTTGTCTGATCTGGTTCGTTTGTTGGGAACTCGTAGTTGGATTCGTTGTAAGAGTTCCGGGCAATCTACGATGGACCTGGATATTTTCTGTAGAAAGAAGACATCAGCCGAGCTTCTTCGATCTTCCAATGATAAAATATTGAAGTACGCGGCCGAATCTTTGTGATTTAAGTGGGGACGATAGCTACCGAAGTCTAAGTACCGCAGGAAACGATTTTGAACACGTTCCAGATTGTGTACATATGATTTGTACTGCGGGTTCCATACTTGTGAAGCGTGTTCTAATAAGCTGCGGACGTATGCAAAATATAGGATTTTCATAATTTTAATGTTATTGAATTTTTTACATGTTCTGAGAATAAATCCTAACAATTTCGAGGTCTTTGATGTTACTGAGTCGATATGTCACTCCTAAATATTTGACTTCTGTTTTGTTAATTAGTATAGAGCCGTTCAGAGAATATTCATTAATAATGATATTTTTATTTCGTGTTAAGTTCACGACGAAACACTTTTTTACATTAATTTTAAGGTAATGCTGTGAACAATAAACATTAAGGCGATTTAGGTCTTCCTGCATTTTTTGACAGTCAGCAGCATTACATCTGACATGGTAAAAAACCTTCATATCATCTGCATAAAGTAATGTTTTGGAGTGTTTGAAGCATTGGCCTAAATAATTAATGTAAATGTTAAATAGTAATGGTCCCAATAAAGATCCCTGTGGCACACCTGACGGGACGGTTACCCTGTCCGATTTGTATCCACCTACAACAACTTGACTACGGTTTGATACGTAGGATGAGAGCCATCTGAGAAGGTCGCCATGTACCCCGATTTGCAAAAGCTTATATCTGCCATTTCTGAGTGTGCTGTACAAAGTACCGTTTTTGGGAGGGTATATAGTGAATTTTAATATTTAGAACAAAGACTAGTCTCTACGAGTTTAGGAGTCATAGAAACGACTCGTTCTCATGCAGTGTAAAATAGATGAATGATCTTTACACACGAGTTTTTAACTCTTGTAAAGGTAAATATGTTTAGTTTATAATTTGAAATATACATTATCATATTAATTTAAGTACCTACCTTTATGATTGTAATAAATAAATAAAAAATAAAAAATGTTACATAGTTCCTTAGAACATCGTCGATTGAATTTAGGTAAAATAGACACATTACTCATAAGAAATTTTCTGAGATGCGAAAGTTGTTTATTTGGGTATTGACACATTGTTTGCTTAGGTACGTAATATTTTATAAATTCGTAAGTTGTTTATGGTACAAATTTTCCAATAACGTGTTTTAAAGTGCAACATCAGTTAATGAAGCCGGCCTTGCTGGCTACGCTATTCCGCTATTGTTTAGTAAATTGTTAGCCAAGTCCATTTCGGCTCTGCGAGAAAAGCAGAAAGTTTTCTAGTTAGTACCGGCATCCCCGCCTCCATCTGTATTTTCATCTCAATTTATCAATTCTTCTATCTAATGCAGCATTCCGATTCCCCGCAAATCTCTCGCTCGCTATCTGCTTATTTGATCGGCATTATGTTGTGTTCTCTCTTGTTTGAGGCGTATTGGAGTTTGTGCAAAGCCTTTGTGAAATCGACACCCCTCAATATTATTATAATGATCGTGAAACTCGAATTTCATATTTATTTACTTTTCAGCGATACTCACAAGAAGTGTGGTGGCGTGTTATTTCTACAGCGCTACGGAAGTGCTTCCAATTATTACTAACTGTTGCATATCAGATTTCTGTCAGCTCTTTGTGCTACATCCTTGGCTGGAACCAAATCGGTTAACTGTTGTCTGTGGAACGGTGCCTTCATTGTCCAATTAATATTGTTTTCTTATCAACTTAAAATCATAGTTCTCGTGTTAAATTTTCATGCTATAGCTCTTTGAGTTAACATGTTTTTAGGCTAGTTCAGATTAGGAGCTGAAAAGCACTCGGCGGCGGCGTCCAATGACAACTACTAATAACCAAAGTGCAAAAATTGTTTTATTTCAAATCTAATACTAATAACTATTGGCTACTCTTTTTAGAGAACTCGGTTAGAAAAACCACCACCAGGTGGCTTAATTTGGTCTGAATGTGATTTAAATTTTATTTATGGAACTGTTCTGAAATTATGGTCTCATTTACTATAGCTTGGATCATATTTCCGGCGCCGATTTTTTTTACGGAAGAATAAATAACCTCGATTTAGTAATCAAAATTTGTAAGTAAAGATTATATATAATATGATTTGCAAGCCAATTACCAATAACATACAGTGGTTTGATGATAATGACTAATTAATTAAATGGATTAATCACAATGAATAACAAATTGCTACTAGGTACCAAAAATAGAAAATAATTTATGTGAAATGGTACGCAATACACATTATCTATCTATTTATAAAAATAATAAGGTCTATGGCGGGCGAGCGGCTGTGTGGCGAGTGGATTTGATTAGTATGAAAATATTTTATTCAGAGACTGATAGAAATTTGCACACTGACAGGAAGGTCACTGTCTACATTAGATTATTTGTGTAAAGAAAGCCCGGACAACGCCGGGGTCTTCAGCTAGTTATATTTATTACAAATTATTTAAGTACCAGTTTCTCCAAAGTGGGCTTTTAAATTATTAGCATGCTTTTTCCTCCCTCTGCATGTTTCTCTTCTTTACATATTTACAAAGTTAGCTTTCTTCGTCTGGTTTCATTCATCCAAACTAAACCCTCCATTCTGACTTGTCTGCTTGTCTATAAGTATACGGAATCTCTTAATTTGGCGCTCGTTCGTGATTCAGTTCCATCAATCAGCCGGGCTGGGGTCATGTCAGGTCATCTGTGGAGCCAACCCTCCCAACCAACTTTCCCAACCCATCCATCGCGGGATTATGGTCACATATTTTATATATAACATACGGATGTGATTCAATTACGATGTAGAATCTCACCTCTGACACCGCCGCACATTTCCTGCTCTACGGATAGCCCCATTTTGGCGTAATCCTATCTCACAAGACCTCAAGCTGTTATTCTACAATTTTAAGACCAAAATTGGTATTTGAAGAGCAAATTCAGAGCGTTTAATATTAATTAAACTGCTCCTTTCTTTCATTAAGTGGCCGATTGAATCTTGAACGATTTTATGATTTTCCACCGCTTGTAAAATGATAACCTGTGTATTGAATTTATTTTATTCTTTTCATAAGCAATTTTAGGCAGTTTCCAAAACATTTTTTTATTTGATTTTTGATTGCGGCTGGTAATTTTTTTTATAAAATCCTATTACAGTCTATGTTTTCTTAAAATAATAGGTTATTAATAAGAAATTTTAGGTTCATTAACTCAACGGTTATACCTAGTAATGTAAAAATGATTAGGGATATTTCAACGACGGTTTTTATTGTTGACTCCAATTTCAAAAAAACTATTTCCCGCTTAAAATAATCAGCGAAATACGGATGTAGCTTTCTATTTTACCCGGCATTTAATGGATATCTCGTAATTATTCAACATGGTCATACCAATTATGTGATCTAATCGTAGAAGAAAAAAATAAATATATAGTTTTAGCGTTACAAATTCTGAACACGGATGGTTTACCCTGATTGTGACTTAGAGAGCTTTAGACAGTGTTGTAACGGAACTTGTATACGTCAAAAGAAAATGCAATGAGCATTACCACGAATGGGTTCATGTTGATCCATATCATAATCGTGTAAAGGTGTTCTTGCAACTAGACTGCACTTATTACTAATTCTTGTTACTCAACTGCAATGCATCAATAGACAATACATATTTTTATACATACCTAGCATGTAATAAAAGAACATAAAAAATACGACGCAATCATTTCAGGTTTACCTTCGCAACTACTCCCCTGTTAGAAAACCATTATATCAATGTTTTCCAATTTATTTTGGTTTGTATAATATGTACTCTCAATTTTAATAATGTTATTAGGTATATTCATTCCATTAAACAAATGGATTCCCCTTTCTCGTAAAGAGTCGTAAAATACCTATGACTTTTCAAATAACGATTTGGAATAAAATTATGTTCATTTCTTTTAAAAAGTGTTCACCTCATTACGTTTAATTGGTTATATTTGTCTGGGGCCGTTCCTCTTGGGAGGTGGCGCGTGCGATATGATTTCACAAAAGTAGTTTCCGCCTACCGCCTCTTTGGTCTGTAGTACTGATACTCATTATATTCTTATTCCATAACCGCACACATCATAACATTGTGTAACTTATTTTACGTAGCGGGTTAATTATTAAACGCTGGCGTTCTTACAAAACATAATTTACTCTATCTGCTTATATTTCATCCTACCGTGGCAATTGAACTGAGGGGACAAAACAACTGAAATATGTTTTCATGTACCTACTTAATTAATCATTTGTCTGTTAGTCTTTATATTTATATTATAATAGTCTTTGTTGGTAATGCGTAATTCAATTTGGGTATGGGTACTACCGCCCTGGGAATCATTTATTGAAAAATTAATTAATACCTCTCACACCAAGTCGTTCGCTGCGTTTAGTAACTAGCAGGGATGCCTGGGTTCATGGGGTGAGGACTTGGCCGGATCGGGAGAGACGGGTTGAGGGAGGTCATTTGGCCTCTCCACTTTCACAGTATGGGAGTGATGGATTCATACGTCCGTCCCTCCAGGACACTTATCCTTCCGAGAACTTCCTCTCCTTCCTTTCCCTTAAACGACACTCCACAGAGCATCCCCAAAGATGCCGTAGGCCTTGAGGAAAATTATTATCTTCGGGGTCTCTTGTTGAGTTATTGTAAAAAAAATGCGCTTCAATAATCTAAGCTACATCAAAAAATTAAGACGATTTTGAAATCATTATTTTTTTATATTCCAACGACGTATGGCTAATCGCTTTGTTATACTGTCACAACTTTGTGATAAAAAGGTTTATTTTTTATGTAATTTAAAACTTAATTTTTTTTTGGCGTCAAATTTGTCAATTGTTATAATATTCATAATACATAATTAGTTTCTTCCGTTTAGGAAAGACATATTTTGGCGGGGCACGATACTAAAGCATCACCATGAAAAAAAAATCGGATTTTATGTGTAAACTTTTATTGCATTGTTTGTACTGGCGAGAAAGCGTGTCGGAGTTAATGCTTTTGGTTATGGAATTATTCATATTAAAATACTATTTCCTCATCGAAAGGTCCGTTTCTTGTTGGTGTGAAAATTAGAAACCATTTTCGATGTACGTTTTTGAAAATATGTATGGCGCGGCCATTTGTTGCTTTTGAGTGATTGATTTATTTAAAAATCACGATTATACCTAAAGGATGCACTGCAATTTGCGCACGTAGAGCTAGGTTTTAGAAATTTTTTACTCATTTTGTTATTGAAAATTCCAAAGTAAAAAGATTGATGTTGTAGAAGTCTGTCAATTATTTCAAATATAATTTTTAATATTATTTTTTGTTTTGAGATATTTACAAAATAGTACCCGGCTTCTTGGGTTTAATTGTCATTTCCATGTGAATAACGTCTGTTTTGCCTTTACAACGTCAAACCTACTATCTAAATATTTGGATGACCAAGTAGTAGTGGTAGGTATAACCAGTATTCTTTGCATTTTTAGTAAAAAAATCGAATAATTTTCTACATAGAAAAATTGTTTTTTATATTATAATTGATCTGAACTGTTAGCTTGTGAAAATGGACTCCTAAAATATAAAATTCACTGGCGAACGTGCTTCTCGTGGATATCAAATAGTCACGTGGCATTTACCTGCCCAGCAAATATGAATTTAGAAAATGACTTGAGATGGAGAATATATATATTTCAATAGTTAGTTTCATATTTACGAGGCACGCCTGAGGCCCTAGCACACTTGCTTGATAACGATCGATAGGATAACTAACGGTAACTTCTCATCGTTCCCTAGCATGACATCAATGGTTGTTTGTACGTTAGCGATGTGCAGTTGTCCTAGGGAACGATGAGAAGTTACTGATAGGTATCCTATCGATCTTTATCGAGCGAGTGTGCTAGGGCCCCAGATCCCTGGTCTCGGCTGCATTACGTTCCTCAAGGCCGGTGGTAGCATCAGCCCGCCAGAGGTTGTCCTTTGAGGTTGAAGAGCAGGTATAGGTATCCACGGAGAGAGGGAGTGCGGCTCCTATCGCGCGATCTCACCAGACGTTTTTACCTTGTTTCTTAATTAACTGCCCTGCCGCTATCGACCCACTTCGCTAGCCACATTGTGTCTGCCGGGAAATATGGCCTTAGGCGGTCATTGGGGCTTTTACGCAATATTTTTCCGCTTTTCTACTTTTCTACTGAGGGAGGTTGAAGGTGTGGAGACGCATTCATTTAAAGAAACGTCGGTAAACTAAGCCGTGTACGCCGCCTAAGAATCCCGCTGCCTGAACCACGATTCTATGGTATTCTTAATCGTGTTATATACTGAATCTGGAGGTAATGTGTTGTGAAAGTTGGTACATAATTGTAGGTACATGGTGCATGACTATACGGACCTAGTTAATAAACACAAAATAATAATAGAGTAGTACCTTCAGATAATTTGAAAAAGTGAGCCCATAGTTTAGTATTAATGAATCTGAGCTCCTGAACATGTATTTGCGTTTGTTCTGCCAATGAAACCATTTTAAGGATGTTGTCCTTCCCGGTGAGTATAATTACATTGAACATTGCCGGCTAGAGACTGGAATCCTTACCCTTACCTTGCCGGGCAGTAAGCAGTGAGCAGTGAGCACATCCTCCGCCCTGATACGCCTTCTACTAATACTATTAGGGTGACGCACGTCAATCTCGCAGGTCGCGGCACGGATCTATTTAGTTAATTAAAGTCCTCGTGTGAGATATTATGTGATAGAGCACTCCCACCATCTGTGACACTTGACTTGTTGTTTGCCCCACAGCCTTTATCGTAACTTGGCTAATATCCGTCAGATAACGCGAATCCTGCAAGGTTTTTTTTCATATGATTTGGAGTAATGGATTGCAGATATTATTATATACATCAGGTTACTTCTGCCTACATCTATATATCAATTTGTTTTTCAGACAAAGTAACATTGTTTCATTTATTTAAAATGGATAACCAAAAAGTTAGAGCTACATTCAAAACTTCAGACCACTTATAAACATCGGAATTAGTTTTGTACTATGGCTAAATGTAATAATTGTAGGGTTTGTGAAGCTGAAAGTGTTAATATCATATTATATTGAGATACTAGGGGCAGTGGTTGTGTGTTTGGCATGGCGTTTGGGTCGTGGCATGGTTGTGTGTTGTGGCATGGCGTTTGGGTCCCGCCCAGGCGTTCCGTGTTCGATTCCTCGGCTGGCTAAGTCCTCCATCACAACATAAGCAACATCTTCCGCTTAGTGTGGTGGTAGTAGGAGATTTTCAAATGTTGTTGGGTTATTCGTAACCCGGGAATGTTTGTCTTTCTTTTTAAATAAAAAAAAAATTTTCTGAGGTACTAAATTTCCATTGGAGGTGCTAGGGCAAAATATTCTATTAATCAATTAATCGAATAGAACAAAAGGCTGCCCAACATTTTTAACAGTCGGGTCAAATTGACGCGGCGAAATCCCAGGCGGGCCCTGATAAGTTATCCTGGGGGGGGGTATGAAGTATTTGGTTTTTGTCATTTTATTGAATTCCGCCAGGAAGTCCGTCTTCCTGTAGTTTTTGTTACACACAAAATTGTAAGTTATAGTTGTAATTGATTATTTAGAGACTGATTATTTTAGTGAAACTAACTGTAAAAGGAATTACAAAAGTTGGCGGGATTTTTTAAAGTTGCTCACGCGGGCCATTTATAATTCGTTCGCGGGCCACATTGTGGGAGAAATACGGGATTAGGTACCTACTGCGAAATCGTAAATTTTCGAGAATGTTTGAGCACTTTAGAATCAACAACTCTAATGCTGCGTATAAACATGAGGAATAAGCGCAAACCGTACTACGAATTATGTGAAAGGAGGGAAGCAACCGCGAACGAGACGAAACGCCGCTTGCAGTTGCTTCATTCCTTTCCCATCATTCTCATCGCTCAGCTCGCGTTTTTTTGTCATGTATATACCTATGCATCCTAAGGCATCCATTACCCGGAAATTTGGCGGCAGACACTACAAATTTCTCCATCCGATCCTGAAAAATTCTTCGGAAAATTCTTTAAGAGGCTAGACTTTGCACCACACGCGGAACGTTTACGTATTTCATTGTCTGTAATTCTGTCCCACTCTAAATAAGATAACCCACACTTACGATGCATGCGAATGCGAAACGTGTGAACGGGACAACTGTCGTAAACTACAATTTTTTTAACATTTTTAACATTTTTTAACATTTTTCTACACCCAAAATTTCACGAAATCGTAATGTAAAAACAAAAATATGTTCTCGAAAGAAGAAGCTATGTCTATGGGCGTTTTTTTTGTATGGGCCGTAAAGCGAAGTCTATCTTCTTAAGGGAAGAAGTGGCATAGATCAATCTTGTCTAGAAGCCTTCACATATCTGGAGAAAAATATGCAACTATAAAATTTTTTAACAAAAATAAAATACCCATAAATTTATTATAATTAATACAAATAAAATAATTTTCTGGTTATAGGTAAATAATCGCTTGTCTGAACTATCAGTTCCGATTTTGAAAATGAAACTTTAATTCAAAATAAGTTCTGAAGTTCATGGAACTTAATATTTTCGGTTTTAATGTGGTATTTCTGTGTACTTTCGCATTATTAATATATTTTCCCGTGTAATTAGAGATTATTTTTATTTTGAATTTTAGGTATAGGTACCTACATATTACTTGTAAAACGAGTTTGCTTAACTGTCAAGAAGTTCATGTTGTGCTTTATTTAGTTGTGGGTTTGCAGTTTTTGCATTTATTTTTGCATAGATTGGCAAGAAGTAAAGAAAAGTCACCGTGGACGTCATCCATGCAAAGTGACCGGGACCGAAACGAGAAAAATAGCATATAATGTCGTTTAATTTATGCAAGAGAAATCCAATCAATTTCGAAATGAGTTCCGTCTTATTTTATAAAGCGTCGAAATGAAACAATAATAATTTAATTCTATTCACGATTACAGCGTGACGCAAAGTTTCCCCTTTTCTCCCAATCACCAACATTCCCAGTAGTCCAATTTCTCAGGCAACTTTCACTAGTTTTTACTCCAGTTTTGCTCCATTGACCATTAATGTAAACCACGCATCGAAGAACGCGGCTATTTTCCGTTCAATTCCTTTTTAGTCGTAATATCCAGCATAACAATTAAAATGTTTGGCCTAAATAATACAAATTTGTTAGAAATCCGTCAATTTCTACTGTCTAGCAGTTTATTCATTATCGACCTTCGGCGTATTATTCGCGTCGTTATCGTATTGTGCAAATTCATTATATCTCATGCATTATGCGCCTTTTTCTGCTATTTTTTTTTCTTGTGTGTTTGGTGGGCTCGGTTCATACAAATATTAACAGATCGCTGTCAAAAGAACTAACTAACGTTGTAGTACAATATATTTCATCCACTTAAAATTGTATTTTTACGAAAGCATTCTCCAGTTACTTAATGCAACAAATTTGAAATCGAAACATAAAATCAACTAAAATATGGTTCCAAATTGAGGTGGTTCTCGCAGATAGCCAGCGGTATTAGACGAGGCGGTGTCGTCATAATATGTCCACAGTCGATAGCATGATAGAAGCTTTCAGACAAATTGCTATCTGTTTTCAATAACCCTTATCAAAGTGATTTCTTATTACACTATGAAAGCGTAATATATTTAATTAGATTTTTCGGTAATACCCTCAGAAGATAAAATAATATTTCATTCGAACGCATACCTAGTACGTTACTTCTGATTAATATATTATTATTATTATGTGTATCGGGGCACTTTCCCACTAGAGAGGTTTTGATTAATACGTAATAAAAAAAAATAAAGGAAGTTAATTTATTGCAATATTCTAAATCCCCATTCTACATATTTATGTTCGTGCTGTAATTAATACTGATTACAATTTTTTCAGTAGTTTGTTATTATTATTAATAATAATAATTGGATAATTTGAAAAATCACATGGTGAATTGAAATAAATTAGTTTCGTGTACGTTATAACGGAAGATGTTTTTACATTATTCCCCGATTATTAATGCGGGATTTAATAATATTTACAAGGTTTTTTTGGAATTGAACATGGTGACTGTAAAAACATTTTCAGTATTTTTATAAGATTTTTAGTCTTTATTATGGTCATGCTTCTCTCCTCTCCTCCGCCTAAACGGGCCCTGTGCTTGTAAATATTTGATTTGGGTTCTCTAATTACTTTTTTGATCGTGGTTATATACACCGCGCCGTTTGGCGGGCAATAACTCACCCTGGCTAGCGCCGGAACCAAATTTATCCCCCTCATGTCGGACACTCCCTTGTAAACAAAACTACCCGCTAACTGGATATCGAAATCTTGGCCTCCCTGTGGATTGTACCAATTTAAGTAATAAACGGTCTAACGTACGTACGTTTACTGTTCAATATCTCTTCGGGTGTTTCGGAACCTCTGGGTAACAAAAGCATGGTTTATACTATATTTCTATAAACTACTGTCCATAGGTCAGGAGTTCGATTTCCACCTTAAAATTGCATTGTTATTATGACAATCATCTTTTCTGCTTTGAAAATATCTACATTGTTATGCATTTTTGAATTAATTTTTTCTAGTCATCAATTTACCAACTTTTAGTATTATCTGGCGAGTGTGGGTACTTCAAGGAAATTAAATTGTACACGATAGATGCATTCAGTTGGTTCCCACATAATTATATTATTTGAGAATACAAACAAATAGGAGTAAAACATCGTAGAAAATCTGGGAGAGCGAGGAAGCTGGAGCTGCAAGAAACCTTGTAAACTGGCCTTCATTTTCTCATAAATTAGTAAAGGCTTGTGTGGCCAAGTAACTCCAGGAATAAGCTAAGCACAAATAAATAATTGGTGTTTTTCCATGTCTTCTTTAGGTAATAAAGAAAACGTATGCTACCCCTGTAACGCAATAAATGCCCGTCCGTGTCTCCCCCCGCCCTTTGGGTTAATTGTAATTGAGTGCCCGCTATAGGACAGATCGTCCGATAATTGACCGATTACGAACTAACCCTTGTTCTCGCTAAACGTTGCAGCCTCTTTTTATTGCTTCTTGCGGCGATTTGCTCGCGACGGCTTTTGGTAACTTTAAATCGGGCACACAGTGAACTTGTAACGTTGCTTTTCAATCGTTTGTTTTTGATTGACAAAAATCTGAATAACTAACTAGTCAAATTTCTTAGAGTATTTATAATTAGCTGACAATTCCAAGATGTATTCGTTATTTTACTACGCAGAACCAAGTGGAATGTTTTTGTCGGCTTCTCTTTAAATCATCAGATTATGCTTTTATAGAGCTTATAGCTTTTCTTATGTCACTTTGCATATCATCCCCCTCGCACACTGACTGAATACACGTATCAAAGGAAGGCTCCGACCGTGAAGATCTCCGCGGCAGGGTAGTCCTAGACGGGGTGGTTGGAAGTTGGTGGCTGGTGGCTACTTTCTACTGGCGAGTGAGTATGGCGTAGCGCGTACCCAATAAGCCAGAAAGCCGCTACCGCCCGCGCCCGGGCGCCGGCGCTCCATTAGGCGAATTAAGTTGAATGTTTATACATGTGCTGTATAAAAGAATAATACGGCCCGCTGTAGATATCACTTGTAGGACCAATTATGATAATTCCCGCGGGCCATAATGGCGTAGCGGCACTTTACGTGCTGGCTATCGATTCGGCTCCTAGACCGCTTCTTTGTTTCACACCACGGTGTATTAAAACCACTGTACTGTACCCGTGTCGATGCCAACAACCTGCATAATAGATTCATACATGTTTAAACGTTTCTGGAGTGAATTAATGCTATAATTCCGCTTTAATGTGTAAGCCTCCGCCAACTTCCCCATACAATCAATGTATTATGTACTTCGAGCCGCGTTACGTTACGCTAACTATGTTTTGTTTTAATCTACTCTTTAATGGCTATTTCAATGTTTAAAGTCGTGTTTTCTTTATTTGTTACAGGTAAAAACCCCACGCTTCTCTTCTACAAATGGTCGAGCGTTTCATTGACCACCGTGATAAATGTAAGCTATTTTTCGTTTCAATTGAATTCTTTCCACCATTGTTTCCGCGAATCCATTCCAATATTTCATTCAACGCGACTTTATGAAACTGTTGAGGGAGTTTGCTTATTGATGATGATTCGTATGTTTTGTCAATGCGGGTGTAAATATGAATAGTTCGGAAAACTTTATTTTATTTGTATTACGGTTTAAATTCACACTCTTTATTTCCTTTCACAGTCTACTGTTTGTGAAATGTTTTATGAACGTTCGTTTCACCAGTTGAGTTTGTTTTAAATAAATATTCAGATATAAACCGTTCCCCGAATTTGTAGTTACTATAGGTGATAATATCTAAAACGAGGGACATTGGACAGACACGAATCGCGTCTTTGATTGAGCACCGCGCAATGCTAATTTAATTAGCAAATTGTTTGGTTACCCCAACAGCCCCAACCCTTGCGGGGCGCACCCGCCCTAATGCGGCGCTATCAGGCACGGAGGGCGCGGCGCGGTGAGTCAGCGACCGCACCTCGCTCCTCGCGACCTCTACTGCGGCTGCGGACTCTATCATAGTCCAGTCATAGTCAGTCAGTCAACCCCCGAGAACCTCGAGAATCCCGACAACCGGGGAAGGGCTGGGCTGGGCTGGGCCCGGCCGGGTCCCGCAATACACACCCAATTCGTTAGGCCATTACGCGACGGGTTGGTTCTTGCGTTTCTTTGGGGTGAGCAGTGATTGCCCAAGCTTTGTATATTTGAACATAAGGGTCAATTATTGTCAACCCGAGTGTTGCAATGTCGAGAGTTTTACTGTTTGCATTCTGGTCTGTCTTCTCATTTGCAGAAGTTTGTAAAAGACAAATAGTGTGCAAGCGTCTAAATAAAAACTTATTTCATTTAGACTTGTCTCTATTATAAAACGATATTTCTCTTCATTATTCCTCTTTGTTGACCCAAATTGTACAGAATTTCATCGATGTTAGTCGTTAACCTTTCCACATTTACGTATAACAAATAACATCGAATGAGCAGTCTTTAACCTAATTAAAATGAGCTTGTAAAGTGTATCCCCGCTGTAGGTGCTGGCTTGCTTGCTACACACTAGGAATGACAGTTCCCATCCCCGACTGAAGGTAAAGCGGGGTGGCTTGCGGCTTGTGGCGTTTGGGCTTGGCTCGCGCCTCCCCGCGACTCGCGAGTCAGGCGATGTGGCGTGACGCTGTCAATATCCACCGGCGCTATCAGTTACAAAGGAAGATCTCCACAACATTGCGCATTTATTAACAGACAAAAGATCACGGAATGTTATACTTCTTCGGGTGAAAATTGAACCCCCCTCCCCAAACACCTACAGATTCGTATTTTCTTTGTCATGTAGTAGAACCGCGAAAAGTCGTTTTTTTTACCACACTCCAATCCCGAAACCTTAAAGCTACGATACGAAAATGACATAGCATTTTCACGGCCAATAGAATACTCTTTCTTATTGCTTTATTTCTGAATTGAGTCGCTCGGCGCCAAGTCATTCTGCTATAAATTTACTTTTTAGTGTGGAGTACAATAAATTATTATTGTTGAATCAGTCTCAGATGTTCTCGTATGTATTGTCTAGTTTTATTTTTATACAACAATATGTATAATATTATAAAGTCACTTCGCCGAAATTCACGCTTAACAACATCATGGTGCTTTTCGTTAGTCGTTTTGTTTACCATTTGAATGTTGTATGCCTCCGTGGTCGACGGGTAAGTCTCTCGACTAGCAATCGACTAGAGGGTTCAAATACCGGCGTGTACAAGTAAAATGTATTTAATGGTGTTGTATTTAAATTAAATTTAAAATTTTAAAAATGTATTTAACAATTTAATCATTTAAAAATAATATAAGGTATATTTGCGGCACGTTCCAGAGTGGAAGATATTATCAGTATCGGCCTAGTGTAATACCACCATTCAGAATTGAAACTTTGCTTGAAATGGCTTTAGCCGTGTTTGGTGACCAGATATGAATAGTCGGATATTTCCCCCACCTTCCTCTTCCTCGTCTCCTTCCCCTCCACACTACCTTTAGCCTCACAAAATACTCGAAGGCCATAGTCTCGCTGGCTCCAGGCGGTTGGGAGTATTCACGTAAAAATTAACTTTTTATTTTTTTGAAAGATGTATTAAACCAGCAATGAATATTAAAAGCCCTTATGGTTAAAAGTTTGAGCACTAGTAGCCCCATCTATCTATCAAGTAGGGCCGTAGCGTGATGTCCCCGACCCCCGGGTGGTGATGGTTGGTGGTGGGCGAGGCGCACCCCGGGACCGGGTGGCTTTAGTGTTATTGTCAGAAGGCGCGGCTATCCTCCGCGTGTCCGGCCACGGCCTGGCTGCCTGCCTCCTGCCTCCTGCCTCTGCTTTCTGCCTCTAATGGGCCGCTCCTCGCGACTAGCCAAATGAAAATAGACATCACAAAGGAAGGAGGGATGGGCCGCGACCACTTCTTTTTTCACTCATTTATTAAACTACTTTGCCTTGATTTCTTCAATATTGGGTGTTAAGTCGCTGCGGCTCATACAAATGTTTCTGTTGTTGGACATGTTTTTTCATGATTATTTTCTTTTCAATTTGATATGACGGCTGCATAATGTGCCGGATAATTTGATTACGTTGCGTGTTCCCGCCGATTGCAGCAAAGCCGTGTGCGGCTTATTAACCTATTTTAATCACTTATTTGACACTTTTTGCTTGCAACACTGACTATTCACACGATAATCTGTCAGATTCGCAATGCAAATTTATTATGTGAATATTTGTAAAGGGGACTTTAACCATTGTATTTGTTTTCGATGTATGCAAAGAGCGCGAAATAAACTTTATATTACTAACATATTTTAAATTAACAAAGACTCATTTCCATTCGAAATTGTAGTTTTTACCAGGGCGATATTTTGTTTATGTTTCACTCTCGTTTCGTGTAATATTGCAGTGGTATTATTTAGTTTGGAGGGTAGCATTAATGCCGCAGCAAATAAACAAAACGCTGTACATAATTTATTTGGTAAGTCTCGCCATCATTATTAGAGTGCGACCCACGCGGCCTTCCCTAAATGATGTCGCCGAGCTTTATTTACCCGGGCGCGTCCTTCGTACCCCGTCCGCCCATCCGCCTATCCACCTATCCACCTATCCACCCTGCCGCGGCGGAACCTTTTAACATATTGATGTTCGAGCGAGCCCGCAGTGCCCTCGCCATGTTGTACATTTACCTGTACTGTACCTGTACTCTTTACATCGGACATTTTATGCGTGTCGCTGTCGCGCAATATAGGTGCAGATGTCTCAATGCTTCCGGACATTTTCCACCTCCACCCTAGGGCAAAATACGTGGGTATTCGAAGATAATCTATATAACTGCGGACACATTTTATACTTATTCTACCTTCTACTACTACTACTCTTTAGGACAATATATGTATTATTGTCCTACATTCGAATAATTCATAAAATTTATATTTTCTAGTTTGTCCGTAGAAATCAAGTGGAATAAACAAGCAAAAAATACCTTCATTGACAGACCTCCATATTGATCATACATAGTATGCAAATTAATTTTTCCATCAATTTGACTCAAAAATATGACAGAGTAAATCTATCTTCTCACACTTATAAGTTCCCGTAGAGACTTTTCCTAAAATTTCTACATCCCGAGAGGTCTTTCATTTTCACAATATTCTTTCAATTTGCCTGAAACCTGAAAACGTAATAGGGAAGTTGAGTGAAAAATATTTTGACTTATAAAAAATATATTCGTGTAGATGACATGCAAACTTAAATACAGCTTTTTTTTTTTTTTAATTTCGATTTATAATTAAATTATTTCTACAAGTTTGAATTTTATTAAAGCCCGCGAAAAGGGCCGGTAAGAAACGGGAGAGTGTGTGACGTTATCTCACGTCATCCGGACCCTTGTTTTTGTGAAAAATAAGGGAAAATATTTAAATATTTACAAAACCGGGACATTTTCGAAATTTCGGTAAATGAATTGATTAGTACTAGTTAACATCTAACTACTACAACTTTTTAAATTTAATTTTTTCGTCCATTTTATGCGTGACCCGGTTTAGTAAATATTTTACCTTATATTTAACACAATCAAGGACCGGATGACGTCACGAACTCTCCCTTCTTAGCCGCCGTTTTCGCGGGCTTAATATTAAAATTCAAACTTGTAAAATTAAGTTAATTATGAAAACTAACTTTAAAAAAAAAAATACTAGTATTTAAGTTTGCATGTAAACATTGATAAAAAAATTTAAAAAAGGACTCAAATTCCTTATTATCGGAGTGAAGACACTTGATATTTTTTAAAAAAGAGATCATTGTATGATTGAAGGAAGGTTTTATTTATATTTTCATAAAAACTTGGTCGGTTTTAAAAGTTTACTAATTTGGTTAGCCTCGCTCTCAGCTCTCACCATTGCGCCCTGCGCCCCGCGCCCCGCCACCTTTTGCAAACATTCTTGTCCTACATAATGTGATGAATATTGTAGGTTAGTTACTTTGGTAACTTGTACCTAATAGGCGATCCATCATATCTGTAGATAATGATCTAATGCTAATGTAATGTAATGTATTGGGAGAATGTCACGGAGCCGCTGACATTAAGCAAGTTAGCCTTAATCCTCTTTGTCTTTACGGTATTTTAATAACCTCATCTAAATACTGGACAAGTCTTTCTCCGATACAAACTGAAGGTACTCTCCGAGCAATCCTCATAATTAAATCCATTCAATTTATAGTCACTCGACTTTTTTAATATCCGTCGCCTCTTCCCGTTATACCCTATCGGGGACATTTTTATGACTTAGCTCCGCGTTAAATATTGAATCAAGATGGTACGATGTGATTAGAACCCCTTGAGCGCGTTCAAATCTCTCTTTAGTTTTGGAAATTATATCGTAAATCGGGATTACGTCTATTTAGCGCAATCTCGGAAAATTTCATCAGCTCGTGTTGCGTTCCTTCACTCTGTGCTAAACTCAAACACAACTAACTTCTTTTCAACTTCATGTTCTTCTGGATATTTATTTTCTCGTTGAATTTGTTGGAAAAACATAATCGTGCCTTCACCGGACCTTTATAAAATCAAAATATAAACATGGCATACAAAGTATCACAAGTTTTTCGAATTATTAATAAAATAGGTAATTCCCTTTTTTAAATTATTTACCAACAGTATTTTTTATTCTTGTTTTTCTTTTATATTGATACGTTAAAGGCACGGTTGTCTCTTTAACTTGTTTCGAAATTATAATAAAGTGGCTATGTAATTAATGTGTGTGGTGGGTATTAAATATATTTCAATTAAGCTTCTACCGTAAACTAACCGACTAAAAATCCCTTTCCCCTTAATTGATGCATTTACAAAATAATAAATAAGCAATCTTGTGAAATTCGTGTTACTATTTCTGGTAGAAAAAAATTATTTCTCATTTTCCCAAAATAAATGATTTTTGTGTGTCGCAGTCGGCATTTGGCACCTCCTAAATTTTTTGTAAAATAAATATAGGAAGTTCCTCTGTGCTCCAAATAAACACGAAAACTTCATCAATATCATATCACCCCCGTAATGGACGATAAAAGTGTGTAAAGGTTGGGCGACATTCGCGTCTTGTCTCGCTTCCGTCGCGATAATGCGCCGCGTCACATTTCACCCTAACATTTAAATCGGCGTTAACATTTTCCTTCGTACGGAACATTTCCCGACCTGGCGGGGTGACCTATTTCTGCCAACCAACCCTTTATGCCGTGGCATTTACATCATGATGCTCTCACCTTCCGCGTTTTTATTTTACTAGTATTCTCACATAATAATTTCACGTCGCCCTAACTTAAGAGGCTAGACTTTGAACGACACGCGGAACACCCGCGACTGTCATTCTGTCCCGCTCACAATTAGCTCACGAACACTTACAATACATGCGAATGCAAAATGTGCGAATGTGACAACGATCAAATTTACCTACAGAAATCGCTCGAAAAGGGGTTTATGGAGAATACACTTTTCTACACCGAAACTTTAACGAAATTGAAATTTTAAAAAAAATATATTTTTTAGAAAGAAGAAGCTACGTCGGTAGCTTTTTATAATTTTATAATTCTTTATGAGAGTTGAGTTAGCAGCACTTTTTCCTTAAATAATATTTTTTGATAAATCGTACATGTTTGACAGTGAATGTTTACGTTAATACGAAACGCATCGAAAATTCGAAAACATACCGACATAGTTTTCACCCTCTAGAAGGCAGTATAAAAAAATATATTCATTTTGTGCAATTTTCGATGTAGAAAAGTGTTTTTTCCCGGGCGTCCTTTTTGTATGGGCCGAAAAGCGAAGTCTATCGTCTTAATGGCTGTGTCGGAATTAATGATTTTACGTCTTTATTTGCGTGTGAACTTTGAAAGCTCTCCGGACCAACTTGTGGTCTCTACGCAATGTCTGCATCTGCCATCTAATAATAATATGTAATACTATTTGTTTAATTAGAAAAACAGCAGCTATTAGGGTAGTTGGTTCCCTGTACCTGCGTACGGGAGAGAGTAGTAGGTAGCGCGCTGTGAGTGCGGAATAATAGATAGTATAACGGCGTAATTCTCCCACACGACCCTCTCCCAGGAGTGTATAAACGTGAGTAGGTACCTAAACGTAATCCGCTTTATAGAGCAATCTGCCGTAAAACGTCATTTACGCCGTGCCGCGCTTTTCCCTCCTGACTGATGTCCTTTATTCTATCACCAGGACATTCCGCATACCGCGCGTATTTCCTTCCTCGCTTCCTTTCGCATTCCAACCATCAGACAAACAAACAAACAAACAACCAACCAACCAACCAACCAACCTTTCTTCTATTTATATCTTCGTGCTGTTTTTTTACTGACAATTTGCCGTTCTTTAATGTTTCGAAAATAAATGGGTGCTTTCGAATATCACTAATTAATATTTTTTGTTTTTATGTGTCAAATGCCTTTAAAATAATAGATTAGCGAGTGATTAAACTGACATAATAAACAATTTGGTGAGCAATAAATACTTATGTAGCTGCTAACTTCAACAGTTCCCATTATTATCTACATTATAATGATATTATTCCTCAGTTGTATTTGTAACTCTTTTAATTTTAATTTAATTGTAAATCTTAGTTGTTAATTAAATTACTATGTTCAAGTCATCAGTCTTGTATTTGGCAATAACAATTGTTATAGTTTGAAGTAGATGATCACTTTAACTTGACAATCCAAATGGTGAATTTCTCATTACGAAAAATCCAGTTAGGAATATAAAACTGTCGAATCATTGACGTTAAAGCTTTAAATAATACTACCTATTACCTATAATCATTTATTCGTGAGCGATTGTACAAGTCACAAACTAACTTCAACGTCTGGAATCTGGAAGTGATTTAAAACGACTTAACCTATTTTTATCCTGAATAACAGACAGAAGCGAAGTCAATCGAGGGCTCACTGAGAATTTCTGCTGTTAGCTTTTCAATAAAACTGTCCATGAAAGTGCATTTGAATGTAAAGCTATTAGGTTTCTTTATTTATCGTAAAATGTGATTCCTGATCATTAGATGGCTTTGACAAGCTGAAACCGGTTAAGGTCATTAAATTAAAAGTGGAAAAAGTTTTAAATTTGTTTTATTATACTATCATTAAACCTACGTACTACTATGTAAAATTATAATTTCGTCATTCTCTATTAATTATTTATTTAATGTCAACTGTATTCATAAACAACGAATAATAATATTGCATGTCACATTTATATTATTATTATATGCACTTTCTGACGATTTATATACGTTATTATTATTATATTTTTCAATTTAGGTGGCAGGTATAGGTACCACTGCCCCGGGATCCATTTATTGGATAACCAACTCCTCTGACATAGGTCGCCCCCAAGTGATACGATACATAACGTACATGTTTGGTGACTTAGCAGGAGTGCCCGGGTACGCGGCGGATGAGGTTTGTCGATATCTTGGTGGCGGATGCTTTTACCCACCTACTGCGTGGCGGGTTGGATCGGGAGAGAATGGTTGAGGGAGACCTTTTGACCTCTCCGGCCGGACTCTCTCGACCCCTCGTCCTGCACCGCAGTGGGAGGGATGGATTCATACGTTCGTCACACTCCTGGACACACTGTCCCCCATATTTATCATTCCACCCCTCATACCTTTATCCTTCCCAGAACTTCCTCTCCTTCCTTTCCCTAAAAAGCCCCTCAACACAACGTTCGCCAAAATGACATAGGACCTGAAGGATTTTTTTTGATAATGTAAAAAAAAAATTTTCTTTTTTTTTTTTATTTTTTTTTATTTTTTTTTTTCTTTTATAATATTATTATTATAAAAGAAAAAAATAATATTATTAAATAATATTATAATATTATTATTCAATGTATAAAAATTGTTTATTATAAACAAGTTCGAAAAATACGAAGCAGAACTTGTTTATAATAAACAATTTTTATACATTGAATAATAATATTATTAAATAAAAATATTACCTTTTGTTATTTCGGCTACTGGCATTATACCTAGCTCTCTTATTAAAAATTTAGGCATATTAGATTTGTCAAAGAATTTGTATATAAAAATGCAAAAATCAGTCATTTTAAATACATGTAGAATTACGAAAGATTTTTTAAATATTTATATTGAGGGATCAGTAGGATTTATCGGTCAAATTAGGAATTCCACAGAGCCGAACCCTCTGATATGAAAATATCTGGAGACGGTGAATTATATTCCCATTTAATAGTTTGGTAGATTAACGTGTTGTTCTTGTATTGTTTTGTATTAATTATACTTATATAATACACTTGCATAACGTGGATTTACTAGATGATCATTTATATGGAAAAGTGTATGAAAGGGTTTAGTTTTTCCTATGGGAAAAACTTTCCTGTAAATCTGGTGAATAAAAAAAAAATATATATATAAAAGAAATAAAAAATTAAAATGGAGTTCTACAAAATAAACTTAATAACAATAAATAAAAAAATAAATATACATTTCTAAACATAATATGTGTATATAAGTATGAAAATACAAAAAAAATCTGTAAAATTGTGTGAAATGTAATTAAAATCACTGTTTTTCACAATAAACAATTAATTACATTAGGGCTGTCTATACTACCAATTTTCAACGTAAGCGGGAAGTCAGATATAAATTTTTGATCTGAGAATTTTTACAAATTTAATTATTTCATTAAGTAAATTGAATTATCATCGGTCATAAGATATGTTTGAGATATTATGTTAAAAGCTTTCAAAGAATAATAAATACTTACTGATTAGATGTAACCAATTTGAAAAAAATATTTAGCTATTCGTTTTTCGTAACATAAAATCAATGCTTTATTTTTGTTTCTGATTGTGTTAACATTGTTTGTTCCCTGAAAGATTATAATATAACAGAAAGCTCTCTTAATTTTTTGAATGGAACATTCTTTTAAATTTGATATCTTCGGGCGCTTAAGATTAATGAAGCTGCTGGTTAATTAAAAAATATTTCTTTTATATCCGGTTACAAAATACCCTACACTACTTTCGCAATCTTTTTCTTTTAAATTTGAATAAATCTTTCTTTTTGTTATACTCTCATATTTTGTGTTTGTGTTTTGTAATTTCCCATTACAGTAGGTATTACGCTTTAGTACTTGAAATAGGTAATGCATATTTTGTTTCAACTTTTTATAGCAATGTATTGCTTTCAATTTCCCGGCGAACCGAGGAAAGTCCCCAATATCGGTGTTGTTTGCGCTGCGCTAAGAGGATGTTTTTATGATCTGAGGTACATTCGTCGACTTTCTCACTTCGCCTTCTCGCTTCTGCTGTTCTCCAATTACCATTGCATTTTCAACGTCTCGTTCTTAAAATGAATATCAAATAATATTTCCCAGAATCCAAAGTTAATTTTCCTGCGAACGGAGAGCGTATTTTTAATACAAGTAAGATTAAAAATAGCCCCATCGGAACAAGCGCTTGAGAAGTTTTTCATTAGAATTACTTAATTCCCTCCAATCCCGCCTCTCTCACCGTTAGCTGAAATCCCTCCCCTAAATAATATTCTCGGCTGATGACGCGATAAGTTGGTCGGTTGTTTGGCTGCCTGGCTGGTACACCTAGTAGCCAGCGAGCTCGCAGCTGCCGGAATTGCCCGTTAAGATCCAATTAAAGCTTCTACGGAAACCCTTTGACTATTCACGATGGCTGTTTACCCCACTCCTAGGAAATGTTCGATTTTATCCCGACCAACTTGGAAGACGAGAAGAATCCGTCTGTCGGCATACATTATCGCCGGCAGCGGTCCTAATCCCCGGGGTGGCCGACCAACAAACTCAACTCGACTTATTCGACGGAACTAATAGACTAATTTGCATCCATCGCCAGCTCTTTCTTATTTATCTTTTCCACGTATTTGTTCAAGCACGGATCAGTGTGCACTATGTGTAGGTACGTGCACTATTCGCATCGTTGCGAAAGGGATTCTGTGAAAACCTATACAATAAAGCCCCAATCTTTCCACGCTTGTTGCAACACCATATCAGCATTATTACTCGCGCAAGTTCATTATGTTTCCAGGTTACCCGACCTGTTATTTATTATTGTTGGTATCCATTACCAATGCAACAAGCTCTCCCTTTATTCACGTGAAATAATTAATCATTTTTCTCGCGTCTTCTCCGAAATTAGCTTTTGGCAATCTCACGGCCCGGACCAACACGTGCTGCTCGCCGTTTGCTTGCGGTCGTACAAGTAAAGTGATGGCTGAATAATGTACGACCTAATCTGGTGAGGGTGTCTCGTGGTAATTCTTCTTCGCCGACGGTTACCTCAGATATGACGCGCGCTAACCCGACCAACCACTAAACCACAGAACTACCAAACAACTCAAACCTCCTATTTTCTGCACTCCCGATTCGCTGCTTGTTTTATTTCATTCCACGGCACACTTTCTTCACCACACCAAATAGTTCCGCTAATCGTAATTAAAAAAAATTAAATTCTCATTTTTGGCTTTAATTTAATTTAAAACTATTATCCACCGTTTTTATTTTTGATCGCAATCGGTTTCAGCCTATCACGGCAATCTTCTGGTACTGATACTGGTACTAAACTAGTACAATTTTCCTTAAACTATGGCGTATATATACTGTTTTCGGAATATCACGGGTGGTGAACGATGAATTATTTATGATAAATAAAGCATCATAATAATTGATGGCCAATTAATCTGGCCAAATTAATCTTTATGTAATCAATATTCAAACCTATATTTTCACTCGTTTCGGATGAATTTATAAGCATCATTTAACAATTTTAATGAGATTTAATATAGTGTACCGTGAAAATTTAAAATTCCACATAACATCCGTCGCGTGAAAGAAATACTGTGTTTTCGGCCGATGACTGTCTTGGGTCATTAAACCCGATTCGTTCGCAATCAACCTTAGTGGAAATTACCGGGTCTTGCGTCAAGTCACCCCACAATTTACAAGACAAAGATTTCTGACCAAACGAGTTACACGTATTTCCTGTCTTCTGTGTTATAATTGCGATACTAGTTATTCAGATAACACCGATTTTGAAAATAGTGAAGTGTCCTTAAAGGAATTCTGTAAAGGTATTTGCATTATAAAAAAAATAAAGCGAAATGTTTTTAATAACTCAGGTACGGACCATACGTCATTCCTATGTCTACCTACGTTAAATTATCGTGAAAACAAGCTTATGTGTCCAAGCGGTTAAATGACATTTTAAATAGAGAAATGCTTAGAAAATTTTAAAAATATTGCTTTCTTTATTCTTGGGCCTTCGGTCATTGCCACCCACTGGAAAATAATTATTTGTTACTTTATAGTTGTTACCCTGAATACGAAACAATTTATAGATAACTATCACTTGTGGCGATAAAACAATCAAGGAAGTTTCCTGGTTAAAATTGTTGGTATGGATAATAATGTAGACCGGCATATAATCGGATGCGGAGCTGAAATGGCTTCGAATGAAAACGTTTTCGTATTACAAATTCACAATCTTTCGATATTACATTTTAGATTCTAGCAGATACCTACATTGGTTGAATTTTAACGGTCTCAGTATTGTTTGGAGATTGGTGGATTTTAGTCTGGTCATTCTAACATTTGAGGTGGAATTAATGGAGTATTTTCACACAAATTATGTTTCATAAACCGATAAAAATGTATATTAGTATGTATTGGTATTTTCATTTGAAATTTTTGCATCCGCAATTTTCGAAACGATTCCAACTGGCTACAACGTTTTTATGATGTAAAGATAAGACGGTTGTCACCGATTGACCGCCGCGGCCGGTGTGACACCAAATTCGCCTTATCCACGAAAGAAACGAACATGTCGTTTTGGCGGCAAATCAAAAATTGCACATTTTAAATCTTTTTTTAAAAAAACTTTTTTTGTTGATTTTATTGTGAGTGAAAGAAAAGCAGTAAAAATACTCTATCACCATAGTTTTGAAATTTAGCAGATATGTTTCTTTGGGCGTTTTTTTATTAATTAACAAATATTAAGACACGTTATTCAAGACGGCCGATTTTCCGTGGTATATTAATTGCTAATAAATCAATAATTAATCATTGAAGAAGAAAATAACAATAATAATTTTTTTTTTTTTTAATAAGAAAATAAACAAGACACAGAAAAATAATAAAAGATAACGGTCGCAACTGGGACTCGAACCCAGAACCTTACGTCTTACCGGGACATACACCTCTACCAATTGGGCTACTGCGATCTTATATGAGACTGTCGTAATTGTCAACTTCATATTTCAAATTTCAGAATTAACAATATTATCTTCGACTAATGTTTTTTTTTCATATATTACATTGATGGGAATAACCTTCAAAAGTTAAAGAGAGTTTTTCTAATAAAAATATCAATAATTAATTGCTAATTAATTAACAATTGCATTATTCCGTGACATAATAATATGCCAAATATAAAAATGTTTGTCATTATTTCCACCCAAGGCCGATTTTAGCTCTAGGACGATGACAAGGATAATTAATAATTAATTTGTGTATTTTTTTAGACCCGTTTAAAATTCTCCCCACGGTTGGTTGGTTGGTTTGTTTGTTTGCAATCCAAGTGTGTTTGATTGTTCGCAATTACGCACGTTCCCTTGGAAACGGCTTGCTCCCCCCTTACATAACTCAGTCTGCTAAGTTGGCAATTAATTGCGAGAAACGCAGGAAACGTCCCGTGCCGGGCTGGTCAGGGCGATATGCCAATCTATCGATCCACCACCATCTACAATAATCTAATGCCACCTACATCCTACATTCCTTCACACTGAACACTGACCCTTGAAAGTGGATGGACATTAAACATGTTTTTTTTAAATTGTACAACAGATGTCGTGTTGCCATGTTTAATATGGAGCACGGGTTAATGCATCCGTTCGACTAGATATCCATGCGTAGTGACGGAATTGAGATTTCTCATATTTTCACATAAGTTAAGGCATATTTTTAGTAAATACCTATTTAAAAGAAATCTATTTTCGAACGATGGACTCTGCTGTTAAGAATTTAGGTACATAGTTTTTTCTGTTTAAATTTTCTAGGTCAACACAACAGCTAAGCTCTGGAATTTTCATTTAACTTAAAAATAAGGAACGTATCCTCGGGCGAGGATGGGTAGTAAAACTCGACATTAATACGATTTCTCTTTCTAAACCTAGCTTTATAATATTGCTTTCCTTTGTGTCTGTGTTTTTTTTGCTATATCCTCATAAAATTACATGCTACTGGTGATGACCGGGGAAAACCAGGTAATTGCGGTTTTAAAATGTCTAAGCGTTATGTGTTGTAGAGAAAATGGACATTGGCGGGTATCAGGATCAGGTCGGACCGAGCCCACAAGTAAAGCTCGTCGTGTTATTCTGATATATCACACCTGCAAAGGGGGTCTTTGTTTTAATAGTTCGCGATAAATAATCGAGCCGGCCTTTTCGGTACGTGGCCGCCCCCGCCTCCCCCCGTCACCCCCACTTACCCCAGTGGGGTGTGTGCCGTGTGCCGGGAGATTGGAGATTTATGGCTACGCTGTTTGTTTTGGAGCTTCTACAGACATAAGAGGCCCGTCTTTTACAGGTAGTTAATGGTAATCGATCTAGGCCACTAGAAAACTCTGCATGATAACTTGTTACCTACCACCTACCCTACCATTGCATGAATCATTTTAATCCCTTTACCATTTTGTAATATTTGAAGTTTCCTTTTGACGTCGAAAGTACTTGGTTAGAGTAATCCCTTAGCCTGTAACTGGTAGCCGGTAGACGGTAGCCGATACGATGTGTAATTCATTCAGCGCGATGAAAACATCGTCGGTTTTCCGTTCCCAACCCCTCACTCTGCCGCTCCACAGACTTCACATTTAATATGAAGAAATGGATTCCTGGCTATAACAGCGCGCATGGCGGCGGGGAAGGTAGGGTTTAATCTCCCAAAAATCCCTACCACCCACCCCTATACCGTCCCACCGCACTGCAAGTTTATTTCAACTGAAATGATTATTAATACCTGGAATGTTTGTGAAAAAAACCAAGCCCGGCTTTCAGCCCGATTTAGTGTTTTAGTTGATTGGAAAATTTATAATGGGCGCCGTGTAAGCAGTTCCGCGTTCCGCTGTTTTCAAAGCAAATAATGAGCGGATTGATTGAATTGGTATTTACTTTGGATTCGAATTAGGATACAAATGTTCGAATACCTTTATTAATTTCTCGCTCATTTTGCAATTTCCTTATTGTTTCACAATGTTTCTTATGAAATGCCTGGTTAACAATAAAATACCATAATTATCAGACGCGTTTCGATTCACGATGCCTATTGGGGCCATGTTGAAGTATATTGCACATTTTTATAGCGTGATCGTGCCTGGCGTGATAAAAATAACCAGATCTTACGCAATAAGAAAGATGGGCCATGAAAAGCAAGCACCAAGTAGGTATGTATGTTAAAACGCAGGTACTGTTACCAAAATACTCGCTCTTGACCGCCGCGGCCGGCTCCGGCTCCATCCGCATTGAAGTTCAATGTTTTGCGAATCTTTTGCTTCTCTGGTGTCCCCCCGCAAAGGCGATTACGGGTAGGAGACCTGTTATTATTGAAACCTGTCTTTAAACAAAGGTTTTTTTTTACCTTCCCGTAATGTTTAACTGCACAACTTGAAGCTAGTTGAAAAAAAATCCAATTTTAACATTTGCCGGAAATAAAGCTTTGTCCCGGAAGTTAGCTGCGATTAACCCCCTGTTTTATAATTGGTCAGTCGTTTCGGGTAACTTTGGAACACTTTTTGGCTTTTTTTATATTCGGAAAGGGTAGGTTGCAACTATTTTGGTTATTTGTTTTATGTGCTTGAATTTTAACGTATATTTGCACTAGTGATGTTGACGTGAATGGTGTGGTGCCCTATAATTGGAATCATCGCTATAACCATACTGAAACTGTTAATTACGGATCTAATCTGTTGTAATGAAAGGTGAATTTAAATTTTCCATAATATTAAATGCTGACCTAGAATAATACCCTTGAAGGGTGAAAGCCAGAAATAATCGAAAAAAACAACTTCAGGCCAGATACCTTGGTAAAGGATACTCGGGTCATTCCTTTTTTTGATATTTTCAAACAGATTTATTTATTTATTGGCTCGCTAACAGATTACACGGTTGCTACTATTATTTCACAGCCGAACTGTTGAATTCAAGAACGAGTCATAGAAACGACCCATTCACGTGTTTAGAGTCCCAACTGCATCCCCAATTGGGGTATGTTGTGAGGCTAAAAGTAAGTGGTGAAGAGAAGGAGATGGGTGAGAGGAAGGTGGGGATGTGACAAATGTCAACCCTTGTGTCGTATATAAATAAGGGTCGCTCGTTTACTTCCCAACTGTGCACTGGAGCCGAAGAGTGATGTTTAAAATACTAGTTTTGAAGACAACATACCTTCTTGGCGTCCTGTGGATAAATGCTAAATTGAAAAAAAAACTCGAAATTCAAACCACCGCTGAGGCCATTTTTATGATTTTTTTAAAATTATTAGATAATTCAATATGACTAGTTGTGTAACACAGTTGAAAAGAGAAATATTTCTTTTGGTATGTACAACTATAATCGTAATATTGCATATTACCTAGCTAGCAGGGAAAAAATAAAACACACGCAGGTTTTGTCTAATGCTCCAACTCCAATGTTACCCGAAATTACTATATGCTTTTAGTGTTTTTTTTACACCCTTTAGGTATTTTGTATTTGAGAAATATACGATGAATTGATTCTGTTACAATGTGTTATCTTAAAATTCTCCAATAAATATACCGGCAATACCATCTGCAATGAAATTTCGACTGCATTATTTATTTGCGTTAGATGGTGTTCCGAATAATTGATTTGTCAATAACAGACGGGGTCAGTGACTCGGCGGGAGATTATGAATGTCACGGTTACCATGTGCTCGTGCTGTAGCAACCAACTGATACTAATGGACCGCGGTACGATATCCTGCTTACCGTTAATATATTGAGTTACTACTAATCTGCAGTCAGATGCAAATAACTCTCTGAACAAATAAGGTATTGACTTCAATTCATTATTTTTGTTTTGCGTCTAACATTTTGATAACCTACTCACAGGCTTTGTCTGCTTAAAACCCTCCTTTACACCATGACTTTGTATTGTGAATCGGAATGATTTATGAGCTTCACCGGCGTTTTAATTAATAGCACACCTCGTTGACAAAGCCTCTGAATTTTGACGTAAACCGTGTATTTTGAAGTCGAGCAGATCTCTTTGGAGAGTGGAACAAAATTTGACAGGGTTTTTGCTTCCTGATCGACCAAGTGTTTGATAATAAAATTATCAAATCTCTAATAATGTGATTCGATTTGAATAAACTCATTGTTAATTGATTGAATTATTTTAAAAGTTATGACGACAGAAGCGAGAACTTTTCTTAGATAAGCAATGTCATAGTTACCACAAATTTAATAGTGTAAGTCTTTTTTATTATTGTGAAAAGTATATCTTTTCGTTTTGTCACGAAATTCGTCGATGTTGTAAAGCTAGCTCGACGCTTCGTTTGTGGCGATATAATTTAAAAGCTTCCTAACTGTAAATTTGTAGGTATCTCCGTTGATTGGTTTTCCAAGTGAACTAACGCCGTCCGATGTCTCAACCGCCAAATCGATCGTCGCTCTGATTATAATGTTCCATGATTTCTATTACAACTGACATTCAGTGTGCACTGGACTGTTTGTTGGTCAAACGAGAGCTTCTCAGGTCGTCGACCGCTTTTTGTCCATGACTTGATCGACTTGGTTCAAACGAGTATCTTCCGAAAGTGCTCGGTAATTCTTATTTTATTTGCGCGGTGATACTGCAAATACACACGGGTTTGCGTGAGCATTCACATTTAATCATTATTATGGTTTTATTTTTCACAAAACACGTATCGTATATTATGGTTTTATTGTTCACAAAACATTATATTTTTTCTTTATTTGCATGGTAAGTAAGTAGCCTAGACAGGTACCCACTATCTGATTTAATAAAATTTAATTTAAGAATTTAATTATTATAACAATCTTAGTTTGGACAATCTTCTAGTCTCGGCCATGAGTCGATAGGGTATTTATTGTTAGCTTAATTTAACTTAGAGCTAACGCTAAGTTAACGCGTTAGAAACTTGGGTGTGTATTGCATGTTGTGTGTTATGAAGAAGTGTTTGGTTCATTTGTTCGGTCCTGTCGCAGTGTGTATAATCCCGGTTGTCTGTTGCTGTTGTCATCCCGGTTCGGGGTTCGGTCCATCCCGGTTTTTCCGGTCCAGGAATTCGCCTCGGGCCGGGGCGGTGCACTGACCTCTCGCCACGCCAGGAAGGAAATTATTGCGACAATCTCTTCCATCTCCCCAGCTTGCTTATTCTATTCGACAGTGTTTGCGATAATGCTAACTAATATAAAAGATTGAGAACAATGGTTCACCTTCGTATAATTGCGTACGAGTTAAGTCTACAGTCACTAGAAGTTTCCCTTAATGAGCGGCGCAAGAATTAAGTTGAAGAATGTTGATATCGGGCGCTGTTAATAGCTTGGAGTATTCCCGGAGAAGTTATCTGCCGGCGCCTCTTCTGTGTAGATCTTATCCCGCGGAATTTGTCGTCGCTATTTTCCGAATAAATATTAGCACTTCCCTCGGCTGCCTGTTCGCACCTCTGAGTTCACAACTCAAATTACCGTCCGCGAATTGTTTTTCTTTCCAGCCGGTTTATTGGTAATTCAAAGTAGGATAACTACCCGCCCCCATTATTCCCTCTCCTTCCCGCCTTTCCCTCCCCGCGGACCAGGCTTTAGCGCTTCGATATTTCAAAGTCCCATTCGATTTACCGCTAAATATTTTGGTTGGAGGCGCCTTGCCTTCGTTCTTCTGGACAAGAATTCTCAAAGGAGCCGTTTGCTTCCATTTCTATTCCATTTTGTCTTTTCTTCCATGGCTTAATGTAACCAGCTTCAACTGTATATTCTACTACGTTTTTACCTAGACAGACAACACTTTATGATATGTACTGTACGTTGAAATCCTTCCCTCAAACCCGCGGGTAGTGTTTAATAATGAAGTACGTACTTCTGCAGCTTAAACCGAGATTGTAGACGCAGCTAGTAGTAAGTTAACACATCGCGAAGTTCTCTAAACGATGGGCACATTTGCGCAGATTTATACGCTCATCATTTTGGATGATCGTCATTAGCACTTAACCTGGCGTAAAATCGACAGTGATGATATTTTTTCATTCTTTTTTTACGGTTCACCTACTTACACTAGAAATTTTTAGATGTAAAATTCTCCCCTTTCATATTCTCAATTTGTAAGTCGCGGCTCTTCTGAGAACCACTTGTTAGTTAGTTGCATTAGCAGGTAGAACAATATACCGGTACTCCAGTACTAACTCGTATTGAAGTCCTTAGTCTCGGGCTTTATCGTGTCTTGGCTCGGCTTAATGCATGCGGGCACTTATGTTTATGTGGAAACAATGGATTTTACGCTGTATATGCCGTATGAGATATCGTCTGTCTTGTTCTATGAACTTTATATGGGTGATTCATGTATTCGGACAATAATATTTCCACTATTCCACTTGCAATTGAACAAGATCATGCAGAGGGACAAAGCCGGCTAGCAACAGCAACTCGCAAACATCTCATAAATTATTAAAGTGACATATCCCTTTGCATTTGCGGAGACGCTGTCATATCTTTACTGAATAAAGTCTCGTTTAAATACAAATAATTTGCGATCGACATAAACAAAGCGCCGTATCTTCTTTAGCTACAAATAAATTAACACCTACTTTCTACTCGATATGTTACTACTCTACTTGATATGCGACGTTAATGTTTCCAACACAGTATACACATCTTTTAATTTACAATAATATAGAAATCTTTCATCAATGCGCCCAGCAAAAATACATAATTTCTGTTGACACGGAAAATTCGGTAGATATCCCCGCTATTTTCGCACTTCAATGAAGTTGTGACATGTGACGAGTCAAGCCGCTTTCCATCAGATTGTGATATACACATAGCTGTGTAGTTTCATGTATTTGTGTAATTAGACAATGTTTCCATTAATATTTGAGTTTACGTATTCATCGCCATCTCTTCACCGTTATAGGTACCTTAAGCATGACGCGTAGTATTTAAAGTTTAAGCTTTCGTGCTCTACGTTAGAGTACACGTTAGGATTTTCCTTAATTAACGTTGTGCCGATTATGATGAAATATGTATGTAGGGTTATTGTAATTAACCACTTAAACACCCAATTGAATCGGATTTAAAAGGTCGAGATTTGTGGCGTAGTTTTCAACGTGGATTAAGTGAAAATAAACTCTCCGGAGTAATCAAGTTTGCTGCACACCGCACAATATTCTGAGCTTGAATCGAATGAGCATATTATAACTTAGGACGGGTTATTTCACGGAATTTAAACAATTTGTCAAATTTCGAAGTTAATTTTTAAGTTATATGAAAGTTTTATTCAAGTTCTGTTATTACGGGCCAGTTGCTCCATAGATCTGAAATAATAACACTACTTGAAAATTATCTTCGAAATTACCTTCCTTGCGCACTGTGTTGTAAAAAAAGTAAATAAATTTAATTAGGATATACTTGATTTCAATAAAGCTCTTCATGAATTCAACCGTACGATCGTCATTCGCAAGTTTCAATACTAAGATAAAAATTGTTTGCAGATTAAGCGAGCTTTAGTGATATAATATGTCGCTTTTGATTTTGCAATGGCGAACAATCCTCCAAGCGCTTGGATAATCTGACTACCTGTAGTAAAATATCACCTTGAATTGATAATGGCAAGTTATTCAGACAATCCATTGTGATTTGATAATGCTCGCGATCTCACAATAATAGAAGAGGCGCGATTTTAAACTCAAAAACTTTGAATATGGAGTGTGGTGAAGTTTCTCTCCATTGTGTTCGTATCTTCAGAGTTGCTCTGCAACTGCTAACAGTGCTAACAGAGCTAACAGAGCTAACCCGCGAGAGGTGTTCCGGGAACTTTAAACTTCTTTAAGCAGGGCAAATGGGGGTGTATACTTAATGGAGTTATCAAAATTTCAGCACCACAATTCCAAAATACAGTTTAGGGGTAATTCCGTACGCAACTCCGTTCCCCAGCCCTATCCACAATCCACAGCCTTCTGAGTATACGGTTCTAGTCACTTTGAAATGGGCTTCTTTTATTTAAGCGGGAAAAGAAGATTGTTTTGTATCCCTCCTTGAGTTGCTTTTGATGAAATTTATTTATTACTAATTTTCAACGCCCTGATGGGCTTTTACATAATAAGTATATAATACAGTGATATATATGTAATACAATGTTTAAATAAGAAATATAAACTTATAGCAATTAACATTATAAAAATGGTAGGTATAAAAGTAAGTAAAAAATATTATATTATAATAAAAGAGAAAAAGTAAAAATAAATTAAACTGGAACCAGTTTTTAAATTGCAGATGGCATAAAAATAATAATATATAGTGTAAGTTAATATTAGAAATTTACAGATGAGTAATACAAGAAAAAGTTTACAATACAGAAAAACAAAAGAGAGTAACAAGTTTTTACATTATAGATAAATAGAAATAATACAAAAATATGTGCAACAGCTCCTACATTATAAGAATATGCTACATCAAAATATTATGGAATCTTTTAAATAACAGTAACTAATAATAAACACGTCTGATTTCACATTCTGACATGAATGATTTAATAATTTCATGTTTGTATTGTATCAGCGACACATTCCATACATCTACGTGCGAATACACATTTCCCAAGTTTTAAATTCTCTGTAGTGGTATATTGAATTGGGCCCTGGTCGCAGTATTACTACAATAAAATGGTAGTACTGACCTTGTATTTCTGGCTGGCACATTAAGATTTATGAGCGATAAGAATTCAGGGCTATCGATTATATTATGCAAGATTTTAAATAGAAATATTAGATCAAAAACAATTCTCCTATCACTCAAATTTAGTAGATTAGATAATCG
This sequence comes from Limnephilus auricula, assembly GCA_951813805.1. Classification (NCBI taxonomy): domain Eukaryota; kingdom Metazoa; phylum Arthropoda; class Insecta; order Trichoptera; family Limnephilidae; genus Limnephilus; species Limnephilus auricula. The sequence continues at coordinate 8,167,639 of OX638410.1, forward strand.
TAGTAGAAAAGGGTAGTTTTTTTGTTCTTTTTTTAAAAATTTTAATTTAAAAAGCTTAGGAATTTTTTTTGTACTCTTTCTATTGTTTGTGAATGCACGTTATAGTGGGGAGACCATACAGTTGAATTATATTCAACCTGACTCCTCACTAGTGATGTGGACAGAAATTTTAATGTTTTAATTAGTTATTTTCAATTAATAGACGGAGATTGCCACTTTTGTTCTGGAAGGTTGGAGACTGCTGGTTTTGTTCCAAACTCATGTGGATATTGCCGGTTTTGTTCCGAACTGAAAAGGCCATTTTTTTTAAAGTTACAGTAAAATACGAAAATCAATAATAAGTATCATTTTACATATTTATTTGGAAAGACATATTTTACAACACAGACAATTTTACATATTATGATTTAATAATGAATTACACAAAACAAACAAAATAGTGACGAATAAAAGACACATAGTATCCTGACATCATAAAAATATATAAATTTTTTGGATTATCTGAAATATTTTCTAGTGAAGAAAAATTTCAAATAAAGAAAAATATAAAATTAGCTTATCAAGTAATTATTAATTAAGCATAAAATAATATACATATATGTTTTCCATTTTCTGAACGCTTTCTTACAATGGTATGAAGCTTGCAATATTTTGCAACCAAGGTGTCTTCTTGATGTTTTTTTCGTATTTTTTGTAAAAAATATCATGGAAGTTTTTTAGGTCCGACAATTTGATTAATAAACATTTGAATGTTTTATTATTGTGATTGCATGATGGGGCATTTGGTAAATTTTTTGCCGAATAGAGTAAAGACGCCATTTGCCGGGTAGTTGCCCAATTTCGGGTACCCCCTTATGTCGAAACTGGGGCCAACTGCACAAACTTATTGATCGGTAAAACAAAGATTTTACCATCCACCATTATAAGACGAAGATTGACAACTGTCACTCGCACTTTCATTCGGTGGCAGGCATTTTTGCAAAAAATCAGATAAATAGTTTATCAAGGCAGTTTTAACAAGGCATTTTTTTCATAACAAGGGTATGTGTTTGTAGGATTATTATTATATTTACTGTTAACCCATGTGGTAAAGTTCACACAACATGCATTCTTTCCACATTTCATCGCTCTGTTTCGTTTCTTCATTATTACGTTGTTTCAGATTCATGTCATCCCAATACCGGGTACCCGGTAATGACCAACTTCGGGTACCCGATAAAAGGCTTCATCTATTCGGCTAATATTTGTTTTAGATGGCAACTTCAACACGTAAAAATGGGATCCTTAAGATATGAATAGAGCTATAGAAGCTGTTCAAAACAAGTCGATGGGATATATGAAAGCAGGTCGGGAGTTCGGGAATAATGTTGGAAGGATGGTGACTCCGTTACAAGTCGCAAGACTTATGGGGCAAGCATACCAATGTAGTACAACTGTTGAAGTAGCCATCAATGGTTTTCGCAAAAGTTGATCCCCGCACAAAAACAATTTAAATGAGTTTATAGCTAAGCAATATAAGAAAGCGTCAGTAAAGTAAAGTTGGTTGAAGGTAAACGCATTTAGAAAAAAATGAAAAAACAGCGAAGATGAAACAGAAGCAAAAGTGGACACATCAGATTCTAGCAGTGGTTAGAGCAACAATGACTGTTATTTTCATGGATACCGACGATGATCCAGTTACCGATTTTACTGTAACAACGCATATTCATCTAATTTCAGAGGAGAAAAATGGATAAAATGCATTGCATGTAAAAAATGGGCTCACTTAGAAAGCTCCGGTAACGAGAATTTCGATTTCATGTATATGTGATATTTGCCTTACCGGTTGAACTTAACCCACAGTACAAAAAGAAAGAGCTTTTTTATAACATAATTTACTGTGTATTAATATTTTTTTCAAAGTACCTGTAATAATAATTTTTTAGGCGTATTACCGGGTACCCGATAAATGGTAGGCATCCTATCACCGGGTACCCGATAAATGGCAGGCGTGGTACCCGATATAAGGACCTCTTTTTTTCAAAGACAATATATCTCCTTTCACATATTTTTCCTTCTATGTTTTTAAGCACGGCCGCTAAATTATTTTCATTGTACATACATGATAAAAGATGAATACAGTTATACACCTACAAACTCATTTTCAGAAAATTCAATCATTTTCTTCCCTTTATGGCTGATCAAAAAAAAGTACCCGGTAAATGGCGTCTTTCCTCTATCTGAAAAAAAAAATTATGTTATAAATAAAATAGTAGCGTAAATAATCAACGTAAGATAAATATTTCAGTCTCCTCCTTTATCGCAATATTACAATTACACGGGTACTAAAAACATATTTATAGGCATTTCACCAAATTGACAAAAGTTAGACATTTACAATAACATTATTTGCATTACTAATTTCTGTTTTTTGGCAACATTCCTCTTCAAAATTTCTGGGTTTTTCACACGCTTCCTTGGCATTTCTGGTGTAACTTCACTTGGAAAACATTCCATCTTTGATTTTGATATAATTTACACTAATGAAAATCACCTTTTCACCACAAAAATGTTAGAAAACCGAGCATTAAGTCAGTCCTGCTGTTCACACTTTGTACGGGACGGCCATGTTGAAAATCATATTTCTGGCTCTCTGATTGGTCCAAACTAAAACTGCTGTTTTTGTTCCGTAACCTAAAGGAGATTGCTATGTTTGTTGCGGAACTAATTATTATAATTTAAAAATGTATAGGATATTGTCGTTTATGCTCCGAAATCTTTGCAGAAGTCGATAGAATTTTTGATTCTCTATCCATCGCCATATCTAACTCATTTTACACCAATGGTGGAGATTGCTGTCTTTGTTCCAACACGCCTCATATTATTGTTAGGTTTAGGTATGGTATGCTCAATCAGTGCCGTTGTCTTTGGCAGAAACATTTTCCACACGCCACTTGTGGTGCCCGGGGCTGTCGCGCACTAGGCTGATGTATTGGTACTTGAAATGTGTGACACGTGGTGCGTGCACTGTGCACTAGCGGACTAGCGGACTAGCCTCCATTTATCTATTTACGTGCACCGCTTCGCCTGTTTACCGTAGTGTTTGAACTGGTTTTCATCGGAACTTACCGACTCTCCCAATAAAAATATCTCGATATTTCATTTGACGAATCTGTTAAGTAGGCCAATACTATTATTATTATTGGGCACGCCAATTAACATTACGTAACTCCGATACCGCCTTGGGTCTTATGCAGGAATATTTATGTATGCAATAATCTATCATCGTAATCCTGGTATCTGCCCTCGATGAGTGGATGAGATCGCGACATCATTTATCTATCATCTGTAGTTTAACTTTAACTCTTCAAGCCACAAAATTAAAACTTTACAGGAGATGACAAAACGAGTATTTACAAATTCGTAAAACTACGAAGTTTATTTGAATCTGGTTATTTAGTGTTCAAATTTTTTATGACTGATTTGAGGGTTGAGTAATTTCATCTACGGTTTTCTCGGAGTAACCTAAAAAAACGACTAATTTTAGTTTTAGGTATTTAAAATGCATAATCAACAAATCTAATATTACTTTACCACGTTGTACTTATAAGACTTTTCTATATGAAACCACTGAAAAGTAACATTCCTATAAATTGTTGTTTGAAGTGTTTGCAAAACACAGTTGATATTCTATTGTTGTGAATTAATAAAACTGGGGCAGTATAATTTTTAAAATATGTTCAATTCCAAAATAGCACAAATACATCGATACAGCCTTCGAATACGAATTTCTCATTAAGATTATACTTAAGTGGCTTTCTGTGCACTCGGGTAATTAATTAATTGTTTTGTTTTAGGTTACCTGTGTCTGTGTATCGAATAACGGACTCGGTTATTGTAGGAAGACTCACCGTCTGTTTGACTATACCCGTCGTAATATTGTTGAGGCTTCCGTGTTGCAGCACGGGCCCTAGCCGTACCGAACGGAATCTCAAAATAATTGGCTCATGTAACTGTTTGTTATATTTGTTATAACGAATACGGACGATTAACGGCGTAAATTATTCCGAATCCAGCGAATGCTTATTAGTCGGGAGCACGCAACGCCCGTACCTCCGAACCTGTGCACCGCCTATACTAGGTGTACCTACACCTAGTACCTACTGTGTAGTCAGGTGTAGGGTATAGCGGAGGTCAAAACATCAGACTGACTAACTGAATGCTCGCGGGACTGGTGTGCCGAGAGGCCCCAATCAGATTTAATTGTAACGAGGGAAAATAAAACCTCCTCACCAAATGTTAAAAATTATTAAATGCCGCTTTTGATTTATAATATCCCATGATTTTCACGGGTATTTTTAAAGTTAAAAAAATAAAAACTCTAATTTGAAATACTTTAGTTTGATATTTCACCCTTTCATTCTTTCTTGGTTCCATGTTGTTAATGACTAGGCATTGAGTAAATGACTCATGTCATCTTCTGTAATGTCACCTTTACCTCTTTTTCATTATTATTTTATTTATTTTTTACGAGTTCCTACAATGGTCAATAAATTATTATTTATTAAATGACCGATACACTCATTTCATTTAATTTATTTCTATACTTGAACATACATTTAACAAAAAAATTACAATGGTTTACATAGTAGTACAAAAAAAGTTCATATTCAGTGACAGGATGTAAAAAGGTATGTAAACAGGTTAGTAGTAGCATTTTATGAACACCTCACTGGGGGAACCTGTGCTGAGGTCTTCTCATGTTTTGGATTAAGTATTAGTAAGTAAAAACATCCTCCTTGATATTGTCAAGAAGGGCACCGTGGTTCGACCCATGTCGGTAGTATCGTAGACATACAATTGTTAGCAGTTAAAGTTATATAAATAATTGTCTTCAAAAGTTGGTAGGTATATTTTTGATTTTGGACCACACGCGCTGGTAGAAATAATATTAGTCCAAGTATTTCTGTTTTCATTAAATCTATACGTAAATTGAACGTGTTTCATCAGCTAGTATGTTTTTTTGATAACATTTAGATGAAGAGTTTTGTTTTGGTTTATGAGAGTTAGTTGTACCGACGCTGGTGGGGGGGATGGGTGCAGGTAGCCTGGGGGGGGGGTGGTGTGTCGGGTCCCGCCGTGCCTTGCACCGCCGCCCGCGAATAAAGCATTTAACTCGTCACGTCAGGAGGGTTGGTTGCCAGTGTTGCCACCCACCCTCCTCTGCTGCGTGATCATCTCCAACCACCCAACACACCTACCACTTCTTACACACAACCTCACCACATCGAGCATTCTAACTGCGACCTCCAGGGACTTGTTTATGACAGATTAACTTATGTTCGTATATTATTTGTTGTCCGTCATTAGTCATTACTATTATTCGCATTATGATGCGATCTTAAGCTTATATTATAAGAATTGAATGAATTCAATGTAATTCTAATACTGCATGCAATATGTTTAATTAAAACGTTCATAACCTATTAAGTGTTTCCCAGTGTTACCAAATTATTAGTGGTGACTGATTTAGTGTTTAGACGAGATTAGTAATAATTATTACCAATATTAATATTTATAAAAGCATAATTATCAAGAGGGTATTTATTACCGGAGAATATCAAAAATTAGTCCTTTTTAAATCAAATTCTAAACGAATTGACTCTTTTTTGCATAAAAACATAAATTGATTTTGAAAGATTGTTATTTTATCTGGTACACGCAGTTTTAAAATTTGGAATAACTAAGTATATTTTTAAGATACTAAGGTTATACCGTTGGTCGTTGGCAGATTTGTTCAATTTTCAAACGATAGATTCTATTAAACAACACAAATTTCAAATCATACAACAAAATAAGTCAATACATAATCTAGTCAACACAGTATTAAAAATTTAAATTTTACATTAAAATAATTTAAAAATAAATTCGTGAACGTGTTTTGTGACAAAAATACCTAATTTTTTCTATTTATTTAAGGTCTTACTTACTAAAATATTTCAATTTTTTTACACACTTATTTTGTTTAGACATTATTGAAAAATCATAAATACTTATCATCAAAAAATACTTAAAGAAATACACTATATTTAATAATTTATCATTGTGCGTTTTGAGAATTTTTGTTTCTTATTTGAATGTAGGTATATATTAATACAAGTTATGAATGAAATAAATCCATACTAATTTTTTTATTTAAAAAAATTGATACGGGGAATAATCGATCTTTCTCATTGGAACCTCCCTGTACAATTGCAAGCATTTTTAAACTTTTATTCTCAGCTGCTGGTCAATAGCTCTTAAGAACTCTTTACTGATCTTTTTTTTATTTTTATTTATTTATTAATAAGAAAAAGATTTTACATTACAGGTGATTACATTATGCAAAGTTATAGGGGAGACCCAGGCAAAGCGAATGAATGTACCGGGTAAAGCGAATAAATTGAATATTTCCGAATATTACCACTAGAATGTGCTAATAGTCTCACAATCGGTGTACCGCATCACTACCGACGCCATGACAGTGAATATTTGTCGTTTGGCAGAAACGCACGCTCCTTTCGATAAAAAATCGTTTTTTTAGAATTTTCATACGATAAACGAAGGTAAGGTACTTGTGATTATTATTATTTGGTTATATTTCATGTGAAGATTAGTTTATTTCATCCAATGTTTATTTATTCCCTATCGAAAAAACTAATTTTAGTTATGAAATGCAGCAACCACATTGTATTTTTTAACAAAAAGTTATTTGATACTACCTTGGGCAAAGCGAATAGGGCAAAGCGGATGGACCATTCGCTTTGCCCGAGTGAATGAACTTTTTTGATTGATTATATGCAATTGCGTAGGTATAAATATTTACAATGTTCATATTTTTATAGATGGTGTATACCTACGCACGAAAAACAAACCAGGCAAGTTGGACTAAGTCAACGATGGCTAAAGCTATTATAGGCAAGGTCTTACTTCTCTTGGACAATCATGAAGCTCACAAATATTACCCAGCATTGGATTATGCCTCTAAAAATCTAAAAATATTACAAGTTGGGTATTACAAGTACAAGTTTCGCTCACGAATCATGAACCTCATATAATGGATATGATTCTTACTCCTGCTATGATTGTGATTCCTAATTCTCTCTGCCCGGAGCGCAAGTTCACTTTGCCCGGGTACCCGGGCAAAGAGAACAATACATAGATGTTTTTTAAATTACATAATTTTTATAATTCTAATTATTATTACCTTTTCATTTATTTTACTTTTGTAGACAAACGTTTTTTTAACATTACACTTAAATTTTTTTTTTATGTTATGCAAACATTGTGTGTTTTATTTAATATCTCTCTTAACACATCCGCTTTGCCTGGGTCTCCCCTACAATAATACATAATTATTCTTCTACTCTATACGTTGAGCTCTAAGAGCTCGTGTTTGTGTAGATATATGTTTGTGTATACATGCAAAAAATAACGTTCTAATTAAATTTGTAATCAATAATCAAAGACTTATAAGATAAATACAAACATTATTTAACATAGGTTTACAATTTAGAAAGAAATTTTTATTGAAAGACAACAATATATATATATTTTTTTTACATTGAATAGTGCAGATTAAACTAAGCGTAAACTTTGTTTCGCCGTCATTTTGAATTCGCTTGTGTCGTTTGTAATGCTGTCCATATTCGTCATATTGAATCCGTTCAACACCGGTTGTTAAGATGGATTACCAGGAAGCTAGGATTAGAAAGGCAAAATTATTCATATGATGACATTGAATATTGAATCATCTCTAAACCTTTCTCCTTTAGAATACAGTAGGAAAGAAATTATCTAATTAGTTTCTTCAAAATTATTAGTTGTATTATTGATTCACCTACTCTAGTACAATTCACTCCTTTTAATATCCCCCCCGTAGACTCCGAAATAATGAACTGCTATTCCTCAAATAAAACTCATAAAATTACGTCTACTATTCACCGTTGTCCAGAATATGTGACTGGTCCAACTCAAGAACTTTGTTTTTTTTTGTGTAAGTCGAAATGTCAATATGCGAGTGAAGAAATATTATAATTGTTATGACTTTCTAACGAGGTCTTGAATTGACTTGTCACTTCTATTTTGTATGTTTATCTCTGGCGTCTGTCTTTCATTTACTCTTATAATTTACATTTTTATTATAATTTCGTATTATTTATTTTAAATAATTATTATTATTTTTTAAATGATAATGTTTAAGACCAGGTTTTTTGTGCTTAGCACAAAGGGTAACATTTATTATAAGCAATAATTATTAGCCTGAAACACTCATCCACATTGAAAAAAATCTCCCGAGAAAAGATACATGCCGCCGACGGGACAGAACTTATTGAGGTAACCTACAGATTATCCGCCTATTTGAAATATACATAATTGGCTCAGATTCTGTTACTTGTGTTGCAACACTGGCGCTGTTTGTGTTAGGTCATCCACCTTAGACACGGTTTATTTCACAACGCTGTTAAATTTTCTCATTCTTTAGCTTTATTGATGTCGCTAGAAATCGGCAGATCTAAGAGGCCTTAATTATTATTTTTAACAACATGGCAAGTGGCAAGTGTGTCATATTATCTGTTGCGTTATTAGTTATTTGGAAAGTGGCAATCATATACATTTGTTTAGTACCTTGAATACTAGTATGTTCTTACATAACTCTTGCATGCGTACATTAATTACATTAATCGTGGCTTCTACGACTCGTTCTTGAGTTCAACAGCTCGGCTGTGGAACGATTTGCCGGCCTTTTTTGTTTCCTTTTTCCTACAACATGGGTCTCTTCAAAATCCATGTTCACTCGTTCTCGTTCCTATCCTCAAAAAGCCCCTTCAGACAGCTCTTTCAAAGATGATACAAGCCTTGTGTAAAATTGTTTTCCTCGAGGCCTCCTGTGAGGAGTTAATGTTAAAAAATGAACTACGAGATAATGCAAAGATCTTTTAAACATTTATTTTGACCCATAGATTTGTCATGAAGGGAATTAATTACCTGGAAACACCATAATATTTTTTATAAGAAATAAGTCAATTTTTTAGGTTAAAAATATCAAACGAGTCTATATTTCAATGAATATAGGTAGACGTTTCTCCCGAATTTCGTGACCAAAGTCGGCAATCTTACTCGTTTTAATATTGTATTTCTAGTTTAGTATACATTCAGCTCGCAGGGCAGGAGAGAGGGTGATTACATATGTTTTAGAACTAGATAGAGCAGCGAACGTCGAGATTTTTGGTATGGTTCGTCTCGAGGGCTTTTCCACTTCATCCATTATTGGTGCCTTAGCCCGCCCGCCCTCTCACCCATCCCGCCCCTCTGCCCGCCCTCGCCCGCCCAGCGAGGACACATGTGACACTAAACTTGGTATTCCGGCCTGGCGGACGTGCCCTTTGGGTGCCGGATTTCTTCTCAATTGCCGCAAATGGATTCTATTGCGATACAAAGGGCGCACTTCAAGGTTGTTTATCTCCCGGCCTGCCATTTAATTGCTCTCTCACGCTCGCGTTGTTGACGAATTTATATTAATCAGTTTTCAATTGCTGCTCATCTATCGTTGAAAAGGGTCTATTATTTGACGGCATTGTCCTGACTTACCCGTATTATTTTTATGTATATTGAATTCTAAGGGAGTTTAAATTTAGTATTCTGTGAATTTAGAAGACTGTAATAATAAATAAGTTTGTTGTATATTGTCTTTGCAAAGAAAGAAGCTTACGAAGACGTGAGCTGTTAGTAGCTGTGCTGTGCTGTGCTGTAGGATGGATATGCCGCGGCCGGCCTATATTTCTCTTTATTCTCTGCAGCCTGTAGAGCGGTCCAATTTGCAAATGGGCCGAATGCTTTACGTGCTTTTCCTTTTCCCTCTGTATTTGTTGCATCTTTGGGAATACCCGTTTCGAGAACCGATTCTTCAAAGAAATACATCTAAAAATACAGCCTGAATTTCGCAATGGACCATTGAATACTTTGTTGCTGTGCAGTTTTCCCAGGATGTTGAGATATTTATATTTACAGAGGAATTCGATAAGTTATTCGGGGAAATTTAGTTCTCTTATTTAGTTCTCTTCCACTAACTATTATTTTCGCTTACCGAGCTCGTATATTATTTTCTATCGACTAGAACGCTTTTATCGTAACCAAGTTATTAAAAGTACCACAGCGTTAGCGATATGGTTAACTGAGAATAAACCACAGTAGTTCGTAAAACGTTCCACATGACTTAGTGGTTCACGTACTTCGGTTTAAAACGAAAAAACAAAAAGTGAGTTCAATGACCGTTTTAATGCGCGAATTTTCCACGATGCCTGCAAAGCTATTGTTGTATTTTATCTCCTTACTGTAACTAAGTAACCGAATATTTTATTTCATGTGAATAACCAACACAGCTAACGTGTAATTTTCTTCAATAGAAGGCTGGGTGAATTATGTTCACGATTTGAGTATATTGTTTTACTTTGTCTAGGAAAAAATATAAATACCGAACAAGTTTTTTTTTTACATTTACTCCACACAGGAGGCCCTGAGGACATTAATTTCCCTCGGGGCCTATGTCATCTTTGGGGATACCGCGTGGAGGGGTCTTTTTGAGGAAAAGATGCAGTGAACATTGGAGGATCCATTTTGTTGGAGGGGGAAAACACAGAGGCCGGAGAATCGTTCCACAGCCGAGCTGTTCTCGTGAACTCTCTTGAACTTTAGCTGTTCTCTTGAACTCAAGAACGAATCGTGGAAGCGGCCCGTTCTCATGTGACAAATGGTCAACCTTGTACACATATGTTAGGCGCGAGGTTTTGCGTGTTTCCCTACTATGCACCGGTGCCGAAGGGTTCAATGACGGTTAGTTTCTTTATGCATCTTCAATTGTAATACTGGTAGCATAAGGACAGCGTACCTACCTGATGCCTGTGCTCTAAGATTGCAATCCGTTTGTTAAGAGAGGGCAATCTATCAAACAGACCGCTCGACCAGAGGTGGCTGCCAAATTCAACAGTAGGGCTCACTTGTGATTTCTACAGGGTCAGGAATTAAAGTATATGCGGGCCCTAAGTACAGTATGACCAGCTTCTGAAAGTCTAACTTGATTCTGGCTCGATGGAGCTCCCGTGCCCGAGCTGTCACTTATACGAGTAGCTACACCAAGAATATCAACGGAAGGAATGTTAGGAAGATTGCTTCTGTTGAAGGTGGCTAGATTGTCATTTCGATCCCCTTTAGATGTAATCAGTAAAGATTTGGTCTTTGCAACATTAAATTCGACTAGGTATTTCTTACCCTAAGAGGAAACCTACTCGAGATAACCGTCCATTTTCTATTTCAAAGTTCTCCGAGCTGTATGTTGGAAAAATTGCTTTCGTTGAAGGAGGTTAAATTAACATTTCGATCCCTTTTAGACATAATCGGCATGATTGTGTCTTTGAAACATTAAATTCGATTAGTTTATTCTTACCCTAAGAAGAAACACTCACGAGGCAATCGTACATTCCTGCCTCAAAACCCGCCGAGCTGTTGGAGTTTGTGTATCCTTTGGAGGTTTGCAAACAAAATCCGCGTAACAATGAATTGGTGCACACGCCAAAGGTGATGTGCAACAAACCAACAAGAACCGATCCCTGTTGGACGACAGTATTTATTAAATGTGAGGAAGAGGGGAAACTATCAGCAACCGTCTGAATCGACCTCTCCCTCAAAAAGTTGACAATTTAAGTACACAAGGATGCGGGAGGTCTGTATTATTTTGATTTGATTGATGTATGTATTTGGCACAGTGGTAGGCTCGTGATAAAATCGTCAACCTTACGAATTTCACCTGGGGGTCGATAACTGAAAGACTAAGTTGGCACTTCTGTAAGAACCAGCCCATATATTTAAAGGGATGTGTAGCGTATAGATGTAGAAGGCAGCCTTGAACTGAGGTATGCGGATTGCGGCCACCGCCACCCCATCTGTTGCGCGGCGCAAGGTGTGCTATTATTTCTTAGCCGGTTTTTCTCCTTTGTTATTCATAGTTAATATAAAGGAATGACCGCGGTCTACCCGGTTCCGGCTGCGGCTCGGGTCAGGTGCCCGGGAGAGCTTAACCCTTAGAAGGGAGAAAGAGGAGAAACTTAACTAACTCTATTAGGATTAATATGTCTCCTGCACAGAACACAGCTTCCTCTTCTACTCCACCCGAGCCTGAGCCTTATCCCGCGTGTGTTTCCTTCCTTCCTGTCTTCCTACTTTCCTGCCGTTCTACCTTCCTACCTTCCTGCCGTGCTGCCTTACATTCTACGATTGATTTGTGGATAAGAAAACTTTTATTTCCTGGTAACTTTAAACTCATTCCGACTTTTGAATCAATCTAAGTCGAATCTTGTTTACATTTTATAATAAGGAAAACTTACTGAATATGCAAACACGTATACGGAAGTGCAAATTAATGTCACTATCTTCTTCCAGTCTAGAATTTTTACATGCATTATTATCAAATTATGTGACATCTTCATATGATTGAATTACTCGTAAATATCTCGGTAGAAATAAATTAATGTTGCGTTAAAATTTTCTGTGATTTTTTTTAAACACTATTATTATTTAACGATTTTATGTTATAAATGCTGAAGCCGGTATAAACTTCGAGGTCTTCATGTATAATAATATATGTAATTGCAAATTTTGTTTCTTCCGCAACCGTTTCAAGTCCTGTAATTATGAAATTGAAAAAAATATTTACATTTTGGCAGGTAAATAATGGGTATTTAATTTAATAAGGATAGTAGAACTTTAGCTCATTTTTTTTCTTATTTTTAGGTTTTGGCATTTTTTATTATAAAATAATATTCATTTTATATATGAAGTATAAGAACTTTTACTAGTATTAAGGCTGCGCTACCCCACTCAAAAAGAAGAAGATGGAGAGATACAACAATACGAACGTGGGAGCGAGCGCACTAACATTAAAAGCCATAAAGTTCATGCGAAAATTGTGAAAATGTTTAATTAAAGACGACTCGTTTGAAAAAGAGCAAAAATCTCGTATGGGCTGTGTCAAGTAGCATCTAAAGAAACATTTGCGATTTATTTCTATCGAGGAAAGTTTCAAATAATTACCGTTTCGGCGTGAGGAATGTATAGATACTATCTTAAAGAATGTCATATATTTTTTTAAGAACTTAAAAACTTCAAACGTTTAAGGAAAACATGTAAGAAATCGGTAGAAATTGGCGGCCCCTTAAATGATATTCTTAATAGTTAGTTACCAATGATATGTATAAAAACTTTGGATCGACAGAACCACAAATACCTAGGAATGTCTTTAATAAATTGCCAAAAAATAAAAGATCCCTTAATAGTAACTTCAAAGAATTCATGCCAGTGATTATCTATGCCCCACGAAAACCGTTTTTAAGTTAGATCACTGCATCTCCGCAAGATGTCGCTAGTATTTCTTTTAGACGGAACCGGTTGTTCATAATTAATTTGTTTGTTTTCTCTCTCCTGTAAAATTAAGTATTCTGATTTTCGACACTTTTCTGCGGGATGTGCGATACTATACATGTAATTATTAGATGATATCAATTATTTTTATATTTTGTAAATAAATTTCCAACAAACAAAAAAATATTATTTTGGGATATGTACTGGGCGTATTGTAGGACTCACAGATACTTTGAGAGTGATTGACCAGCGGCTGAGAATAAAAGTTTGAAAATGCTTGCAACTGTACAGGGAGGTTTCACTGAGAAAGATCGATTATTCGCCGTATCAAATTTTTAAAATTAAAAATTTAATATCGATTTATTTAATTAAAAACTTGCTTTAATATGTACCTACATTCAAGTAAGCAATAACAATACTCAAAACGAACGATGATAAATTATTAAATATCGTGTACTTCTTGTAAGTATTTTTTGATCACAAGTATTTATGATTTTTCAATAATGTCTATACAAAATAAGAGTGTAAAAAAAATCAGAAATATTTTAGTTTGTAAGGACCTTAAATAAATAGAAAAACTGAGGTATTTTTGCCACAAAACACGTTCTCGGATTTATTTTTTAATCATTTTAATTTAACTAAAATTTAAATTTTTAAAACTGTTGACTAGATTATATATTGATTTATTTTGTTGTATGATTATATGATTTGTAATTTGTGTTTTAATAGAATCTATCGTTTGAAAATTGAACAAATGTGCCAACGACCAACGGTATAACCTTAGTATAATAAAAATACGCGTAGTTTTTCAAAATTTTAAAACTGCGTGTAGCAGATAAAATAACAATCTTTCAAAATCAATTTATGTTTTTTTGTAAAAAGAGTCAATACGTCTAGAATTTGATTTAAAAATGACTAATTTCCGGTATTCTCTGGTAACCTTCTTAATAGCACACGTAAAATAATTCCACCTCATGTACCCTTAAAAATTGAAAAGAAGAAGATACAGGAAAAATATCTTGGTCTATGCATTGATAAGCATTTAACTTTTAAACAACCCGTCACAAAATATTTTCAAGATAAAATCACATCCTTAATTAGCGTATTTAGCCGGTTATCATATATATTACCGATTAAACTAAAAAAGGTTTATATTATAGTCTCGTACACTCACATCAAATTACTTAATTGAAATCTGGGGAAATGCATATGAAACATACATTAATTAATGACAGGTAATTCAAAATAAGGTAATCAAAAAACTATTTCACTACGGATCCAAAACATCAACACACAGAATTCATTAAAACATCCCAGGTACATAATAACATAACATACATTTAAACACCATACACACTAACTATGATAAACAAACTATTGGTTACGAGGGGGGCAACTTATATAATTGCCTTCCAGACAACAGACTAAAATAGATAGGATAGTTTTAAAAAGAAGTCATTCATTTTTATTCTTAATAAAATAAATAGTGAAATAGTATAATATTGTATTTCCTATAGAGTAATGTAAAATGTATTTACTTCAAATCAAGTAACATGTATTTCTAATCAAATAAGTGAAAATGTTATTTTCGTCTTTCTGGAATAAAAACTTTAAAAAAAAACCAGTACAGTCTCCTGTGTGGAGTTAATAATGTAAAAAGGGTCAAAACGACAAATTATGATGGTCCTCATGCAATGAACTCAAGACGGTAAATTTCGTAGCGCTTCTTTACCTCCATTCGGCTGACTCATCGGATCTTACTTCTCATAGAATACGAGTTCATTACCCTCTAGAATTATGCATTCTTAATTGTACCAACGATCCACGATCCCTCTGAATATTTCACACTCCGTGAACTCATTATGATGAGCTTTTCCCAAGCCCTCCGATGATTGAATTAGATCTCGCGTTTATCAGATCTAAGGCTATCATATATGCACCAACGTTCATACTTGTTTAAAAAGCGGTGATCTTTAATTATCGCGCTCACGGGTGGTAATTCATTATACCGCTTTTATTTCATTTTTTGTTCTCAGCTCTCGAGTTCGTTCTGTAATGCTATGTATTGCTTTGTTATTGTGTTCGCCAATTCATTGCCCTCGGGTGCAAGTACGTGTGCGTTATGTGAGAATTACCCACTATTTGCTATCATTGAAGCCATCGCAGCCGGTGGGCCAACAGCCCTTGACTAACCCGCCCACCGAAATGACTAAAGCGACACGACTAATGTCCTCTTACGCAATGCATCTTTGCAAATTTGCATCTGCTCCCGACCCACTCGCACCTGAGAATTGCGAAAAAATGAGGGCGCATGAAATGCCTCACACCATATCGTTTTCTCGGCCCAGTTGGATGAAGAATAATGATTATTTGAACATCTCCGGGCTATATTAGTCGGTATCGATTCACTTTTGGCACCTGGTGACGCGTCCGATGGTATATTCGGTTCGAGTATCGTTATTTCTGTTCACGGGGAGCGCATTGGATTCGATATTATGCAAGCGTACTCTCCGCGAATTCCGGTGATTGTTTATTCCGCGATGTTATTCCTCTTTCAACGTCTTGAAGTTTTCTTTCAAAATTGCATCTCCCGTATCGTAAAACAGTGATGAAGTATAATATACATAATAGTTTCTGACTCGGTTCTTGGAATGGACGATATTGAACAATACTGAAAATTTTAATACAATCTTTTATAATTTTCTACGTCTTTTATATTATATTTGTTGTGTGTGTGTGGGTGTCTATTACAAGTCCCGTTTCCTTTATTAATAGTTTCTGTATTTTGTTTCAGGTATGTCAAGCCCCCCTGAAGACAGGAGTAGGAACAGCCTCATGCGAGTAACAGGTTTTAATAATTTTATCTCCCGGCCGTTTTGCTCTTAGCAGAATGAACCTCTCACTACTCTCATCCTCCGTCCTCTGTCCTCTATCCACTATCCTCCATACTCGCGTGTGAAACCCGGAGTCCTTAGCCCGGCTGAGACGTGCTTCCCTCGGAAGGCACGTTCCTTCCGCACAACAGGTACTCACACCAGGCCACTCGTACTTATTACCCAAGAGTCAAAATCTAACAAACATTCCCGCCAAAGGCGACCGTCTGTCTTTTCTTTTCGGGAAAATAAATCAAATCCTTGAATGGATTTATTTTATTACTCTTATAAAAACGCCCTATTTCTTTCACAATAAGGAAGTTGAGTCCTTTTTTAAATTTTTTTTTGTTATCATAGTTCACATGCTAACTTCAATAAGTTCGTTTTCATATTTAAATTAATTCTACAAGTTTGAACTTTATTAAGCCCGCGAAAACGCCCGGTAAGAAGCGGGAGAGAATTTGACGTCATCTGGTCCCTTGTATGTGTAAAAAATAATGGAAGTTATTTACAAAACCGGGACACGCTTAATTTGGACGAAAAAATAAATTTAAAAAGTTGTAGTAGTTAGATATTAACTAGTACTAACCAATTAAGTTACCGGAATTTCGAAAAATGTGCATTTTAATGCTTATTTTTTCAATTTGTCATGTCATTTTTCACCGAAACTCGCAACACTTCCTAACATAGCGGTCGGTACAAAATGACAAGCGTGTCCCGGTTTTGTAAATATTTTCCTTTATTTTTCACAAACATGGGACCAGATGACGTGAGACGATGTCACACTCTCCCGTTTCTTACCGGGCGTTTTCGCTGGCTTTAATAAAATTCAATCTTGTAGAATTAATTTAATTATGAAAACGAACTTTAACAAAAAAAAAAAACTGGGATTTAAGTTTGCATGTCTACATGAACATATTTTTTATAAGTCAAAATAATTTTCACTCAACTTCCTTATTCAGAATATCTTAGAGCAAACCATAAGGCGATCCTTACAGTCTTTCAATTGGTTTATAAATAAACGGAGGTTTATTTTGTTCTTCCTTGAGCAGTGGTATTTCGTACAAATAATAATTAATCTTCATTGATTGCGTTATTTATCATAATAAATTGTAGTTGATTGATTGCCGTGGGATACACTTTTCATGCGACCTCACGTTGTAGTCGTTTCACAGTGCATGAATGGTCCTTACTATATTGCTGTTTTCAAATATACTAGTGTTGCAATCGTTGTTTTCCATTTACCAAAACTCCTTGCGGTGATAATACTTTATGTCGATACAACATAACTGGTATTAGCAAATCAAGACAAATGATACATAACTTTTTACCCGAGCTAAAAACAAAGATCTACTACAAACTCCTTTTGCTAAAACCATCTTTGGATAAAGACATTTTAAATACATAGCTTGCAAACTATACAATACATTACCAGTCAAGATTAGACAAACAGCAACAATGACCAAATTCAAACACGAAACAAAGAAATGGAGTGCAAGTATAGGGCGTCTCACTATTGCGAACATCTGCAAAACAAATTGCGAATAGACAAGAACAACAATTTTACAAGAACAAAAACTTTACATAGGACACAATCAACCCAAATGAAATAAAATAAAATACTAGAAACATGTCAAATCTAACGTAGATTATTATTATTTTAATATTAACTGTATATTATCTTTTCCTAAATTTATAAAATCCAATCCAATCCCTGTTATTTTTCATTATCTAGAAATTATAATATATGTATGTAACATATTTCTGTAATATTTTTTATTCCTTATTATTAGGAGGCGGCTAAGCGGTGGCAAAACGAAGAATTCTAAGTCACGAATCCGCAAAACCATCATTTGGAGATATTGAAATTTGAATTTTTGAAATGATATGTTTTTGTAATAACGAATCAATTCTAAACTTCAAACCTCAATATCTTCGAATGATGTTTTTGCAAATTTTCAACTTGGAATTCTACGTTTTGCCACCGCCCAGCCGCCTACTACTTATTATTTATGTAACTATGTTTATATACGTACATTTATGTACCTCTATGTCTCTCTCGACACAGATAATATCCTAGTGAGACAGACATAAAAAAATCGCATGCATTTAAACTCTTTATAGATTAATATTAAAAAAAAGCTCTTCATGCAACCCTGTCCCCCATATTTTCCTCTACGACACACGCCGGGAGTACTCTTAACCCACTTTTTCTCGGGAATAATTCGACTACCATAATACGGACGTGTGTCTAGTATGGTAGTCGAAAAGCATGTAAAAAACTGTATAAAAAATATGTTACGAATAAAAAAAAATAAAAGGTAGCTTACAAACGGTTAAACGTCGCACAGTGCCAAGAGAAGTGCCGTGGCCTAGTGACTGATAGAACCGAACCAATCGATGGTCGTCTGATGGAAACTAACCGTCCAGTATGCCTACTCGAAATACAATCACTACTTATTATTCACGTTTCAAGAATTTAAAAAATATATGTATAGAATTTCCAATCATTTGTATAGTTTTGTATAAAGTTTTCATTACAACAATCAACTTGTTAGGTTGTAGTAAAATGAACAACTGTAGAGGTGATGAATGAATGATCTTTTAGGTAGCGGCTTCTTATATTTTTAAGTGCCAAAATGTTCTCGACTTCAACGCGCCGATTAGTTCATTGCATTCAATGTATCTGTGTAATAATAATGTAAGCACTGTTATTTCACTGAGTTATTACATGCTACCTATGACGTCATGCTCGAAACATTTTAAAATGACAGCTTATCAGTCGAGTCGTTAACCATTCTTTCTGATATTTAAAGTTCAACTGCGGCGTGGCTGCATGGTTGGGAGCTTTATTGCGCCAACTTAATAATGTAACTAAGAACGCGTGACGCCAATTAAACCAAAAGTTATTTGTTAATAGTAGATTTTCCCGTTTAGGAATAGGTAGTATATTCCACAATTCCTGCTGTGCCGTTAGATGGCGTTATATTTTGGTTAAAATAAGTGCGTACTTCCTTAAAACCGATTAAAAATTAAATATGTAGTTTATGTATGAATACTAGGAACTTAGTATGTTAGGACGAATAATTGAATTATTCAGCCTTTAGTTTCCCATTCGCGTTAGTTTGAATTTAATTTCTTTTCCGTATCTCACAGTTATCTTGAAAGGGGATGAAAAATTATTCTGACTTTTCCGAACGTTGGCGCACATTAACGCCATTTAAAACATATAATTCACCTCGTCTGAACAAAGGAAAAGTATCCGCTTTTCTGCGAATTTCTGTCAGACTTTTCAATGATCATCAAGTGTATTGCTCCAGATGGATCGCTTCCAAACACGCCAAGTGTGTAGGTGTACTACACTACAGTGTAGAGTGTACCTGTGCCTGTACCATCTCTACACCCTACACCCTACACCCTACACTCCGTCCTCGAGATACTCCTCTACCTTATTGCTGCGATATCGTGCACCGCATATATTCGGTTAAATGTTTGACGTTTGTAGCTTTCTAATATTGAATTTGTTTGGTACAATCGTATCGTATCGAGTCGAGTCGAGTTCTTAATCTTTGCGCGCTGGTTGCACTAGAACTACACGGTTTTTATACAGTTTTCTTATTTAATTTGTGTGTGAACCACATAAATTATTTTCCCGTAGGTGTAGGGTAGCGTAGACTGCAAGCCACACTTTTTTTGCTTCATCCATATTCATATCTACGACCCCTACAAAGTAGCCCGTGAAGTACTTTATAGATGTTATTAAATGAGCCAACTATATTTATTGTTATCAAATTTAATTTGTATAAATCCATTTTAATTTTAATGTTTTTATAAATTTAATAATATTATTATTGAATTTATAAAAACAGTTAAAGTTTAAACAAGTTCCGCTATGTAATTATTACTGCGCGTGACAATTGTTTCGCCTTCTGAAGGCATCACCAAACTGTGGGTAGCCCACTTATAGACGATACATTTATACTATTTCTAGATAGGTATTTTTGCTTCAATTACTAATATCCATATTGATTTCAGAGTAAAATGTTAGAAATTATTAATATTTATTACCCCTTATGTAAAGTTTCCCCAATTACTGTATTGTTTAAATTTGACTGAAGGCCGTTATATTACTTATTCCCAAATGATGACTCAGGATGAATTGGACAAACTGGCCGGTCCTTAAATACTATGTTTGAAGAAAACATACGACCTTTTAAAAATAATATTAAAATACAGTCACAATTTTCCAAACGTCTCCTGGGTAAAAATCACTCACTTAGTGATAATAATAAACCAACTCCGTTACACGTACAAAATAAAGGCCGTAAACTGAATCTTTTAGAGTAGTTGGAAATTAACAAAAATTCTAATAAACAGAAACTATACTATTTTGATAAATGAATATACAAATATAATTCGTTCGCCCCTATTAGATATGTTCAAGCCTAGTGCAAATATGAGTGCATTAAGAAATACCTAATTATATGCTATTAAAATAATTCCCTGAGTCATCATTTGGGAATAACTAATATAACAACCTTCAGTCAAATTTAAACAATACAGTAATTGGGGAAACTCTACATAACGGGTAATAAACCATTAATAATTTCTAACATTTTACTCAGAAATCAATATGGATATTAGTAATTGAAATAAAGATACCTATCTAGAAATACTATAAATGTATCATCTGTAAGTGGTCTACCCACAGTTTGATAATGCCTTCAGAAGGCGAAACCGCTGTCACGCGTAATAATAATTACATAGCAGAACTTGTTTAAAAATATATTTCGATCAGGATTGCCTTTGTTCGCGGCCGGTGGAATATGTGTGCATGTCTTACGTATTACACTATGCATACCAGTATCGTCAGCCCTGAGGAGGCCCACAGGCAATGCCTGTACCTGGCAGAATACCGCTACGTGAACTCTTGTTGCCACACTCCAGAGCCCGCGCCCGTTCTTCCGCTCATTCTCCAATTGCGGTCAGTATTCGTTATGCGTCATCCACGAATGAAGTTACCCGTCGTCTCGATGAAATTTCCTGAATGTCGAGTGGTTATATCGGCAGCCCTGTGATTATTGTTTTGCTTCTGATGTTTTTGACGTTTCTATGGTGTGATTTTGAAATTACGACCGCTCTTTCTTTGAAATGGCTGGCGGGTATATAACTCAAAACCAAAACAGCTGGTGCTGGTAACCACCCGCGTAATAAAGATTTAATGCTATAAACACCTGAAAACTATATTGCAACAGATTAATTAGGAAGTTAATTTTCATGTGAAGACTACTAACATTAATTTTTGTTCTCGCCTTAGTTTCGACGCTAGAGCTGAAAAACGAAATGGAGGTTTTATGAACGGAGACACCGTGACTACCAGCCGACGTATTAAGGCTTTGTTAAGCCTAAAATTCCTGAGGAGCTCTTTGTCTGTCAAATTAGCGAAAGAATAGACCCTCTGGCGAAACGTTCTTGTTAGTCTCAAAGCAGCTACTTCAGCTTGCTCTAAATTATGTATTGCAACCAACATCGCCGGTAAATCAACCATTATATGGAACTCTAAACCAACTTAGTAGTAATGGATCTCTATCCTTAGAAGAGTGCGCGGGAAAGGATAAGGTTAGGATACAATGTACTAGATGTTGACAGCTTTGTCGGTGTCGACTGGTTTGACCCGTTGTTCGTGTGGAATGACTGATATTTGGCGTCTAAGTATGTACCTTCGACCAGTCTCGAGAATAACAAAGTCGATTAATGTATGCATTTTCGACGGCGATTGCGAGCGAACTGGATTGGAGAATTAAGCCCCTGTTATTCCGTTGGCTTTACCTTCCGGTTTTCATTCACTAGAGTTATTTTAGCCAGATTCGAGTCACACGACTCTTTAAGGTTAAATGTTAAAGCTTAAGTTTAACGAACTAAAGCAATCATGTTCAGTGGCTGATGCGTGAAACTATCAAATGTATCTCCCGGAGCGGTCGTATAAAGAGTACGCTTTACGTTGTAGACCTCTTCAAAAAAAATTTTTGTACAAGAAACTTATTCATTTTATAAGAGCCCAACAGGCATTATTTATTTATTTTAATGCCTATTGGGCTCTTACATACATAGATATTTTTTTTATAAAGACCATAAGTACATAATTGTCATAACAATCTTATAATCATAATAACAAACTGTTACAGTTGGATTAGGATTATAGCACAACTGCAAGTATATTTGCTGTATAAAGAAAGTATTGTTTTTAAAGTTAAATATGTTTTTTTTTTATTTGTTTATTTATCAAAAATACATTTGTACAAAATAAGGGTAGTCCCACAAAGCTGTCATGTGGCAGCTTGTCTGTAGGTTCTACAATTTATCACTCTAAATATTATATATAAGGAAATATTTGTTAATACATATTATATAGTTTTAAGGAAACATTAGGATAGATCACATAATAATATTAGATTATTTGAATTACATCTATAAGATATTTCAATGTACATGCCTAATAATAATTGACATAGCAATTTCCATTCCCCACACGATGCAATCTCTGGGAACAAGAATTGTACGTCTAGTGTTGTATTTTTTGGGTCCGCAGTAATTATTTATACTTACGAGCAGTGGTGGCTCGTCACTTTTGGGTGTGCTAGAATTCCAATATTTAAAAAAAATGGCATTTCTGATGTTGTAGCCAATAACGATTTTTTTCGAAAATAGTTTTTTGTATGAAGATTTTCTGGAAATGTTAGTTTGGCCGTTTATGCGCGCACACGGATTTCCTGAAAATCTTCACAAAAATCCCGAAATTCCGAAAAAAAAATCGGCTTCAACAACACAAATAATTCAATTGTTTATAATATTAGCACTCTAGCACACCAAAAATAACGAGCCGCCACTGCTTATGAAGTCAGTTCTCTCTATGTCCGTTAATAATTTAAAAAAATAGTAAATCATTACAGGGGTCAATTTTGTCTTCCTTGATTATGTATCCGTTTATTCTTTGACATTTGAGAGTGGTAGCATTAAATGTGTAATTTCCTACAGAAAAAAAATAGTCTATCGGTCTTTATCGGTGTGTGCAACTTCATAATTAGCTAGAATCGTATTCAATCATTTCTAACAATGGTACCACTGACTCTGACTTCGGTCTTCGTTCGAACTAAATATGCATTAACTCTTTTGAAGTGATTTTATAATAATATGCTTCAGTCATAATACCTACATAAAACGTCAACTTACTGAAAGTATTTCTAAATACGGATTGAAAGAAATTTAATGCGATCGGATGTGCTTCTTCACATTGTCAGTTCTGAGTCATAATAAGCGGTATTGTTAAACTTCCTTTATTACAAAGTGAAACTTGCAGTCCAATGCCATAATGTTTCAAGTCATTATTAAACCGTATCCATTGTGTACAAATATGTTTGTAATATTTATTATGGATAAAGTGAAACCAGCTCGCCCGTATTCCGTATTCTTGATAAATTATTGTTAAATTATCCGTATGGTATTCTTATTTTATATAGATTTAGTTTTCTAATCCTCCTGGCGTGATAAATAATGGTTTGAACATCCAGAGTAAGGGATCCACCATCATAAATATGGTTTTATATTAGTGAGATGACTGCACCTTGCGTTCAGCATTCGTTGCGTGGATAAAGTTTCAATTCAAAGTTGTAAAGATAAGATGTTAATCTGACGATTCCTATCCTCATTTCCTGATTCCGTTTCAGTACCTGCGGCCCACGGGAATATTCATTTTTCGTTTCTCACAATATTGTTCTGCCGCGAATATTATTACAGAATTGAAAATTGCGTTCTTCAAAAGTTTGATCGACTAGAATAACAATTCGAAACGAGTGGTTTTGTGGTCATTTTTATGTAAGCTTTTTGTTAATAATTGTTGTTTACCCTCTCGAGTTTGTTCATCTCAGTCGATTGTAAGGTATCCCCCTGACGCGCATTCCGAATAATCGAAAACATTACCACGGCAGTCTTTTGTAAGTCAATACGCTTGTACTGGAGTCGGAGCTACCGGAGCTACCGGAGCTACACCGGTGGCGGTGCCGGTAGGAGGAAGGAAGGAGAGTCCCTCATTACGGAGTCGATGTTAAAGATGTCGGGGAGGGGGAGTATCAATTTTCATTGTTTTCATTGCGTGCCTCCCCGCCGCTCTGGTAATTCCTTTTTCCGCGACGCGGGCTTAAAAAGTATGAAAAGGTGTTTATTGTGTCGCGGCGGCCATTACCATTTGAAAAGGCGCGATCACATTTGAATAGGCAACGTTATTTTACCGAATTTCGTTTATTCCAATTGCTTCATAGCCCGTTCAGCGTTCAGCTCCGAGCTACGAAGGCAGCAGCGGCCAACAAACACACGGATCAAACAAACTTCACTTTGAAAACCTCACGTCATTAATTCTGACGCTGGTTGTAATTAAAAGTAATAACTCGATGGAATTATGTATAAACGGCCAAAATAAGTTCAAAAGGAATAACAACGACCGATAGATAATCTCAATAATGTTTCTTGGCAGTGTTTTAATTTAGTAAATACCGCTTTTAATTATACTTCTTCATATTTTAAGTGCTCTCCGAGTAGTATTGACGATTTAATGAAAGGCTATATTTTGCTTCTATTATGTATGCCAAGTGTTAAAGGAGAGTAGTAAATTGAGTGTAGAAAACACTTTTGGTCTAATATAGTATTCTACGCCTCCTTTCCCTATTCCCTGCTAGTTTTAGTCTTTCTCTTCCCAGAGGGTCCTTTTTTTTACAAGCCTCGCTATTTTTCATGATTGACGGACTAGTAAAAAATTTACTCTTTTTCTTATGATTTTTTTAGTTGAAACGCAAATCTTATTTTGCCATAAAGTGCTTTCGTTTGTTTAAGTCGGTGGAATTTCGTGTACAAGTGTTCGGATTCGTCATTCCGACACCTCCCCTATTCCTGCTGGCATAAAATACCACGGCACTGTTAAATTTGTCATTTCGCTACACTAAGGACTGTCTAGATTACTTTTTGCGTAAATAACCTTATTGAAGAGCGAATATTTCACAGCATTCGTTACTCAATAGATAATTTGGTATTATAATTACGTTATGATCGTCCCCTTCTGTCATTTAGCTTTTGAATTGTTTTATTCTATTGAGTCTTCCCATTGTGCTGGGGTTCTTAGCGTATTTTAGAAATGTGGCATTTCACTGGCGCACTGTTATCGAAGTAATATATAATGATAATGAGTCCGCCCGAAGTAACTCTGATAGTACCGCTACCGCACTGATAAAATCTCGCTAGTTGTGAGTTTGGTAAAAGCTCCTCGGCGGTGTGTCATATTTTAGGCTCGCATGCACTCGACATGCATTCCATAAACAAACAATAGTCATATTACCTACATTTGCGGGCGATACCGGTAATCGGGCGCGCGTGCGACGCATCCACAATACACACTGCACCATTCCACTGAAGGTGTAGAATACCGACTCCCAACTCGCCTCACTTGATTCACGGCACGCGTGACTCGGCTACACCACCGAGCACACCACCATAGGTAGTGGAACATGTCTTGTCGGCGATGTTTCTTTACTAGGTTAGGTTGTCTGTATCAGGGTTTAAAGGACTAACGGAATGTAAATGACCATGGTAAGTAGTAAATTCTTCATTATTTTTCAAGTGTTTTCCCTGCCTCGTAATACTGGAGGCAAGTAGCTAGTAGTAGGTCCTGGTCCGTCTTGCTCACTTTGCGACGAAGCGACGAACTCCTTAAAACATTATCCGATGATCGTACATCTCGAGTTGTTTAACGGACGGAAACCTGTAACCTATCAAAACTTCGGCGTTGCGTCTTAGTTTACAGCTTCGCTCTTTAAAAAAACATAAGTTTTAAAAGTTTGATGGAGTAACCGGTATATTGGAGTTGACACTAATCCGGCTCGCTTGTTGAGCAGTAGGAGTAGGTATGTAGGTAGGTTGAGCATTGAGCACAGTGGCCGGTGGTGTGCTCGAGAAGACAAAGCTCTGTAAATAGAGCTTGCCTTCTGTCACACCCGACGCGCGACGTTTGACTCGTCCTCTTGATTGATGCCCCAGCGAGGTCTCCCGTTGCGTCTTTATTTTCTCATTGCTCCGATTGTATTTTAATTTCATTCTTTCGTCGCATTCCTCCCTACATCTACCACATCTACAACTCTAGTACCCTGACACTGCGGCGCTCACTCTTTTGTGTTTACGGACAATTAATTTGGAAAGCATCTCTCCCTACTCGAGTTTCTTTACAGCGGAGGTTGGTTGGCTGGTTGCTGCGTGCGTCTGCTCCGTGGCCGATACCGTTTGAGGCCGAGCTCGTAATCAATTTCGTGACATGAAATCCCACGTCTTTTCTTTGGAAACTAATTAGCCCATTGTTTTAAATCACGAACCTTGAAAAATGTTTGATTCCTGAATAACTAGTCTCTGGGTACATTCGTTAATCTCGCGGAAAATATAAGTTTAAAATCCATATCTCACTACTACATCAGCACTAAGTCAAATGACCGAGTGTTGTCTCTAAGATAGGTTTGTTGGTTGACAATCTCCGATCTCGCTAAATCTCATCTTGTATGAATCAGCCATTGTATTGAAGTTAACCCTCATAATTAGGTCCGGCCGCCTCCTGTGGACGATTGTTTGAGTTTATCAGTAGTGTTGAATTGGATTAGCCGCCCTATCCGCCCCAGCCGAGCCTGGCCGACCAGATAGAGCAGTGATTCCGCACAAAAGTCCGTTTGCTTGTTTAGCATTTAGTGGGCGGATCAAGTGAGTCTATTGAATTACAAAAGGCGACAATCACAGTTTGACCGTTGCCCGCTAACTTCTCTGATTTGTCCCGTCTTATCTACCAAAAGTGCTTCACTCCTAGAATAACATTAACTGTTTACTTTCCTTCAGGCTGTATTTTTGTATACGTAAACAAATCTGTCGATTTTATAACCTTCCCAAAATGAACGTGATTTCCATTTACTCCGTGTTGACATGCATTCGCTATTCATTGTTTGTTTTTGTATTTGTTGTTGAGGAATTGTCACGATTCTACGATCCTCGATACATTTTTACAACACTGATTGCTTTATAATAACTTTGATTAAGTCGTTCAAAGATAATTGATGGCCGATGAACATCATATTACTAGCTTTATGATAATGGTATTTTTAAACGATACCTTTATAAAATTTTATCATTCAAAAGTTGATTAATTTCTTGTCGCCCATATTTAGTAATCGATTACTTTTTCGTATTTAAAAAAATTAACTAAGCAAAATTACTGTCCTCATTTCCTCAAACCTCATTCTCACAATATTAATCTGTAGTTCGGTGCATTATCCAACATAAATAAATATAAGTAAGTCCTCATGTTATGTTTCGCTTCGGAGACGTGACAATAATACGAAGCGGCGCGCGGTTAAACACTGTTTGCATACTCCGACCCAATCGTCCAGCCAGCTTGTTGAATGGCATGCCTGGCCTGCTGCTGAGCTGCTGAGCTGCCTGGCTACAAGCTGCTGGCTACTAGCTGTCAGCTGTTGGGTGCTAGATGCTCGCTACCCGCTTCTACCCGCTCTCACCACGTATGTAACGGTGCAGCCCGTTCTCTTCACGTTATCGTAAGGATATCGGTGGAGTTTAGGATTTTATCGGACCGGATACGTTGTATGTACCTACTAAATAATAATTTACGGCTAACAAGCGTCAACACGCAAAAAATCGTCAAAGTCCCGCAAGGCCCCCGCCGTGTTTACGTTATTTTGCCAATTCCACCAGGTTCCGTCAATATTACAGGCATTATTAATATTCTAATCAAAAGGCATTTTAAAGCTTTATTCTACTTATTTATTTAGTATCGGTCCGGTTTCACCCTTCTACGTGCATCTTCAGACGTGTGTGAAGATATTCTTAAATGATATATTATAATAATTACAATGGAAATCCACCATGAATTAACAGTTTCGAAAACATAAATATTTAAGTATGTAATAATGATTAAAAAATATCTATTATTTTTTTACGTGAATACCGCACAACAATCCCAACTTCTCCCAACCGTCTGGAGCCAGTGAGACCATGGTATCGCCAATAAGGGTATGTAGTAGACATGGGCAGATTTATTCACAGTAGTGAATCGATTCAGTCTGATTCCCTCGGCCTTTTGATCTGATTCCTTTCATTCGATCCTTTCATTCATAAAATTCCAAAAAAAAAAAAAATATATATATATATATATAATAATAATAAAATAAAAAAAATTTAGACACTGATCGACGAAAACCACGACGACGGGGTTTTGAATTTTTTAATGTGATGTTATGACAGCAAAACCGATAGAAAAATGTATTTTTATAAGTAGTTATATCCAGAACATAATAAATCAAATAAATCATCAAATTAAACAGTTTTACTAATTTTATTATATTTATTTTAAACTTAAAATAGTTCCGCTTCGTGCGATCGAATATAAAACGCATTCTACCCAATTTACGCAGGGCTCAAAATCGGAAGTTTTCGACCTACGATGTAACTAAATTGACGGCTCGGCCCGCGGGGAAATCGCACTGCACTCCCAAACGGATTTGCGGCAGGCATTGAGAATGAATTGTATCTTTTGAGCAGTGTCTTGTGTCTTGCCTGGGACTTGTGACTGGGAACTAAATTGACGGTTCCGCTGCGCGGGGACTAACGACGAACCGATTCGCAGCGGTCGTTAAGGATTGGATTAGGAACTTCCGACTAGCAAGTGTCTTTTAACTTGCTGTGACCTAATTTACTTGCGTTCCGCGAACCTAACGACTCACTTCAACAGAGGCAGTACATACTCGATCATGGGAGCGGGATTTGAAAAGAGGCGATCATACTAATTCGCTCATTCGTTGAATTAGTGGAACATAAGTGACACAGAGATTGGGTTTGACCGCTTCGGTCCGGACAGACGTGTAGGACTGTACGTCACAACTGAATAAGGAATACATTTATTAATTCAATGAATGAGTGGGACATATGGGACTGTAAAAGAGAGGTGCGTTGCTCGGAACTCGGAACTACTTCGTTCGACTCGCAACGTTTTGTCGCCTGGGCTGGAGGTGTGGGGACTCTCTGACCTATGGGTTTTCGGCGCGGGATATACTATACGTGATAGAGGTAGTACAATGCATATAGCACATTACCTCCGGTATCTTCGCGGCGCGCGCTTATAGGTAACTTATCCGCGCAGTAAACATACAGAATAATATTAAATAAAATTTCTACGAAGCATTAAAATATGTAAATCGTTAACATAAAATATTTTTTTAATGTAAAATAAATAGAAATAAAAATATGGTGCCGTTTAAAAAATCTGTAAGGAATGAAGATTTAATTCCTTCTGAAAATGAGAATCAGATCGAGTGTGTTACAAGATTGAATTGATTCATTCAAATCATTCATTCAATTTTGCCCACGTCTAGTATGTAGTGAGGCTGAAGGAAGTGGGAAGGGAAGGAGATGAGTAGGAGGAAGGTCGGGAATTACCTAGCTTATTTAGATTTGGTCACCAAACACGGCAAAAGCAATTTCAAGCGAAGTTTCAATTCTGATTAGTGGTCTTACACCAGAGCAAAACTGGGAGTATCCGTAAATGTACAATACGTTATTTTGAAAAGAGTGAATTGTGAAATAACACAAATTGATTTTTACCTGCCCATGCCTTGATTTTAACCCGCGACCTTCGGATTGCTAGTCGAGAACCATACCCCTTGATAACAGAGGCCGTCAAATTATAAACATATATCATCATGATATATTATCATGGTTGCGAAATAAACTTTCCTCATTTGTAACATTTTTATGCTCAAATGTTTTTGTAAATGTTGTGGTTAATTATGCCTTTTCAACACTTTGAACAAGTCGTAACCTTGTCGTAGGGCCATATATAACTGTCCACGAGTTTCCGCAATAAACTATTTATATTTCATTATAGCAACCTTCGCATCGCTTAAATTCTGCATACTAAGTATATCATCATATTGGTTGGTACATATTTAACCCTTAAGTACCGACGTGTGGTCTGATAGACACCTGGACCGTTGGAAAAGTCCAGTTACCTATGTCAGGGTAGCAGTATTTTTTCTCTTTATTAATCTATAAACAGTTTAAATGCATGCGATTTTTTATGTCTGTCTCACTAGGATATTACCTGTGTCGAGACAGACATAGGGGTACATAAATGTACCCATTAAAACATAGTTACATAAATATTAAGGAATAAAAATATTACAGAAATATGTTACGTACATACATTATAATTTCTATATAATGAAAAATAACGGTGATTGGGTTGGATTTTATAAATTTAGGAAAAGAAAAGATGATATACAGTTAATATTAAAATTACCCTGTGATTTTTTCTACCTCTCGAGTAGTCGCTCGGCAGCGCTCGTGGAAAGTGGTAGTGTCGGCGTGTGCGATTTCGGTAAGTTATGGCTGTTATAAGATCGCGAGTGGTCTGTCGGTACTTATGTAATTTTTTGGTTATGACTTTTTTCAGATTATATGGTTTTTGTGTTTTATTTTCAGTCAAATATTACAGTGAATTAGGCAAAGCTCTCCGAGCATGAAACGGGTAACTTCAATTGAAAATATTTGTGCTTTCTGAACAGATATCTAGAAAGGAAATTGCGCTATCGATAAAAAGAGTTCTTGGGCTAGATGTACCACAAAATGTAAGGGAAGTAAATTAAATGGAGGGTATATAACTAGAAAACTCTGTTGTATTTGTCT
This sequence comes from Limnephilus auricula, assembly GCA_951813805.1. Classification (NCBI taxonomy): domain Eukaryota; kingdom Metazoa; phylum Arthropoda; class Insecta; order Trichoptera; family Limnephilidae; genus Limnephilus; species Limnephilus auricula. The sequence goes on from OX638410.1 coordinate 8,198,718, forward strand.
CTCAAAATTAAAACGCAAGACTGCTTTCAAATGTGACACTTTCCTGAAACATGAGTCCCTTCAATACAGCAAGCCTATTTGCAAAGACTATTTGTAATATTTAATGGTTCCTCCAACTTAATTTGATTCCTTATGGTTTTTCGTAAAACTGATGATTATTTATGTTTTCTTTGTTTTGATGGTTCACCTAATTATTTAAATTAAAGATTAAGATTAAGGCAAAAGTCCAGTTTTTTTTCCAAAAAAATCGACGTCTGTAATGTTAATGCATATAATTATTAATAAGTGTGTAAATCTTTATATTTTATTTTACTTAAACAATAGTAATAGATATAAATAATAGATATAAACAATGATAATAAATATATAAACAATATTTAGAAGTTTTTGGAAAAATACAAAAAATACAGTATTTTTTATATTAAAACTATGGTGGTCTAGCAGACCTCACGTCGGTACTTATGTATCAAAAACGGCCCCTCGGTACTTAAAGATTAAGTCCGTATTTGTGTGTGTTAAACTTGAGTCGCCTTCAAATGGCTTTACCGTGCCAGGAAAATGAGGTTGTTATTATCAAGCCACTAATTTATTTTCTTTCCCACTTATCCCCAACCAACACCATTTACGTAGGTCCCATTATTTAGCTTGTCATAATGGCTCCGGGAAGACGAATCGCTCTGCTTTAACCTCTCTAATATTCGACTCATTATGCGAGTTGTTAATTTAAGTTGATTTATTCCGGATTAAAAAGTAAATACATTTACTGGAACTAGGCGGTAGCGGACTCGGACTTGGAAAGCGACATTTGCAACACGACATTTTTTCTAGACTAATTAATTGTAAACATCACTGTGTGAAATACCCCCACCGGCGAACGGCTTTCCATATGTGCTTTTTGCCGACAAATCAATATTGAAAATGTAATTCGATCCACGCGTTTTATTCCCCCTGACAATAAATTAATAGGTACATATTTTTACCCCAATATGGCTTCCGTGCACTGCCCCTTCGTTTTACAACTTATCATGTTGGGCCATTAAACAAAACGACATGATTAAATCTTCCCACACCCGTTGTTTAGATAATGATTCTCTAGCTGTCTGTACCTAATCAATACCTGGCGTGTAATATTTTTGGACTCCCATCAAGAGTGATATCTAAAACATTAGGTCATAGCAAATGTGAAGCACCTTGCATTATTTCGTCAGGAATGTGTGGTTGGTTACGTATCAAGTATTTATATCTGGGCTATTTCAATTTACCTGAGTTCAGAATTCATTTCTCCGTAACTTTTGGCATATGTTCCAACGCCTCCCTCGCAGTGGCCACGGCGTTCCGGCACTTCGGAGAATATATCTCGCGGAAAGTGAACAAGCAAGCTTAGTGTAGGTATAGGCAATAGGCGTACCTCCCCGCTATGTTTATATGTTTCATGTCAAGCACCCCCGTGGCTCTCTATTACTTTGCTTAATATTTGACAATTCATTAGAATATATTATGTTGCACTTAGCGTCCTAATTATGATTTAGATATTTTATTTGGCGCGTGTGGTGAACGCGTAATATGTCGACAGATATTTATTTGTTGGTATAGATTTAATACTATTGATTGGTACAGATTTATAGATTATACTTTTTATTTATTTATTTATACTGGGTTTTTACAGATGTTCGCACTTACGTGAGAACATCCAATTATAAAAACTCAGTTATTGTACAAATAGAGACATACAATTACAAAAAATCTACAATTATAATTATACAATTATACAATTAAATACAGATACATACAGTACGTGTTATGTATTGGTATTCTCGGCAGTACGAAACAAGTTGGCTTTACTTACCAACCAACCTGTAAGAAGCTTCCAGAGATTCAGTAGCTATAGGGAAAAGCAAGATTATTTGGTGATATTTTTGATATATCATCATGTGTTTAAAAAAAAACAAACATTAAAATTTTTTTGTTTGAGTACATTATTTCGTTACATGTTTTAATAAGAAAAACTGAAATAATAATTTACATAACATAAAAAAACTTAGTCATGTAAATCTCCAAAAGATATAGGTAAGGTTATTTGGTTATAGAGGGGGTTTTATTTGGTGATACTCCCCCCTTCAAATGGAAATAGGTAAAATAACAACAAATATGTTTTAAAATCTTTAACGAGAATATAAACTATTGATTACATATGCATCACATGTGTAATGGTACTAACTGATCTACATTTTATGTCAAGTTAAAGGAGGTGTCAAATTTTTTGCGGATGAATCTCTTTTAATTCGTATCGTTGGTGTTGAAATATTGTGGGGAATTTTTAATGTCTTTTTCAAACTCACAGTTTTTTGTACTGGAACCGTGATGGTCTTCTATATTTCAGGTGCAAATGCTTCTGTATTTATGACTTCTTTATTAATTGGAAAAAAACCGAACTTTTTAAAAGCATTTTTGATATTATTGTTTGAAAAACTGGATTCAGGATAGTTTGAAAATTATAGCGATTTGGTTATATTTTTCTATCATTATGGGTGTAAGCTGTAGACCGATAATTTTTTTCTATTTTTTTTTCTGGAATATTTTTTGTGAAATAAATTTTTTACTTATAATACGTAGGTAACTTGGTGACAGGAAATTTGGTGAAGATAAGAAATTTGGTGATATGCTTTTATTTACCAAAACCACATTAAAACTATTCGCCTACTTAATATGCATCATGATAATTTACCATTTAACCAGAAGATGAATTGTTTAAAATAAAATAAATTATTAAAAATTACAATTCCTTAAGTCCATTATTAACACGTAAAAAAATCTTACTCACAATTTACTTAAGCACCTACCAAAAAAAAGTATGGCAGCTGCCACTTTTTTTAATTGTGGCTACGAAGCATACTTTTCTGATTAATATAAACTATATAACGTATTCATACTTTCAGAAATCACAGATTAATTGATAAATTACAATTTGAAGTCACCTCAGCATATCTGACAGTTGATTAAATATGTTTCGTTTGAATAAAATTATTTACTCTGTTACCGGCCATGCAAAAACTTCCGAAGTTGAATTATTATGGTTCACAGGACTGTTGTTTATGTGTGGTTCGAATTTCAATACCGTATACTGCATGGTAAATTGAATAGTGCCAAAAGTATACTATATCACCACATTACCTGTATCACCAGATAACATTGCTTTACCCTACGTCTGTTAAATGTCTCCTATACAAAAATACACTACCACTGAGCCTTCCCCTCGAGCATAGAAGATTATCTTGTTACTGTGATTTATTTATCAATAATTATAAATATGAGGTTTTTCGGAGAAGGAACTAAAAAATAATCAAAAACAATTAACTGGCTTTTTGAAGAATTTTCCGTAACTTTCGACATCTGCGTTGCGGAATAGTGTTTGCCTGTAGTAGGGCCTGGGGCGCGGCGGTTGAGGGGGGAGGGGGTACCCAGTTGAAACTGAAACCCCCCGCCGCTCGTTGACGGGTTCATCATATCAAAGTTCGATTAAAAATGTAAAAAGCAATTTAAAAGTTTGCTAGTTACAGCTCACTCGATCTCTATACGGAGCGTTACTGTGTTTCCCAAGCTCCCCGGCGCGCCAAGTTTTTCCCGAACGGCACGGGAATCAGCGGCCCTGCGCAAGAAAGTCTATAGGTATTACCGATTTTCATTTGACAAAAAAAATATTATAATTACCCTCTTTATCCGGGGCTCCGTTGAGCTGAAACTAAAGTCTGTTTTTGTCCGAGCAACTTGTTTCTGGATCCTCTAAGGGGACTGTTATGCGCAGGCGGCCTGAACTTGCGGAACAACTTACGCAACTTCTGTTTGACAACAAATGTGATAATCATTGAACTAACGGTAATGGTTTATTTTATTTTTTTCTTTGAATTAATAACATCTTTTTATTGTTTATTTCGATGTATATGTTTTAAATCTCTCTCTTGTCATGGTGAAAGTGTCAAGCTCGAGGCTCTTCTTTCGGTTTCAAATATTTTCTCCACGTGGATGGATCCATCGTTGTTGCCACACACCTTTTGATGAAATGCTTTATCCGATTTAGATAAAATATTATGTAATATTTGGTCGTTTAACAGGGTATTTTCCGACAGGAAATATTTACAGCAATATTTGGAAACTCCGCCATGGCTACTGAGCGGCGGTTGCGTGTGCCATTATCCCAGTTTCCCGCCTCAGCTGACTGTTTTTTATGTGATCCTAACATGAAAGGTCGAACTCCGAGAGTCAGCTATTTCTTATTTTTATTAGTTTAGCGCCAGCGATTCTGTTTCACGAGAGCTATTTTATTGTTAAAACAAATTCCCCGCTATAATCTCGCAATTCTTACTCCTTCACTATGTGCGATAAATTCAATAAAACCCTGTCTTATATCGCTAAGGTAAAATATACGTTTCAACATCAATTGATATGGCATACAGAAGGTCCTGAATGCCATTCCAAGTGGCGAAAATCCGCCATAAGTCTGTCACATGCCCTAGATAAGAAGGGTTTTGGTTTATTTGTTGCCTACGCCCCTGTCTTCGGCGTGTCGCAGGGACGTCAAATGGGTCCACTCGTACTAATAATCCGGCGGGTATTGTCTTCTGCGGAAGGGCGGAAGGCCCGGTCCGTGGCAGGTGATTGAGCGAGGTCCGCCGGCTGCCCCTGTTCCCTGCACCAGCCTAACGAGCCTAACATTACACAACTGGACTCAGGACAGAGGACAACCGGGCACAGCGACAGGAAACACAACCGGAGACAATCGACACAAAGATGAGAGTGAAAATGCCGATATGGCAAAAATCCAAAATATTTTTTTTCCTTTGTTCGCGGAAAACCTTCGCTAATTGGTTGTACGTGTATTACTTATTAAGCTATTAATTCTACAACCAATAAAAATATATTATTTACTTTTTACATCATACAATCTGTAAATGTTCCAAAACAATAAATAAATTCTACCTTAATTATTTATGTATGTGAGGTGTATAATAGGTACCTAATTGATTCATATTTCTACTTTATCACCCATATTCCATGATGTAATTTCCTATACTAACTTATTGTGAGAAGTGAAAATGTGCCCCATATTATATTTTGATAACATCCATCTTAACATTATAATAATTTGTATTATAAAATTTGTATGTACTTGTATCTCTTGCTCATATCTCATATGTCATTTCACAATCAAATGCCACAATCAATTGTTATTCTCTTTTTTTGTTTTTTTTTTTTAAATTATTCCTAATATATGCTTTTGGTTTTAATGTGACTTGTAAATATTGTTTATGGTGTGTTTATACCGTTGAAATTAAATAAATAAATATTATTATATTTATTAAATCCTATACAAGGGATGGGTTTTAACTTATACGGTTGCCTATTTCTTGCAAATAACATAGAAACTTACTTGGGTAATTGAAATATGCTTCCTTCACTTTCGCATGAATAAAAGCCACAAGCGAGTATTGTGTTTAATTGAAAGTTCAGTCACCGCTAGATGAAACCTCTCAAACAAGTTAGTTAAATGTCAAATACCTGCATTCGTATTTACAGCTTTACGGCTTCTTCGCTTCATTATCGCTCCGTTAACTTTACTTTCCGGTTCTTCACTGCTGTTAATGCTAATAACACAATCATAATAATTATAATTTCTATACCACCCTCCCTCTACGTGAATCACCCAAAGGTACTTCACTAAACTGTAATTCAATAATGGTCTTAAATTGCTCTATTATAAGACAAACCTTTAAACATATTGCCGTTTGTATGGCTGGGTTGGCATCTCGGTTCCCACCAAGCGTCGTGAGTTCAGTTCCTCGGCTTGCTAAGACCTTTTTCTGCTTCCTATGATGGTATTAGGAGATTTCAAACATTGTCAGGTTATGTTATTCGTAACCCAAAAATACTGTCTTTAAAAAAAAAAAAAATGTATATACAGGTGATACTTATCGGATCTATATATTAAGTCAAGTATTCCATTAAATAGCTTTAGTAGATTATAAATTATTCAGTCATTATAATTATAGAATCACAGGATAATAAAAATGCCGTTGGAAAGGCAGGATAATGAAGTAATAGCTCAAAGGGTGACTTCAAAATATCACTACTGTCATAAAGGGTGAAAACTTAACCCCAAAATAACCCTTTGTTTTCATTACTTAGTCACTATTAATCCAATTTGTAATTCTAAAATTGTTAACCGTTTGTTTGAAAAGCCACTGATTGCAGTTACGGCTGGCTTGTTCCAGAGAGGTTCCCGAAACTTTAGTTATATAATAAGTCTTTCACCTTTTTAAGTATCAATCGGACATAAGTTTCGAAAGCACATGTCACGAGAGGGAAATCTGGTAAGTTTGTTCTACCACCGAAATAAGCAACTTATCGGCAGATTTCGAATCAATTTAAAACTTTGTTCCCTTGTTCCGACGCTAGATGAGATTTCTTTTTGTGCGTCGTCTCGCGGGAATGTGGAATCCAAATCTAAGATGGTTGTATCGTAATAAGTGAAAAGTATGAAGAAAACAGAGAGCCCGAGCTGCGGTTAGTACTGGTGGTTGTAGTTATCCGATTGGCCTTATTGGAAGATGTGCACCGGGAAAGTAATCACATCACTAACTTTCTTACATCGCCCGCTCCTGTTGTGGGTGAAAGCTGAAAGCTTCAAACCAAGCCCCACTTTCTGTATTGCTCGTCTTGACTTGCCGCCAACCCGTTACCAGATTGTTCTCGCAAATACAAAAACCACTTGTGTAATAAATAATACCACGGTTTACCTCTGTAACTCGTCGCGACAGGGCTTAGGTCAACTTAAATTATTACTTTAAATATGTATGCACCTCGTTAACGGCCCGGGAGGCTCGTGCTCGTGCTCGTACCCTCTACATCGCGCGTCGGGTGCATTCTGAATTACCTACACTTACATTATTCATACACATTATCTCATTACTTTTACTGCTCCGTGTTAATTTAGGGGTCATTTCTATTAGGCCCTATGAATAATCAACTGAGTGGATGAATGCTATTCTCTCCTGGAAATAAAAACACAAGCTTCTCAATCCCTGAGCATTGAGTCAGCAGAACTCTACCCAAGCTTAAAACAAAGGTGCTCTAGCACCGCGGGTTCTATTTTGGTTTCAAGCATAATCATTCCAGCAAAAAAATGACTAGTTTTCCTGTTGGAAAAAGCGTTGCAATTTCAGTTTTATTATTTTTCTAGTGGTCCGAATGGGTCTAGGGCTCTAGAGGAAATCTAATATGTAGTTCTTGCGTTTTTTCATTTACTTTATGTAAAAATATCGCAAGCAAGAAAATATATGATATTATGTTTACAGCTTTTGATAATCTAAAGCAGTTGAGATACGAGATTGCAACAAAACTTTGGTCATTACGTTTGAAGCAAATGTAATAAAATAGCAATTTAAATATTTTTTAAACTTTCCATGCACTTTAGCGCAAGCAGATTTACGGTTCGGCAGAGGCTCGGAGTTTCCATTCAAGTACATCATAATATATCTTTCTTGGTTCTACCTGCTCTTCCTCTGCTTAATATTTTAGTATCATTCATAACCAAGCCTTCTTCTTCGCCAAAGGTACTGCGTTCTGTTCCCGGGAGCAAATGTAAAAAAAAAAAAAAAACACCGGACCTGACAAATTGTGATGCGCACAAAATGCGATGTGTTCGTATTTAAATTTAATAGTTGTAAATGTGTTAGAACTAAGTGCTATTTATTTATTTTTCCGTTTACCCCCTTAGATTAAGCGGTCTCTGGTAATTGTTTGATTTCGGTTTCATCTTTATTGTATTTTTATGTTTTTAATGTCCACTTAGAATGAATCTTATTTCTGCAACTGTTTTATACTATATTTTAGTTTTAATGCTCTTGTTTTGTCCTGTGCTATAATAGCACCGTTACTTTCTACTAATATTGTCTTGTGCTATAACAACACTATTATTGTTCTCTTGTCATTGCCTTGGATACTCGTATACTGTGTATTCTTTATTTAAAATTTACTTTTCAATACTTTGTAAGGACTCGAAGGAGCACTGTAGGATTATTTTAAATTTTGTTATAGTTGAGCGCACTTGAAGTGAAACATCACAAAACTGCGCTATACAAATGTTTCGTTATTATTATTATTATTAAGCGAGTTATGATAACACGTAATGAATACATCGCTTACCGAGGATTGGTTTGTACTATGTCCATTTTAGGATTTTTTAAGCTGTGAACGCAGTAAGATTAATAATATTTTTATCTACTATGTCCACATACAAAAAATACAAATTTTCAGCGGGAACTTTTTGAACATCTCTTTTATTCTATCTCCATAGTAAAAAAAAAAAAATTTAAACTTCATACCTCGTTTTCTCGATACAAGTTTTTGTGGACATATTACAAACCAATCCGTAGCAAGCGACATTGGTACTTATCAAAAACGATTTCAGATTCTGAATGATGTTATTTTAATTGCAATTAAATTCATACGGATAACCTTGCATTCCTGTAACGTTTAGAGTCATATTTAGACATTTTATCTAGCAATGGAATTGAGAGCCAGGGATACATAACCTTTATTTTTATTCCCGAGTCCGCATAAAAAGTTGGTCTCCTAATAATATTATCCACGTCCATTTTATTTCAATCAATTTTTAAATAAATTTCAAATTTAAGTGCGTCTAGAAAACGAACTTTACCTAACTCGCGCATGCCTGTATGCAGCTTACCCTTAACGTACATTGCATTGTACTTGTCATATTATTATCATTGTGCACATACACAATACACAACGAAAAAAGTGTCTGTAAATTTAAAAAAAAATTATTCATTTTTATTTACAAAAAACAATGTAGTGAAAATGAATAATATTGAAAGTGAATGAATAGTATTGTAATTTATTGTATGATAATATGTTGTATGATAATATAAAGTTATGCAAATTCTTGTTAAGTAAGTGAAAATGTTATTTTCTTTTTTTCTGGAATAAAAAAAAAAAAAAAAAACATGTGTACTTTACATTATTTTGCTTAATACGGTAACTGCTTAGTTTTCTACATTAAAGTAGAGTCGCTACTATTAACACAAGAGATAAATTAATAAAAATAACTCGCGCATGTGGCAGAGGTTCCGCTAATACCAACACAAGAGATAAATGAATAAAATAGCTCGTGCATGTCGCGGAGGTTTTGCTAATACCAGCACAAGAGATAAATAAATAAAATTACTCGCGCATGTCGCGGAGGGTCGCTAAAACCGACACAAGAGATAAATGAATAAAATAGCTCGCGCATGTCGCGGAGGTTTTGCTAATACCAGCACAAGAGATAAATAAATAAAATTACTCGCGCATGTCGCGGAGGGTCGCTAAAACCGACACAAGAGATAAATGAATAAAATAGCTCGCGCATGTCGCGGAGGTTTTGCTAATACCAGCACAAGAGATAAATAAATAAAATTACTCGCGCATGTCGCGGAGGGTCGCTAAAACCGACACAAGAGATAAATGAATAAAATAGCTCGCGCATGTCGCGGAGGTTTTGCTAATACCAGCACAAGAGATAAATAAATAAAATTACTCGCGCATGTCGCGGAGGGTCGCTAAAACCGACACAAGAGATAAATGAATAAAATAGCTCGCGCATGTCGCGGAGGTTTTGCTAATACCAGCACAAGAGATAAATAAATAAAATTACTCGCGCATGTCGCGGAGGGTCGCTAAAACCGACACAAGAGATAAATGAATAAAATAGCTCGCGCATGTCGCGGAGGTTTTGCTAATACCAGCACAAGAGATAAATAAATAAAATTACTCGCGCATGTCGCAGAGGTTCCGCTAAAACCGACACAAGAGATAAATGAATAAAATAGCTCGCGCATGTCGCGGAGGTTTTGCTAATACCTGCACAAGAGATAAATAAATAAAATTACTCGCGCATGTCGCGGAGGGTCGCTAAAACCGACACAAGAGATAAATGAATAAAATAGCTCGCGCATGTCGCGGAGGTTTTGCTAATACCAGCACAAGAGATAAATAAATAAAATTACTCGCGCATGTCGCGAAGGGTCGCTAATACCAACACAAGAGATATGAATAAAATATCTCGCATACAAAATAGCTCGCCCATTTGGCGGAGGGTCGCTAGTACCAACACAAGAAATACCTTAATAAAATAGCTCGCGCATCTCGCGGAGAGTTGCTAATATCAAGAAAACAGATAAATTAATAAAATTGTTAAATTTAATCAATCTTATTTCAATGTAATAATCCTACTGCGCGGATAATTTAAATTCACGCTTCAATGTACAGTGCCAATTATGAAAACAAACATTATAATACTGTCTAAACGCTAAATCGGTAAATAACATCTGAACATTCCTTAATTGGCACCCTGCGGACTGCGTACCAATGTTTCTTTGAACTAAATTAATTTATAATTATATTAAATCATTTTTCATGACAAGATAATACGCTTGAATCGAGCTTTTCTCGAAGGTTTGACTAAGCGTTTTAATAGTTTAACGACGATTATATTTCTAAGAATTAGCACATGTATTTAATTTTTAAAAATGTTTACGATCACAACATTCGGGTATTTTCCGCGAACAAATCTTCTGGTGAGTACTACCCAATCCGTACACAGAGATATTAAATATATTATGTGAATTCAGCAATACATAAAACAACACAAATTCATTTATTTTCCTTGTGCGCGTTGTCTTCTTTGAGTTGCAATATTTTGTTTATTTTTTTAATTTTTTTTTTTTTTTTTTTTAATTATTTATTAACCAAAAAATACATGTTATGTACATTCTTTTAGGTATATGCCACCTCACTAGGCTGAGCCTGTTCCGAGGTGGCAGTAATTTAATATTTTTTTTATATCATTTTCAAAAGAAAGAATAAAATAAATTATTAATTAATAAATAGAATTTACATAAAATGAAAATAAACATAAAATGAAAATTAATAAGAGAAATAGAAAAGAAAAGAAAAAATGGAGAAGAGATGATATAAAAAACTTAAATTATTTGAAAAAAAAGAGAGATAAAATTTAATACAGGTAGCTATTATATTGAAGAAGTTATCATATGTCCGCAGTCTATAATGCCCTTGTTTACAATCCATGTATGTATTTTGTGTTTTAGATTTACGCTTTTTATCAGGTGAATGTCTTTAATGTCTTTTTCAATTAAATTTGAAAGTTTTGGAGCCAGATTACGGTAATGTCTTTGTCCATAGGTGGTATTTATCTTCGGAGTCATGTGTTGATGTCTATGTCTTGTACAGTAGTTGTGTTGTACAGTATGTTGGTTTAGCTTGTCTTTTTGGTAATGTATAGATATAATTTTGATGTACAGTTGCTGTATGTTCAGTACTGCGAAGTCCTTAAATAACTGTATTGTAGAGAATCTATAAGGTTTTTTTGTGATAACTTTAATTAAGGCTTTTTGCGCTTTGACGAGAGGGTCCATGATAGTCTTAGCAGCACCACCCCAACCAATCATACCGTGGGTGATAACCGATTGGCCTAACGCGTAGTATATAGTTTTTAAAGTCTTCATTGGCATTATGTTTCGAATGTTTTTAAAAAGATATATAAGTTTTCTGACTTTACCCGCTGTTTTATTTATTTGTTCTGTCCACCTGAAATAGTGGTCAATGTAAATGCCTAAGTATTTGATTGTCTGAGTCCGCGCTAGTGGGTTGCATTGGCAGTTTTTTTTAGATGTGCAGTCGTGTATGGTTAAGTTTTCATCGAGTCTTGGTTGTCGTCTGGGATCTATACTAAATGTCATGTACTTTGTTTTGTCTATATTTAGTGTTAGCAGGTTATTGTCTAGCCAATTTTTAATCCGGTTGATTCCTTCGGCAGCTTTTTTATATACATTTGTCCAGGAGTCAGAAGTGAAAACAAGAACAGTATCATCCGCAAAGCAAATAACTTCACCGCTAATGTCTAACTGACACAGGCAATTTATATAAAGTAAAAACAGGATGGGTCCTAATGTACTTCCTTGGGGAACTCCGTAGGTTATGTATCTGTTTTGGCTTGTTACGTTGCCTAATTTTAGTGCATGACTGCGTTCAGTTATATGGGCGTTTTTCAAAAAAAGTGTACATAGATAAAAGTCAGTGTCCCATCACTTTCAGGATCAGTAACTTTTGTTGTGTCGTTTTTAATGACCAACCATATATTTTACCAATATAATAACAAGTAAATACCTTTATGGACTAAAAATAAAGAAATAAATCTATTAAATTTCGATATTATTTTTAAATAAGTAAGACTACAGGTCACTGTTTCTGGTATGTCCTACACCTACCACTACCAGTAAGAGTTCAAAAATTAATGTTATTTAATGTTATTCCAGTATTTATTTCTAATTCTACTAATAGTATATGATAATATTTTCGATTTGCAACCATAATATAGATTAATTATCGTGCAAAATAATTTAAATACCAGATATTGAGTTGTCCTACGAAATAGCGTATGGTGGAATTTCCGCCTACGCAACCACATTATTGACGTCTTCCAATAAAAATATTACCAAATCGATGAATATTTTCGAAAATAGCAACTCTATTTAGTCTATGAAGGGCGGCCATGCTTGGTTTTTTACAGCCAGTTTGCCAAGAAATCGTAACACAAGTGGTCGTTCTCGGCTGTACTAAAAAAGTGTTCCACCAACGCCACCGTATTTCTCCAGGTAATTTACCAGCATGTATTAGACTCTACTTTGTATTAAATTGATTCATTTATTGTTTTATGAAATGTTTAGTTAGAACAAACAAAAGTTTCATAATTTATTGATAAATACATTTCGAAAAAATATTGACGCGATTACGCCACTTCTCTTACGCAACGGTCTCGTGAATGGAAATTAAAAGTGACGTAATGGAATTCTAAAGGTCGGTTCACTCTGTCCGTCTTTTAGTGTATTTGGGTGTGTTACAATTTTCTAATTAAATTTATATTTTGCATGTATCTTCAAAATGTAACTATTACATGTAGATATGTGGGTTGAGTGATATATGTAGCATTAAAAAAAAGAACAGCATAGCTAAAAAGAAAAAAAATATTTGATTTTTATGTGTATAATTTTTTTTCTTTTTTTTATAAATTAAGATTATTAAAGATTAATTCTGAAAGAGTCGAAATGGTGTCGAAGTACTAATATAGACAGCAATATGAGCAACTATTACTGTAGAGGCAACTCTGAAATTCAGTATAAAATCAGCTGGTTCATACAATTTTGATTAAGTAAGTATAAAATGTAGCATGATTTATGTTCCTGTGTGTTTTAGTTAATCCTGTACCTAATTAAAGTTGTGTACATTAACAGGTACTTTAATACCCTTTCAGCTTAGTTACCTATTTCAGGCTATACACGGTATGCACGTGTAGCCCATTATTACCTATCTAATTATTTGTGCATTTTTATAAATAATTTATTTTAATTTTATGTTCAAATATGAAAAATCAAAAAGGTACAGAGACAAAATTAAAAGCGACCCTGAAAAATATGAAGCCTTTATGAAAAAAAGAGTTACAAAGACAAAAATAACATCAAAATAAAATCAGAGAGCTAACCAAAGAAGAATAGAAAAAAGAAGACGTTGGAGAGAACAGAAACGAAAATAAAAAGAAAAGAAAAAATAACAAGTGGAAGAAAATGTACTTGCGCGGGGGGCCTTCCACAGTGGCGGTAGTACGTAAAATCGCCCTTTTTTTATAGAGAATACCTCACATGAGTCTTAACTGCTCCCGTCTGGAGCCAGTGAGACTATGGCATCCCCAATTGGGGTACGTTTGAGGCTGAAGGTAAGTGGGGACAGGAAGGAGATGGGAAGAGGAAGGTGGGGAAGAGGAAGGTGGGGAAGAGGAAGGTGGGGAAGTACCTGGCTATTCAGATCTAGTCACTAAACACGGTTAAAGTCATTATTAAGCAACGTTTCAATTCTGAATGGTGGTCTTTCACCAGGGTGATACTGAGAGTATCTTCCACTCTTCCCATAACAGTCGCTTGTCGCGCCTTCAGCAGTGTAGCCACAACGTGCGTACACATACAAGTGATATTTCGCGCCCGCTGTCGCTACCGGGCAAGCCTCTCAGTCTGGCCGAGGCCTTAGAATTCCTAAACGTTACCAAATTTTTCCCCTTACGCCACTGTCCTGTTATTGCTGTGATTTATTTTCTAAGATCAATTATTATATCTCAAAGAAATTTGTTCTTTTTTTTATTGATATAGTTCATGATTAATTTTAAATTTGTTATAATTAAACATTCGTAAAACAAAAACTTATATTCGTCTTTCTAGAACGAAAAATATACAGTACAAAGTATCCAAAAGTAGCGTAAATGAATATTTTTATTTAAAAACTTAATATTTATTTCAATAAGCTTGATTATTCATATTTTTTAGGATACAGATTGTGTTTTCAATTCGTAAATAAAAATCTGAAATAATGAATTTCTTTTAATTTTCTTTATAAACTTTATGATAAAAGTGACGTAAAAGAATTTCTTACCAATAGTATTAAACTTAAATTGCAATTATTTTCGAAGTTTATTGACATTTTCTATTTAAATACTTTTTGTCATGAGGTTCATACTTTCTTTAATAAATTAACGTATATTTTTAATCGAAATGCAGCATCTCACTTAAGTGGAATTCCTATTACGTCACCGACATCTTTTTTGGAAAACGCCCATATATGATTTGAACCAGTTATATGCAGAATTTTTAATACCTATGTTATCTAATTTTTTAAGGAGGATTTTATGGGACACTGTATCAAAAGCTTTACTTAGATCTAGAAAAACCGCAATGCAGCTTTTTTTTTGGTCAACATTATTTATAATAGTTTCGGTCACTTTTAATATTGCATTTTTCTGATAAAATTTTATGTTTGTCTAAGTAGTCTACCAGTTGGATTTTCATTAGATTTTCGAGTACTTTTGTGAGAACATTTAAAAGTGATATAGGCCTATAGTTAGAGGGATTATTTTTATCTCCGGATTTGTAAATAGGTACTATGTTTGCACTTTTAAAATGGCTGGGAAATATACCTCTAGCAGTACTCAGATTACAGATGTAGGTGAAGGGAAGGGCTATTTGGTGTTTTATTTCTTTTATTAGTTTAGTGTCAAGTTCGTCGGGTCCAGTCGCACAATCATTTCTCAGTTTATTTATGTGATGTATTATGTCTTTAGTTTGGAAAGTTTTTACTCTAAATGTATTGTTATCGTGTGCATTATTAGTATATTTATCAGCAAGTGTATCTTCGTCAGTGTTCGTTTTATTTAGTAGTGTTTGGGCTAGTGTTTGTCCAATGTCTGCAAAGTAATTATTTAATGTGTTGGCAATATCAGTCTGATCAGTTATTACTCTATCCTTAACTTCTATTTGTTGGAATTTGGCTGCTGGCTTCTTATTTACATTGTTTATTTCCTTTACTGCGTTCCATAATACTTTCGGGTCATCTTTGTTTTTTTCAATTTTTCGTCTGTAGTATTCTTCTTTTGTTTGTTTCACAATTGATCGGCAGATATTCCTATATTTTTTGTAATAATTTTGGAGCTTAATATTATTCGGTGAGTTTGAAGACTGTTTGTGCAGTTTATCTCGCTTATGCAAACATTTAACTAAGTTTTCATTGATCCAGGGTTTAATTTTTTTGTTTTTATGAAGCAATTTTCTAAAGGTTGTGTATTTTATAACACTCATATTTATTTTTTCAGTAAAATTCATCATCTATGAAAATGATTTCTTCTCAGTGAAGAGAGTATACACTAAAATATTTTCGTTCGCCCTTTATACAGAGTAGAAATTAAGGTACGTACTTGACTTACTTTAACCAGTGATTCTTGACATTTTTTCGAGAAATGTGAAATTTCGAGTGAAAAATGTTAATAAAATTTTGGTCTCCGTTGACATTTTTGATTTTTTTTTTCTTCAAAAACATAAAAACATAGTAGATGTTGGACAGTTAAGGGCAGCGTAAGATGTCGGTCGGTTACTCAGCTGACTGACCAGTGACGACATGTGGAAGTTTTTTTTTATTGATTTTGAGAAGAAGAAAAAAGTCATCGGAAAAGTCACCGGAGACCAAAATTTCATTTACATTTTTTACTACAAATAATGTCAGGAATCACTGGTTAAAGTAAGTTCAGTATGTTCCTTGACACCCTGTATATGCTACAATTTTGACTAATATGATGCGAATAAATACATCGTTCCTACCGCCAACCTTATTTTTTAGTTTATAGGTTACAAGAAGCCGAGTCCCTGAACCAGATCAGTGGTTGAGTGGGCATTACGTTTGGGTCCCACCCAGACGTTCCGTGTTCGATTCCTCGGCTGGCTAAGTCCTAAGTCCTCCATCACAACACAAGCAACATCTTCCGCTTAGTGTGGTGGTAGTTGGGTTATTCGTAACCCGGGAATGTTTGTCTTTCTTTTTAAAAATTAAGAAATTAAAAAAAAAATTAAGATCGGATTCAATCGAGTGCTTTTTACATGTGTTATAACAGAAAAGACACCGTTTTTCTTTCTGATATTAGAACCACCCCGGTGTGGGAATTGGTAGCCACGAGTATATTATTATGACATCTATCATGTACAGACAAAATGGCCTCCCCATAATATTATAGAAGGTATATTTATGGCACTAAAAGTTTGCTTCTGAAGGGTAAAAGTTATTCCCTACAGCGTATAATTTCACGACTAGGGTGCAGGCCAATTTTATAATCGTACAGACCTTCCGGTGTACACTACACGGGTTTTAGTGCACATTTATGTTTTTATTTGCCGTGTAAATGGATCAATTCGAATATGCACTCAAAGTAAGTAGGGTTGACTGCTTCCTGAATAATATAAAATCTTTATGGCAATTATTATTATTATTGACGGCTTCGGCTTCACCTAGACACTTCGTCAGTGTAGGAGTGTAGGACTGTAGTAATATCTTTGGTATTCTATCCGGTAACTTCTTCCCGCGTGTAGCGTGAAAATGGCAATGTGTATCTTCGTGGTATTCTTGTGTTTATATCTTGTTAGGCGCGCTAAGTGCTGTGCTGAGCGCTGAGTCCACCATTAGTGTCGCAAATTGCTCACAATGTGACCAATGCTGAAGTGTCACCGGTCTCCGTCTCATTGTGTTATTGTATGCGACCGTACAGGACGTACACCAAAACATGCAAAACCAGCGGCGTGTCGTTATAAACTTGGTTTTTTTTCTTTGAACATTCCAAAATTAATGTTTACATTTAGGAATCTTGTGACATCTAATCTATATACATGTTGGTATCAGGTTTTGTATGATGTCATTATTATAATCCTGCCTACTTCGGTGGACAAGGCTGTTCCACTCATCGGCTCCTACGCAAGGAAACCAACGTACTGGTCGCCAGTAATACTCGGTCACTCCAGCCTTATGTTCTCCTGGCAAACACTATGCCAGTGACTGAGTATTTTTTTTTCTTTAACTGCACACAGGAGGCCCTGAAGGAAATAATTTCCGCTGTAGATATAGAGAGAACCTGGGTTTTAAGGGGATGGTAACGATTTTAATTTTCTTTATTGTTTCATATGATTGTGCAACATCTTAAGATTGCTGTGTCAAAATTTGAAACAAATCGGAACAAAACTAAACGTGATATAGAACTTGTATGAACAAAATTTTCATTTTTGCATTGGATTTTCTGTTATCCCAAACTTTAAAGCGATTTTCTGACAACTGTCATTTTTGAAGCCGGGAACAGTTTAAATCAAAATCTACTCGACCGATTATTTTGAAATTTTGTATACTGTTCACCGGCGGCCAACTTTTTTTCGAGGCCCCTCTGAAGACTTGCTGCCGTCGGCTTAATTATGTATATTTAGTTTTTTAAATTAAGGAAATTTTGTTTGTGTGTTGTAAATGTTACGATCATTTAAATAAATTTGTATTACTTGTAGCGTCTAAAAAAATCGTAAAAATGGGCCTTTTTTACGCCGAATTAACATTGACATCCCCTTAAGAGACTCATGTTGTAAGAGGGAGGAAACACAGAGGCCGGCTAGTCAATCTAACAAATGTTAACCGTGTACGAATTTTGGGGTCGCTTTTCACGTTACTTAAAAAATTTTGACTTAATTGATTTTAAGTAGTTGTTAATTAATTTTTAAAATGTGTATTAAATCCCATTTCTTCATTACCTTCTTTTTACTAGATAAATGTAGTACAAACCTGTTGAGGCAGCATTTGGAAAGCGTGCATTTTGTACACTTGTACCAATATCTATCGTGACAACCTTGTGTGTTTCTGTGTATGTCTATGTAGGTAATCGTTTATGTCTTGTTTGTTTGTTTGAGTATTACAATATAAAAGTAACAACGATCCGTTTTCCCGTTAAATTTGAAGGTCTCCACACCGTTAATGTTTGTTGATATTGCACTCCCCACCAATCTGTTGTGCCACATGTCATAATGTATTGGCGGACGCTAATCCCTCTTCAGTTAGGTAGTGTATTATTCATTTACCTAACTGTCACTGATCGTCTCTCAACATATAAATCTCATTCGGAATTTATTTGTTTGTCGCAAATAAGTAACTATGTATATGCATATTATGTATAGGCATATTATTAGTTTAAAAATGCATCTATTATAAACCAACGAATTATGAATATTCTTTGGAAATTATTGTAGTTTTGTCTCCTTTATAGTTGGGAAGTTATTATAGCAGGCCGTTTCGCGTACAATCTGTTGGAAATGTACGTTAAACAAAGCGTATTACTTAATGGAGTCTGTGCCGGCATCGACCTCAAAAGTTTAGCGCTGTGAGGTCACGCGAGATCGGTTTTGAATTCGGCAATGTTCAACTGTAAATTCTCGCGTACGGAAATTCCGCCTCGATGTTATAACATAACTAACCGACCGCGACCGGTCTTACCATCTTACGTTCGATTACCGATTCCATTGTGTTTACTGGTTTCTTCTACATGCTATAAGAGTGTTAAATAATTAGGGTAAATATTACGAAGTCGACCTGATCACGTTTCAAGGTTACCTACAATTGTAATGAGGAAAGAACCTTGCTTCCTTCACATCTCATTGTAGATGATTATTGTAATCTGATTATTTGCCCTAAAATACAGAATTCTTGCGACCCGTATCTCCAAATTCACGGTTTTCGGAAACTCTTCTTAGTACAAGCGGTAAACTGGTTAATGTATGGGCGTTTTCCAAAAAAGATGTCGGTGACGTAATAAGAATTCCACTTAAGTGAGATGCTGCATTTCGATTAAAAATATACATAAATTTATTAAAGAAAGTATGAACTTCACGACAAAAAGTATTTAAATAGAAAATATCAATAAACTTCGAAAATAATTGCAATTTAAGTTTAATACTATAGGTAAGAAATTCTTTTACGTCACTTTTATCATAAAGTTTATAAAGAAAATTAAAAGAAATTCATTATTTGAGATTTTTATTTACGAATTGAAAACACAATCTGTCTCCTAAAAAAAATATATAATCAAGCTTATTGAATTAAATATTAAGTTTTTAAATAAAAATATTCTTATACGCTACTTTTGGATACTTTGTACTGTATATTTTTCGTTCTAGAAAGACGAATATAAGTTTTTGTTTTACGAATGTTTAATTATAACAAATTTAAAATTAATCATGAACTATATCGGTAAAAAATATAACAAATTTCTTTGAGATATATTAATTGATCTTAGAAAATAAATCAGCAATAACAGGACAGTGACGTAAAGAGAAACATTTGGTAACGTTTAGGAATTCTAAGGCCTCGGCCAGACTGAGAGGCTTGCGCGGTAGCTACAGCGGGCGCGAAATATCAGTCGTATGTATACGCCCGTTGTGGCTACACTGCATTGGTATGGGAAGAGTGGAAGATACTCTCAGTATCGCCCTGGTGTAAGACCACGATTCAGAATTGAAACGTTGCTTAATAGTGGCTTTAACCGTGTTTAGTGACTAGATCTGAATAGCCAGGTACTTCCCCACCTTCCTCTCCCCCATCTCCTTCCCTTCCCCACTTACCTTCAGCCTCACAACATACAATTGGGGATGCCATCGTCTCACTGGCTCAGTTAAGACTCTTGTGAGTGAGGTATTCTCTATAAAAAAGGGCGATTTTACGTACTACCGCCACCATGCAAGGCCTCCCGCGCAAGTACTTTTTCTTCCACTTGTTCTTTTTTCTTTTCTTTTTATTTTCGTTCTCTCCACCGTTTCCTTTTTTCTATTCTTCTTTGATTTTATTTTATCTTTGTAACTCTTTTTTCTTAAAGGCTTCATATTTTTTCAGGGTCGTTTTTAATTTTATCCCTGTACCTTTTAGATTTTTCTGCATCGTTTTTAATATTTCAGGATCGTTTTTAATTTTGTCTCTGTACCTTTTTAATTTTTCTGCATCGTTTTTAATTTTTCAGGATCGTTTTTAATTTTGTCTCTGTATCTTTTTGATTTTTCTGCAGCTTTCAACGGCATATTTGAACATAAAATTAAAATAAATTATTTAGAAAAATGCACAAATAATTAGATAGGTAATAATGGGCTACACGTGCATACCGTATATAGCCTGAAATGGGGAACTAAGCTGAAATGGTATTAAAGTACTAGTTAACATACACAACTTTAATCACAAGATCCACTAAAACATACAGGAACATAAATCATGCTACATTTTATACTTTCTTAATCAAAATTGTATGAACCAGCTGATTTTATACTCAATTTCAGAGTTGCTTCTATAGTAATAGTTGTTCATATTGCCGTCAATGTTAGTACTATAACATCATTTCGACTCTTTCAGAATTAATCTTAATTAATAAAAAAATAAAAAGAAAAAAAATTATTCACATATGAAATAAAATATTTTTTTCTTTTTATCTATGTTGTGCTTTTTTGTTAATTGCCTCATATATCACTCAACCCACATATCTACAGGTAATACGTTACATTTTGAAGATACGTGCAAAATATAAATTTAATTAGAAAATTGTAACGCACTCAAATACACTAAAATACGGACAGAGTGAACCGACCTTTAGAATTCCATTACGCCACTTTTAAGTTCCATTCACGCAACCGTAGCGTAAGAGAAGTAACGTAACCGCGTCAATATTTTTTCAAAATGTATTTATCAATAAATTATGAAACTTCTGTGTGTTCTAACTAAACATTTCATAAAACAATAAATTAATTAATTTAATACAAAGTAGAGTCTAATACATGCTGTTAACTTACCTGGAGAAATACGGAGTCGTTGGTGGAACACTTTTTTAGTACAGCCGAGAACGACCACTTTTGTTACGATTTCTTGGCAAATTGGATAACAAAAACCAAGCATGGCCGCCCCTCATAGACTAAATAGGATCGCTATTTTCGAAAATATTCATCGATTTGGTAAATTTTTTTTGGAAGACGTCAATAATGTGGTAGCGTAGTCGGAAATTCCACCATACGTTATTTCGTAGGACAACTCAATATCTGGCATTTAAATTATTTTGCACGATAATTAATCTACACAACGGTTGCAAATCGAAAATACTATCATATACTATTAGTAGAATTAGAAATAAATACGGGGATAACATATAATAACATTAATTTTTGAACTTTAACTGGTAGTGGTAGGTGTAGGACATACCAGAAACAGTGACCTGTAGGCTTACTTATTTTGAAATAATATCGAAATTTAAAATATTTATTCATTATTTTTAGTCCATAAAGGTATTTATTTGTTATTATATTGGTAAAATATATGGGTGGTCATTAAAACCGACACAACATAAGTTACTGGTCCTGAAAGTGATGGGACACTGACTTTTATCTATGTACACTTTTTTTGAAAAACGCCCGTATATCACATGTAGAACCTAAAACTATTTTTTTTACAATAAAAATATTCTTTTGTTATTTTGCATTTCAATTTTTTCAGCACGCTTGGTACTCTAGACTTCGCCGCATTTTTGATATTAAAAATTCGTGGCAGAATTGGCAACAATTGTTAATCTTATGCAGCTTATAATATGACATCCCCGGCCAACCGGTTTTTTTTCAAATTTAACCTATTCCAACTCGATTTACTCGAAAACAAACGCCCAAGTCAAAAATAGTTATAATAATGTTTTGCATTTTCCCTATCTTCACATATTATTTTTTATGTGTAGATACATACTTATTCTTATTATTTTATTTTCTAAATCTCTTTCTACTAATTATTTCATACTTATCTTATATAGAACCAACTTTCTAGTATTTAGCTAATTTGCACTAAATTAACATTCATATGTGTTGCTTTTTTACAATTATTACAACTGCATTTTTATACTTAATTACTGTAACCAATGTATAAAATTTTCATGTAAAAGCCCATTAGGGCGTGAATAAATAAAAAAAAAAAAAAAAAACGTCGGCCTGTCAGATTCAAATTTACATAATAATACATTTTCGCACAAATTGTTTTTTTTTTTTCAAATTACACTGACAAATTTTAGAATTTATTTGAATATTTCGATTTTTTTTTAATTTATGATAACATGTTTTTAGCATTATATTAATTTATTTGGTCGAATCTTCTGGTGTGAATAAGATGTCAAAAATATAAGTCAAAACCGCGTAAATTTTTTCAGTCTAAAAACAATTTTTTTATGATATTATGCTACTCTATCAAATAAAATATGTCGGTGGGAAATGTAAAAACTGCTCTGAAATAGATAGGTTTTTAGATTTTCACGGCCAAAAGCATTTTCGTTGTTTGTTTTTGGGGTGTTATGCCGTGTTGTGCTACCTCCTTCTTTATCAGGGCAGATCGGCAGATCCGTCGGATCTGCCGGATCTGCCCTGATGATGGACCCTGCAACGCTGTCCGAAACGTCGGCTAAAGAAGGAGGTAGCTCAACACGGCATAACACCCCAAAAACAAACAACGAAAATGCTCTGAAATACTTGAAATTTTCGGGGAATTTTGAAATCCGTTTTCTGTGGGCCACCCTGTAATAAAAGGTATTTTTATGTTCAGACAACTGATAATCAACCACTTACCATACATTAATGGTTGTTTATCAGTTGTGTAAAATTTAGAAATCGTTTAATATGGCCCTTTTGTCTAATAACGTGTTCGACATATTTCGTTCTTCGGATTGGTAAACATTGTGAGTATAGTGAGTGAGGGGCGAGGGCTGTGGGCTGAGGCCCGTGGGTCGCTCGGTCCTCCGCATCTCGGATGTCGGCTCCGCCCCGTGCTGCGGTGCTGCGGTGCTACGATGCTCGCTATCCGCTATCCGCTATCTGGCAGAGTCCAAGGCACTGAAGGCAGACACAGAGGCAGAGAGTGCGCCGCTTGCCTCGCTGAGTGAGGAGAGCGCGCTATAGACTGCCTTCTCCCGCGCCGCGCCAGTCAGCCCGCGACACCGACCCGAACGGTCGCGCGCTCCCTGTACAGACAAACAAACAAACAATACTGCCGCGCTGTCAGCTGTATCGCGTATATTTACCCTATCGTCTTTTGGGATTTGAATACTTCAGTATACCAGCAGTCGCGAGGATTTAATCCGGACTTGTAGAGGATCTGTCTTTGTCCGCGATCTGGAGGACCTGTCCGGTGCTTGGAGCCCGCTGCCCGCCTGCCTGCTACCCGCCTGCTGCCTGCTGCCTGCTGCCTGCTGCCTGCTGCTGCTGATGGTTCCGCGAGCTGGTGTTAGTTGGTTGGCTGGTTACCGTTAGCCGCTCTCTCTCTCGGTCGATGAGCTCGCGCTGTTTACAGTTACGGTTAACATTCCGCCGGTCACGCACGTACGGCGATCTGATTATTGAACTCTAAGTAATACTCGCTGGATAGTCGAACAACCCTCGCGCTCTCAGCACTCACACCCCGCTTGATATGTTGAGAGTCTATAATGACCTGAACTTTTACACTGTTATCACATCGACTGCGGTCAACTCTCCGGAGAAACTATCTCGTGCTACTTGAAAAAGATACCTGTGTAATCTAAATCTATGCAAATCGTATTATCATATCATATTACATAGTGTAGTTATTTAAGCATATCACATTTATCCAAATCATATTCATTTTACCAAATATAAATTATTAAACCTTAGGTCGACTTTCCCTTTACGCCTGTGATACAAACAAAGAGAAAATATTTATTATTAGTAATAAGTTTTTAATTAATTAAAATCGTAATCAAAACTGTGAATGTTATCGAGTAGTTGGCCGCGCATCATCTAATTCGCTGCTGCTTGCGCAAGTGTTCTTTGTTTACCTGAATTATTTGGATCACAATCGTGTGAAATAACTCATTGCGAAATATTTACCTAATATTTCATAAATTAAAATACAGTGTTTACATACACACGTCGAAGTTGCGCTTTGGGCCGTAGTTATCACTGTCGAACACTTCCCCGAAGCAGACATGTATTGAAGTCGGCTACAGCGAGTTAGATATCGGCTAGCTTTCGCACAAACATTAAGTAGACTTGTGGCAAGTTGGAAACTTTGAAAGCGGTATCTGCAAGTTCACTGTTGACACTGTTATCCGCGAGTTGCCCGTGTTGTTATAACACCTGTTTTGAACAGGTTTCAGTGCTTTTCTCTGACCCTATTCACGGATCGTGACTGGACTAGAGTTAGAGTGTGCAATCCAACTGTGTGCACAGTGCACAAGTGGGTGATGGATAGTTGAAGTGTTTGGTGATCAGTGAGATGGTAGTACTCGAGGGCTGCGGTCTGGAGGCCGCCGCGCTGGAGCAGCAGTGCCTGGACGCCCTGTACGCCCAGGCGGACCTGTCTCTGAAGGTCCTGCCCAAGCGGTACATCGGCCTGCACCAATGGATGTCTCCGATTGCACAAACCAAGGACCTCAAATTGCAACTGGTTGGTATTCTCTATTTCATACTGTCATACGAGTACACGAATAAATTGCCTCGTGAAACTTCCTGAAAACAATAACAATTTAAACTCGGCCTGTTTACTTTGTATCGATATGCCTCTATTTACCCACGACTTTAATGAATTTTTCCCGGTTAATATTCAATATTCTTCCTTCAAAGGAATTTTAATATGTTTGCTTGTTACGCAACTTTAGTGATTATCTACTTTTGAAAATAGATGGCTATCAGACAATTTAAAATATATTCAATCAGTTACTTTTTATTATTGGGGAATTCAAGTGTAGTTTTGCAGTTTGGTTACATACTAATTTGTTTGTCTATGATGTGCGTCAGTTATTCCCGCGTGAAATCTATTTCAACTAATTCAAATTTGCTTTGAATTTAAGTGTCATTTTCAAAATTTTAACTGGTTGTTGATTAAAGAATTAAAATTAGCCTACCTATAGAATAATTCTGGGGGTTAATGCTAGAACAAGTCAGTTTTTAGTAATTTGATTTTGATATCAGAAAGTACTTTAAATATTCCGGATTTGAATGCTATGAAAACCAATGTCTTATATTAACGAGACCGTGGCCTGTCTAATGTAGAAGTCATTTTTTTAATTCATCGTTTTTTACGTCAAGAAATCTAGAAACAATCTTCATTCCTGAGCGATTTACAATTTGACTTGGGCACTTTTAGCATTAACATTAGGTCCCAGAATTATTTACTACATATATGTACGAACTGAGAAAATGTAAATTGTCGATTTGCCTCAAGTTTAGAATTCAGACCACCCCGTGATTTTTCACGGGTCTGCGCTACTTGTACAAATAAAAATATAAAGTACAAAGGGCTTGTAGGCATTATTATCAAATAACAAACTCTTTCACAACTATTACTTGTCTTATTATTTATTGTTTGAAACATTTGCAGAGTGTTAACAATTATTACAATAATGAAATTGCCATTGGGATGTGCATAAATAATAATAATAACGTGACCCTATAATACAGAAGCCTTTAATTTATTTATTTTTGTAACTATTAGTTAACAATAACAACGATAAAAAAGTGAATTCAGATAACAATGCTAATAATGACAAAAAACATTTATTTATCGTAGATTTTTACAAACTGACGTATTGTTTAGTTATCACTGATTCTATTGACAAATGGGTCACTGCTCAGCCATTCAGGATTTCTCCGGGAATGAAAATGATTTTTAGCAGTGCTTCTAATACAATGTATATAAGAAGTAATAAAAAAATCTTTAATATAGTATACATAATATAATATGTAGACATAAAAAAAAATTGACTATGACTTAGCTTCGAAAAGCGAAACGAATATTTCACGTAAAAATCACTCCACCTACCAAAACACGTTTTTATTTGTTTTTAAATAACAATGTATTATTTTAATTTGAGTTATTCAAAATAATCCTAAACAGAATAAATATATTTTAAGGAAACCGCTTGCTTTTAATAAAAATGAATGTATTTAATTATTTTAATGTTATTCGAATTTAGCTTAAAAGTTAAAGCAACTTTCCACCTTGTAAGGAAAGTAAGATTTCAGTGAGTATTATGAAAATGAGCGAAAGCGAGTAGTAGTGAGTAGTGGTCAGATTAAGTGTTTGCTTTACCCGGAGGTGTGTCCCTCTCCCGGAAATTACACGTTACACAAAATACCGATTTGGAAAGGTTATCGCACATGCAACAAACCAACCAGCCAACCCACATTGTTCCCAACTCATTATTAATACGTGGTAGCTAATTAATAAACACTATCGCGAAATAATACAACATCGAGATTAAAACACGACGGAACCTCACGATATCCGAATTACAATCATTTCAATGAACGTTTTAACATAGGATTAACAACCCTTAACGCGTTATTTGTTTAGCTCAAATCACAAGCGTGTTTTAATACTCTCTAGTACCCACTATTTTTATGCCCCTTTCTCCTAAATTACGATGATTTTTTTTTTGACATTTGCAAAATGTTCTAAAAATTGTATGACTTATAAGACCTTTTTCCCCGCCGGAGGTAGCTTTTTAAGCGGTAATATCAGTGTTCCCGGTTCTTACAATGTAATAATGTTATTAAATACCACCGTGGTGCTAGAGGTGTCATTATGGCATTCCACAGACAGGTTTTCATTTGCTGTGGCTTGCTTAAATTATTGCGAGTCAATATTACATAAATACTCTACAATTAGACCATTACCTCACCCCAGGTTTCCCCGTCGCGCAAATTATTTTTCAAATGAATCATTTATATTCATAGAATTTTGTAACCCTATACTAATAATAATTTACATTGGGTCTTGTTTCATTATATCATAGGATATTCTAGATTGAAAGCTTTTAATGTCTTCATCACAAAGTTTCTGGTTATCGTGGAATACTTTTGCTCATAATGTCTGATCTTATCTAAAATTGCGTCGTCAAGCTTTCGTTATTTAGTCTAATCATTATTTGAATATATTTCCAAGTGAATTACTCAATAAAAGAAGCATAGCAGGTAGTAGGGGGAGGTTTACTACAAATAACGGGCCAATAAATCCTTTAGTTGTGTTAACTTGAATACCGCTCAACATTTTACCCTGTATATCAACGTTGGTTCAGCACGAATGAAGGAAAATATTTTCACCACTCAAGTAGGTACTTCTTCGTTTTAGATAAAGTGTGTCCTATTTTTTTCAATCGACATTTCTTCCTAACCGTTTTAGCTTCATATCACCGCATATTATGGTAGTTTTTATCATCCTGACAATACAATTGTCTGGTTGTAGTTCTCGCATGTTTTTCCTCACGACAATGAAGGATAAGGTACTCTGAAAAGCTGCTAAAGTTTTTCGCCTTCGAATCGCGTGTCGTGAAAAGTAATGAAATTAAAATATTCACAAATAATTTAGAAATTTTTCAGCTGAAATTATTATTACTTCATTCTGTGTTACGGTTTCGTTTCTAGTCAGTTTTTATTATTCTCTAGAAATTCCTCGGTGTGAATCGATTATTTTATCACGGAACAAATGACGGTACATTCTCTATTACAGTTAACGTTATTTTCAAACAGTAAAAGTGTATTATTTCCCCTGATAACAAGCGTGAAGTTTATATTGATTACCACAACAGTTCCATTGAATAGTTCCGCTATATGGCTGTGTATTGCATGAGTGTATTC
The DNA here is from genome assembly GCA_951813805.1 of Limnephilus auricula. Classification (NCBI taxonomy): domain Eukaryota; kingdom Metazoa; phylum Arthropoda; class Insecta; order Trichoptera; family Limnephilidae; genus Limnephilus; species Limnephilus auricula. The sequence continues at coordinate 8,226,833 of OX638410.1, forward strand.
TCCAATATCCTTGCATTGTAGATATTCATATTTCTCTCGGCTGCAGACTCTGTTGAACCGCATTGTAGGTAGGTATGTGAATGTATTGAAACCCACCCGCTCTGTCCGTACCTACACTAAACACCAAAACGAGTGCGCTTGTGTTACAAATCGCCCGCCTCAGTGTCTACTTTATGAACATAGTTAATCTCGGTTTAATTGAGTTCCGACACCATTTGTTCCGAACGCAATCTCCATCTGCAGTCAGCACGAGATTGTTTCTTAAAATGGATTAGATAATAAGGGAGTGAAAAAAACCTCCTGCCTTAATATCCAATAACTCATAGCGGAGTCGTGCTAAGAGAGTATCTTTGTCACGAATATGGGAGAAAGTAGGCGTTACTCTTTGCTTTGATAATTTATGTCTTATCCTACATTTGTGACGAAACGATGTAATAAAAGTCACTGACTGTGACAATCACACTGCATTAACATACTCGCTATTTTCCACAATCATCCTTTTAAGCGAACTTGGTAAATTCAATCTTGTGTCAATGTCTTGAATAATAATTTAGCCTTGTAGATGTGCGGCAGAATAATGAAAAGCCTCCCATTTGGCTGGCAATGTGGCAGTAGTGGCAATCTGTCCTCGGTCCTCAGTCCTCGGGTGTCGGGGCGCCTGATATCCGCTGCTCGCGCGCGGGCCCTTATCTCGCGAGGGTTGGAGCACGTGCGGAAGCCCAAATGTCTCCGCTCCTCCGAGATTCTTCCTAACCGCCCGCGTTCTTTCGTTTCTGGGACGTGGCCCGTAGCCCGTGGGCACACTCCGGTAATGGAAAACCGCTGATTACATGTCTTACCTTCGATTTATGGAAAATACACACCTTCTTGCTGCTAAAGATAACCCACCTACCCGTCAAGTACACGCACTTCCGAAAATAAGTACTTCACACTTTTTTATTTAATTTATAAAGGGTTCAATTATTTTACTATAAATGGGAAGTTATTGGAAATATTATATTAACGTTAGAGTTATTTCTTCAGGCGATTGATGCTGACGAATAAAACAAACGTAAAATATCGGGTTTCCAATTTTCAGAAATGCAATGGAAAGTTAGTCAGTGTTGGCATATTAATATTTCTTTGAATTTTTTCTATTTACTTTCCACAATGCACGAATATTTCTAGTCGCACCCTTCACAATTGAAAGGCGTAATTAAAAATGAGTACGGTGCCGGCTTGTTTTCATCTCTTGCGGAGGATTTCTGATAAGCGCAATAATTTACGGCTCCCTTCGGCTGAATATTGAGCACACTAATATCCTCGCTGTGGTGTGGTTGCTGTACCCTGGACCGCGGCAAACAGACCCGAGGATGAATTGCAGCAAGCACGTGCAGCACACACACCCCACCACACACCACACATCCCACACACAACACACCAGCACACGGCAAGCTTGTATGATACTGTAATAATAATATGCATAGAGAGGGGGGGAGGCGTCGGTGACGACTATAATGCTGCGTATAAACAGGTAGGTATTACCGCGAGCCGAGCCACGAATTATGGGGAAAGAACAAAGCATCCGGAAACGGCGCCAAACGCAGCGTGTGGCGCGCCGTTTGCGGTTGCTTCGTTCCTTTCAAATAATTCGTAGCTCGGCTCGCGGTAATACCTGTATGTTTATACGCAGCATTATAATGCCCGCTTGTTTTCAATGAGCACAAAAGAATAATTGTTAAATATTCCTAAACTGTCCTAAATATTCCTGACTGTCCCAAAACAGGTTAATTTCCTAGTTGGACAGCCAAAAGATCTTTGTAATATAAAATATGTAAGGTTTTTAAAAATAATAAATTTAAAAAATTTCATAACATAATTTTTCTTATCGTTATCATTATTTTTATCATAACTTGGACTCGTTACTTGGGGTGGATTTCTACATGTAAAACTACGTGTATACGATTTAAAAAGTAAACTACCTACTTGGTTCTAATCATCTATCTACTTGTGAGCTTTGCCAGTTTGAGAATTTCCATTGTTTAACCTATAATAACTCTAAGCTCTTCTAGACCATTATGTTCAATAAAAGCTTTTGATTTGGCTGGATGTAAAACTGCCTCCGTTTAATTCTCCGCTGGCAAGTCTCCAGATCCGCGGATAAAACTTTAACCGCTTTTATGTGCTGTTAAACCCGAGGAATGTATTTTCTTTAATTATTTCGAATGCTTGAGATTATTTAAGTTGAGATACAATTTATAGTATCCATTCAATTACACACCTCGCCAAATTGGAACGTTCGCTCAATTCTACTTCTGCTCCAGAGTTAGAGAGCTGCGCTTTTCTACCCACTAAATAAAATGGCATTTATTTTCATCCATAATCCCTCAGATTTGCGAAAACTCGTTCTCTCTCCCTCTCTCTACAAACATTACCATTTAAAATTATTTCCATTTATTGTAATTCTCCTCGAAAATACCCCAGTATATTTTAGTTTCACAAAGTCACTCGCATATACACTATATACATTTCCATAAAAATCCGTGTATCCGCGAAAACAATACGAAATCCCTCTCTTGCCCACAAAGCCTTCGTTTGCTCACTACAACTTTCCAATGCCGGGAAAGGGAGCGGGCGGTAGTCGAGTAGTTAGATGTATGGTATATAGCTGTCTCTTTGTTCATTGTCGCACAATATGCATTCACATCGTCATACGTAGTTGCTTTTGCTGGCGAGCGAGCTTTAGAGCTATTGCGAGTGTTGCGACCTACCCTCACTCCTTGTCATTCTAAATTTAATAACGAAAAAAACACCGTTTTACTTTACGCCTTTTTAATAACTGAATATTATCTTGGAACGTTTGCGTGTTCAATCGGGCCTTTCCATCTGCAAACTTCCGATGGTCGAAACCACGGGGTAGAAAGAAGACAAGTGTTCTCTCGTGCTCAGTTGTGATTCACATGTACAGAGAAGCAGGAAAACTAGCAGTTGTACATTGTGCCGAGATCGGGTTACTTACTGAAGGCTGTGCGCTGTAGCTGGAGCTGTACCGCTTGCTCACAGTTCTCTCCTTTGTGCAGGAACTCCTCCCTTCCTGATACATTCGCGTTATTCATCCAATTCACGCTTCTTTGCCCCTAATTAATGCACTCTTGTTCATAAAGGCCCGCGAATATAAACTTTAATACTGGGAGGATCCTCAGAGGACTGAACTTTATCCATAATATTATACATACATCATATACATTATTCTAATTATATTTATCATTCATTTTATCGTTGCATTAAATTAATATAAATAATTAAATCCTTATAATTGGTTACGTTATTACATTCGTTTCAAATAGCAATTAGCGTATTACAAAGCAACAATCACCGAATACGCGGCTTACGATGCCACATTTCCATAAGCATAAAAAGCGTTCTGAAAGTGCATATAATTTTTTTAGTCTTACGAAATCGCGGCAGCCCATTCACTGCATAATAGAATATACTTACATTTTCAAATAATTTTACATATTTTTAATAATACATGTATGTATAATAATATTAAGTAAATTATTTATGATTGTGTTGGATTCACTTAGCTGTTTGAAAGTTACTTTGTATTCCCAATTTATAGAATTAAATTTGAACTATCCGTCAGCGTTTGTAATCAAACTTACGTTTCGTATAAAAATTGCACCATAAAACTATGAAATAAAACCCTCAATGGTTATTTATTTATTGTTTGAAACATTTACAGAGTGTTAACAATTATTGCATTAATATTATTGCGTTGGAATGTGCATAGATGTTAACACTCGAATTAAAAATGTTCACAGCATGCGTAATCAAGGAGGAGTGCTAATAGTGAAAAAAAAAACAGAAATAATAATAATAATCAAAGAGAAATATAACACATGAAGTATAAAACATAAGTAAGTGTACAGAGAAAGAAAAGAAAAGTTAGATTCACTAATTAATATGTATGTAATATTTTCGCCTACTTTTTCCTATTATCAGGCGACCTCCGTGGCATTATCTCTGCTCTACATAATTATTAACTTTAAATTAGAACATTCATTCAAGTCAATTTTATAATAATATGGGGAGTTTCAAAAAATTTGAACAACTCTTCAAATATTTTAAGTTAATTTTCACGTTCTGTGAAAGTTCTATTCAAGTTCTGTGATTATTTCAGTTTTATGAAGCAACTGGCTTATACTGAATAATAATAATAATGGAAATTAAAATTTTTTTGAAACGACTCTTTTTTATGATGATTTCATCTCAAGCAATATAAGAGCGCTGTCCATCTGGTTGTAAGTTTGAAGTTTGAACCTTACAAGATTGGCCCCATATTTAGCTTATAAATAACAAATAAATAATTTAATAAAACTACCATTATTTGTGATATCACATGTGTTTTAGCGTCGCGGTTACCTATCGCCACAAACGCTAAATCCGTGTGAAACACTTTTTTTCCCCCGTTCAACGCCAGATTGTTGGCATTATTTATTTGATGTTTCAAATTTCCGGCCTAACATTTTACTTATTTTGTGTAGACTCGTTGAAAATGCATTTTTGATGTTCTTACTCTGAACGCTGCGCTTGGCGAAGTCAATCCGTCTTGCATGTACGAAGTTGTCTTATTTATGTCTAGAAATTGTCTGCAGTTCCGTAGTGATAAGGCCGTGTTTCCTTCCTTCAGGCCGCGCTGCCTGCATACTTCGGGGGCGCCAGCCTGAATACCTGATATGCGATTTCTACCCTTCTCACCACCATGCATATAACACATAACACAGGCACAAGCATACAATACATTATAATGCGCATTTCTTGCTTTGAACCCTGACATAATGCATACCCAGGTTTGTTTGTGTGATACCTTTGACCCAATAAACCGCATTGCATTAGCCGATTCAGACTGGCGTTTCCGAATGCACAACTTTTTGTGGCGACACGTTGATGTTATTATTCAAAAATAAAAGCCCTCCTCCTCTTATAAATAATTCTCGCTCAATTCTAAACCGGTGCCCCGTTTATTGTTGAGTGTATTTCTCTGCACTTGAATAATTCACACCTCGAATGCGGTGGGGAGATGAGATCCGTGTAGAGTGCATTTGTTTGTAGCGAATGTCCGACTGAGCGTATGTGTGTCTGTGCAATACCTACTGTTCATGAAGTAGAAAAAGTACCCTGGCCCAACACTTTCCTGGACTTCTCCAATTTACAAACTTATTACATGAAATTAAATAAATTGTTATTTTTGTTTTGAAGAGTTTTAATTTTCAATGTACTATCGTTACTTAAATTTTAATTTTTCTGCTACAGGTTTCGACACATCCGTGCCATTCACTAGCAAACTTAAAACTAAACTTAAAATTTAAAACAAGTACAGAAATTAATTAGATGTTATTAGGTGGGGGTAGTGGGAGGGGAGATTTTTAGGGGGGGGGGGAGAACAGTGGGCGGGGTCAATGTCACATGGGAACATAGTCAAAAGGGGAGATTTGCAGGGTGCTATTATTTTGTTAACTAAATTTATTTTTGATTTAATTTTTTTGATTATTTATAAAGTTTCTAAAGCGCACAAGTTAAAGTATGAATTTATATTTATATGTTTAAATTTGTTTTTTTCCTTGTTGAAGCTATGGCCTGTCTCTATTAAATGATTAAAGAATAGTTATTATTTCGTAAACAGAGTTCATGTTCCCTGATTCTAGTTCTAAAATTTCTAGTAGTCATTCCTACGCACTGGGAGTCGCAATCATTACATTCTAAAGTGTATATCCCGTTTTTTCAAATTTATTAGAAACATCCTTGTTATTAATAATTTTTTTTTTTTTGTATTAGTATAGAAGGCTGGAGAAATGTGATATGGTAATATGCGGGATATTTTTAAAGATAAGTCGCCTGTAAAAATAAGTTTTTTTATATATTAAGTTTTTACCAGGTTCGTTGTTATTATTGCCACTATAAATGTACTTTTTTGTTAAATTTTTTGTTTGTTTCTTATGACTATGTTCCCATGTGATATTGACCCCGCCCACTGTTCTCCCCCTCCCCCAAAATCACCCCTCCCACTACCCCACCTAATAACATCTAATTAATTTCTGTACTTGTTTTAAATTTTAAGCTTAGTTTTAAGTTTGCTAGTGAATGGCACGGATGTGTCGAAACCGGTAGCAGAAAAAATAAAATTTAAGTAACGATAGTACATTGAAAATTAAAACTCTTCAAAACAAAATGTCTAGAAATTGTTACATAGTTAATGCCCAAGGAATACAATACAAAAAAATGTTAATTATAAGAGTGGAGGATATTATAGGAAAGCAAAGACAAAAGCAAATATATACATAATAAAATAGAAGTCGAGTCAAGCATTAGCTAGAAATCAAAATATTTATAATATTTCTTCACTTGTTTAGTGACCGACAAAAATGTTTTTGACTTAAACCAAAAATAATAAATAAGGTCTTGACTTGGACCATTTTACACATTCTGGACGGTGGTGAATAGTATCCATTATTCTTGAGTTCTGATTGAGGAAGAGCAGAAGAGCTTCCTCTGAATCTACGGGAAGGTATATTGAAAGGGATGAGTTGTAGTAACGTAGGTGAATAAATAATGCATTTGATAATTTTGAAGAAACCAATGAGTTTTTTTTTTCCGACGGTCTTCTATAGGAGAAAGGTTTATATAAATATGTATCACAATATGTACTGTATCTAGTGCTTTTGCGTATCTTACGAGTACAATATTTAAATATGTCCACATAAAAATATTTTTATTTGGTACTACAACTAGGATGATCTAAAAATTTCAACAGCGGGCCTGCACGGCCGTAGTAACCAGCTGATGTTTTTGACAGAATTTCGTGCCTCCTTCGAATTTTTATAAATTTCTCGCATACTAGCTTGCTCTTTTGCAAGTCCATAAACCTCCCAGTAGTGTGAGGTGTGACAGGAACCCTCTCGAGATGAGTCGGCGTATGTACTGAGGTACCTTACTCAGGTGCCCTGCTCCCGTGCTCTTGCAGCTCCCCCGATTACCCAGATTACTTGCCCGCCTTCCCGCAAGCCTGTTCACTAATTTGGTACAAGACCCGCGGAGCCGTATCTCGGAACCGTGTTCTGCGGTTTGTTCAACGTCACGTTACTCCGCGAAATGAACCACAAACGTCAATTGTACTCGGAATGTTTTGAGGTAGGTACAAATCCCTCGATTTAGGTCATAAATATAACATTATTTGAAAGTTACCCTAGTTCTAGTTCTAGTTCCGGGGTGGCACCTCGCATTCCTATTGCATTCTATTGGTCTTTATTCTCCGTTGATTTGTTTTCCCGTAAAATTGCTTTTTGTCTCCCCCGGGAGAGAGATTTTATTTTATTTACTCCTTCCACCTACGGCGGATGATTTGAGGCGGGGTTTATCTGTGTGTATCCAATTCTGGCAATAGAGTTAGCACTCTCTTATTGCGAATTGAACTTCCCACTTGGAAATATTGGACCCCCTGCGACTTGCGCCGTGTTAGCCCATTTAAGTTGGTCTAGTCTTTCTATTGTTTATTGTTTCTATCTCCGCCACTGGCCGAAACTTTTAAGTCATTTAAAGTTTCACTCTTGTCGTCGACCCCCATGTATGCTTTCGAAAATTCGTCAGGTAAAATTCGTCCTATAATCCCGGCAACACAATCAAATACCTACTATAATAATTATTAACTTTAGTGCAGGGTCGATAGAATCTAGGAAGGCTTCATGGGATATTTATGATATTTAAATAACTTCTTAGTACTATTCAACGAAGCTTTATTTGTAATGCAGGTCTTCTGCTTATTCCTATGATCGGTTAATTTTTTTGTTAAAACCGCCCTACGCTTACGAACAACCGTGATACGTTCTTGTTGATATCATTCCTCCGCTATCCGGTATCACGTAAGCTCTCCCGTAACATATACGCATTTTATTTTAATAAAAATAAAACATTTTTTTGTTTTAAAACCACGAAATTTATTAATTTACTTTACCGACCGGTTTCGCTTTACTCAAGCATCTTCAGGGTACAAATTATTTTATTTTGTTTTTTAATTTTTTTTTTTATGTTTTATAATTTTTTTATTAATAAACCTATTGTAAATTCATATATTTTGACAAAATCTTATCGATATGAGTATTTTGCGGAAATAATCCAATGGTAGGGTGGTTTTAAAGCAACCGGCGGCAGTGTTTTGATGTGATAACTGTTACGGTCGGCTCCTTCAGCTAGGTCTGTCTGGGGTCAGCGGCCCTTTCAGATCCTTCCATCGGAAACCGTCTGCTTCTCCCGCCTCGCTGAACGAGCTGGAGGAATTCTTGGTATTTATTCGATCAATGCCTCTCCTGTTCTGCCCGCTTGCCACTTGTATGATACACACATAATACACAATTCACCCGTGGCTGTGTTTATACGTATATTATTTTAATGACTTGATAACTGTCCATAATTTTCGATAGCCTCCAAGTTGACTGTTTTTCTTGCTTTAATTATTATGAAAGCGTCACACAATGTCTTGCCCGTTTCAATGTAGTTAGATAAATCACTGGTATATTTTAATTAAAGCGACTTTTATGCGTGTTTAACTAATTGATGGTGTATTTATTGCATCTTTAAATCCCCGTTTGATCGATGTATGTTATCGTTCCACCGTAAATCTGCCCGCTGTGCTGGATGGATGGAACACTTCCCTGGCGCTGATGCCCGTATCACGGTTAAATGTTATGACGATATAACGGCGTGATAAGCCCACTAATCACTCGCCGCGCAGGTTTTAACTCCAGATAAGATTAACTTTCCGCTTGTATAATGTATAAACAAGGATTACCCGAAGCAGAGATTATCGCCACCACCACAACCCTTCAGATATAATACTAGAAGCAATAAACCCTGTACAAAGAGATTTCACAGATTGTTCTGACCGATTTGAGGTAAATTGATAGAGGCATTAAAAATGATGAACCAGAACTAGCAAAACCTAACCTAGTTAGGACTAACCATGACCACACTTCTCTTTTGAACTTCTGGTTTGTCCGGTTACCCTTTATAGCTTTTGATTAACTGGATTTCTTAAATAAATATAATTAATGTTTCCTGTATAGTTTTCTCACCATTCCTTTATCGATTGAATACCGAGTCAACTGATGGTAAATTTATTTAAATATGAAAAGTGCAGATTGACTCTCTCGCGATAATTATCTTATGAATGCAACTTCAATGCTTGATCTTCGTTACTCTTCGTGAAGCACGTGTCAATTTACAGATAATAAGATCAATTAATTTGTCACGATGCGACTTACCGTATGGGAAAATTCCATTATTATGGAAGTTACAACGCTCGATGTTCCAACACAACTACTTGCACTCACTCCGTACTCAGAACTGTCAGGTGATTTTTTTACGGCTTTATTGACATTTTCTATCAATTATACTGTAAAGCAATTTCAGTGATGAATATTACGATAAAAGGGTGAATTACCTTCCTTGTAAATAATGCCTGGTATAAAGTCGCGGTAGCCGATTAACCCCCCTAATCACATAATCACACCACCCTGATTCCTTTAAGCGAGTCTCCTCTTCCTCTTGAACGTATCGGTTTATTAAATTTTCACAGTTTTCGAGTATCGCTACCTCTTGTAGTGTTTGGGAGGCCTCGGTGCACAGTGCAAAGTCAGTTTTACATACAGATGACAGATGTACCCGCCCAACACACTCACCCACTGCTTACCTGCTTTCTGGTTACTGGTTTACTGGCTACTAGGTGCTCCGGCTCCTGTTTACTTTCTGCACAGCTGACACAGTTGCCTAATTACAGTCCCCAATTCTTTAACTGTTGCATTTCTTATGTTGTAAATACATAACCTAACATTCATAATCGAATTAGAATGCGTGTTTGTTTCGCCTCTCAAAAAACTAACTCGACCGCTATATCAACGGGTTTTAAAAAGCAAATATATATTTGCACTTGACATCGAAGCGTTCTAGGTCAACCGCAACCCGAATGAAGTTGTCAAAGGAAATGTGCATGTTAATTCGTGTTTATTAAAAAAAGGTGACCGCTTATGAATTCTTGGCCTTGTGCATGTTCAATGTTACTAATGGCTAGTAGATCGTTAACAATATTGTTGTAAACTTTATTCAAAGGAAGAAATTACCCAATGAACGTTGATACATTGATAACTTTACAATATCCGGATATGGATGGAGTCAACTTTTATATTTATGTTCGATGAATATTCGCATCGATTAGTATGCTATATCGATGGAATCGCATCGTCGCTATTTTCGGCATTGTGCACGTCTCCGTCGTGAATTCCTTCCTCTAGAACGAAGAAGAAGCTGTGTATGTGTATCCGCGGGACGCTTGTCACGTCCATTGTTGCTACCAGCTGCGGCAGTCGTTGCTCCCTGGATTAATGGATCCACGGTACTATGGTTATCCGCGCGCCATAAGTCTCCCGACTTACCTGAACAAATTTATTTTAAGACCGCCTTATATGAGCAAGCAACCCTCTGCCTGTTCGCCTGTTCCGGTTCTCTCCCGGCAATCTTCATACTATTTTCTACCGGGTCGGGCGGACATAAATCGGCGGTGTATTGCGACGGTACGGGAAATTGAAAACCTGGCCGAATCGGTTTTTCACCGATAAATACTCGTGCGGTAGCATCTTTGAAAATTGCAAAGTGATCTTATTATTTAGAATCTTATATCTTAACTTTCGTTCGTTTAAAAAAAATATATATATTTACTTGAATAATATTTTATGCAAAACTGTTAAATACGATGAGTGTTTATGTACGATTAGATAGATGGCTGAACTTATGGGAAAGTTCGTCACCGCACCTCTTCGTTTTACAATTGCCCTTTAAAGCCATGTTTAATATCTTTAATTTAATACAGCCTTCAGGTACAGGGTGTGCGTATCCTGATTCTGGAGAGCTAAATCAGAAAGCGCAATAACTAGCAAATTTAAGCGATAAAGAAATTTCACTCTTTGTCTCCAAATTCACAATAAAAGCGAATTGTCTTTCAATAACACGTCCGTATTATGTTATGGTATGTCCCGCGAAATACGGCCCGTGTTAACCGTGTCATAAATCGAGGCAATTGTGTATGTTTTATTTAATCAACAGGCCGTTACCGACGCCGACGCCTTGGCTAGTACCTACCAGCGCCGCATCCCTCCAGCGCCGCGCCGGCCGTATCCCGACAGCCAGCCTCCCCGTTTAACGGGTCGTTGTGCAGCGCGTTTACGGCCGCCGGTAATGAAAAGCAAACGGCTGAGCCCGCGAGCGTTAACGGGCCGTTCCGTTATTCCGTTATTCCGTTGTTTCGGCGGACAGCAGATACTCGCGCTCGCGCATGTCATCGCACACTCGATAGTGCCGTTATACAAATCATTACCTACAACAAGCCACCACTGCTGCTGGCCGCAAATTTCCTCAAACAAACTAATAACTCTCTAAAACAAACTAATCACGATTTAAAAAAAATAAAATTATTATTTAACTTATTTTGACAGTTTGATAATGCCTTCAGAAAGCGAATACATATTAGAAGTTGTTTAAAAATAAACACTTTTTATAAATTAAATAACAATATTACCTACATATTATATTGAATATATAAAAAAATTAACTCGATAACAATAAATAATCTCGATGTATTCAGCTTATTTTCTTATATGTACTCTAATTGTCAAATGTTCAAAACAAGCTTGTCTCAGAAGTTCAAATCGCCAAAGAAAGCATTCTAACAAAATCTAATTTCAGTTGAGTAAAATAGTATTATTATTTGCTTTTAAATCTGGCTGGTACTTAATGTCAGAATTCGCGGCTTTCTAATCTCTCCTCTCACGCTTTCAGCTATGTCACCACAATGATCCCCAAACCTAGTTTAGATAACAGTTATGTATCCAGAACACAAACAAATAATGTAAACATTCGACGTCTTTATTGTGTAGTCTCGTAACACGTTAGTAGGTACGTTTCCTATCTCTCGGTCGTAAATTTGCAACATTCGCCATTTCATTATCTCCTTACGCTCTCGTAAAAAGCCCACGCCGCCCGACACATTAAACTTTTGTTCGACATTTGCCATTCCCATATCTTCGCCATCACCTGTCCATAAAGTGGCTCTTGGTCAAATAACATCAAACTTTTATACGACCTCTCTTGGCTAGTTCGCCCCATCAATACTCCCATTAAAGGAGAACTTGTGTGTCTAATTATTAATTTACTTTTTATGCACGGCGCAGTAGGTGTTCAAAAGCGCCTTTGTGATGTAACGATAAAAGTCGTTAAGTAAGGATAAGACTGAACGGGTTCTTCGTCCATTTCGAGGTGCATGAGGATTGTGGATATGGTAAGCATGTTCAGTCTTACGTCTTAGTTCAGTGAGGGCGAACAGGAATTTCTAGTTTCCTCGTCGTGGATTATGGCAATGGATTCAGGACTAGGCTAATGTTAATGCCACAGAATAAGCTTGCCTAAATAATAATAATAATACGATGAAAATGACACCACTGTCTGTGATAGTGAACTTGCGATAATTGAAGAAATAACAATATGGTTTGATACACATAATGAGATAAAATTTTATTTCGAATATCTAAAAAGCGTCAACAATAATATTTAGGTATCTACCTATGTACATGCTGTTGAACGTTGTCTGCTTTAGGCTAGCCATTATTAACGATTGCGGACGAGCCAATAAAAGCATTGCCTCTTTTTAAGAACAACTTTAACAACCAACCCCCAAGTCATCAGTGCGGGTCGCTTTACCATAATTGACCAAGTGTATAATGGCTAATGGCTTATGAAGGGAAGGAGTGTAGTGAGTGTAACGACCATCACCTTATCTCTACACCAGCAACCAGAATCCAACCACCCAGCACTGAATTAACACACTGCGGTCTTTGTTAAAGGCACACGCTGCGCCCTTCGACCAATATACCGATGATTGCACCATTTTCATATTACATACATGTATTCACTTGCCCGCAACTTCGAACAACGCACTGCTTGTGTCTCTCTTGTACTTTTATATGGTGTTATCTCTCATCAGTTGAATTGTACAATCACAAACCAAATGCACCTAAAGCATTGACAAGATCTTTCGACAAAAAATTCATTCTTTCCAAATAATATATACTTAATATTAAGAACGATCTGTGGGGAAATTGCCTTTCTCACGATTTTGATCTTAGGCCCTTCAGAACTGATGATAGGGTTAAGTGAAACACGAATGTGTTGACTGGATCTATCTTCTGCCAAGTGCTTGTTTGTTCTTACAACTCAAGACCAGGCGTCGGCAGACTATCAACCGACCGGTTTCGGAACCCTTTAATAAAAATATAGGGGTTTAAACAAAGTTACATTCTTTCTAATGGAAAGCTGCATTTAATAGTAAATTACTTTCAAATTATCATGTATTGGACATAAATCTCTTTCAGCTTGAGTAATATTTGTTATCGGTTATATAATATCGTTCATGTTATAAAAAAGTCACCGACTGGACATTGACGAACAGTTATAATAATTATATCTGCCTAATACATGTATAATCGACCACTATTATTGGAATCTTCGTCTATAGCGAGATTTTTGGTGAAATATATATGTATCTACTTTTAGTAATTGAGGTCGTAACCCTTCAAACCTCGGAAGTACATTACTAGCCACAAACATCATATTCCATTAGAGCCGCCGAAGGACAAATCTGACCTAGGCGTCCATACATCATAAAAGTTCTTTTTCTATAATGTGGAGATATGTGATTTGGTCCTTGGAACGAGAAATAATTATTCTTCTCATTTTATCTCAAATATTTGTACTTGATTCCAAGTATAAAATCCAAAAAATGTCAAAGTGTATGATGTATGTATATGTATTGTCATGATTTTTTCATGGTTAGTTGATAGTTAAAAAATATATTTATATATATTTTTTAACTTTCTTCGACTAAAGGATTAAATGAAAGAATTGAGTAGTTTACCTTTTTCTCAATATTTATCTTCCGTAACAATTTGAATCGGACTTTGAAAATTGAACAATTAAAGTTCTTCTCACTTGGATATACCTACTACTATGTCAAAATGTTTAGTGTTAAGTGGTTTGTTAAGAATTCATCAATAAGGATGTAAAAGTGATCGTTCCATAACAGATCTGCGAGTACCACCTACCTGGGGGCCTAGTCTCGATCTTTCGGTTTCACAAACAAGCACGTTTGCCGTTTAACCTTTCTTGACGGTGCTGTCAACTAAGCGGTCACGGTTTGTATTTACTGAAATATCTTTGTAAATATACTAAACATAGAGTTAACATTTTAGGTATTCCTCCACAATACATTTATGTATTGGATTAAATAAATACATTACACTAATATTTACTGAGTGTACTGCATCGGAGCGCGAGAAAGTTTTTAGCACGGTCAGAGGAGGGTTAATACGGATTCGTGACGTAGCTAAACCCGCGTTACGGGCGCTGTGAGAGATATAGACTAGGCCCCCTGACGTTTCATTTAGTCAAATATTCTATAATATTTTTGCGGCCGTTTTGCGATATGTAGCAGTTAAACATGTCCCGGCCATTTGGCTTGATGTCGCAGTTACCTAATAGGTGTTCACATGTACATTAAAACCCCAATATTAATTTACTATGAACAGTTATCCGTATGTTTCGATTTATCACCGTGGAAAATATCCACCGCGACACACTTACTGCCCAGTGGCCAACCCAACCGGTTTGTAAAGAGCGACAAATGTCATGTATGGGCGGAGAGGACGCGACTGAAGCTGATATTTAAGTAACTACCCATTCAACTTTAATTCGAATGCTGAATGATTTACAAAACATCGCACGTAATTAATTGCTAAATTAACAACTCTTAACGGTGTAGTAACTTCGTGTAGGAATATTGAACAGTTTTAGCAACGATTTCCTTTCCGAAGTTTATGAAAAAGCTATCAGCACTCACTTTCACGAAGCATAATTCCAATCTGTTGTGGAGCTTTAGCGCCAGATTGTACGGAAGTAGTCTATGGTTGGTTAGTACATGAAATCGACTTAGGCGAAGTAATGAACGCGAGATGCCGGGAACCTTACCGGCGACATGCAAATTAATTCCTCTCCATTTGGGGCGCCCTCATCCGACTACCCAGCCACCCAACCACCCAACCACCCAAATCCCCACTACTGATACTTATATTCGAACATTTTCTTACACCTTTTTAATTTGTAATGAAATGTGTAAAGATACCTACCGAAATTATCGCTAGGAGGAACTGTAAACCGCATAGAGTGGCTAAGAATCGCGAATGTGCTTCTACATATAATAATATTTTTATAGCGCAGTTTTGTATTTTTTCTCTTCGAGTGCGCTTTTACTATAATAAATAGTCTTAAAAATAATTTTATCGAAGGAATAAAAAACTGCTTTTTACACTAACAATAACTTAGGTATATACTTAATTAACACTCAAGATATTGATGATAAACTCAGCCACTCGGGCATATATAAACTTAATTGTTATGGATTGTTCTGCTTTTTATATCGGAAAAACGGCCCGGAACGTAAACATGGAAGTGTAAAAGGACTTCTAAGGTGTTTAAATAATAATGCATTTTCAGAATTCGCGAACCATCTACTAGATACTAGAAACTAACCTCATTTGATAAAACCTCCGGGACTAAAATATTACATAAAAATGGAATTGGAATTAGGTTAAACAATTTGCCGAAATCAAAAAAGCCCTCAATAATAAATCAAATATATTTAATTACCAAATCAATTTATCTGACAGTCTCATATTTAATTTATTCCGTTAACTTCTGCTGAAACTGTTTCTTCCTTCCCCTTCCCCCTTACCTACCCATCCTTTAATAATTTTGTCTCCCTCTTTTATTTTTTGTATCTCTTTCTAGCACCAATAAGGTGTCTTCTCTTCTATTTCTATCTCCTTCACTTATTATTTTATTTTCTTGTATATTTTTACAATTTGTAGAGCACCGTTTTTGTAAGAAATCACCTTAAGGGCGCTTTAAATTTTATTATTACTTCTTAGGCTCTAGGTACCTAGAACTATTATTTACAAATAGATACAGAAAACACACTCAGCTTGCAGGTCACTTCGGATAAACTCACTTTAATTAGAAAGTTTATGCTTGGAGGAGATACGACTTTGCACGCGCACTTTTCACTGCTAATTAAAACATTGGACATTGCATAATTTTACATTTGCATCATAATTTTACATCACTTTTCATATTACATTTATAAGAAAATTATTGCCAAAAATGGAGTTAATATCTAAATTTCGCAGAGTCTGTCTGTGATCATTCTTAAATCATGTGGCAGTCCATTCCGGGTCGATTTAGTTAATATAATAAACCCTGACGAAAAGAGCTAAGCGAAACCTGGTTGGCTGTATATTAATTCAAAATAAAAGTGGTGTTTTACAAAGTGGTTTTGCATTTAATATTAAAAATAATAAGTTTTAAGTGGTCATTTTCTTCAAATTACTCCTACAACGGTACTCCATACATAGGTTTTGCTTAGGCACTCAATTTTTTTTTTTAAATCACTTTATTTTAATGATTATTGCTCTACCGGTTTCGTAAGTGACCTTCCTCCACCACGGGAATATTAACAGGGTGGCCACAGAACCTGGAATACCTGGAAAACCTGGAATTATCAGGGAATTTTACCGAACCTGGAATTATCAGGGAAATGTCAGGGAATTTCAAAATATTTTTAGAATATCAGGGAATTCCAAAAATGAAACAAAATTCCAAAGTCCCAAATTTATTTTTACTTGTGGCGTGTATAACAAAAAATATGCCGACAAAGACAAACTAAATATTATTTTCGTAAATAGCCCTTGCAACATGTAATGTCAAAAATCACCCGCCTTGGTTTTTCCCTTATACTCTATACTATTCCAGTAGGTGCGAAATCTGTTAAGAAAAAACAAGCAATGTTATAACAAAAGGGTCGGACACCAATTACGGTCGTAATAGAACCAAGACCCGGCCGAACCTCACTCCATGAACCCGGGCACTCCTGCTGAGTCACCAAACATATCGAACCACTTAGAATAACCTGTGGCAGAGGTGTTGGTTATACAATAAATGGTTCCCGGGACAGCGGTACCCATACCCGCCTACCAAATTGTGGTTTTTTGCACTTATTGCTTCATCCACATTCAAACATCATATTTGAATTAAGAATTAAGATTTGTTTTTAAGAATTTTCTAATGTTAGTCATGTGACATGTCGTTTCTGACAAACCGAGCACTTCTTGCTTCATCCACATTCAAACGTCAAATCTCTTAGTGCTTTAACCAATTAGTTGCCTGCATTGCACAATCACTCAAAAACCTGTTGTCAATGGTAACGCAAGCGGCGACTCGTGATTCGCACTGCTGGTACTGATTGCCGTGGCCGGCCGTTGCTAGTTGCCAGCTGTCAGCTGATAGTTCTTCGTCTATGGTTAAACAAGCTTTTTGACCAATCAAGACATAGAAACCAGCCGGTTTTAGTTTGGTTTCAGTTGCCTCGTTAGCGGAGCGCCTTAATTTTAACCATAAACAACTGATCAGAAATTTGGCCCAAAAAATATATTTTTAACATCGTTCTAAAGTAGTCTACGAAGTTCAGATTTGCAACATCTATAGTTATAATAGATAAAACATTTCAATAGCTTCAATTTAATACCAAAATAACAAGAGGGAGCTACAAATATTTTTAATTTTTTTTTTGCTGAATAAAGAAATAATTGGCTTTTTTATCCAGAAAGCAATCCTAGACAATTAAAATGGCGCATATATAAGCAAAAAAATCGCTCCAGTGGTTTAATAGATTATTGTGATGCAAAGAAATAATAAATGCTATAGATGACAGAATTCCCTTTATTATTTATCTAATGAACGATATTCCCTTATATCAAATTAAACATATCAGGGAAAAATGTGGAAACTGCCCTGGAAAACCTGGAATTATCAGGGAATTTTGAAATCCGTTTTTTGTGGCCACCCTGATTAAAACCAACATAAGATACAAAATTCTGACAATTAAATATTATATTTTTTTTAGTGGAAGATCAACGAAAGGAAGATTACGGGGAGAACGGAGCAATAAATTGGAAGAATCAAGTGGTTGGTTTCAAATGAGTTTATTTTAATTATGAAAAGTCACAAAGTAAATGCTTTCTTCGAATACGAAACTTTCATTACATTGTCTTGTGTTGCATTTTCTTACGGTTCTGAATATTCTGCCTTCAAAATCTTCCTAGAGGTCTGACCATTTTTCTAATTAACTTTCTTAGGTAGGTAGTCTCTACTTCACAAGGATCAAAATGTTTTACCGATTTGTCAGATATATAATTTTCACATATTATGTCGTCTCATACATAACAGAAAAGTTGAATCTATTTATAATACGATATACATAGTGTGTTGTACATCCGCTTAGTGTGGTGGTAGTAGGAGATTTTAAAATGCTATTGGGTTATTCGTAACCCGGGAATGTTATTCTTTCTTTTTCAAAAATACAAAACATATTAATGTAAATAGCGGTATATATTTAACTGCACGGAAAGTAGGTACAAGAGGGCTATGCTATCTATCATATCTTTTCGATCAATATTTATTTAATCTAAGTTTACCTTATTTATGCTATAGAATTTGTATATATTTGTATCTCTTGCTCGTATCTCTGATGTCACTTCACAATCAAATGCCACAGTTAATTTGTTATTATTTATTTAAAGTGATTGCTAATATTTTCTTACGGTTCTAATTGTGCCATGTAACTATTGTTTATGGTATATTTTACCATCAACAATAGTTACAGTAGAAATTAAATAAATAAATGAATCAAGGAATGTGTGCCGAAACTGAGACTTGGTTGTGTGACGGCATATCCTCCCTGCCTACTCCTGCCGAGAAACGGCATGATGGTTAGTTAGTTTATTTATTTCAGATTTAAAAAAAAAAGTGGAACGACTATCTTTGTTGAGTAGTGCCCAATTACCAAGTTTATTGTAGCCAACAGTTTCCTGTGGTAATAATGCGGCCGATACCGGCTAAACTTTTAATGGTTGAATTGCGATGATCATGCCTGACCCGGGGAAGTGAGCGCAAATTAATAATGCCAGTTCATTATTAATATTATTACGATATTTCTCGTTCGACTCGCAATTTATAAAAAAAAAAAACTAAATAATTTCCGCAGTCGCGAAAAACTTCACTTTTCGCAAAACTTTCATCGTTACCTGGATGCAACAATGGGGCTATTTTTTTATGGTTTCTCCGCAATTCGCTGTTAGTTACGGCTGTGTTTAAATATGGGGTTTTGTATTGCTGATGTGAAACTTTTCTCTGTAATAATGTTTCTGCTCGGGATGTAGATTATGTGTCGCTTGTTTAACTGTGCTCTCTAAACACATTGAGTCAATTGTCTGACCCATAAAATTGAGTACCATCAAGAGACCCGTGAGATGAAAATTTAAAAAATGTGATTATTCGATTAATGGCAAAATGCTATGTGACATTCCCCCGACCGGACCAGACAGGACCCGACCGGACATTGGCCTTGATTGGTTGCCACGTATGTGTGCCCTAATTGAATCACCTCATTCTGGTAGCTACCAGCGAGCACCCAGATCCCAGCTCCAGTATATACTACCCCTGCGGGTGCCACGTCAAACGCTCAAAAGTAATTGGCCCTTCCATCGTCACAGCCAATTATCAAGTTTGATCGAGCAAGTCAATTTCCATTGCCAAGGGCGGTCACTGCACCCCTGCAAATAATTTGTTCCTATGTGTCTGACCTGCAATTCTCTATCAGCTGTGTGTATGTTATGCAAATCTATTTATTATTTGTCTCGTGAATGAGCAGTAATCGGTGAGGATATTTGGTATATTTTTATATATATTATTTGTGTTTCTGATTAGGTATTGTATTTACAATATCTGTTCTAGGTATCCGACTACCATAATTTGGGCATGTGTATTGAGGTAGTCGAAAACATGTAAAAACTGTATACAGAAATATTTTATTAATAAAAGCACAAATAAACAAAAATGTAAATTATTTCTAAATCTGAATTTTTCTGTTGAAAACTGTTTAGCAAAATTCGAAATGATTTGTATACTAAGCTTATCGGTAGTGAGAGTGTTCAACTGTTCACTGTTCAGGTTATGTTATTTGAATCGGACCAGCTGTATTTATCTTCCCGGTGGTGGGCCATAGTAAGGGAGAATACTCATACACACCCCAGCCGGCCCAATCAATTTAAATGCGTTTAATCACCCCCGGACAATTGAATTATGGGACTCACCTATATCATTCCACGCGATGTTTACGTCCGACTGCTGTGTTTTCGACTCGAATGGAACTCTCATTACGTCAAATTGATGCAGTGCAATTATATGTTTTATCACGGAGAATGGGAAATTATCCCTCTGTTTGAATTCTGTTAGCTTCATTGAAGACTGTTATTTAATGCTTTAATAAAAACAAGCCTAACATTATGCTAACCATCGTTCTGAAAATGTTGTTTTAATAATTCTGGGATTTTGCATTAATTTGATTAATACGAACGCTTTGTTTAGAGAAATGAGTTTTTTTCAACACCTGCTTAAAATGAATCGTTTTATGAAATTATCCGATTGCTCATTTTTGTTTTAAATTGGGCGGCGTGTTTCTAAGGTATCTTCTAATTGCTTTCCAGCCGTAACTTTGAAGGTGAAAAGGCTCGCGAGTATCTTATATCCTAATCGCATTCGTGTCGGAGCCGCTGTTAACGCGGTTAGCGCGCATCTTTATTTCTGTAATGAAAAAATATTCACTCGTCCCGCGGGCCGTCGGCGATGCTGCTCTCAAGCCTTTGTTTTAATTCAATTTTCTTTCGAGCGTGTTCTTGGCAAAAATTCCTGTATAGAGTGGAGTATCCGTGCCTATCCCCTGATTATACCAATTACGCGGTTGGCAGTATTCTTTTAGCGCTGCTCGCGTCTCCCCGGGGTGGTTGGTTGGCTGGCTGGTTGGCTGGCTGGCTGGCTGGCTGACTGGCTGACTGGCCGGGTGGGTTACCTTCCGTCACTCGTCCTGTCTGCTCCACGGTCTCCTCTCGGCGCTCTCCATTTGCATCTGAGCCACGGGGTTTACCTTTGTACGCGGTGTCTGTGTTCAGATTAACAGCTCGCTAGCCCGCTTTCCCGGGACCCCTTAGCTGCAACCAACCGATATTACCCGAGGGCTTTTTATTTTTCAAGGAAATGTTATACAATTTTTTTCAAAGACTCGTAAACGAAGAAAGCTTTTTTTCTAGCTTGTTATAAGTATCGGTATTGTATTTCGCTAAATAGTCGTCGCTTGAAGGGAAAAGTGAAATTGAATTTTCAAAAGCTTTTAAAAATATTCTTTTGGAAGAGACTCATATTTCGCAGGCGATGTATTTAGACTTCATGGTAAGGTATTTGTCACAGTATTGGTAGTCGAAACAGCAGTGATATTATGTTGATCTCTTGTACTTCATTGAAGAAGAAGATAGCAATGATATATATATTTTTTTAATATGAAAATTAACAAGACACAGAAAAATAATGAAAGATAATGGTCGCAACTGGGACTCGCACACAGAACCTCACGGCTAACCGGGACATACTTATATAATTCTTGTACTTTTCATTATTAGTCTTTATTCGTGCTTTCCTGTAGAAAATATTGAAATCAGTTGACATTAGCCTTGTAACTGTTAACCCTTGCCCTCCCCACCATGCCCAGTGCCCACCCTTCCTGCCACGGCCAGGTGTGTTGACAGAATTTATCGGTCCACCTTAATTATTTTAGGCTTTGACTTCAACTCCGCCACCTCTTGCAATAATGTTCACGGTCGCCATCTTGCTACCGCCTTTATTATGTCTCCATTATTTCGTTTTACAATTACGTGTTTTAATTTAGGTATCATAGTAATATATATGTAGGTAATTGTTATTATTAAAACATATTTTTGTAATTATTTATTTGGTCTCTTGTGATCTCGTCTGCGAGTTATCGTTTGTTCAACGTTTTAATGACTCAAGTGTTTGGAGAATTCTAGCTCATTGTTATGTACCTGTACACCTGCAATAACACTGTTAAATTTGCTGCATTACATGTACTGAGGGTATTGAATTTGACCGTCAAAATTAATTGATACCATCTTGAATTTTTCGGCTGGAATGACATGTGAAAATATCCATTATTCAATATCCAACAGAGATTCGCTGTACATAGTTAACTCATATTTCCAAAGAATGACTACACAAATCCTTCATTTTCTGTAGTAAGCCTAAAAAGTCAATTGATATGTTAGATGCACTTATTACAGTATTAAGGGTGGTAGTCAGTGAGGTGTGTCTGGCGCCACTCGCAGCTCGCCGCTCGCCGCTCGCCGCTCGCCGGCCAGTTGAAGTTGAGTTGAAAAGTTTTTCCGCGGCAATTACGTTTTCCATCGCGTCATTTCCCGCGCTAATGTCCGCCGCCCCGAGGTGTTAATGCCGTTCCGGGCGCTCGACTCAATTTTCTACGTCGTTGTTTTCTGATTGCATCCCCGTGTAACTACGCCTGCCTTGTAGCTCCGTGTCGCTTCTTTCTTCCCTTCTCTCACGCGCAGTACGCACATTCCGCTACCATCTACCACACGTTACCTTCTTCACCCTTCGCCCCGTCGCAATACGCGTCAAGTGGCGCGAGCGTAAATCGGAATCTCACTGCTTGAATATCATTAACATCTTACTATCTCTTAAGAGGCTTTCGCACTAGGCAAGTATTTAGTCGAGTAGCGAGTATATTAGTAACTTAACGCGTCCGAGCACCACAACTTTAGTAGAGTAGGTAAATCAGCTCTTTAGTAGAGTGAATCCATTCAGTTCTATTATTTTAGGCGAATAGCGTCTCCCACCACGCGTCCCTGCGCACTAACATGCGCAGTTCATTAGTAGACGCAGATACGCGCAATATGTCGTCCGTTGGAGCAAAGATGATACTTGAAAAGATGTCTTTATTTTTGCGACTTTAATCTCTTTTCGTGTCCATAGTTTATTTATTTTCATCTCACTAATTTATTCATCCACCTCTTCTAAAATAAGAAATTACAATCAGCTTAATTAGCTGCATCTTGCAACGCGCTACTTACTAATGTATCTACTCTACTTGACCGTAGTGCGAACACTTTTTGGTCAGTCGGTTAGCGCCCAGGGTGCGATCAAGCCACTCGACTTACCACTTGCCAAAGTGCGAACAAACCATTATGACCCGTACAGACTAGGCTAGTAGTTTAGTCGAGTAGAGATTAATTTAGTATCTAAACTTGCCCGAACACCATAAATTTAGTAGTTAGTATTACATTTTGGTCAGACGAATTATTCGCTACTCTACTAAATTAGTCCCAACCGGGTCTCCTTAATATCTTATAAATAATCATACTTATAGTCTAAATCTGAATTATCGGAAAAGTCTTTCCTTGAACTTATTCGGAGCAAATAATTGTTTCAAAATCGTGTTCATAATTCAAGTTGAGGAACAATAACTAAACACCGCGTTGATCGGAACTCCACGGCCGGTCTAAAACAGTATCGTGCTCCATAATTTATTTGGTCGGCCCACACATTCAATCAACCATCTTTTCTTAAGGAAACAACGCGAGTTCTATTGTATTATTGCAGTGTTTTGAGCGTCTACCGGATAAGGCAGACTTCCGTAGGTTTTTGTATAAGCCGTCCTTATACATCCCTTAATCATCTCTCTATTTTTTTTACATTCCCGTAAAAATAAGTATTGTATCCAATCAACCACCACTTGACCACATATAAATTTCATATAAATGACACAAGATATATTTTATTATAAAAATAAATTACCTTCAAATTTAATTTCAATGCAATTTATGTGTGGATATACAATTTATTCAATTTACGGTATATGATGTAGTATATTTTTTATTATGATTAATGTTTTATTATTTTACTTTTTTGTTACAAGTAACACAATGATATATTTTCGCTGGGATCTCCCGGGATGAGGATGTCATTCGAATACTAAAATTTAATAAAATGAAGTTACCCAAAGAATTTATATATGTATATATTATGTAATGTTTTTAGTTTATTTTTATTATTACTTAGGTATTTGTCATTTTAAAATTGTACATCCACACATGGACAACAAATTAAAAAAAATAATAATAACTGAACTCCATCTTTTAAAACCCAACAAAAAAATAATTTATAAAATTAATAACAGGCCTCTACATTTGTCTAGTTAGGAATTAATAGCGACCAGACAAGCAGACAACATGGCAACTTGAATTCACATACAATCCCTATTTATATTAGACTAGCTTCTGCCCGCGACTTCGTCTGCGTAGGATTAGTACTTCGATTAATCTATTTTCTTTTCCTAGGTCCTATCTACGTTTGTACCAAAATTCTTAAACTATTTATTTAAAATATCTATAATTATTGATTCGATTTTGAATATTAGGTGAGTACTTCAAATAAATTCACTAATTTAAATATTTTCTAAAATAGAATTTTGATTTAACAATCATTGTTTTGCAAAATGTCATCCTCAAATTTTGACATTTTCTATTAATCAATAATTATTATTTTCTATTATAGCCTATATGTTATTCTGATGTATGAGCTATATTATTGTAAAGTTGCATTAAAATCGATTCAGTAGTTTTTGCGGGTAAGAGTAACAAACATACATACATCCATACAAACTTTCGCGTTTATAATATTAGTAAGATTAAGTATGTATTGTGTTTTCATATTATATTCAAAATGTAAATTGAAAAAATAATTAATAAATATAATTTTCTTAAATGTTCGCAAATTCACAAATTCACTTTGTGGCGTCATTTATAATTAAATGAAAACGAATAACTTTGTGTACACCACTTATCATTTGTATAAATAAAATACCTACCTTTCTCCTAATACAATCCTTACTTGTATCATGTTAGGGGACATACATTAATTAAGTTAAAGTGTAAGCTGTTTTTTTTTAAATTTTAACACTTCAAAAGAAATTAAACAACAATTTTTTTTTTTATTATCTCTACAATAATATATACTCTTTTAAAGTTGTTAAATCTGGATGATTTATCAGAAATATATCGATGATTTATAATACGCGGTTATAAGACATGCGTTTATTAAAGAGAGTCGTAGTTACAATATGTGTGTTGTCTGACTGGGAGCTAAGTGCAGAGAGGACGAACTACCTACTATAGATGCTTGCTGAATCGCGTATGACCATATCTTTCTAATATTGCTAAAGTCAAGTTAGCCCTTAAAACATATCCCACAAAAGTTCACGTGAGATTTTTATTACCACCCCCCTTCCCCCCTCGTTATAAAGATTTTATTATTATTATAAATTTATCTATGAAGTCTAATGGATTTTTGAACTTTTGGTGAATTACCTGAAAATTGTTCTTTGTTTTTATTTTTAAATACATCTGTTTAAATTTTACCAGTTGTTTCCTTATTGAATGGAATCTTGAAGTGGAAGTGAAAATTAACCCACTTCACGACATCCGATCGAGCTGAAACTCGGCAGATAGACTCTTTATCGATGACAATGGTTTCTATTAACTTTTGGTACCAATCACGCACTTACGTGGACATGTAGCGTATTTCTCTTAAATTCGATGACAATACAGCAGTTAATATACGAAATACATGTTGGTTTTATCCAACTGCGATTTAGCACAGTTGGTATCGTTGTTGACTTCGGTTCCCGGGTAGGAAGGTGCAATCCTCAGTCAAACGAAAGTTTAAAAATAAAATTATAAGACATTTGTAAATTTTATTTATTTTTAGTAGTTTATTATTTATTTACGCCATAGTGGACTTTTAAATGAAAATTTTACAAATTGATTACAGTAATTTACAATATATGATACAATATAAGCCTGAAAAAGTATCTAAGTAAAAGAAAGTACATATAACATAAAAAATTAAGTGGGTGTGTATACTCGCGATATTAATTGTGTTTATTATAAACCATTACAAAATAGATATATTATAGTAAAAAAACTTTGTTTTCTAGGGGTTTATTTTTTAATTATATTTGATTATATTATATTCGTGTTCACATACTCGCTGACTATTTCCCTTTATTATTTTGCATCTTGAAGTATATCAATAAATGTATTTATATATTTTATCTGCCTTATGTGTGGAATTTAAATGTTGTTTACCTACTCGCACCGTATAAATTTAAATAAGTAAATTGTTAATATCTTGATGGTAAATAATAGACAAGACAAACCGCAATCACGCAGAACATGTCCTCGAGAAACTGGCAGAGCAAAATTTGTTAAATAATTGACAGCCAGTCTCGATTCACTCGCAATTTCGTCGATATCTAATGCAAATGCGCTGTTCGCCATTGTCTGAGCGTGGCTCCACTCCTTTAAAAATTCCAACTGTGGGAAATTGTTTTCCCTCAGAGATATTTTAAAAGTGGAATTCATTTTTAATTCACCTCATCCAGCAGCCAGCAGCCGGCAGCCGGCTAGCTATCTGGCTTGCTGGCTTCCTGCTAGCTTGCTGCTGGCTTGCTCTCTATTACCGGTTCTGTTCACCGACGCCGATGCCGACATTTCCCCTTGCTCTCGAATGAGTGGCGCTCCGATTAACGCCGCATCCTCCGACTCCACGTTTACTTCATCACTGAATCACGCTGCATTCGTTATTTTGTTCTAATCATTCAAAGGGGATCGTTTTGCTACTTATTGGAGCTTCCTCTCATATTGTTAGCAACTTTAAGTACTAAATAATTGCATGCCCACCACATCAAGACAACTACTAACTATATATACAGGGTGTAACAGGACGTACCTTAGAGATTTTACCCCGCGATTCTTGAACATATTTGGAGTAATAATTATATTTGTCATATTGTTGTCCGATGATATTTTTTTCTATTAAACCAAAATTTTTTTTTTGATCACACGTCGCTACTGATTCCATAGCTATTGGAAACACCGCGTCACGTTGGGTTTGAGTGAAACACGCGCGGTTTCGTGCATGCGGCATGCTGCTAGAATGAGACACAACGCTTATCAAGGCGCGCAAGAATATGTATGCGCTTCTCTAGAAACAAACTCCGTTGCGATGCGTGGTGGAAAAATATTTTTAATGTTTTTATTAGAAAAAAATGTCATCGGACTACAAAATGACAAATACATTTATTATCCAAATATATTTTCAGGAATCGCACCATTCCAATCATCAGTGTATGAATCTGTATTGAAGATTCGTTTGGAATGTTACCAATCATCGTGACAAATCAGTCGTTTCGATGCACTGAGTTCGCACACTCTAAACGAAAATTTGATTAATTTTATTATAGGAATTACGCTTAGAATTGGATTGATGATTTAATTCTTACAAAGTTAAAAATAAAACTTTTTTGATGCGGATTCTAGTTAGAGAGCGACGTTTATCCACATTTGCAGCAGGAAACTCAAATAAATACGAGTGTGCCTTAGAACACACGACTGAAGTAAAACTTCTAGAGAAAAAGAAAATGTGCGCGCGCACTGCTCTTTCTTGCTTCTACAGTGTGATACAGCCTATTCGTCTCTCCCGTAACGAATTCAACTTTTCGTAACGCATTCGCCAGCTTACCCCCCCCCCCCAAGTCAAGCGTGCGTAAAGAAGTTTTACTTCAGAAATTTAAATAAAAAAAGTGCTAGTTATTAGTTAGATTTTAAGGTTTAGAATGTGAGAAACAACAACACAACTATTTTCAGCATAAATGCCAGTACCCATTCCATTACTATGGATCTGAGCACTGTTGTTACAATTAGATTGTGAGGAATGAACCTCAAAATTAATTTAAATTTATTATCGTTCGCCTCCGTAACGTTCGTAACGCCGTAACGTTCGTAACGCTCTCGCCAATTTTCCCCCAAGTCAAGCGTGCGTAAAGAAATATTTACTTTAAAAAGTCACCGGTGACCAATATTTCATTTACATTTTTTACTCATGAATCACTGGTTAAAGTAAGTCATGTACGTCTCTTAACACCCTGAATACAAATTATTTACAGTACACATCATTCTTACTTTATCCTATATAATATTACACATAATACATGTACGTATATGATGTAACTGTGAAATAAATAAATTCAAGGGTAGTTAATACCAATGTCAGTCGCTATAACAAAGTATAGGAATCAAATGCGTGCAAATTTCCCTTTGTTTTGTCTTGCCGTGAAAAGATTCCTTCAAAGGCACTATTTTGGTTCAACACAGACAGAGTGTAAGTCAATTAGCTTTGTCGCATAACACAACACCTCGCCCTGAAGACAAGAAACATATAAGGTATTCTTCTTGTAGATCGTAGAGATGTAGAGAGTGTTCGTAGCGCACCTACCGATGAAGTGACGGTGCGGAACACCCGACACAGAGTGTTTGCTACGTTAATTAGAAAACATAGTCAGTCGATGCTCTCGCGAGATTGTTCCCTCCCTGCCCTCGGAATCCGTCCTGTCGGAGATCCTTTGTTATTTATTCCCATCTTAGTGCAGGCAATCCTTGTAAAAAATTTACACGGAAAATTATTTATTTATTACCGCGTCTTATTCTGCTCCTAAAGTACCACTCGGCACCAAAGGCAAAAAGATACTTTCTTTATTTCGGATGTTTAATATTCTTTTCTGCACGAGTTGGCAGAATATTTTTACCATGCAATATGTAATTGTTTTATGTTTTCGAAATATAATTAAAACGGTGATTCAACCGAGTTGAATTATGAGGACACAATTTTTGGCATGATCCTTGTGTTTTTAAAGAAATATTGAACTCACCCATCGTTGCTTTTTCTCATTATCACTAGTGTTTATATTTGTAAAATTGGCTTTTCTAGTTTATCCAGCACGCACTCATTGATCTAACCGTGTCATTATATAATAAATGTAATTATTATTTCACGTCACGTACGATAGAAACATCTGTTTGGATTTGTAATTTGGCACGCACCTACAAATTAGAATGTGAATTATTATTTTTACTCTTTTCCCTTCTAATGCATTTTGTATGCTTGCACATATACACTGGAAATGGATTTGAAAATCTTATTTATTCACATTTGATTTACGAGGGTTTTAGTTAACGAGTATACAGTTATTGATTATCTGATGAATACTTGGTACCAAGATGAAGGTTCAAGGGGTTCAAGGGTTGCGGGTAGCGAGCACGAGCAATGAGCAGGTGATTGCGCGGCGCCGCCACATCCCTGTAATTGTTCCGGTCTGCTGGCCGCCCTGAGCGGGTGGCACCGGGCGGGCACCGGCTCCAGCCAGCCTCACAATGGGCGGTGACAATCGCCAATCAGCCGCCCAACGATTGGAGCAGCTTTTCGCCGCCGCGATGCATATTTTATCATTACCGCCATTTACCTTTATGAGCTCTTTTGTTAGGCGCGCCAACTGTGCCATGCTATATTTAAAGCGGACATTATTTTCCTGCACTTGCATCGCTTAACTTAATATTAATCGAAAGTACACTAAACTTGCTCTTTTTCAGAAACCAATTCCGAGACGCCGGATGTAAATACATAAATAAAGGGGTTCATAAACACCTCTTTCCAGTTACAGACAGACTCGCTGTATATGCAATATTGTCAAATTTGTCTTCGGGATTTCCTTGATTCTCCGTCGCTTTTAACGCGAATTAGAAAGTAATAGTTTCTTCCAGTTTGTTACATTTTGCGAGCACGATTCGTTGGAAGTTGTTGAATTTTCTATTAATTTCGTTACCTTTGTACCCGCTCCTCCCCACAGAAAGTGATAATTCTTCTCCGGGACAATGATGGCGTCCCTGAACCGCGATGGCACTATGATCATTACGCACCAAGAGAGCGCAAATAGACCTAACTTTGAACCGGTCCCCATTCATAGACACTGCAACGGTTCTGCCAGTTGTTCCAAACTTGCTTTATCCATGAGAGAACAATATTTTATTCAAATCCGGGATGTTTTACTGCAAAATACATATTTATAAATAAGCAGCATACCGCGCAAACGAAAACTTGGAAACGTGTTTTATATTTTTGGAAGTTTTCGTTCATAAATCAAACGCGAGGAGAAAAACACATAAGTGTACGTATACCTACGTATATTGCCAGTAGGCCATAGACCTTGAAACCGACTCGTTGGTTTATATTTTTTAACGTTCCCTTGTATTAAGAAGATGTAAAAATAAAACATGTAATATTGCCTTGTATTATCTTTTGGGTATTATAAAACTTTGTTGGAGAAAGAAATAAAAAGACAAATTGTGCCAGTTTTAAGATTCTATGCAAATTGTTTAGTGAATAATGAAATATTATTATTTTGTGGAAATAACTTATACTCAGCATGACCCGTGAAGTTTGTTGAACATACCATATTTAATGTTTGTGGAATTATATTTAATCTATTTTCATATTTAATTTTTATAAGGTAGTGGTTTGGTATTTTCTGTATTTGATTAGCAGCGTTCTTCTATTGGTGTCAATCAATTGTAAGACATTATTAGTACGAGACCGCACAACGCTATTATTTTATTGTATGTATGTTACTAATGGAGTGTCGCATAATATATAAGTTATCAGTGCGGTTGTGGGTAAAACCTGCAGTGGCTGCTTCATAATATTATTTTCTATTTGGAGGCAGTTATTCCACACGTTCACAAGTTGTGTGTTCCTCTTGAGCGTTATCTTGTTCCCTGTGTTTCGTTTTGTCTGGTTCCCTCTTCCCACTTCCCAGGTGATAGCGTTGCGCAACCAACTCCTATAGCTGTAATCGCTCGCTTTGTGACATACGCGCCGTGTTTTAACTCTGAAGAAGCGCTAACGGTTGTGGTTTACGTATTTCGTTGCAATATCCGCCAAATCGACTTGTGTCACTTTCTGACGGTATTGGATACTACATGTTACATATCACTTCAACGTAATAACTGCTCTCTTAAATTAGAATGACTTTAACCATTTCATCCGGTAGTCTGCTTCGGAAACTATTTTAATTATCTTTTACTATTACAATTCATGCATTACAATTCGGAATGCGGGGTCTTTTAATGTTAATCAAATTTATAACAACTCTGTTTGTAATATCACAAGGCGAGTGCATCACTCGAAGAATAATTAATTTCAAGTGATAATATTTGTACGATCTACGATAAACGACATCATTAATTTACGATTTTTTAATAGTATCTTCTATGCGTGCACATTGTTGGGTGTCGTGCTATTTTAAATGTTATCAAATCAATGAGTTTACAGTGGTTAAATCGTTAAACTATTATATTATTTTACGTAGAATGTACAATATAATTGTCACTGGGAACGTATGTGTCATTATTTTGTTTCGCTGTAAAAAATATTTGTCCGATTTGAACAGACATATGTATTATACAATTTGGAGCAGAAAACAACAATCAATCGAAAAGAAATGCGTTTAGGTCGGGCGGTAAACAAACGAATCGAAATGACAGTCCATATTCCATAGATTGCCACAGTTAATTGGAGGGTTAATATTCGTGCATATTCCAACGGCAATATCATTAATATTATAATATTGTTAACACCCTGTAAATGTTTCAAATATAAATAAATAAATATATCGAGTGAACCTTCGTGATGTTTCTGAAAAGATTGTCTCCAATTCGCTCTTTATCCGCAAACCATGCATGCGCCCTTATTGTGAGTTTTCAGGAAAACGGCGGTATACAAATTATCTAAAAACTGTTATTATTTTTAAAAGCAGTGTATAAGATTGATTTTGAGTGATTATTGAGATTTTCCAATATTTTAATTTGTCGCTTGCTGCCGCGCCATGATGGCACGCATTGAATCAGCGATTAATCATTGTGTCAAACTGTTCGTAATTGAATTTGAAATGTTTCACATCTAACACCGAGTCCAGAGTTTGAGAGTTCCAGAGTAAGCGTAGAGTAGCGCAGTAGCGCACGGTGATTGGCCGTCGCTAATTCGTTAAATCTGCTTCGCATCACCTCTGACTATCGGTGACATCTATTGCTTTTGCCCGTCTGGACATCTGGCAACTTTCTTGTTTCGAATGTTCCCCTCGTTTTGGGTTATTTTCCCAATTTACATGAGTCGTGGGTCATGTCATGAGATAGATGAATCGTTCGGTAATGTCCCACGGTCTATGATTAATTAATCATTTCTAAATCTAAGGCTTATAAATATACCTACATATTTCGTTTTATTTTCCGCATACGTTTTCCGATCATCATCTACACAATTTTCATTAATATTTTGCCGCGAGTTGTTTTAATTGCACAAAATTTAAAATGCTCGACGATTATCCATCTCCAACGTTTTTTATGAATACATTTCCGGCCGCTAGATTAACTTGAAAACAGTAAAAAAAAACGAAATGTAGATACTTAAGATATTTATTTCGTGGTAAGGTTTTTAAAAGTTTTGTTCAAAGAATGATTATTTATAAACGTGTCATAAAAACAATAAAATGTTTGCCTTTCATTGAGAATTTACCACATTTTGTAATATTTGTTTGTAACTGTAAAAGCTCAGTCACCTTTCTGCCGTTACACTTAACGTTAACGATTTCAGCCGCTACAGCCAACAGCCTAATGCGCCGTTATAATTGTTCATTTTCACCGTTCACCGGAGCTGCTTATAATATGCAGCCAATACACCCGTTAGAGATTAAAGCAAGATCGTTGTCAATTTCTCTCTCGATCGTCCTAGTATTTACCAATAAATTTACACATGTCTAAATAGACTGCACCGGTTTACTCCATTCGGTGTTAATTTTCTATGGCTAGTTGATTCATTTATTGACATCGCTTTCTATCTATCGCGATCTTGTCTTAAGATTTGTATGGGTTGTGTTTTGAGATGCCTCTATCTAAAGCGAGTTTGGGATTGCTCAGGATTGGCAGTATGAGGCTTCGTGTTCCGCGTAACGGCAGAAGAGATTGTGTCCTGAAACGTCGGTCCCAGGCCTCAGTCCCAGATCTGGGGTCCAGGTCCCAGTGCACAGTCATTAGCTTATTATGTACAGTTACATTGGGTGGCCGCTGCCGGCTCACTGGCCGGTACTTAGCCACTGTGTGGTAATAATGCTGTATTCTCAAGTTCGTTAACCTCAAGGCCCCGCATCTAATTTTTACATCGGTTTATAAATGATACGGCAGTAATAATACCGTTGTAATAGTTATCCACGAAACTGTTACGGTAGTAATGTTATTTTTCAGATTGGTATTGATTTATCTGTTCGCATTTAAACAGTTTTGCAAAGCAGAAATAGAGAGGCAATATTTTTTCAACTTGGAAGATTGTTTTATAAATTTTATTGTTTATAAAATGACTGCTCCCAAAACGCTTTTAACGCATTTAATCATCCGACAAAAATCCTACAACCGTCTCGTAAGTTATAAAATAATATTTGTTCTTACGTCAATCTTTTCGCAATATTGTTTATTTGATCTCGGCAACAGGGTGAAAATGTGTTCACTGCCGATCCGTGAAGCCCGCGGGAAGTTGTTGATACTCCCCGCGGGATAAGCTCGGGAGTCGTGTGACTGGGTGTGTGGGGTGGGTGTGTGTAGGGCCCGGCACGATCCCGTCACACATCACCGGAGAGCAGCAGCCCTAGCGAGACGGTAGGCAGTAGGCACTAGGCACTGTAGGCAGTAGCCGCCGCTAAGCCGTGGATGTGGATGGCGACAATCTTCCATACGAGATTTGCCCCGCACTTACGCGGCACATATTTATTTTCTGCGAAACCGCTGAGGGTGCGATCACACCACAGTCCCGCAACTAGGATGATCTGGGATTTATATCACACCAATATAAAGGCTTTACGGCGAATGCTGTGGCCGCATATTTACATTTTATTCTTATTATACATATGTAGCCGACATCGAGGCAATATCTACCATTTCATTGTGACAACTCCAACGCGGAATCACAATTGTATAATCCCGTTCGCCGTATATAGAATATGGGTAACGATTATAAGGATGTCGTTGACACATTTAACGTTTCAATCACTAAACATAAACATATGAAACGTATTAGTAGAATTTGTACCCGGGAACGAAACAACAAATCTAATTAAACACACTGCTTCGGCTTATTCCATCTATTTATTGTACTATTTTTTCATCTTCCATGGTGGAGTATTTTTTGTTAATTTAAGAAAGGAAGAAATTTTTTCAATCGACTACCGGAAGAAATCAGAAAAATTAATGATAAAACCCAAATATTGCACTCTGTCAAAAAACATTTTAAAGACATTTTTAAGAAAAAAACTTCAGTTACCTACATTAATTCTTACAAATATCCTGTATTTTCGTCTTAAGGTTTCTAAACAAGATTATTTCCCAAAAATAGAGCAGATGAATTTAATTTACCTTTTTTATTGAAGTTTATCATAAATAAATTATTTTTAATTTGGAAAGAATTCGTGCGAGTATTTAATATTTTGAATGAACTGATTTAACGGAATACAGAAATAAATCTGCAATCGATAGTCCTAATTTCTGTTGGATAATCCCTCTTGTATTCCCGTTATTCGGTTTTGATCGTGAATGTGTTTATTATACGAGCCCGAGCGCGAGCCCGAGCCCGAGCCCGAGCACGAACCCGAGCCCGAGCCCGATCGCTCAGTACAGGCCAAGCGGAATGCGGAATACGGGGTATTAGGTATTGAGTATTAGCATAGCGGCGCGGGCGATAGCCACTGTGGGCACTCTGGGCAGCATAAAGTAAATCAAATAGCGATCTCGGCCGGCCGCGTCGATCCCTTTTATTGTTTTGCAAGTCAATTTTCTCGCCTGAACCTTTTGCGGATTGAAACATTACGGGAAAGAATCTTTCCCGACAACAATTCCGCCCTCTGAGCGCGCCTCGCAACCGGCGACTGCACACGAATAATATTTAGAGGAAATATTAAATTTCCACGGTTCAAGTTTTATAACTTTTCCAATAGACTGCGCTACTTTATATTGCCATATTTTACATCGACCTTATTTCGCATTACTTTCATTTGACTAACTCTATGTTTTCTTTTCTTCGCAGGTAAGATCTGTTTTCCTTCTCGGCATTGCGATTTCTCGTCGATTCTGATGCACCGCTTTAAGACGGGTAAGAAAGTTTAATTATTGTTGTACCACGAGTGTTTCTAATGAAACTTTCCTGTCGGTGGTTTTCTTCGTTTTCTACAACTTTCCGATACCAATAATTCAACTGCTGTTTCGTTTGTTTCTTACAAATACAACGCTTCTGTCGTGATATTTCATCATTACCATTTTGCACTTTTCTTGTTTATTTGTTAATAATTTATGAGAAGCACAGCAAATAATAGTACCTATACCATTGTGTAAGTGAAAAGATTGTGATAAATTTGCCCATAAACGATAGCTTTTACCTAGCAAATGAACGAACTTTCTTATTCTTCCATGTAAATTCAGATGTGATTAGGAAAACGACCTTAAGCAGGTGCCTGAGACTTATCTATTATTTATTGTAGGTACATATATTATGAATGTAATAGAAGTAAACTGTTACCCTTATTTCCCCTTGTGCTGGTTGAATGCTTGTGGATATGGTAATTAAACAATATTAGCGGATTTCGATTCCCCATGCCCACAGTTCACAGTCACAGTCCACCGGCACACGCAGGCCATGGCTCCCTGCTCGAAGCCTTACGGCCCGAGGTGTAAGCCTTCTAAACCGTCGCACACAGAGAGGGGACTGCTCTGTATTGGCTGGGAAACGTTTTTATTCTTCAAAATAATGTATTACTTTAAGCACCCCGGATTAGTATTAGGTATCTGATACACTCTACTTTTATGGAACCCTTAGCGGTATAAAACATTCGCTTTATTCGAAAAAGCAACAGCTAAAACCTCTGTGCTTTATTATATTAAGTTGTTCATTAAATACTTTCCTTGATATTATAATATTTGTTGAACATGTTAACGTTATGCGTTTAGGCGTGGACGAGCGGTAAGGCTCTCGAATCCCAATCCGAAGGTTGCGGGTTCGAACCCGGCGTGCGCAAATAAATTTTATTTGATTAATTTGTGTTATTTCACAATTAATTAATTAAAACTAATATATTTTATATTTGCGGCACGTTCCCGAGTGGAAGATACTTTCAGTATCGCCCTGGTGTAAGACCACCATTCAGAATTGAAACGTTGCTTGAAATGGCTTAAGCCGTGTTTGGTGACCAGATCTGAATAATTAGGTACTTCCCCACGTTCCTCTTCCCCATCTCCTCCTCTTCCCCATTACCTTCAGCCTCATAACATACCCTAATTGGGAATGGCATAGTCTCAATGTCTCCAGACGGAAGCAGTTGGGACTCTTGTGCGGTATTCATATAAAAATAAATAAAAAAACACAGTTTAACAAAGATAAATTATATAAATACCTACCGCACAAGAGAACCAACTGCTCTCGTCTAGAACCAGTCGGATTATGACATCCCCAATTGAGGTTTGTTTGAGGCCAGAGAGGGAAGAGATGGGGAAGAAGAATATGGGAAGTACCTGACTGTTCAGACCTGGTCACCAAACACGGCTAAAGCAATTTCAAGCAACGTTTTAATTCTGAATGGTGGTAGTCTTACACCAGTATCGCTGTGGAACGTGCCGCAAATATACTATATATTATTATTAATTATTGTGAAATAATAAAATTAATGAAAAAAATATAATTTGCGCACGCCGGGTTCCAACCCGCGACCTTCGTATTGGGAGTCGTGGGTCTTAGGACGGAATCCGTCAAACGCAGTAAGCAGCTATTAGGTCCTCGATGGATGGTGGATGGTTGCCGGGTTGTGGCACGAGGCTTGAGGCTTGAAGCACGAGTACTGGGACTACCGACGCCTTCCGTTCCACGGCCCGTTTACAAATGCGTATTTATTCATCCCCTCCTCCTTCCTCCCACCCCGCCCCGTGACGGCGTGTTCGGCCAATTTGCATTTATACGCGTGCCATACGACTTTACCGCCTGGCGATAATAAATAATATATTCTAATTTTTCACGCCGAAAGGGAAGTTTAATGTAATCCGGCCGAGTAGTCCGTATTTTATACTTTTCCCCGTATGTGCGGAATACCTTTGTATTTTAATAAGCAGCGGCGGCGGCCCGCCCAACCAAGCAGCCGCCCAACCGCCCGACCGCCCAGCCAACCAACCGACACCTACCGCCTCGGAGGCGGATAATATAAGTCAATTTGCAAACGTTTTATTTCGATGGAACTTTGTCGTTTCTCCGCGTTAGCTTCCCACCGCTAGTCGCAATATAAGCTCTACCGCTTTTTTAAAGATTTATTTCGCGGAATATATGAAACCTTTTTTATTAATTCACTTCCCGGAAAAAAATTCACCAATGCCACGAATATTGTTCTACCCTAAGTGATAATCATGTGCCGTCTCCCTTTCAACTTTTATATTAAGGAAAGCGCTCTTCTCGAGTGCAATACATTCATCCTTCACGGGGAGTTCCGATAATCCTTTTTATTGCATGTAAATGTAGAACGAGAGTTGTACTTTCTGTAGTTTTTTGTTCGCATTTACTAAAATAGGCCTTTAATCTTTGTTTGTTGACTTGACTTTTTCAGAGCGTTCACATCGTCGTTAAAAGGCTGTCTTTTTGCTGCCTACGGTGTCTTTTATACTGGGCAATTTGGCTTAACAATACTAAGTACGATTACAGTAAATGGCTGTTATTGTGCATTCCGCGAAAGTTGTGCAAGATTCAGCAATTAAAAAAACTGGATAACCCGAGAATCTGAGAAAGAAAACACCGCTCTCCGCTTTCTTTTGTGCTAAACGGAAAAACAACGACAATGTTAGTACGACAACGAGTACCTTTTCTTCCCACAATCCTCTCGTGGATTCGCCATTAAGACGGCAGCGAGATGAGCAATCTTTATTTGAACATCTTCTCTTTTTAAGTTTCTGTGGAATCGGAAATCGGGGCCCGTTCCCCTTCCCGCCTTTCCGTGATTACTCTTGACAATGTAGTCGATGATTATTATTTCTCGTACTTGTTAAATATTCAGGGTGTATCCGGGACTAAGATACTCTCTGCGCTCAGAATATCTGGAAATATTAGAAGAGCGCTGATTGAATTATTCATTCGTGCCGAACGTGTTATATACATCGTTACATCGCTGTTCGCACGTATTACTAAAATATCCTAAATATCCTATAGACTACTACTGAATCGCTTTCTTCAACTTACTGTGGAATAATATGTAATATTATTGTTTCGTCGCATCGTAAAGATTTGGCACGTGAAGGTTTCAAGCTATTTGCCTTGCTTTTTAACTTTATGATTCTGATAAATGTGGTCAGTAAACGTATTATGTATTTAATTGCTGTAGATGTATGAATCGTCGACAGGAAGAAAGTAAAGTTTCGAGCCATTATTGAGTGTTGGGCGGCCCCCCCCACAATGGGCGGATTGCGTGCCGAGCCCGTCTAACGATACTTAATTATTTTTCTACTAAGGTTTCTTCCAACTTCCAACCCTTCCTCGGCTCTTCTGCCGTGCCTTCTATTTCCTTCACTTCCTCGCCCCGCACTGCGCCGTTTACCACTTTCCACTATCTTGAATAAATTAGGCTGTATTGTTATGCAGATGAAATATTTAAGTGGACGGAACATTTTGAATGTTTTAGGCCGAGTCGGGGGTCATAAGTCATCGACTTCTTTCGAAAGGAATGGGGAGGTACCTAACCTGTCTAAAATGCTAATTAAATAATACTCGTAGAAATGCATCGCTTTCTTTTCTACCTTAGCCCTCAGCCCCTCAGCACCACATAATAATATTTTATACATTATGTTATCCACTCCAAATGGACATTCAAATCGTAGGTAAGTTGGCTAATATTATTATTTTTCTTCTGTAAGAAATGATCTTCTCCGTAGCATGTTTAGGGCTCTTAATGAGTTCGTTACATTAATTGAACAAAGGCCTCTCGCGGAAACTCCTGCTACTTTGCCACAACACCTTTAGTTATTTCGGCGGAAAGATAACACGGACCGTAAAAATAGTCGTTACCTTACGGTCCTTCCGCTGTAGGCTGCGCGCAATTTTGTGGCCGCGAAAAATGTTTAAACTCAAATGGTCTTTTACCGAGCGTGTAAATTTATTTATGTATTCATTTTGGGAATTGTTTGTTTCGCGAATTTTTTTGTTTTAGGGTTGAAGTTTATGCAGTCTGCTTTCCGATTTGTACGAAGCGGATAATGATTAAGATAACTCTTCGTCGACTGGTCATTTTAGAATTTCCCTGAGATATTTTCCGTGGCCTACCTCAGGTGAGTGACGCTACCGGCATGCGCTAGCGTCGTAGCTACCCCGCTATTAAATTTAATAGCACGATCGTTCTGTGGAAATTCGCCATCGCACGAGGGTTTCTTCATCTTTGGACGTCTCATCCCGCATCCCGCAGCGGATCTCAGTCACATCGTAATAATTTGTTGGGCAAGTCCGTGCCGCCGCATAAACACGTCGACCCGTGGCGACCCTGCCTCCCTGCCTGCTGCCTGGCCGCCAGTACTATGGTAGAGTGTACCGAGTACACCCTGTATATGTATATTGTAGTGTGTACTTGTGTACTGTGTACTGTATTCTGGATGGTCGGTACGTCACTCGGAACGTTTACTAAATATTTGCCAACTCGAGCTTGCAAAATTACTTTTTTAATTACTGCCTTCCAACACGTATACATTCTTTACATATTCAAACATATATATTAAAAGGAAAACAACAAGACGAATGTTCCTACACAGGTTCTATGTATAGTGTATACCCTGTTTTATATTCTGGCTCGATGTTCCCTCTGTTTTTCTGTTTCGTTATGGTTTTCGAAGCACGAGAAAGAAAGTTTTGTACCTATTTTATATTTATTATGTGCAACTACTCACGCGACCTGATAAAATTATGACTAACAATTCTTCGAGGTATTTCATTTTTTCCAATATTTTCTTTCCTTTTCCGAGTATTAAATGATAATGCTGCCTGTATAAATAAAAATAATGTAAAAAACTGTCGACTGTTCACGTGTCACATAATACGCTGAAAGAAAGTGCCGCCCGCAAAGCAAGTGACAGCTATTTCCGCTTCCTTCTTGTTGTACCTTATAGCTAGTTTACTTGTAACATAGCGTTGTTATGTAGGTGTTAATAATGCTCCTAACCTAACAAATTGAATATCCTCAACGCATCGTTCATACAGTATTTGCGTATTCTCGTTAAGAAGTTTTCAGTGGTAGAGTGTGGGGGCGGTTTAGGCTCGACTGGTTGACTGGTTAACTGGTTGACTTGCTGACTGACTGGTTCGAGTCGACTCGGCTAATAGGCCGCTTAGCGTATCGCCCGCGAGGCCAGAAGCCGCGACCCTCCAGTCCCTCAGCAGTGTGTCGCCGGCTTATTATATTACACTTCATTTATAACTGCCATCGCTTTTACACACAGCGAGTGCTGTAGACCTGCTCTCTGTGACAACCAGCTACCCAACAATCCATTCACATACTGGGTAGTCGAGCACTTTTGAGAATCTCAAGATTTGATTTTGTTTTGTAAATGTTATATGCACACTCTTACATAGCGTTAAGTCAATCTCTTCACATAAGGATTCTTGTTCGTTTTCTTAGTAAATATATAATATTTTCTTAGTAAATAAGTTCGTTATATTAAATGGAAAAAAAATTTAAAATTATTTTAATACATTACTGTTATGGAATTCCACCACCAATTGTCAGTATCAAAAGTAGAGATATTGAATAGTATATATCTTCTTAGCCTTATATTAGTTTCGCGTTTGCATATATCGTTGGTGTAGTGAACTTCCTATAATTATTTCCTAAAGCGAACAGTTGATCGCTGTTAATTTCCATAGTGTATTCATTTGAGTATATGTATGTATGTTAATTGTAACTGTTAGAATCCGTTGTCTCGTGGTAGTTTGTTTGGTGTGTTGCGTGCCAGACGGCAGTAAGCGAGGCCGCTTTTTGGTTTCACAGCGATATCCTGCGCCTCCTCCGTTCCATCCATCCATTCTACACTCACCCACCCCTTCTCGCCTTTTCGGTGGCTCTTCGTTCAGCCAGCCCCCTGAGTCAGGTGTTCTATATGTACGTTTCCCTCGATAATACAAATAAACTTAATAATCATTTAATAAAAATAAAACACTTGTTTTGTTTAAACCACGATTTTTATTCTTATTTTTTACCTACCGGTTTTGCTTTACTCAAACCTAAACCGGTTGGTAAAATAAATTAATAAAAATCGTGATTTTAAACAAAACAAATGTTTTACTTTTATTAAATATGTCAAACCACAAAGTGATTGCTTTGTACAATAATATTAATAATCATTTTCCGTACGATTATTTGTTTGCCAACTCTTCTTTTAATCTGTATTACTTTTCTTTGTAGAATATGTTTGTTGCTATTTTCACAAATCAAAAAATCCTTGAAAACCTTCATGGATTATTATTTGATAGGATTAAATCGATACTGTGATAATGGAAAGGACGACACACTTTTCTACTGTTGAATCCCTTTGAAGATGTTGGGAGGGATCCGGGAAATAAATAAGCGTCTAATAGCGCACGGACAATGAATGGGACAAGGTGGTGGCGAGTATGG
Organism: Limnephilus auricula; assembly: GCA_951813805.1. NCBI lineage: Eukaryota > Metazoa > Arthropoda > Insecta > Trichoptera > Limnephilidae > Limnephilus > Limnephilus auricula. The sequence goes on from OX638410.1 coordinate 8,268,552, forward strand.
GGTATGGGCCGAACGTTTTGTAAATGTCTTACAACATTCATGACATGACCCCCGGTTTATTTAGGCGACTTGAAGACATCGGCCGACGCTGGCGTGCCAAGGTATTGGTGGCACGCTCCGTCGAAACAAAAAGGAAAACTTTGTTAGCTATATCTGGGGGAGTTCTGGCGGGGAGAGAGGGGCTGTCTGCTAAACTTTGCCACATTCAAATCGCACATCCGCTTCTATGATGGCTACGAGCACTTGTGGGAACTTGCTTGCCGATTCCACAATCCACGCCACAGTCTGCCGACATTAATTCGCTTATTTTAGAGGGATTTTTGAATTCATAAATCGTATTACGGGCTTCCTCGGAAAACGAATGAAAACTCTTGTTTTGCTAGGCGGACCTTTTGAATTTTTAATACGAGGCAGGACATCTTAAAAGCTAAACTGTGTTAAATTAAAATGTCTTTGTTTCATTTCTCGAGTTGAATTAAGATAATGTCAATCGCTGTCTCCGCGATAAAAAAATTGCAAAATAATATTACATTTTTAATCAAAGCTTGCTTCCTTATCGACTTTTCCATATTTAGAAGGCGTTGTATCTTCGGCCCATGCCCTATGCCTGTTTGTTTGTTTGTTCCTCGTTCCCGTTCTGTGTTCAGTTTGCACGCAATATGTGTATGAAGTCTAACAGCAGTGAAGGTTGGTGGGTAAACACCGAGCGGGCCGCACCTGCCCTCTGCCCTCTCCCTCCTCCCACTTAATTTGCCTAAAAGCGCCGCCCGCGATCCCCACGACACTATTGGGACACTCAACCGTACTATGTAATTTGACATTATTGCCTCCAAACTAACTTTATTATGCCATATGAAATACAGAAACATCTATCTTTCATAAGTGTATCATATTATACCGGGACACAATTTAATCTGATGAAAAGTGACGTTTTTTTACTGTTGTTTACTTGAGCTCGTGGTGCTTAGGTAAATACCTAACTAGACCTTCCTATAGATTTTAATGCGATAAGCTATTAGCTTATACAATACATATCGTTGAATATTAATATGGGGGTATTATAAGTTTATATGAGATTATTATATAAATATTATATTTTGTAATGAGGAAAAATTGTTAATTATTTTTTTAATTGTTTGTTTTTAACTTTGTGGGTACGTAAATATATATTTTTTTAAATTTAGAAATCTTCAGCCTTTCTTTTTGTTCAAATAAATCTTAGGTGAACAGTGGACAAAAAATCAATCAAAACATTTTAAAAATAATAATCGAGGGTGTTTGTCGTTAATATTACTTTTATGTAGAAAAAAGGTTTTATTCTTTCGTCACTAAAAACTATGAATAAAAGACGTAGCGTAGAATTATAATTTGACATAATGTTTTTCAAAATTTATTTGTAAATTTAATAATTTCACTTTTTTTTTTTTTAATAACTAATAAATATAGTTCTCATATCAAGAACGTTGGATCTCCTAACCTTTACCTTTAAAATGTGGTTTTTGACGATTATCATGTCAAAGTTCATATTAATAATCTGAAGCTGCATTTCGGGCTATAAAGCTCAACATTTTTTAGGGCTTCAACATTCATGATTTTTTAATAATATTCTAGGTAAAATTAAAATAGCAGAATAACTTTAGCGTGTGACAACCTACCCGCATGACTATCATTCCCGGTCTCCCCTGGCGATGTATGTTCCTAAATATTTTGGGTTTTGGGTGTAGCAGCACGGGGCGGAATGAAAAATATGAATAGATAGAAAAGTCTCCAAACCCCTCCCCGGGGTCGCGTGACCCGTCTTCAGTTCTCCTTTAGTTTTTGTTAATGTATCCGGCTGTACTTCTTCGGGGCCTAAAAGCACGCGAAGTGTCGTTGCCTCACAGGGGCGTATCTCTCATTCGCCGATATAAGTTTTGTGTGAAAAGGAAACCATGTCATGATATAGGTATTATCAGAATGGTAAGGTGTTTGTTTTAGGGAACGACGTGGTTTGTTTGTTTACAGTGCATGCAGGTACCATTGTTCCCTTATCGGGTTCCCGAATTACGTCGATACTGGTAACGAGTAACGAGTAACTACCATTTAATGGCGCGTCGGTTTGGATTAACAGCGTGTACCTGTAATCACGTGATTGTCTACCGGCACCGTTGTCCGATGGTCCGATCCCGGCCCCGCACCTGCGGTCTGAACTCGGAACATTACCGGTACAGTAGCACTGCTACTGCTGCTGCTACTGCGGCTCAGGCTTTATCTGATTGCGTCTGGTCCTTTGATGCGGCGCTTGCTACCTGCTCCCTGTTCTCCAAATCTGCAGCCTCACTTTTAATCATCCCATTCGCTTCATTAGGAATGCTTTGGATTAGCGCCATGCAAATAAAGTGAATGCTACTGTTATGTGCCTGCAAACTAAATTTGCGCTCCGGTGTGGATGGTGTGTTCGATTACACCCTTAATGTACAGGCATTGATGTTTAAATTGTGTCGTTTCCAACAACTAACCTCCATGATTGCTCGACATATTGTCCCTGCTCGCACTGTAATGTAATGACTCTTTACAACCCCTATAAGTTACCCAGCAATCCGTCCCTAATTTTTATTTATTTTGGCATCAATTCCGGCGGAACGTGTGTATCGTGAGTCGGGCCCGTTAACGCAATTACATCACGATAATATTATCCGCTAATACAATAATTTACGTCGCGTCGCCACACCTGTGGCGGACCAAACGGCCGGAAAACTGGCCATTACTGTTACGGGGGCGTATTTTACACGCGTGACATTGCACGGCCCAATATCGGGTGAAGCCAAGCCCGGTCCAGTACGTATAGGTTGTATAGGTACAGTATAGGTTGTTTACCGATTTTTATTTTGTCGGGCGTGTAGTACGGTGTAGTGAGTGTAGTGCGGTCCTGGCGGGTGGCGGGTAGCGGGCCGGCAGCCGGCACCTCCTAATCACATTACACGAACTGCCACTCTCAATCTCCCATCATATCGATACTACCTAGTTGAGAATAGCCCCAATCATTTTATACGCATCGGTAATGTGAATACCTTTGTCATTCGATGCCTAATTGGATTGCTTTGGATACTAAACGCATTTACATTTCATTATTCATTACCACCGTGTCGGCACACGACCGTCAGCAAAACTGCCTTCATTGTTAGTATTACTTAGGGGACATACATTAATTACGTGAGCGGTTTAAAAAAAATTAGACCCTTCCCCCCTACCCTTGGTGAGATTAAGTGAGATTTAGTGGGACCCCCCCCCCCCCCTCACGGGAGATTTTATTCTTACTCCCGAAATAAATGTTTTTCATAATAGCCAATTTTTAATCAGGCAAAATGGGACACTTCAAAAGAAGTAAAACAATTAAATTTTATTTTATTATCTTTATAATAATAAATACTAATAAAAAGTTGACGTGAGATTTTTATTGACCCCCCCCCCCCCCTCCCTGGGTATAATGAGATTTGATTTGGACCCCCCCCCCTACTTTTTGCTCTCACAATTAATGAATGCCCCCAAACATTATAGTGATTCGTAATGACGGCCTCCGTGGTCGAGGGGAACGACTCTCGACTCGCAATCCGAAGGTCGCGGGTTCGAACCCGTCGTGCGCAAATTTGATTAATTTGTGTTATTTCACAATTTAAAAAATAATAAATAGTAGGTATATTTGCAACACAGAGTGGACGATACTCTCAGAAGTGATCAGCTCTGAATAGCCATGTAATTCCCTACCTTCCTCCCCCGTATCTCCTTCCCTTCCCCACTACCTTCAGCCTCACAGCATACCCCAATTGGGGACGGCATGGTCTCGCTGACTCCGGACGAGAACAATTAGGATTGTTGTGCGGTATTCATATAAAAAAATATGTATTACAATTTTTCATTTAACTATTTGCATTTATTACGTACGTAACATTTTTGCACGATCTATAAATCCTAGGTCAAAGGCCAATAAAGATTCCTGGATTATTTATTATGTTTTTGTCAAACGCTATGTTATTATTTTTGAAACGTGTTACAGTAATTTATTATGAAATAATAGCAACATTAGTTTGCGGATCTTGTTCAATGACTAAGGCATGTTTTTTACTGCCTCCATGACCTTATTACATCACGACTCTACTCTTAAGATGAAGGCTGCATTTTTCTAATAGATTAATCAAAATATCTCATATTTACCGTTAGTTATAAAATGCTATTTTTTACGTTGGTGCAACATCACCTCATCGGACAGTTTCGATGGTTTTTTAAAGATGCTTGCACGGTGAACAGAACTTTTAGATCATCATAATATTTATTGGCAGTACGTAATTTCTACTTACACAAAAGCTCTTGTCTTGACATTCAAAGTTTCAGTTTGTAGAATTGCGCAAATCCGAACGTAAATAACCTACCTGTTTCATTCATGCACTTGAAGGCATGTACAGTGATAAGAAATTTCTAAGCGAGGTTTCGTTTAGAAAGTGTTCCAAAGTACCTACCTACTTTATTATATAAATACCTAGTTGTTGTGTTTTCGTTGTCAACTTTAAAAATTGGATTTGGTTTTTATAAACCGAAAACAAACACATTGTTAAAAAAGCATCTTCGCAAGGCACGTACGCTTTATCATAATGGCTCAGCTAAAATATTGTTATGGACAGTTACACTTTTCTTCTGTTCCCCCCGGTTCGAAGTTATCGAATCAGCATTAAAGCTGTGTGTTGTTTTACCATCTATTGTTTCATTTAATTTATGCAATAAAATGACGATAATCACGATAAAATACATAAAATCCATTTGCCAAACGAAGATCGAAAACGACATCTATTCTTCTACTTCTACTCTGATCAACCTGAAATTGTTCCAGCAATAACGACAAAACTCATTTGATGTTTTGCTATTTTGAAACCGATTCCCCATTTTCCCCATTTATTCTATTTTTCCAGAAATAAAAAAAACTAACCGTGGAATGGATGCTTGAAGCCACATTTGATTGGTTCAGTCGATTTTGAAGAAAATTGTGTTATTATTTCTATATCTCTCATTATATTCCTGCCGAGAAGAGGGGTATTTGGTTGGTGGTGAGCCTGCCTCCTGCCTCCCGCCTCCCGCCGCTCCTGTAACTCGATAGCTCGGCATTCGGTTATTCTGTCCAAACAATCTCCACATTCTTCCCACTTCCATACAGTCTGAGATAAAAATGTCCAAAACGTTGTATTTCCCGGTTACCTATATTACTATGAATTGCGAAAGTGCAATCTGAGCTCAACGCTTCTTTGTACCTTTTTTCTTCTTTCTTTTCGGTTCTGTTCTGTTTGTAGGATACCGTTGGATTTTTTTTTAATTCCTTCATAATGTTAACATAGCTGGTTTAAAAACATGTATCAAATGTACAAATTAAACGCAATTGCTAAAAATAAATATGATTAAAGACTGGTTTGTAACGTTAGATGTCAATATTTTTATTCTGCAATGAAAAAGCAAATGAAGCTGCCTAATGATGCCCATTGCTTAATAATAAGTTGCGTAATACGATATTCGGGAAGTAACCGGAGGGTGTCTATGTCTATGCCTACTGAAATGGCCTTTTATATCTCGTATTCTGAGAGATGTATTAAAATGCGCGACATTTTTCTGTGCACTTATTCTTGACCCACTTAAGTCTCTGTGTCCCGACAATAAGTCTGAGGCTTTCGCTAAACTTTTATTGCAGTTGACTCAATCCTGACAAATGTGCGGGATTTTATAATTGTATCGTCCGAGAATTTCTTATGAGCTACCAGCTACCCCAACCAGAGAACTGATTTATAGGCAACAGCAAACATAAAGTTTAGTCATGTTTTTCATTGCACAAGTAGTTTCTTTTCGTGGAACGAACGAGTTCTTCAACCTGCACAACTTTTTTTTTAAATTCACATGTGTGTGTATGTATTTTTGTAAAATACTATGATGCGCGTGTCGGCTACGTAATTATATTTTAAAATGCAATCATGATGATAGTTTCCGAAAAGTATCTAATAAACAATGTCAAATTTATAACAATATGATGCGACGCCTTCTACTGTGCGGCCTTTTTTATGCAAAACTTCATTTTGGCGTAGATTCCAAAATACTTAAATACCAAACTGAATAAATTATTTTTTTAATCAAAATATATCGCAATTATCTACGAATATATGCTATTTTATTTATATTTGTATATGTATTCGTAAATAAAGATATCAATTTTTCGTGATTTTAGAGGTTTCTTTATCATTTTTTGTGAGTTATTTATATAATATTAAAAAATATGATTTTTTTGTAGAAATTTTAATTTAACAACAGTCGGTCGTTTGTAATTTGCATTTAGGCCCATCAAAATGCTTTTTTTAATTAATTTTATTTTATATTTTCATAATAGTAAATAAAAAAAAATATTATTAATAATGTTACTTATATAAATTTCCCAATCCTCACAAAGTTGCCTCTAAAATCGTCAGAAATTGATTTCCTTAATTCTATATTTTATAATTTAAAACACAAATAATTAAAGACGCAATTTGACTAAAAGTATATTTTTCAGTTGTCTCAGTTGGCCTCAAATCCAAAATTAAGTTTTGTATCAAAATGGCTGTGCAGTCGTAAGGCTATACGAGCAACTTTTTACGGCAATTCCTTGCTGCAATGTCATCTTCTTATTTAATCGGTGAAATAAGAAGTCGGTAAAACATTGCCTGCAAAAAATTGCTCGTATACCAGAGCTTACACCGGTTGCTTATTTGGCTCATCGTTCTCAGGACGTAGATTGCGTCGGGCGTTAATTTAGTATGGTTCCGACCGTTAGTTAAGCAAGCTAGATAAAGGCTCCTGTTGAAACTTCATCTCCATCCCACTCGATGGCCACTCGCGCACTTACCTCTTGCGCCGAGAGCGTCGTATAGTGGTCCGAGTCCCGTGTCCCGACACGTGCGTACCCCGTACTCCGGGAGTGAACAGGTTTGTGAGTCACCGCTGTCCACCGCTGGTGACTCACGGCTCACAATGGGACCATGGGACTACCGACCTGCTGCTGTGTCACTTGGTCCGATGGAAGAAATGCCGTGTGCCAACTTTTCCACGTGATTGCATTGTGGGATATAATATATCTGACGTGATAACACTCTTATAACCGTGCTCTTGTTTGTGACACATTTAGTTCAAGGATTCCACTTTCGAAGTGTCATTTGCGTAGGTGGTATTATTATTTCTGCTTCTCGGCGTACGAATATCGATGTTTACAATATTCTCAGATGTAAGGTTTTGTTATCTTCGACTTTCTATTTGGGTCGTGTATTTTCCATTAGATCCACATTTGCGGGAGAGTTTCTCGTATCTGACACAGTTTTGTCCCGACCGAAGTGCCCAGTGAAGCCAGAAAGCAGAGAGGCAACAATACCTGGGGGAACAGGGAACAGTGCGTTTGAAGGTGGTCCCGATATAGCCGTGTTCCTGGCGGACTGCCAACTCCTCGCGAACAGGTGAAGCGAGGCGGCGAAGGTGGATTCCAGATGTTCTCCGCGAAATGTCGGACATTCTCAGCCAACCAACCTCGGCCCGTGATGTAATATCGCCGACGGCATTCCTCCTCACTGTTTTACACCACTCTTATTTTAAGAGTATCTTAATTGAATCCTTCATTCGACTTTATTTAGATAATACATAACCATTTGCAATGCAGGCTGAGGCTATTTTTATCGTTATATTAATAACTGTTTGATTTATGCTATTTTTTAAGTAATTAGGAAAGTCAGCCACCCAAAAGTGTGTTGATCATGTTGTGGTCTGTGACAATATCTCCGCGATGACGATCATACACGCAGCCGCCATTATACTCTGAAGTAAGATGCCGAAATTGACAGGAATGATTATACAATTATACAACATCGCTATACAACAAGGGTTATACCCCCGGTGGGAATTAAGAATAATTATTACAATGGGTTTGATATATATATTTTTTTTTTAGTAACTATATATTTTTTTAACATTTTTATAAAAATATATGTATTTAAATGTAAAATAGATGTTGGTTATATTCGTAGTCCTCCTCACTAGGAGATCCTGTGCTGATGGGGACTAGGTTTTGGATAAGTTTTCACTAACTTCTATGGTTCGACTTCATATTTTGGGTATAAGGTTTTCCATAAACTTCTACGACGATGTTTTAAATATGCTAGTAAGTTATTTTTCCGGTAGTTCCTTAAGCCAAAATTTAATGTCCTTAATGTAGTTATTTTTGGTTTTAATTTGTTTGATACTAAGTCGGAGCTTTAAATGTTCAGGAACTGCTAAAAATTCAAAACTTGCTTTAATATATACACGCACGATGATAAATTATTAAATATCGTGTACTTCTTGTAAGTATTTTTTGATCATAAGTATTTATGATTTTTCAATAATGTCTAAACAAAATAAGTGTGTAAAAAAAATCTGAAATATTTTATTTCTTCAAACTTCGCAAAATCCCTTTGTGGCGTCATTTTGAATTAAATTTAACAAATAACTGTGTATCAACCACTATAATATAATCACAATTACCTACATGTTTCGAAACCGATGGTTTCTTCGTCATACAAAGTTATTTGTTTAATTTAATTTGAAATATTTTAGTTTGTAAGACCTTAAAGAAAGTATTTTCGTCACAAAACACGTTCTCGGGATTATTTTTTTATTATTTTAATTTAACTAAAATTAAAATTCTAAAAAATTTCTTTACTAGATTATGTATTGATTTATTTTGTTGTATGATTTGAAATTTGTGTTGTACAATCAATTTATGTTTTTTAGTAAAAAAGAGTCAATACGTCTAGAATTTGATTTAAAAATGACTAATTTTTGGTATTCTCTGGTTACCCTCTCAAATCAAATGGAGCTGTTCAACTTCCTGTCTTCTGCAATAACTTCTATCACAATACTTGGTATTTACATTTACATACACGGTGGTTTTGTTGTTGTAAATCACAAGGATTCTCCTATAATGGAGTGTTAGGAGTCCTAGTTCCTTATCTGCACCGCGCTTCCTGCAGATAGCGTCCTTCTGGTTTCGGACGATAACTGTGGTCTCCGCTTCCTGTATAGAGTATACCCGACTGGCTGCGGACTGGTGCCTGCTGCCCGATATGATGTGCATCAACGCAAGCAAGTGGCTGCCGATAGCCGTACAATCATCATTTGCACTCGCACTAAGCACGTCATAAAAACAATACATAGAAAAACAATATTCAACTTTTCCTGGTATTTGAAGCCTTCATAGAGAATTATTAACTATTAATGAACTCCAATTATTATTTTATCGAAGGAAGCAAATACTTTGTGGTGTGACATTATAATATATGTTAAATGAAAAACACACTTTGTAAAACACCACTTTTATTTTGAATCAATATTTAACAGCCAACCAGGTTTCGCTTAGCTCAAGCTTCGTCAGGGCTATGCAGAAAATGGGTATTATGTCAAGCTTATTATTAGTAGAAAATGGGTATTATGTCAAGCTTCTGAAAATTTAATTTTTATAATATTTTAATTAATGAAGATAATATTAGCGAAACTCAATCGAAAATCAGAAACAGAAAAATCAGAAAAGGATACGGATACATCTGGGACTCGAACCCAGGACCTTCGGCTTCCGGGCCAAATCCCAGAGTCCCAGATGTTTCCGTATTTTTTTCGGTTTTAGATTTTCGATTGAGTTTCGCTAATATCATCTTCATTAATTAAAATATTATAAAAATTAAATTTTCAGAAGCTTGACATAATACCCATTTTCTACTAATAATAATTGGATATTAAATGAAGAAAACACACTTTGTAAAACACCACTTTTATTTTCAATTAATATTTAACAGCCAACCAGGTTTCGCTTAGCTCAAGCTTCTGCAAAGCCCTGACGAATTAAAATATTATAATTTGAGGTTTAACTCATTAAGTTAAAAAGTAAACAAATATATATATTTTTAGCTTTTGAACCCGCGTAGAAAATTTATTCAACCTTGAAAATTCCCTACTGCGTTTAGTATTATTATCCAGTTTAGTCTCTCATACCTACACCTACCTCCAAATATTAATTCGTATCTATAGATTAACTAATCTGCCGTGACGGTATCACGATCCCACCGCTACCGTTACCGTTGCACTATGATTAATGACTATTTCGAGTGCATATTGAACGTTGTTCCGTTAAATTGAATACAATGCTTCACTTGGACTCTCGTCATACATCAAACCCAATTGTAAGGAAGATTCACCCTGACGCCTAAAATATTACCATGTTAGTTACCCGTGAAATTTGTTTTTTTATCTTCCCATCCGTCTTTTTAATGGTTTTTATGCGCAACTCTTTGAAAACACACACAAACTCCCTTATCGCGATATTATGTTCTTTATTTTTCTTACTTTGAGCAACTTTACTCGACTTAAAGATTCTGGTTTTGATGCTTTTTTGATTACTTTTTTTTTACATAACCACACGAGCGTTCCTGAGGATTTTTTTTCCCGTCAGGGCCTAGGTCGTCTTAGGGGATACTGGGTAGAGCCTATTTTTAAGGAAAGAAAGGAGAGGAAGTTTTGGGTAGGAAAAAGTTATAAGGGGTGGGTAGGAATCTGGCGGTCAGTGTGTCCAGGAGTGACGAACATATGAATCCATCCGTCCAACTGGATGGTCCATGGGTCAACAGGGAGTCCGGCCGAAGAGGTCAATGTGTCTTCCTCAACCAGTTTCTCTCGATCTGGCCCGCCACGTAGTAAGACCTAGACAAATCCGCCCCCATGAACCCGGGCAGTCCTGCTAAGTCACCAAACGTAGCGAACCACTTTGGATGACCTATGGCAGAGGTTCAATAACGGAACCCATACCTGCCTTCCAAATTCAACTTAGTATCGTAATGAATATTTTTTAAATGTCACTTGTACATTACGAGTTCTGACGAAGCAGTAACATATTCCACTAGTTTTTAAATGAAGGTAGTGCAATCAAATATCTAAAAGAATGGCAAATAAAACATATATGAAATCAATTTTTCTTTAATTTCTCTTTATGATTAAACATTGTAGCATTTTCACAGCCGCTGCGTTTAGTTTAAACAATTTTTTTCAGGTAAAATCATTTATTCTTGTGTAAATATTCCTCTGGTGCGCTAAGCAAATTGGACTCGCGGTTATTGTACCATCATCTCGACATCAGCATTATCTCAGAAGTGGTACAATGGGTGGTAGTGTAATGTTGAAGGCAGTAGGTAGTTTTAGAGGAAGAGAAGCTCCCGCAATACTAGATTCCTACACCGCGACTAACGCCGGGGCTTTGTCGCGGATTTGCCAAATGCCGGGATCACCTCCGCCGGTTTCAATTAGCCCCACTAGTCTAACCAAAGTACAGCCCGCCGAAAGGACCGGGACCCGAGAATGTGCACGAAATATTCATTCCAAAAAGAGGTACCTAACTTAGTTGCCTTTTGATTTTAACTCCCACTTCGTTGTTTTTTTTAATAATATCTCTAGGCTCTATACTATTATGTGCCACTTCAAACCTGTTTATATCAACTTCATTGGCCACGTGAATTTTAAAATATAGGTTGTCCACACCACACAGATCATGACGAATCCCTTACAATAGTGTTGTTTCATAACAATGACCATCGTCCTTATTTCAAGGGGCACATATTTATATGTAGTTGCGGAACAACTATATAAGCTTTTTTTACTTATATCTTATTAAGTACATGAAAGTAATCACAGAAAATATTTATCATTACGAAATTTGCCCTGAATTGTACACACCTTCCACACACCGTCTTGTTTAACCTGATGTAGCGGTTAATTTTGGCACGGTTTAGTATTTGAGGCTTGTTGAATGAAATGTAATAATAGTATGCTGAATGTTAGATATTATTATGTCGACATTGGATGTTCGGAGAATAAATCTATGAATGACGATTTCCGCATGTTTTTGCGCCACAACCCTCTCCTATCAATGAATTGTACCCGCGACCTGTTTGTTCCAACCTTTCTTGCCTAATACATAATTGTGCCGTTATAATGAAGAATTTAGATCCTGGCATATTTCACGCGGCGAGACTCGAATACCAAGGGAATCGTTTTGCGATAAATTACTTGTAGGAGAGCTTCTTCTTCGCTGGGCCGCATTGTCTTTAATATGCGGCCATATTCAGAGCGTCTTCTCTTGGAGTTCGATTCCCTCTACTACAGATGTCACTAGTAATCTCTATCTTCACAGTTCTCCTTTTGATTTTCACGCATACTTGAATATCCCAGGCAAACGTTGGCCGAACAATCGAAAATGTTGGCCGCCTTGAAAATATTTGAAAAACAACTCTATTCATTGGTTTCTCTTGTGAAACACCTCTGTAGTTTTTAAAAATTTAATTTTAATTACATTTAATAATGTTTATTATTAACTTCTGCAAGTGTTTATCTCTGTAGTTGATCATATTTCACTTGTTGTTGGTTTGATTTAAATCGATACATATGCGTAGTATGTTTTTAGTTGGGCAATAGGTGTATTCGTATTTTAAATATTATCGGGCAGCTACCACTTGCTTGTCTGTATATTATGATCGGCCTCATGTGTACAATGTTGTCGGTTAGCAGGTGTATTGAAAATATTAGCACTGTTGGGACAACCCTGGCGGGTGGCGGTATTCTAGTTTCAGGTCACCTTTAGTAGTTGAGGTAAGATTAAGACAGAAATTGCCAAGATCCCCCTGCGCCAGTGCAAGATCACGTAGCGGAGATCAAAACACTGGTCGGATCCGTCGCTGTAATTAGGTGTGATCTCGGGCTTTTCCTTCTTACCCCTGCTCTACTGCTAACTGCTAACTGCTCTGCATTCTGCCACCCTAATTCGACGATTTACATAAATACGTTATCAACCGACACTGAAATCATTTGTTGTTTTTATTCTCAGATCAGCCTCAAAATGATGATTATTTACCAAATTATGGAAACTAACTATTTATTTTCATTGTGAACATTTGATATAACTTCAGTAGCAAATAACCCATTAACAAAAGTTATTTTCCTCAATATGGTTAAATCATAATTTAAAATCTTTTTTTTTTTAAATATTCATTGGAGACATATAAGATATGAGGAAAATAATTAATTTCGAGGTTTGTATCGTCTTCTTCTTCTTTCGTATGGTGGGGGGGTCAGAGGGGGACATCTAGGTCTGCGAGCCAGTCCAGGGCCTCAGGCGTCGCCCTGTGGACCTCATCAATCCCGCCGGGGAATGAATGGAGCGGGCATTCGTTGACCACATGTACGGTGGTCTGCACCGCACCGCATTCGCACATCGCCGACTCTTTAAGGCCCCATCTATGCATCATATGGGCACAACGGCTATGGGAGCACCTTATTCTATTGATGGCGGATGGTTTGTATCGTTTCACGATTGTATTTAATTATGGGTCTCGAGTCCCATCCGCAAGCGAATTCACCTTTGTGAGCGTTATAACAGAATTCTCTCTTGCTTATTATACGAATGCAATTTTGCTACCTCGTAAGTTAATGTAGCATAATAAAACATTTCTAGTTTTATTATCGTATTCCTGTTTAACAGATACTAGGCAGGTATATACAGACATCGTATTTCGTGGTACCATTGCCATCGACAAGTCGTTATTAATTTAATGTACATAACACGGTCAAGTTGATGCTTGGTTGATGTGCGCTGCACATATTTTATAATTTATACAATCAAAAGTTATCTTTTCATAAAATGTTTTCTAACAACCAATGTTGCTTGCTATGTATGGTACTGGTACCGTGTTGATTTTTCAGCGATCCTGCCCGACGAGACGCTCGACGGGTGAGGCGAACTTGTTTTTTGATGTACACTCCCGCGAAATAATTATTTTATTAAAACATTGCGTTTTGCGTGCCTTAGATCTATTTCATATTATAATTACTATTTTGGAAGAACTTCATCGTAGTTATATTGCATATCAATTATAATCAAAAGTTTAAACTTTAGACAATGTATTGGTCTTTAAGCCAGTTGGTCGATATTAATTTATTAGTATCTTAGTAGTCGCACGTAAGTCGCATGGCTTCAATTGGAATTAGTCCACTTCCCACGATCTTTCGGATGCCGGGCGAGGTCGACACCGATCAGTTTGTCGGATAATAAGTCGGTAGTCAGTATTGATACAACGAGGATTGATAGTGGAGGTAGAATAACGCAGTTTCTACATCCGAGGACAGAATATCCTTACGCCTGCGTCTGCGTGGTCTGACTGACAAAGGAATTTATTATACGTTTATTGTAATTTTATTAACCGCTGAAGTCTGCTTCAATTGCTAACAATCATGTTATCTGAATTAACATTCCTAACCTATTTAGCCCGGGCTTGTATTTACTAGGAATTAGCACTAGGATGTTTATGTTAAGCTAATAAAACACTTAGGTGCGTAAAATAATAATACATACTTTACGCACATTTTATATCAAAAGAATAAACCCATGTTATTTCTATTACCACAACATTAGTGTTGTTCTATAAAAAATCAAACCTGTACATATTAAGGCCAGTTTTTACTTTCGATTTGTAATATAAAATGGTAATTAGGTTTGAAGATGACGGAATCCAAATACCTTAAAACTAAATGGGCAAGCGTTTGCATATCGCAGCTTCGTATAATGTGGAAAACCTGTTTCTTGTTGAGGAAAATGGTCATGTATCTAACAGTCATTTGATGTTATGTCTCGACAAACTTGTTGTACTTTTGTTTCCATCGGTATGCGATCGACTATCCGCTATCGAATTGACAGCAGCCTTGATTGCACTCGCCACACACTACAGCATTACATACAATTCCTATTAGTAGGTCTTGGTACACTTCATTCGTTCTTTCTTGCTTTTTATTATTAGAATATACCTATTTATTTTGTGGTTAACGGTGTGAATTTATATTATATGAACCATAACACAGTTATTGTGCAAACTTTTGACTGTTCGAAATAATTGCTTTCATCAAATAAGGAGTACACAATCCCACTTTTCCGAGATGTATTTAGACTTTTGCAATTTTAAACAAATAAGGAACAATCTAAATAAGATTATGTTGCGAAAACGGATAAATTAATTAACTTCGAGAATGACTCGATTATATAATAAACACTGCAATGATAAACACTTAGATATATTTTCTAATTCAATCACTACCTCCATAAGGAACTTTACTTACATACATGTGATGATCTCCTCTCTTAAAACCACTGTATAATTATTATCATGTTAATCATTAATTTATTATTATCGTTTATTTTTAATTGATAAACTACTGTTTAAGACAAGATTTGTATGCATAGCACAAAGGGTAACAATTATCAGCCTGAAACACTCATCCACATTGAAAAATCTTCCGAGAAAAGGTACATGCCGCCGACGGGACTCTGAGACTTTGTAAACGTTGTACAAGGGAATGCAAACCATAAATGGAATAAGATATTCATATTGTGTAAAATGTTGATGTCTGTTTAGTCGTTTGTTTAGGTGAAGATATTGGACAATTCCGGAAATTCACAACAACCGAATTTTGAGTTGTAACAATTCGATTTTTTATTTTATTTTCTGAAGCAGGAATATTGAAAATATTCATTGTAATTTATGTGCTCAAAGGGGATGTTAAATTTAAAATTTATGAAGCGTAGAAATTTTTGATTTCTGTTTACAATATAAATATTAATTTTGATGAAGGGCTCCCACATTATGGAATTATGTTCTATTTGTCTTCTAATTATGGATATAATATGTAGGTATAACAGTTTTATTGTTTTTTAACGATTCAAAATTTTTATTTGTTCCTGATATAAATCCTAACGTTCTCTTATTCATGATTGGTTGAATGTGGACCGTGAAATCTGCATCAATTTATTATCAGTTATTATTATGCCAAGATCCCCTCATATCCGTTACTCTTTGTAAATTTATTTCATTTATTGAATAGTCAAAAAATAGAGAGTATTAATATTTTAGTTAAACCTTTTGCAGGTAGGTTTTTGTTTAATGATTAACTGAAATAATGCAAAAGGAACTCCGGCCGATTCCATTTGCTTATGTTGAGATCATTTCAATCCTTGAATCCGTAGATTTAGTATCTATTGATGTTAAGTTAATCCCGGGAGCTTGCTAGTACCTAGCACCCACACTTCCACTGCGCGAGAAGACCACATATAAGGAACTCTACCGATTATGGCATATAAACTGTTTACACTACTCTTTAATATCTCATGGTGAAGAAGTTTTCCTTACAAAGCAGAATTCCCGAGTACTTTGAGTTTGTAATCTATCATCGTGTGTTGGTTGGTTGGTTGGTGGATACCTCTGTACACTGTGTATCTACACTTTACCTCTGCAGAGGAGATGAGAGATACCCACATAGACTACATAGGACATTATCCACCATAAACCTCGTCTATGTCTGTGGGCGCCAATGAGATTTCATTTTCTAATGTCGTTATGAACGCTCAAATTACACGATTCACTTGTGTAACAGTATCATTGACCTTCACATTACCAATTTTGAAGGTTGGTCGTGTAATTCTCATAAATGAATATCTTATTGAGAAACTAGTTCATATTTCATTCGGGTTGGAGAGAGGGATATTATCTAGTGTTCTCTTGACTCTGATTATTTCCGTAATATAGAAATGTTTTAAAAACCCCTTAGATAAATGCTGTATACGTAACATTAGATGCTTCCCGGTTAAAAAAAATAAAAGTCCTTCTAAATATAGTTAATTTCAGAGCTATTTCGGGATATTCCAGCTTATCTCCAAGCTGACTTGGCTGACTGGCTGGCCAGACTTCTTGATACCGTACACATATCATAGTGAACAAGCGTACGCTTTTGTGTAATCGCTAGAGATCTCGTTCTATCCGCCCCTCAGCCGATAGCTGAAACGGCATCCAGGAAATCCTGCGCGCATCCTGCAACTTCATTGTTTATCTCAACTCGCTTCGAAAAATCTTTCAATTGCGGGGCCTTTTCCACTCTTGAATCGAGCGATCTGCGATTTTCTTTTCAATTCGTTTTACCTACCCGTACCCATACGGTTTCGTAAATCTTTATCTTCAGTGTAGCCGGTTAAGGCAGTGGAGGTTGGTGGGTGTGCTTGTGCTTGTGCTACATAGCCAGTTATAATAAATATTACGTAGGTAGCAGTAGGAAGGTAGGTCGGTGAGTTAGATCATATATGTATTGCGAAGCACAGTTGCCGTAACAGCGACCCAGGCAGGGAGGCAGTGTTCTCCTGTATCGGCGCCCTGTGCGATGATCGATCTCAGCGCCTTCTGTTTCATTCCTTCCTCTTACACTACACACGGAATTTAATTAACTGGATCATAATTTGGCCTTTATTGCTCCGCGGGGTGCCGAGCGCTTCTACTCTAGCTACTACTCGTACTAGCTTGAGACTAGCTGCTGCTACTGCCACTGCCACTGCCACTTCCATTACACACGTTCATTCTTCTGTATTCTATTATACTTGTACACTGAACACTGTACAGTGTACATACGCCGAGTTGAGAACACAATGTGTCTTTGTAGACCGTTCAATTGTTGACACTCAGTCATTGGCGACTGAACTGCCTTGCCGACATGCCTTCCCAGTTTTGTCTGTTTAAGTGATAAATATGACCAATTGAACCAAATTGAGCAAAATGTGTTCAGTGTCTTTAACAGTACCTACATTATATTATTTTTAAACTTTTCCGAGCTTTTTCTTTTATATAAGCGAAGTTTTCCAATAAAATAGAAAGAATCGATTCGACGGAAGACACATGATAGTATTTAACCTTCAAGTGTACGTCACGGGATAGAGATGAAATTCTCCATCTCGTCACATTTCGTCTCGGAAGGATGAAATCGATTTAATAAATTCCTCGCGAGTGTTTTATGTGACTGCGAGCGAGTGAGCGGCAATATTCCCTGTCTGCTGCCGCAATCAGTCAGGACCGTGTGTGTGTCCACCCATACATCCATCCCCCTACCCACCCACCGACACACTGCGCGATATATGCACCCGAACAGGCATCCCCTCGGCTGACATTAGTAACTTTATACTCTACTAGGTACTAAGTACTAGATACTACTCGCGAGGTGATAACTCCGGCTCGGCATTGCATTTCATACAATTATCATCTTATAACTTGTCTCGTCTCGTCCCATCACTTCTAGTCATGTGTCATGTTTATCTTGCACTCTCCTTGTAGTATCGCATGTAATCGCATAGGGGTAATCAATCATCCGACGATCACTTTCTCTCTGCTCTGAAATTCTCAAGAAAATACTATTTTCTTTATATAATACCTACCTCACAAGAGTCCCAACTGCTCCCGTCTGGAGCCAGTGAAACTATGCATCAACTAGGCATCCCCAATTGGGGTATGTTGTGAAGCTGATGCTAAGTGGGATGGGGAAGGAGAGTTGGAGGAAGAAGTTGAGAAAGTATCTGACTATTCAGATCTAGTCACTAAACACGGCTAAAGCCATTATTAAGCAACGTTTCAATTCTGAATGGTGGTCTTACACCAGGGCGATACTGAGAGTATCTTCCACTCTGGAACGTGCCGCAAATATACTATATATTATTTTTAATTGTGAAATAACACAAATTAATCAAATAAAATTCGGATTCGAACCCGCGACCTTCGGAATGGGAGTCCAAAGCCTTACCCCTGGACCACAAACTAATTATTTAATTTTAAATAAAACAAACACTTAGTATTTAACCACGTATATTTATTATTTGATATATCAAATAATAAATATACGTGGTTAAATACTAAGTGTTTGTTTTATTTAAAATATAATGCCTAACCACAAAGTGATTGCTTCTTACGAAATAATTATTTAATTTTAAAAGCCCGAAATTTTCTAAAAACTCGCCATTCGTGGGATAACTATACCTACATATCGTTCAAATTGCTTTCTCGAGTTTTAAAAACAAGTGAATGTGTTACGTTCGCTTTAATGCGATGAATGCATCAAATCCTTTATACGATTCCTCTTCTGCGAGTTAACAATTCAATGGGAAAGAATTCACCCGGCATGAGGATGCACACAATATGGTTGCACAAAGGTCTGGGCTTGCTTTTGAACAAATATCTATAATTCATACAGTGCTGCACACGCACTTATTTTATGCCCAAATATCCGCACAATGCTGTAAAAATAATGGATTGTAATTATTTGAAATGTAATCGAAAAACACATTCTCCCTTGGGGTGTAAAAAGGGCATGTCACGCAGCTTTCCGGCGTTAATCCAATGTTTATAACACGCGTGGGAAAATAAATCATAATCAGTCGTATGATTCGTGAAATTGTTAAATAATTAACACCGGCGCTTATTTCAACAGCTCCGTTCTGACTTTCACGTTGGCTTCATTAATAACTTCCACGGCTCCAAAACATGAACTAAAATAAAAGAAAACAGATTACAATTTAGGAGTTTTGTATGTATTTAACTTTTTCTAAGGGCTGAAATCTGAAACAGTGCGGCGCGAGCGGTGTACGGTCTACATGTATCTTGCATCTGAACTCTGTTAGCTGTTAAGGGAAGCTCGGGTATGGACGCGGATGGACGGTGAATCCTGAAATCTGAAAGAGTTACTTCTGTATTCCACTAATCCATGCCCGAAAAAGAAATCGTTATTCATCACTCCGCCAAATTGAATGCCCCCGTAGCTACTTGCTGCCATACATTACCCGGTACAGAGAGGCTGTACTCGAAAGGCTACATTAATAACGTGAATGACCCCCGTTTCATTCATTTCTCGGTCTGTTAGCGTGAATAAAAATCCCCGTGGAGATTTCCCGAATTCATCATCACTTTTATTCATTACTCTGTGTAAATAAATCAAACACCGTGCTTTACATTATTTCCTTTTGTTCCTGCTTAAAACAGGCGAGTTGATTAATCGAGTTTGATAAAAACTCGATTAATATATTTTTAGCGCCAACGGTCACTTTTCTTAAAACTACTTTAGAAGAAAATTATTCGATAGCAATTTTGTGTCCAAAGTTTTTGTTCTTAGATTACGGGTTAGTCGAATATTCTTATAACATGATTTTTATTCGATAATATTACATGCTTTTATTTGTAGGTTCGATTTTTTGCTTTTTCCTTGTCATAATGTCACTAAAAATTAATTTTCTAACCTTTAAACCTAAACCACTGACCGCCACAAAAACGACCTTAGATATATTATAGCCAAATCTGATGCGCTTGATTTGCAATAGTAAAAGACGGCTATATCAAATTTTACATAAGTTTTTTGGAATCTTATTGCGTGAGACCAATTTTGTGACGAACAAAGTCATTATCCATTTTTATTAAACACTATAGCTGATACCCGGCATTCGTTGCAATGATAATAAAATGAATAAATTGTTTCTTCCTTCGTGTCATTTCCCCTTCCGACTCCTCTTACTTCTCCTCCCGCGTTCCTTTTTCCCCTCCCCGCGATCCCCCTCACCTCTCCCGCTCTCCCCTTTCTCGCGAACCCCCTCCCCCTCACGCATTTTGCTTCCACCTTCTTCGCCTTCCATCTCCCTCGTCCCCCCTCCTTAATTCCCCAACCTACTCTCCCGCATACCCCTCCCCCAGCCTTTTTTCCCTTCCGCCTAATTCCATAAAATACACCCATTTTTCCACAGACATATTATTCATAGACTTGAGAATCAGGGAGAGAGGTAATAACCATCTGTAGCGGGGCGGAGAGGGATGAGTTGACGGTAACGATATGTGATTCGTTAATCCTTCAATATGACAGTATATAGGCATCACGCATTATAATATCACCATTTAGCTCTATATGCAGTGGCGGTTCGTGGTCTTTTTAACGGGGGGTTCAGAAATTCAAGACAAGAATGATATATTGTCTAATCAAAATTTACTTGTCACACAAATTGAATAAAGTTAGTGGGGGGGTACCTAAATAGGTACTATTGTTTTTAAATAACTTGATACTCCTCGACACAATTATTAAACAACCAAAATGGTTTTAGAGGATTTAAATTGTTTAATGGTTTTTACAACACTCAATGTACGTTGCTAATTATTATTGTTTTTTTTCAATGAGAATAATTGCGTAGAATGTAGAATATAATATATTACATAATTGATATTTTAAAACATAAAAAAAAACAAGAAACACAAATAAAGGTGGCCACGAAATAAAATTACCTTTTCTCACTTACACAAAAAATCCATTATACACTTATACAAAAAATAATAATATTTAATATCAAAAAGAAAAAATTAGGACAGAATATTCGCGACAACCGATAAACGCAACCACTTTCAATTTGAAAGCCGAAACAATACTAGGAAAGCTCAACACAAAATTGCATAACTAGCGACGTTGTTTGCCGAAACTTTAGTAAATGTACTCGTAACTGAGGGATATAACGACTTATCTATAAAAAAAATACGAAAACAGAAGTCAAAATCGGTCCACTTCAATAGTAGATTTACAAATGCCATTAGTAAACGGTTGGAGAAATGCAGAAACAAGAAAATAAAAAATGTACAAAAATGACTAGAAAGTTAAATACCATAATATATAACATTTAACTCGCATCCATCGGCGCAAAAGTCGATCGTCAGCCGGTCATCCTGCGACAATCTCGGGCTTCGTTTCGGCGAGACTCGTCAAAGTTCGGAGGTCACGTGACATCTTGACTCGTGCGCAGCGCACCAAGCTGCGTAGTTTTTTCCATTCTACCGTCACAGCGATTCGTATCGGCTATGATTTTTCGTATGGACAAATGTGTGCGGATCGCAACGCGCACAAAATGGGAATAGATAGGTACCGTATTTTTCGGTGGCGCGAGTTTTAAAGACGGAATTTTAATGTCGAGCTATCTGTGATGCGCTTATATTACTATACAACAAGATTGTTTTATTTTATCACATTTTTAATGGGGGTTCACCGCACCACCGCACTTTAAAGAAAACCGCCACTGTCTATATGTGATTCGTTAATCCTTCAATATGACAGTATATAGGCATCACGCATTATAATATCACCATTTAGCTCTTAAAAGTAAAATCTGCTTTTGAATGAATAGACCTTTTTACATGGGAGCGCGAATTGTTCGCCCGGTTTGAACAAACTTGTGTAATCCATATAAAATGAAGAAAGGTTCGCTTGTTTTGAGAGTCGAATATTTTGTTACCGTGTTAGGTTAAGACACTTTTACAAATGTTTCATAATTTACTTTTCACAGTAAACTGCAACGTGCACACGACGGGACCGGGATTTTCGGTTCATGTCTAAAACTGATCATATTATATGATAAGAATAAGCTTAAAATAATGACAAATAATGCCTGCATATGGAAGGTAATACGACAATTGGGTTTATACCCTTTTTCACTTCTATTTTTACATGTTTTAATAGCACAAGTTACCATTTTTGCAGCGTTATTTCGTAAAATGTACCGATAAGAGCTCGACGCTAGTCCGCACAAGAATAATGACGTCACATTTTCTAGATTCACGCGTACCTATGCGCCAGCCGGGCCGGTTCCATGGAACCCAGAATTAAGGAGGGGGAAATAATACGCTTTTATCACTTAGGGCAGGTCTATACATATTCATATGTCTATGCATTTTTCCAACAACTCGCGTGATCTATTTAATTTTTTATGCAAATTTCATAATGCCAGAGCTCACCACAATAGATAGATACAGAAGTATTCACGGGTACGTTCACACTAATTAAAAAAAAATTAATAGCAATCGGATGAAATTTTAATCGCAATCGTATGAATAGTATAGGAAATAATTTGATAACCCCAGAGCTCACCGATAACCATCCCGGGTATGCGCACATCATATTCCCAAAGTTTCATCGCAATCGGATGAACGGTATGGCCGCGCATAAGGTGCGAACAAACAAACAAACAAATATTATTTTTTAATATTATAGATTATAGCTTGTTTGATAATATGTACTGCAAAATATCATGTTTTGTATGAATTGGGTTCGAGTTACGATATTTATTTTTCATTCTTTGCACTCGTACGGTACGTATATTTACTTTCTTTTTATTGACGGTTTTTGTTAAAACGTGTGAAATTGCAATAATTATCAAGTATAGCTGATCGAAATCTTGTCATTTGCATTGCATAAATAAATTCATCGCCCCGAAAAAATTGGAATGTGGAATCGCTGTAATCGTTTCCGTGATGGGCCCTTCCAAATTTCATGTTTTTCTTCTCATCGATCGATCACTCGACCGAGACGTGTTTTCTTTCCCTATAAACATTGTTTATTTCGTCGGAATGTAAAATGGCAATTTATAAAGTTATTATTAGAGTAGGTATCTTTATACTTCAGTCTAAACTTTATTTATGGCAAAAACATATTATTGTGACGTTCTATAGATTTATTCCCCCTTAACACGAATCTCAATCGTATGTTTTATGCAAAATATGCTTTATGAAATTAACTTATTTATATTCTACTTTCACTCCTTTTTTGGTGTTATGTGTAATAATAACTTAACGTTTATGGAATTAGAATGTCTTGTTTTTAATAAATTTATTAACGGGTTAATTGCTATTTTAATGATATTTATTTACTTTCCACTCTCTTTTGGATTTTAATTGGTTGACTTGGTGTGTATATAATTGTTAGATTGGGGTTAAAATTCACTAAACTTGTTTGAAGGAATAAGTAATAAATCCCTACTCTACTAAGCTGAGGATATAAAAGTTTGCCAGCGTCAAAGCAAAACAGACATTATTTCATTTGTAAAATTTAGTATTATGTTTAACCTGGCCGTAATGGCTGCATTGACATCTAACAGGCGATTATGGTGGGCTGGAACGCTCATACATCTTAGTCCATTGTGCCATCGACAAATGCCTGGCGAATGGTGCATTCTTGACCATGAAATATTCAGCCGGCGGGTACTGCCCCCCCCCGCCCGCCCGCCCAGCCTGCTCCCGCCCTTTCTCGCCCTCTCCCGCCCTTTCCCGCCCTGCGGGGGGGGGGGGAGGAATCCGCCCCGCAAAGACAAATGAATGCGTTTCAATTGTAGCGTCCCAGCCCAGAAAGCAAGCAAGCCATTCAGCCAACCACCAACCACCACACATTCTCCACAGCGCCCGACTCTAGTACCGAACCGAGTCGTGCAGGGTGAATATTAACATGCATAGATTTGCCATCTGCTCCAGAACAGATTTAATACGATTTTCTTCCCGCGCCCACCGATGACAGACTTCAGTTGTTACTTTGTTAACATACCCGTAGTTTACAATCTACCGATTTAATTCTGTTGTAGGTTAGAATAAAAACCCACTTTATAAAAATATTCAAGCTTTCGTAGCCTTTCGTACCTAATATGTACGTTGAATAAGTAGATTTTCTACGAACAGAAAATTTAATGTTTCTAACTCGGCAAAGTTAAATTTAATTTGTAATATTATCGATATTCACATTTTATTGACCTTCGCGAAAAAGTTGGGTTTTATAAAACAATTTCCACAGAATCTTCCACACACGGGCCCTGTGACTGGCAGCCAGAAGTATTTCCACTGCAGTTTGTGCCACTTTCACCGCGGACTCCAACTGCCCTTCTAATACTTTCTTAACCATTCATGCTTATTGCTGTATGCTTCATCATATCATACCTGTGTTTTATGATCTATCAGCCTATAACTAAAATGAGCGGTCAGTCAATCGCGACCCACGGCCAATTAGTTAAAAGGTATCCGACAGATTTAGCCCTCGACTAACTGGGACCTCATTTCCCTATGCCCGCCTGATGGCCGATGAAGTACCACGATATAAGAATACAAAGTGATGCTAACGAGGCCCAATTACCCACAAAGAGGTGATTTGATTGCTAGTTATTAAGCCGAATAGAGTAGTGTGTGAATAATAAACATTTCATGGCGAAACGATTGTGAAGAATCACACTCCCTATTTTTTGTCGCGTTATCGATTCTTTCAGCATAGTTTCGTTATTATTTATTTTATTCATTAATATGACTATTCAGGAAAAAAAAAACACCCTAACTAGAAAATACCTATCAACTTATTTTCTGATTTGGGATTTTATCAGAAAAAGTTTAATCTTGCTTTTATAGGATCGTTTTCTTCCTTGTCTAGGATGCTTATATTTATTCAACTATGTATGTATAAATTAGTATGTTTGCTTCAGAAGTTTTTAATATTAAACCTTATGTAGCTGTAAACTTTAATTGCAGGTGCCTGAAGTATTATTATTGTTGGACCAATTCACCCACACGTTCTTTTTATAAGCAGGCCCTATGCAAAAACTTCACGTACAAACTAGTGGGAAAAATTCAAGCGTTCTAATAATAAGAACGTGTACCTACTAATTGCACAATCCAATCACAGTTTGGAATTTTTATTGTGTTTTCATGTGTAACCTACATTCTACGTACAGTCCTATATTCGCAATGGGTACATACGTATTCAGTTGCAAAATAAAGTTTTGCACTATTCCACAGCAAGGCGCTTTTGGAGCTAAATAACTTCAAATTATTGTTAAATCCATAAATAATCATTTTCATAAAACTACTTCCCCGTTGACTAACCACGCATTATAAATAAACGATGACTGG
Organism: Limnephilus auricula; assembly: GCA_951813805.1. Lineage (NCBI taxonomy): Eukaryota > Metazoa > Arthropoda > Insecta > Trichoptera > Limnephilidae > Limnephilus > Limnephilus auricula. The sequence goes on from OX638410.1 coordinate 8,294,189, forward strand.
TTTTAATACATGTATTATATTTCTGATGTAGCGAACTGTGTTTGTTATTGTTGTATTGTGTTTTTCGGGATGAAAAATATCAACAAAATTTTTGTAATGAATGAATTGGTCCTTGAAGAAAAAAACCTTTCAGAGGGTATATTATTAGAGAATACCGGAAATTAGTCCTTTTTAAATCTAATTCTAGACGTATTGACTCTTTTTTACAAATAAACATTAATTGATTTTGAAAGATAGTTATTTTATCTGGTACACGCAGTTTTAAATGTTTGAAAAACTAAGTTTATTTTTAGTATAGGGTAATACCGTTGGTCGTTTGGCAGATTTGTTCAATTTTCAAACGATAGATTCTATTAAACAACTCAAATTTCAAATCGTATAATCATACAACAAAATAAATCAGTACATGATCTAGTAAACACAGTTTTCAGAATTTTTGTTTTAGTTAAATTAACATCATTGTAAAATAAATCCGAGAGCGTGTTTTGTGACAAAAATACCTCAGTTTTTCTATTTATTTGAGGTCTTACAAACTAAAATATTTCAATTTTTTTTTTACGCTATTATTTTGTTTAGACATTATTGAAAAATCATAAATACTAATGATTATAAAATACTTACAAGAAGTACACCATATTAAATTTGTGCGTTTTGCGCATTTTTATTGCTTACTTGAATGTAGGTATATACTAAAGCAAGTTTTGAATGAAATAAATCGATATTAAATTTTAAATTTTCTCATTGAAACCTTCCTGTACAGTTGCAAGCATTTTTAAACTTTTATTCTCAGCCGCTGGTCAATCGTTCTTCAAAAAGTATAACCTAATTTTGCCAAATAACATTATCATGGTATCATAAATCATGTGTTCGTTAAATATGTAGGCAGACTTGAGAAATTAATTTGAACACGACTAAAAACAAGAATTATGTAGGTATGTCTACGTACCCATGTAATAATAATAATAAATTGATAATTTTTAGAGCGCCGTTTTTGTGAGAAATCACTTCAAGGGCGCTGTACAATTTATTTTGAATTCTTAGGCTATATCTAAGTTTATTATTTACAATAGATACAGAAACATACTTACCTGGCCTGTCACTTCCGATAAACACACTTCAATTAGAAAGTTTATTTTTTTAATTTTATTTCGACATATACGGCACAACATGTGCCATTAACATAATTGACATAACATTAACAGTATAAATGTAAGTTAAATATAAGAAAAAAATGGTAGAAAAGAAGTAGTGGTTGGAGAAGATACCAATTTGCATGCAGAGGACATTATATTAAAAACACTGGACATAGCATGATTTTACATTTGCTACCTCCATCACCGTTGATATTAATTTATAAGAAGATTAATGCAGAAGTTGAGTTAATATTTATTTTAAAAGAAAGAAGAAATTTTAGGATTCTTTAGGATTGGAGAATTTTCATGAAGTGACCTTTACAAAAGCTTACAAATAAAAATTTGCTCATGTTTTTACACAATTTTTTTTTTTTTTTTTAATTTTTTTTTATTCATTAAACTGCTAGTTACATGTTTTGAGAATTTTACGACCACCACGCTAGGCCCATGCCCGTGTCGTGGTGGTCAAATTAGTTATTTACAATGTCGCGGGCAGTGAAAGTGAAAGGTTTTTGACTTTATGAAAAGATGAGTTTTTAGTTAGTTTTATGTAATGAGTAATGATGAACACAGATATAACCGTGAAACAAGATTAGTAAGTGTAAAATAAGGTTATATATTCTGTAAACTGTTGTAGTGCCATAGTAACATAATGACAGGAAAGGTTATTAAACAAAAAAGAAAACGGTGCCATAACTTAAGGAAGATTGGTTTGATTTGAATCTGAAAATCATCCGTCCAATTTAGGTCGGCGATCTGTTTTTGAAGTAAGTGTGTTAAGCATATTCGATACAGGCTCAGTGTTATCTCCCCTGGGTTGATTATTGCATTCACCGAAATGGAAATGAGCCATTATTTGACCGACACTATTTATTACATAATATGAATGATTGTATAGGTTTTTTTATAAGTATAATAAATATTTTAAAAGTTAAAGTTGTGCGCAAGAGTATACAATACGATTCGAGTCCAATAAGTTCTTTTGACAAGCAGTAAATAGTCGGTGCTTGGTTGGTTTGGCACTGTGCCTTCGGTTCGTAGTTACGGATCCCATTTCTCAATAATATACATACGATATAGAATAAGTCCATATTCTGTTTTATTTGAACGCTGAACATTACAGAGATGATGGGGGAAGGTCGTAATTTACCGCCCGATACTGATTTTTAAGTCGGTCGGTTTTTGGTTTCTTACAAATAAGCGTTAGTATTCAGCTTTAATGTGTTTCTGATAGATTTCGGATGTTTCGTTTAGATAGGTAATGCGTTATTCCGGTCGACCGAGATAATAACTTGCGGCTAATATGACCAGAATGTTGGTTGCAAAGCTTAATAATATTAATTAGGATATCATTGATCACGCCCTGCCGGGTGATTACCGTCAGCAGCAGCAGTCAGTAGTGAGTAGTGAGTAGTGAGTGAGTAGTGTAGTGTAGTGAGCAGTTAGCAGTGGTGAGCAGTTAGCGGCCATCAGGCCACCGGGCTTTGCTTCCGTAAGGCGAGCCGCTAAACGCAGCCGTGGTGCATTATTCCACGAGCGTCCCGGGTTTAGGTAACTCAATACTAAAATTGCATCGGCCGGTAATTATCCACCCTCGCTAACAGCCGCTGGATTTTTCTTGTAATTACACATGGCGCGCCCGTTGCTGCCTGCGAGCCAAACAAACTATTGTCAGCGGATTAAATGCTACACGCTTTGCATTTGAAATCAGACTCCTAAATAACCGCAAAACGTTATTTGAAGCTGATATTTATGAAATATTTCATTGTTTGAGATTTTTTTTAATTTTCCGCATTATTGGGTTTTACTTCTCATATTTCAATAAGTTTTCAATTTCTTTGTGTCTGACTTTCGATGTTGGCGTAACTTATCACCGGTTTTGTTTGTTTAATAAATGTCGTGGTTAGAATTAGCGACTGTGATATCGGCAGTCGTGTTGCTTCTTATCATGTTATTCAAATAAATGTTCATAAAAATCACGAATAATTTTTTTTTTAAACTTCGTTGCATAAAAAATAACATAGCTGGCTGACATCGTACTTGGACAACCGCAAGTCGTAAAGGTAGGGAAAAACCAATCAATATATACAACCCTTTCATACCCCAGGGGTCTGTTCTGGGCCCACTTCTCTTAATCCTCTTCACAAATGATGTCGCTAAAATAATCCAATTATTTGGTCTTCTATCTCACTGATACGCAACCAGCAAGTTTACTTTTGCTGCTTACCAAAGGAAATAGGCAACTACCGGCTGGATGACCTCAAATAGATGGAAGCTGAATCCGTCAAAGACTAAATTTCTCAGAACCGCCAAAATCAGACGCCAGCATAACGTTGATAACTCCCCAATAACCATTTCAGGAAGTGACATTACTCCAAAAATATGTATTAAGACGATAGACTTCTTTCGGCCCATACAATAGACGATAGACACTTTCGGCCCATACAAAAAGGACGCCCGGGAAAAAACACTTTTCTACATCGAAAATTGCACAAAATGAATATATATTTTTTTATACTGCCTTCTAGAGGGTGAAAACTATGTCGGTATGTTTTCGAATTTTTGATGCGTTTCGTATTAACGTAAACATTCACTGTCAAACATGTACGATTTATCAAAAAATATTATTTAAGGAAAAAGTGCTGCTAACTCAACTCTCATAAAGAATTATAAAATTATAAAAAGCTACCGACGTAGCTTCTTCTTTCTAAAAATATATATATTTTTAAAAATTTCAATTTCGTGAAAGTTTCGGTGTAGAAAAGTGTATTCTCCATAAACCCCTTTTCGAGCGATTTCTGTAGGTAAATTTGAGCGTTGTCTCATTCGCACATTTCGCATTCGCATGTATTGTAAGTGTGCGTGAGCTTATTGTGAGCGGGACAGAATGACAGACGCGGGTGTTCCGCGTGTCGTTCAAAGTCTAGCCTCTTAAACTACTGAGTGTCAATCTGGACGCTGATTTTTCTCTTAAAACTAAGGTAAACAGAACTGTAAGCACGCGGTTCAAACCTGCCAACAGAGGCGACTAAATTACTAGTCAATGAGTATGTTTTTTCACGTGTAGATTAAGTCTCTTGAAGTATCCTAAAATATCAAATCAACAAATTTCAATCGGTTTTCAACTATGCGGCAAGACTTATCACTGGCGTACCTAAATATTCTCATATTTCAGAGCATATCCAAAATATTCACTGGCTCAAATGCCCTGAAATAATCCAGTTTAAGCTCTGCCGGATGGTATTTAAATCCCTTAATGGAATGGCTCCTGCTTACTTATCGGAAATGTATATTCCGTAAAATTCCAATTCCCGACAGTCAACCCTTAGGTCAGCAGCTTCATCAGCTAACGGAATGTTTAAGGAATCAAAAGCGCACACCAGATACTAAATTCGGTGAGCATGCTTTCTAAGTGTCAGGACCTAAAGTTAGGAATGGACTGCTACATAAAACTAAGACTAAACTTAAAACTCTCCTTTTCTGATAGTCGTATGCATAAAAATCTTTACCTTTACTTTCACAGCCCGCGCACACATTGTAAATAACTAATTCTATAAAAATGTAAACAAATTTTTATTTGTAAGTTTTTGTACATGTAATTCCATACAAATCTCCAGTCTTTAAAAAACTCTATTTTTGGCAGTAATCTTCTTATAAATGTGATATGAACAGTGATGGGGGGTAGCAAATGTAAAATAATGCAATGTCCAATGTTTTAAATGTAGCGTCCTCCGCGTTTACAGTCATATCTTCTCCAAGCATAACGTTTCTAATTAAAGTGTGTTTGTCGGAAGTGACCTGCCAGATAAGTATGTTTTCAGTATCTATTTGTAAATAATGAATTTAGATAGAGCCTAAAAATTCATTATAAAATGTTCAGCGCCCTTGAGGTGATTTCTTACAAATACAGCGCTCTACAAATTATCCAATTATTATTATTATAGGTAATATCTCGAATTGGTAGGTATTATAATTTCCTTTTGACAATATAATAAATTAATAATGCTAAGAATTCCGTCGATAGCTGTACTTTCAATATTCCTATTGCGGAAGGATGTGACTGCATGTTCGTCGTTGGAATTTTCCAATTATCTAACTTCAGAGCTTCGGGTGGTGAATAGAAATAGCGACTGAATAGTCCAATACATAATGTATGGAGCACACGGCCTCCACAGGATTGTCATCCTTGATCCCCTGATCGGCGAAAAACGGAACGGAGGGAAGGAGGTTCACACTCGCACCAGATTATTCCTAAACCAACTACACTTTATTTTTCACTTCGACCACCCGAACCTAAACCTGATTACATATAACAAAACAAGTAAAATAATATTTGCATGAATTATTCTTTTCACATGCGTTCGGTACGCCGAAGCTTTTCCTTGTATAAGTAATTGAATATTTATGCGGAAATGCTAATTTGCAATCGGCAATTTTCTTTTAGTTAAGGGAAGTAGAATTTTCGCAGGTAGATTTGAGTTCGACGGCTCCATTTACGTATTAAGCTCAGTTTGCGCTGGTGTCTAGTAGATGTTTCTATTATTACGGCAATAGCACCGTGTTAGGCCGACAATTGAATCAGCCATGTCCAGCAGAGGACACTTGACCCAGCCTCGGTATTTTTACCTCCCCGCTGGCCCCGCTGCTTCCCCCCCCCCCCCCCCCCCCCCCCCCCGGCCCCGCGCGCCGTGTCCCATGCATTGTTGATGTATAACTGCCCGCTGGGGTAACTTTGCATCCCTCGTGCTATGTGCCCTGTGCCCTGTGCCTTGTGCAACCTACTAACCTCTCCAACTTCCGAAGACCGTTAACTTGCTTTCTTATTTTATTCTAAATTTACTGGTGTTCAAACAGATTAACTATGAAACTATCCATTTTAAAGTAACTTCAATGGAATTGTTCGCCTGTTATTTTCGGGTACCTGTTTATCAATTCAATTCAAAATATGCATATTCATATTGCATAATATATCCACACCCCTGTGTTGAAACTTGACACGTATGCCGCGCACCATTCTCGCTCGTCTTGGCTTACACTGTTTAGGCGGGATTACTTCATAATATTCGAGCGTTTATGATACTTTATTTTTGGAGTAATACATCGCTCGCCTATATATATATACTTCTCGCTTTAGTAATTTGATAATGGCCAATATCAATATTTATCGGTAAACGTAAAAAAAAATACTAGGGATCGAATACGGCGTGCCGTACATTTTGATGGACTCGTAGATTTGGCTGTGCAAATAATAATAAAGCGCTATTTCAGCCGGCCATATTATATATTTATGTGAAAGCGGTTATAATACGTTTAGGTTGCTCGCAGTGCTGTGTTTGATTTTCTCGCTTTTCCCGTCATAATTTGTATTCCGGTGGGCGGCCGCTCCCTAATGGAGACGCGCTCCGGCTCTGGTCGCACAATATGCGCCATAGAGCCGCACCACCATCCACCATTCTCCCATGCTCCCATGCTACATACTTCCATGTGGCCGCACGTTAGCGAAAGCAATCTCTTGATTTATGAACTCGCGATTTTTGGTCTGAGATTTCTTTCTTGTTTCTCCGCCGCCGTTTTGCTTGTTGAAATCCAATTGCCGGCGACGTTTTCATTAATGCCGGCGAGATGAGGTTATATCTTTTACGTGCTCCAAGAGAACGCAGCCGAAATAAACAAGCGACCTACCGACTGAGGCGTGAAGGTTTTTTATATTGTTCGAGCATTTTCATTTGACCCAATCCAGATTGATATAGAAATATTATATCAAGAATTCGACAAATATACCATACTACAATAGAAATATTTCCAACTGTGTACTGCGTATATATCAACGGAGCGAAGGTAGAACATTAATGATTGTATTGAAATAGTTTCCTAATATAAAATAATTTCCTAATATATAATAATATTTCAATCCTCATAAACAATGACAGATACGAGGTAGCTCTCCCCCAGCCGAAGTAAAGTTAAGTTGGTTGAAAACAAGCTATAAAAGTGCACAGTTCATTCACAAACACGAATGTTATTAATTAGCACGGGAGAAGTTTAAGTCATTGATCACTGTCCAATCAGAAATGTCCGTGCGCTATACAAGATCATGAAATTTATGAAACCCTCGTCAAGCGTACAGTGTACCGGTACCGTGCTACAACTAACTACAATACCACCGAGAACATCCATATCTAAAATAGACCCGCTACATTTATGAGTTTAACCATCGATTCTCAACCTGGGTCGCAATCTGTCAAAAATCAGTCATGTATATCTACGAAAATCCAGTATTACATAAAGTATGAACCTACTCCAAAATAAATTAATAAATAAAGATGTTTTAATTAATAAAATTAGTTAATGCGACGGTTTAGTTTTTTCACTTAAAATGCTTTCTATTCTTGGATCGAATTTGAAACGCACAGAAATAAATAATTTTCAATTGTTAAAAGACTTTCTGAATTTAGTTTTGAAAAGCCACAATAGACGAAAAAACTTTTCGCAAAAGTAAGACGTGGAAAAAAGACGAAAATTTTAGTTTTAGAGTTTTGTCAGACGATATTTCAATTACTTGGCTGTGAGTCTTTCACATTCAAAAATCTTTACACGTTAGTAGCTAGTATCTAATGTAAAACTTTGATAAACCTTATAATATGTAGTGGGGTGGTCGTCGAGTTTTGTTTTTAAGGGGGGGTCGCGACACTAAAAAGGTTGAGAAACGATGATTTAGACAAAGTTTATATTCATTTATTCATTATTATTGTTAAAACAATTTCTGTAATATCTACTCAAGTTCCTCATTACTTAAAACAATAAATTGTTTAGTTTCAAACGAGCTTTGAAACATTTCCAATAAAAATAAAACAAATATATTAATTATAATTAATATTATAACATTGATTACAGTGGTTTACACAAAAGTAATTCATTTAATTTAAAAAAAGAACAAATTTCAAACTTGTTTTTCATGAATTTCCCCGATCAATCGTGTAATTATCACAGATAAGCGCAGCATAATTAAATCCCCCGTCTTTTGTTTCTGCAAAAATTACCTAATAAGTATTAATTAGTCAATCGTGCCTCGTATTCCATGTATCCAATTATAAAACGCATGCGGTTCACTATATAATTTAATGCTAATGGCCTGTTTATTAATAATAAATACTCTATATAAATTTAATTCCAACATGGCTCTAGTTGTTTGGAATTTGTTTCTCCCGATATGATATAATTTCTTTTGTGGTTGGGTTTAAATTATGTTAAAAATCACATTTGACGGATGAACAAGTTATTATATATGATGTCCGAAAACTAGTGGTACATGCGGAAAACTGGGAAATTAGCAGTCAATTTCATAATAATAATAAATGGATAATTTGTAGAGCGCCGTTTTTGTGAGAAACACCTAAATATATTAACGGCCATTGATATATGTTGTAACTTTTTGATTTGAGCTTTCGTTTTCGAGTAAATCGAGTCCAAAGTCCGATTTTTTTAGTAAAAATATTTTTTAAATCTGTCTATAATAATATGTGGACGATTTGTATAGCACAATTTTCGTGAAAAATTACCTAAAGGACGCTGTTCGAATATATGATTTAGTTCTATAATGCTCTATCTTGTTACCAACTAAAGACTAGACAAACTATTATAAAATCCTATGGCTAACAGATTGCATAATACAAAATTATATGTCCAATGTACTTGACCAATGAACGTGATGCTGTACATATATTATTATTTATTTTTATTCTGTTCAGGCAGATTATATACAGGACCATAGGTACTTATCTGAGAGGTTACTTGAGATTAACACTGTTAATTGTTTATTAGAGAAATTTAGAAGTTCGCACGCAAAGTAAATATGTGGAAATACATGTAATTGAAAATGTTATTATTTCATTCTGGTATTAATGATGTATCGATGTTTTTTAATGAACGTGCTTTTGAATGGAAAACTAATTTTTTGATGGGTGGTTCAATAGTAGATTTGATTAAAAATCATAAAATTCGTTCGCCCCTCGATAAGGGTCGGCGTAAGCTGTGTCGCACGTGCATAATTTGTTTTGTAATGTATGGGCTTATATGAAATAGCGTATGCTGAGAGGCAGACATGCTTCGCACAGGTCCATACATTCCCTGCAAATGCTGCACGCGCGACACATGCTGACTCCCAGCATGCGCCGACGTTAAATCCCTATTCTGACTGGGCGAGTATTTTAGTCGACTAGCGAGTATATTAGTAAATAAACGTGTTCGAATACCACAATTTTAGTAGAGTAGGCTAGTCAGCTCTTTAGTAGATTGAATCCATTTGGTTCTATTTTTTCGGCGAGTAGAGTCCCCCTTCAAGCATCCCTGCGCACCGACATGCCCAGTTCGTTCGTAGACGCAGACACGCGCGATATGATTTCCCGGTGGAGCGAAAGTGTTACTCTAATATTCTTTATTTTTGCGGCTAATTAATCTATTTTCGTGTCCATAGTTTATTTATTTTCATCTCACTAATTTATTCTTCCGCGTCATCTGAAGTAAGCATTACAATTATATTTAGCTTAGCGTATTTACTTTATTGCGTTGCAGCCCGTCATGTCGCGACGCGCCGCTTACTAATGAACTCTACTTGACAGCAGTGCGAACACTTTTTGATCAGTCAAGTAACGAGTTACTCGCCATTCGACTTATTACTTGTCAGGTGCGAATAAGTCTGAGAGCCAGATTGTGGTGTAAGCTTCGAATAATGTTAATCCAAAAAGTAAAGTGTGATTAGGATATATAATAGGCTTACAATAATGCTACTTGCTCTCTAACTAACTAATCATTACGCCGTTTCTCCGCAAGGGTAGGCAGAGTGGACGGACCGCCAAACAATACGGTCTTGGCACACACTCTTTGCCTCATTCACATACATACATACTCTTCTATTATTCCAACTATTGATGTGGTTCGACTCAAGTATTTGGTTCACTTGATCGTGCCATGCCTTCCTCGGGGGTCCACGACTTCTTCTACCATTCACATTTCCGTCATATATTCTGCTCACATTTTGTTTAGGTATTATGAGTCTGAGGTGCAGTTGTCCCTTTCGATCAGTATTTGGGGGAATAAGAGGCACAGTGACAGCAACAGATTGGAAAAATATCTATTGTTCAAATTTCTCGGCGATCGGGCTCATCTAACTTTCCGATGATATCTCGCTGCACCGCTATTCAAATGCATCAATCCTTGTGCCAAATAAGAAGTAGTGTGACATGTCCCCGTGGATGCTGGTTGGTGGTGTGTTGGTTGGTTAGTGTGGTATTCCAACCCACTAGTATTGTATGTGTTATTTCAGTTGATTATACACATTCCGGTCTGCAGGCGCGCGTGTCCTTAGCTTGATCTAATAAGCCAACCTGTGTGCTGCGCCCCATGCTTGTGCCTGTGCCTGTGTGCTGCTTTCTGCCTTCTGCCTTGACACCGGAGCGGCTGTGGGTGCGGACTGCGGAACCATTCCGCCATTACATTAGCCTAATTAATCAGCCAGCCCACCTCTACTCTACTCTACCTCCGTACACAGTACACACCTCTCTAACTCGGACTTTCTTTTTTTATACAGACAAATTACACATTTAACATTCAATGACTTCCGATAGGAAATATCGCCAAATACATAAAATTTGTGTTAAGAAATTACGCCAACACTAAAATATACATTTTTATGAGTTTTGTCGCAGATAAAAAACAACGGATTTGTTTCCTTTTTCGTTCTGGCATTTTTTGTTTAAAACTTGCCAGTAATTTTTTCCTTCCCGTTGCGTATGAACCCTCCTTATTAAATAGTTTATTTTCTGTATAATAAAAGTAGTTAATAATGATTGAGAATATTTCTTTCCCCCTTTGCTACCTGAAGCATGGTGTAAGTGTAAACCCAACCCGAGTGTGAAGTTCTGTGCTCCCGTGTCCATCCCATCCGTGACTGATTTCTTCTAATAGGTACGAGTATATTAACTTGTAGGCATTCCATTAGAACAAGAACCTTCATTTGCGAGGTGCATTTCATTTATATTTAGCATGTGGTTATTAATAATTGTGATTACAATATTACGAGCTTCACGTAGATTAAAACACCAAATGCTTTCTGTGTACCTACGTAATTATTATCTATCTTTACGTCTAAATAGTGAACACGTTTTCCACTTCAGGGCTATTATCGCTATAAATGGTGGTGTGCCTTCATGTCAGCGTAAAGATGATTCTGATAAGATATTTAGTTCTGAGTTTGTGGTTTGACTCCTCCGTGTTCCGTTCCATTCTCCGCCCTCCGCCACCAGCAGCGTGACGTATGGCGCTTAGAACGTCAGTCAGGTTCACTGGCACGACTCTGCAGAAGTGGCTATGGATCCCACCAAGATATTCGCACGATCTTCAGTGTAATTTTTTCACCCGAAACATCATTGTTTCTCTTCGGGATAACCCGCCCCTGAAATCAATAATTTTCATTCTCTTTTAATAATAATAATAATAATTGGATGACTTGTATAGCGCCGTTTTTGTGAAAAATCACCTCAAGGGCGCTGTACAAATTTCAATAATTTCTACAATCTTACTTCTAACTACACACTAGACAAATATAAAAAACCTATGGCTAAAACAATGGATGCAAATCCACCGGTTCATTGATCAGCTATACAAAACTATATGTACAATGCATGTTTAATGTGTGTTTTAAATTATTTTATGTTAGTATTCATCTTTTAAATTGCTTATCCTCTATTTGACTCTATTTTAATCATAAATTGACGGTGCTTTTGAAAACAATAAGAAATTTTGAACCGTTGGCAGTAGGCACACATGAAAACTATTTTATTTTTCTCGATAGTTGAGAAAAATGCTTTCGGTAGTAGGAACACTTTTCGTGCGTAATAATAACAGATTTAGTATTAGAAGTTTAAAAGTAAATAGGTATGGATTTGAATAAAATGTAGTATTTTCTGATTTGAGCACTTTAATCAAACGGCATACACCTGTTTGCGGGCAATACGGTTAAGTCAATAGCAATGGCTCACCGTAAAGCAAAAGGCGCGTATTTGAAGTGCACGGGTGTACATTTGATGAGTCGTGTTGCATATTGCATCCTCAATTAATGGATTTCTGATTACTTTCAATCAGCGTTTGCGAAGCTCCGGAATACGCTGGCTGCGGCGCCACACTTGGTTAGGTACTTAGACCTTTACATTATGTTATATACTAGGCGTGCTTTTCACTAAATCGGGCATTATTACACCTTCACCGGTAAATTCCAACTATGAAAATGAATAAATAGTTTGTTTCGCAATCCCGGCAAGATTATCTATTCATTAACGACGGATATGAATTAATGGCACCCAGTACCCACCTAAAGTACACCCATCCAACCAAATTAATTACATATATATGTTCCGAAAATGTAGTTTTGCTCTTGTCCAACTTCGGACTTGACTACAAGTAGTGTATTTACTAGATATTATATGGTGTATGATGCCCCGTCGCGGGCTTCGAACCGGGGATGTTTATAGACGGATAAGAAGTCGCGTGCCAAGACTGCCGAGGCCTAAGTCACGCCAACAGACTCGGGGTAGATGAGTGCAAACCATTTACTCGCTATCTGTGAGAACACGGACGATAAAGCGACTACATTTTGCTTAATTGCCGAAAACTCGAATCCCTTTGAATGCATCTAGATCGGGTTGAAGTCACGCTACCCTCGGAGGTACGGAACGGCCAGCGCATAAATTCTACAGATTTTATAGGCTTCTTTGTGTATATACATCTTTGATTCTAGTCGTTGATAACGTGCCGGTACTCCCGATACTGCTGTTGTCCAGTCTCGAGTATTTTACTTGGTTTATATTCTGGTCGCCTGGTGGAAGCCCTCACTCTATCTAGCTAATATTATTAGCTTAATAAAGATAAGGATACTTTGATAATTTATGATACCGCATTTAGACGAGCTCGCATTACTGGCTAGAAAATAAGTTGTAAGAATTATATGAACGCGAAGGAGAACGGGAACTTCGGGAACTTTCAGTTACAAGTAAAACGCAAATCGTTTCAATATCCGGGCCGTGTAAGATTCAAATTTGATGGTGGAAAGTGGCGCATTACACGTACCATTTTCTATTGTCACACGGATAAAGATAAAGATCGACTAACATCGCTTCTTCGGGCCTTTTCGCGCTGCTCGTAAACCTCCTTCGTGTCATGCCCCTTTATCGGATCTTTATTGCTAATCTTGATTCATTGATTCTTCGTCGCATTTTATTAGTTTCTGGGCACGACACACGCCGAGACACACCAAACCACATCAAACCATATCAAGCAACCCAAGCGGAGCCCAACTCAAATATTATGCCGCCAAATAATATTATTGCGAACACGTCCCCACTAGATAATACGGGAAATGTCTTACATGCCTACGCCTTTTTAGGTACAATATTCAGATTGGGGGAATGCCAGATTTGTAAATCATATTGTTTTCAACTTTTATGCCGGTTTTGTGTCATTGCAGTTCACACAATCGTTTCTGATAAAGCTTACATGTTTCAATCCGATCCGTATACTGCTATCGCTGCCACCTACTCATACCGACCACAAATAGTATTATGCAGTTGTTTAGCTTCTGTTTTTTCTCATTTGCCATACATACGGCAGGAGAGGGGGTCAGTTGAATTCAGGAGCGGCCGAGGGAATATAATTTCTTTGTTCTGGATATGTCAACTTGACGGCTGACAGAGGCTTGAGCCCGGCGCTCCGTGTATTTAAAATGACCCCCCTCTTCTGTTTACGGCGGAGAGGGGTCGCATAACTTTTCAAATATCGCATCGGGAGCTGTTAATGAATAGCGAAGACCCGAACCGCGCTTATAACACATTACCTTTTTACGTGTGGCTGGTCTGTATGGGATTGTATGGCGCTATTGTATGGTGTTATAAAGTATCTTTGATGTGAACTTCGCGTCTGTTCCGTGCATAATGATCAACTAGAGATGATCAATTTTTAATCAATAGGCACTACGGAAAGCTAAAAACATTTAATTTTACGAACGGCTTGACGAAAAACAATTGACGGCCTCCTTGGTCGAGAGGCAAGGCTCCCGATTCGCAATCCGGAGGTGGAAGGTTCAAACCCCGGCATGTGCAAGTAAATTTTATTTGATTAATTTGTGTTATTTCACAATTAATTCATTCAAAAATAATGTGTAGTACATTTGCGACACGTTCCAGAGTGGAAGATACTCCCAGTATCGTCCCGGTGTAAGACCACAATTCAGAATTGAAATGTTTCTTGAAATGGCTTTAGCCGTGTTGACCAGTGACCAGATCTGTACTTTTCCTCTACCTTCTTCCTCCTCTCTTTCCTCTCCCCATTACCTTCAGCCTCACAACATACCCCAATTGGGTCTTGCCATAGTCTTACTGGCTCCGGACGGTTGGGAGCAGTTGAGACTCTTACATATGACATAAAAAGAAAACAACGTCAATTCTTCGCGATAGATATAAAAAACCTTGCGTTTGAAAGTTTCTAATTTGACGTTGTTACTCCAATTTGCTATTTACTCGAATTATATATTGTTCATAATGGCGTGTGAATATCGATAACTTAGTTAGTCGATGGGTGTGAATACATTTAGTTCACTATCACCTATCGCCCTTCTGGCTGGCTCTCTGAACACTTGACACTTTACACTTCCCACTGTCGCCTGTCGCATTGCGAGAGATTGTTGCCATGTAGTAAAATAAATTAAAAGGCCAAGTTCAGTGATAAAATGTGGTGTAGTGATACCTGTTGACGTGTGTGGTGTGTGGTTAGTCGGTTGTATGGATAGTGCGTGATGTTGATGGGTTCTGTGCCAGGAGCCGCCATCCAGCAGTCCTCACGACACGAGTGGTACCATTTACTCCCCATTAGTTGTGCCAACGTCCGCTCCCGCACCCGTACCCAAGTGTGTCGTGAATGGTTCTGTAATCTTACACTATTCGATGCGAATTAATCACCATTTTCACCGGATATTAGTGTCGGATTGACTAGTTTCATCACGAACGTTTGATATATAATATCTATGTGGGCATAGCAAAGGTTAATTCTAACAAGTCAACATTTAACGTTTAATTCATAGAACTCTTATTTGAATGAAAGTTTTTCTTTTATATATTCAATAATACAATAGTTGTTTGTTAAAAAGTGAGTGTTTTGACTAAAAGTAGTGTTTGTGTTTGTATGTTACAGCAAGTCCTGAGGTCGCAACAAGCCGCGGCGGCCGCAGCAGCCGGCGGGGCCGGAGCACCCGGCACGGCCACCCTTCAGCTACAACAGTTCCAGCAGCAGTTCCAAATACAGCAGCTTGCCGCGCAGCAGGCCTTCACACAGCCCCCCTACGTCATCAACACAGGTCAGTCTTACATTGGATAGTATCAGTAGTCTTACCAACCTTACCCCAAACTACTTAAGGGGGTTTCAACAACTCGCCAGGATTTTATGTATGATCGAGTCAAAATACTTGAATAAAATTACTTTCAATAGTCTTATCATCCAGTATTTTCGTTTTCGGTATACACTCGTACCTCCAATGGCCTCTATCCATACGAAATTATTAATAAGGAGTATTAATCTTTTGTAATCTGCCGTCACGGAATCTAGTTTTCTTTAATTTGATAAATTACCTTTCCGTTCTACGGATTATCATCTTAAAATAGAAACACGCCATTCTCACACAATAACGTTTCTCCTATTCGTAAAATTATATTGACTAGATGCTTTTTACTATATTTATGTTGAGGCTTATTGAAACCGGTGATTCCAACCCCATATGCATTATAAGTGATAAGATAGTAATGAAGTGGTTGAATGTTGTGTTTAGGCCAAGATGGAGCTCCCTACGTCAGCACCCTCATCACGGGCGTGCCCCCCTACTACGGGGTGGCGGCGCCCTGGGGCGTGTACCCCGGCCTGGTGCCCCCGGCGCCCGCTCCCGCCCACCAGCAGACCGCGCAGCAACGGAGGCCGCTCACCCCCAGCCAGCAACAAGAGCAGCAGGTTAACGTGAGTACCTTCCTCTGACTAGTAGTAATAATGCCAGATACCTTAATGTAGCCCGTTTCCTAACGACGTTTTCCCTTCCAGGGACAAGGACAGTTCGTCATCCCCTACCCGTACGACCCCAACTCGCTGGTGATGGGCGGGCGCAACGTGACCCCGCTGCGTCTCGTGTCCCCCGCGCCCGTTCTGACGGCGGCCGGTGGCCAGGCGCGCTCCTTCCAGGCGCAACCCTCGCAGGGCCAGCAGCAACCTCAGCTCACCGGTAAGTCCTGAATACTGCTCCTGACGCTCTCACTTCCCCGGGCCAATGAAACACGATCACAGGCTATATCTATATCGTGCATGTGCATCGTGTTACATTGGTATTGAGCTTCCCCCGAGAGACAAATTTAGTGCATTCATTGAACGTTTGTTGGATATTATCGGTTCTTAAATCTCCCCGTGATGTCCGACAAATCGATTCAATTTCTGGCACCCGCCCAATTCTAATGTCATCCGAAAACAACTGCCTCTACAATGAGCAAAGATATTTGAAAAGTTGACCTTAAGGCTTCCTGATACATTATATTTTGGAAAATCTGATAATAAAAATGGCTTTTAACGGAAATAATAGCATTGGGTGATTCAAGTTCCAGTGTGTTCATTATTTCCTTAACCCTTACTAATATTGCTATTGTGAATATTATTATTAGCCTCTTACTATTTTCATAATATGATTATTGACTTTGTACCACCACGGAATAATGTTCATTCTGTCCTAGTAGTATCTCAAATTTGACCTAATAATCAAAATAATAACAATCGGATATCGATCGCTAGATATTTATTTTCATCGATCTATTTATTTTAGAAGTTGTGCGTTACACTGTTGTGTCTCCATTGTCCAGTTTCCGGGGCACGTAGTCTAGGCCAGGCCAGACCAGGCTTTATCCATCCCCTGTGCCGGGGCTTATATCTCGTCCTCCGCCGTGTTTGTCCTCTCATTACCATTACCCCGGACACGTTACCGGCCATGTTGTGTGTACTACAGTGGAGTGAGTGAGTGAGTATAGTATGGGGTCGGGGTATGAGGGGTGCGGGGTGCGGGGTGCCCGGCTCCGACCAACTGTTGACCCGGGACACTTGTTAAATTAAATTTCCACTTTATTGCGCTCACCTCGGCCGACGGTGTTTTTGTTTGCGGCAAACATCTCTAGGCTAGATGAAACACTCTATCCGGCCTGGAAATCATCAAGACCAGGTTTGCACAATAACAAGTCTAATGGCAACTATAATAGTCCAATCGCTGACAACACAATGCATAACATATGCAGGGTGTTATGGGAAGTAGATTGACTTACTTTAAAAACCACAATCCAAAAAATAATATTTTCTTAGTTTGCCTTATATCGCCACGAATATAGGTAATAGGCATATATATCGCTTGGCAGCTGGAGTCACCATTTTAAGCGCCAAAGTGTTTTTGTAAAATTTATTTTGTGAATAATCTTATTAGAAAGAAAAAGTTAATATTACGGAAATTGTCACAGATAATTTTAGCCATAAAACTGTATTTTTGTATTGTTCCTTACGTGCGTTCATATATTTCTAATGAAAAAATACATTTTTTTAGTAGTTTACCTTTATATTTTTCATACAGTAATTAATTAAAAGCCATTATAACTATTCTTTCAATAAAAAAATAAAAAAATAATTTTAATTCTACTCAATAGAAACGGTAAGAAAAGCTTACATTTAGAAAGCTTATTTTTTGTAAACCCAATACGCAGTAAAGATTAATCTAAAATATTGATTTAGAATGGTTCGCCTTAAACAGTGATTCCTGACTTTATTTGTAATAAAATATGTAGATGAAATTTTGATCAACGGTGACATTTTTGATGTTTTTTTTTTTGTTCAACTCAAAACTTTAATTAGTTAGTATTGGACAGTCATGGACGAGTGAGAGATTGGTCGGTTAGCCGCCTGAGTGACCAGTGACGACATGCAAAAAATTGTTTGATTTTGAAAAAAAAGTTTTTGAAAAAAATCTAAAAAGTCACCGAAGACCAAATTTTTATTAACCTTTTTTTTTACTCCAAATAATGTCATGAATCACTGGTTAAAATAAGTTAAGTACGCCCCTTAACACCTTGTTTATTACTTTGGATTGGGATTCTAGCAATATCTACACGTCTTTATTTTAAATTAATTCAATCAATCTTTTATAGATTCACTCACAGGTCATCAAATAGAGCATATGCATATACATGTTTGTTTTGAAAGTTATTTTTGATAATTAATAAATTGTTGCATCATTTTGTATCCCAATCGTAACTTTATTATTTTGTTTATTCTACTGGATATAGTAATATTTGTCATGGAAATATAGTTATGTGGTGCGTTGCTATCAATTTCGTTTATAAATACAAATTTATTATGCGTTAATGTTTTTTGTTGTTCCTGACGACATGCGACATCGCAAGAATTCGTAATAATTATCGCTATAATACCGCCCACCGATTGTCATCGAACCATATTTAACATTATTCACATTTTCCCAAAGCAGCACTCTGTTTGTCAATAAATTATTACAGTTTATTGATTATTTTTTGGTCTTTGTTGTTTTTGTGAAGTTACCATCTACTTGGTAATTATAATAACTAGTAAAAAATGTATAATTTGTTATCGGAATGTATCTAAATGCACCACTTGTACACAATAGGGCAATAGTTCGGTAATTTACTGGTCACCTTGCTTTGTCTGTACGCAATATGGGCCGAGTTAGGCACTGGGCAGTCTGGGCAGTCTGGCCACTCTGCGGTTAGGTGCGGGCTCCTACTTATATTCTACACCGCTGCATTTTCACCTTTCTGTTATTGTTTCTCATCAAAGTAATTGTATATTGTGTGCCGGCAACGGATAAACAGAATAGACACTGTTTAGAGTTCTCTTTCGGTAAAGAATAGCGAAAATAGTCGTACATTTCTAATTGAAAGGAGTGTAATTCAGATCAGTGACCACAATATTCCATACTTAGATTTGTGAATTTTTTTTTTCTGATAATTTATTTTCAAACTATTTATTTATTTACGCCTTAATGGGCTTTTACATGAAAAATATTAACAACATAATGTGTTGTTACAAACCAATGAAAACCGAATAAATGAGAATACAATAATAACAAAATTTAAGGATTGTTGCATAATATCTGCATACATATACGGTTTTTAAAGGAAGCGATGTTTTTATCAAAATATATATATTTCCGTTACTCTAGTTACTCTAGAGGGTGATTCATAGAGAACTGAGAGGGTGATTCGTAGAGAACTGAAAAGTTTGTGATGTTTTCGGAGAATTTTTAGGAAAAGTGGTGATTTTTTTCGACAAAGGTGATTGTTAACTTGTTGATAGTTTGCAGCAAAAAAGTGACGAAACGTCTCTTTTCAAATAAAAAAAAAATGATGATGGTACGCGGCTGATCCGTGATGTTAAATTTCCTAGTTCCATTTTAAGGATATTCATTTTGTAAAAACCATAGGCAAAGAAATATTTCCAAGGTTTTTTTAATATGAGCTACTTTTTTATTAAAATATTTGAAAAGCGCGTGAAAAAAACAAAATTCGTGTTATCGGAAACGCTAAATTCATGTTAATCTAAGGAAAAGCCGATTAAATAAAAATAACGTGATTTTTTTATTTGCAATGTCCACTTGACAAAGCGTTCGAATTACGTACAAACCCTGCAGATGTTTGACGCGCGTAACCACAACACAATAAATCTAGGCTCGCACTACATTTTTCAACAAATTATAAAACTTTATTGAGGTTTTTTCGTAGCTTGTTAGGCATCCCGGCTTGCTTGTGAGCATGAAACACATGTGAGATAAGTATGAGAGACTAAAAAGCAAATCTCTCGACAGACTTTTACAAGAGACTCGCCATGCTAGTAAAATCTTCTTATCGACGTTTTAGAACATTTCTTGTTAGGTGAAGACCGCATTCACCGTCCAATCTGCTCACCAAATAATTCTTCTCCTTTATTAAATTGTTAACTCGTTTGTGGATTGAGCCCGCCCTTAGTTGTGCGAGGTGCGTAGTGCGTACCGTACCCGAAATAGGAGAACGATTTTAGGGGGGTACTAACGACGGAGCCATGGAAGTGGGAGAACTCAGAAACAGAACCCATTGCAGTATAGTAGTACCTGTACCTGTGTGTTTAGTTGGCGATGACTACTTCTACTTCCACTACATAAACTCGTCACTTTTATTGTCAGTTTTCCTCGCTGCGCTGATTATCGCTGCCGAACGGGGCTAGATGTTTTATATGCAAATGCAGAGTTGCCCGTGGGTGAATTCGAAATGTTGCCGATGGGTTTATGACGGGTTTGGCGGCCACCTGCCTTTTTTCTTTCTATGAAACGTATCTTGTAATATCTCTATTTTGGAACTGTTAATTCTTAGTTGAAATTCCATTATATTGGGTATGATAAAAGCTAAAATTAAACCCTGATTATTTTTGACTGGACCGGTTTCGCCCAGAAGCTTTTGTTTATGTTTCACTCTTCTTCCAATGTGATTAGTACGCTAATTCCTTGTTTAACCATTTTCCTACCAATTAACATAAAATTTACTACTTTTACGTGAGATTAGAGCAAAGTTTTTTTAATAGTCCCTATCAATTTCGTGAAAAGTTTTCCGTAATGAAAATTTCTAGGTGAACTTATTATTTGTATAGATTTTCCTCTTCTTATTGTCATATCTCAGATCTTTTCATTTCGGTGTTTATTTATGTGACAGTGTATGAATTGTACAATATCGTCTTATATAATATTATCGCTTAAGTTTACTAATGGAATATGTAGTACTGTTATTTAAAATTCATTATTTTAATAAATGATCATTTTAATCTTCACTCAATGACAGTTATAATACTGTTATATATATCGCACCTGTTTAATGCAAATAATAGTCGTTGAAATTTTATACAATATTTGTCCATAGTCTGTTGACAGTTGACAAGTGGGATCGAAAACACGCAGACAGCGGGATTCGCGAGTGCTTACGTTTCAATTCCAAATCTCATTAGAACAACTGTGTAGACACCCGGGTGACATTGTACAGGTTAACTAACTGTACAAGTATACAGTATATGTATACAGGTGGACACTGAATTCCAAGAACCGTTTTAACTTGAAATTTTATTAAGCTAAGCGCAATTTGTTTTTCGTCACATTTTAATGCGATTTCATTTGAATGGATTCCCCTGTTCCAAACAAATCTAAACACTCGGTATCCAAACAATGAACGTGGCTATAAAAACACACGCCCCCTATTCCTCCAGGTTCAGGCTCCGGCTCCGGCTCCGGCTCCGGCTCCGACCCGTCATCCCCTCGGCACACTCCATTACTCTGTTATGGCGCTCATTTCGAACGAGTGTTGCCCGCTCGCGGACCAATTTAGCATCGCCAGGGTTGCCCTCTCATACTAACACCCAGCTGATATATTGTTGAATTATTTAAATTTTCTTTAATTTTAAGCTGATTTGCGATTACGTACTGCAAAGTTGGTAAATTGAACTACGTGTTTATAATACTACAAAAAGTTTATGCTTGCCATACCGTGCATAAAATCAACAATAATATCATTTCGAATTTTATTCAAATTCAACAATGAGCGTCTTATTTGTATTATGGTTTATTCCTGCATACCTTTAAATGTTTATAAAACAGGTTTTATTTTTTGCTTCTTTTAATTTGTTTTGCATTTTTACCAATAAGAAGTATTTATTCACAGCTAACAAAGGAACTACAACAATGCAAACAACTCACGTAGTAGATATTTTAGTTTAGTTATTATATTCCCACGTGAAATGTTTTAATATCAATCAACAATGAGAGTTAGTTAGTCATTGTCACTCGTTACTCATTCTCATTAATCATAAATAATTAGTATTAACGTTTAACACCTTCCGTCAATTATAATTTAGTCTCCCATCTCCATTCGTACACGATGCCAATGATGTAACAACGTATGAGCTTATTAATATCGCCATCGCATCGGTAAAATGGTAGAAAAGCCCCCCGACCCGTCAGCCGTCACCCGGCAGTATATCACCTGACGCTGAAGTTTTCCTATTTGGCGGTCTAATAAATGCCACAGATCTGTCATTTTGATAAACGACCGGCCACGACGGAAGAATGTTGTGATTTTGTTGTTCGCTATCAAACCCTTAAATCTAAATAATATTGTTATCCAGTTACCGTATCGCATGAACTGCCTATTTCGGATTGCTGAAAAGCAACGCACGATGATGACCCGGATTATTTGTACGGTGACAAGTATTATTTTTAAAACGATAACAGTTCCTTCACAATTTTCTTTTTGATTTCGTATTCCACAAAACAGCACCATCATAGTACATAGTTGTTTTTACAATACAAACTACGAGTATTTTAGTGTAACCACCGCCTGAAGCGTGTCACGTGTTTGTTATTTTAAAAAAAGTTTTAGGGCTAGTTGTTTCACAGAATTTAAACAATTCATGAAATTTCAAAGGTACAGGCACATTACAAAAACTAGGTAGAACTTTCACAGAACTTGAAAATTAACTTTGGAATTTGACCCTTAGCAACTGGCCCTTAGCAATTCATTGACTGTCGAATTAACCGGAAATTGAACATTCATCAAAGTTAAAATTCAAGTTCTGTGAAAATTCTATTAAGTTCTATTATTATTGCACAATTGGCTGATTGTTTCACATTGTACTAGGATAGTAACATAAATTTAATAGGACTTTCACAGAACTTGAATAATTAGTTTGAAATTTGATGAATTGTTAAAATTTTGTGAAAGAACCCATCCCAATTTTTTTCAATCAGTCTTATTTATTTTTCCGAAGATTCGTTTCTTGATTTAAAAAAGTAAGTACTGTTTTATCTGCTAGTATATATCTACTCAGGCTGTAAGACAGACACGATCATAATATATGCTGATTTAACAAGTCGTGCGAGTAAAACTTCCAAGTTCCGTACCATTATTCAGTAATAAATGCACACTGCACAGTACATTTATTACTGAAGTATGAACTTCTAACTCAACGCCTGATTTAAATGCCTATCATTAGGACTGTAGGGTTTGGGCACGAGTTTAGGAGTAATTTCATAATACAAACTACCCATCGAATTCCGTCGCATCTCTTGCGTGACGTAATTGTTTTGCTAGATAGATTTTTTTTGTTATCGAATGTAATATGCTGATCGAATCTACACGTTAAATATATATTTTTTTTAAGTATTCATATAATTGATTGAATTGTTAATAATGTTTGTTACAGTTTGCGACAACCCATACCTAAAATATTTCTAACTGCCTCAATTTTGTGTTTTAAAAATGATCTTCAAAAAGCTAGTCATTCCGTTGTGAACTTACTGGAAAACAAATTTGCTCCACACAGACCAACAAACCAATGCTTCGTACAATCTTTTTACTGTGATACAGTCCACTTTCTTTTTTATAAATAATGTTTTCGTAAACCAGTATTTTCCCTCACCCTCACGGATTGTCTTATCAAATTTTTTCACGAGAAATAAACTTATGTAACAATTTTCATGTAGATATATCACATGTCTAGCGTATTATATTATTATTATGTTTTAACGCCTTAGGTGGTACATATGGTAATATCATAATTTGTTAAATGATATCTATATGGTAATATCATTCATCGGTTTTCGGAGAAAAGGTCGTATGGCGTATGGCGTAGCAGGATAAATGAATGAATAAGTAAAAGCTGGTGCCATATCTGCTATCCCTGTAGCGAGTCCTGCGAAGCTATTATCTGCCGCCACTCTCGCAGCTTCCACACTTCATCTTCTCGAGGAGGAAAATCTAATTTGCCCCCCCCCCCCCCCCCCCTACCTTTTCCCCGTTAAAGCAACCCCCGCGAGTCACTTGACCCCGCGCACCGAGATTCCGGGCCTTTTCGGTGGAGACGGTCGCGCTATACCATACCTGTATTCTCTCTCTATCCTCTCACTGAGATGTTTACTCCGTGCACACTGCATACTACTAGACACTAGCCACTAGACAGCGCCATAGCGCACAGAGCATGAGAGTGTGCCGCTTGTATGGCCAAACGTAAAGCACCTGGAAGGGTGTGTATTTGTAAACCCTCGGCATATTGTAACACAAAATATGAAGGTAACGTAATCGCTTAGGGCTGCGGCCCACGATGGCTGCCCAGTAGTGCCTTGCCGGGAAGGGAGGGTGGCTCAAAGAAACGTGCGACCGTTCTTGTAAATAATTCACGGAAACTGCTCTTCGTTTCCATGTTTAGTTAGTCTCTGTTAATATTCCTCATTAATTTAGAGGCCTTTTTTCAATCTCTTGCAGTGTATTTTCGATGGAAATCACGCGTACCCGAAATATCTTCGAATTATTAAAAAAAAAATTGTCGTCTTATAATTTTTTTAGTATTGACGCTAGGTATAATTAGCTAGATGTATTAAAATATCAAAATCAACGCTTGAAATGTACATGTAAAATATGTACATGTTGTGCAATCTTGAATATAAATAGCGCATTACCTATTAAAAATGTCGTACTGGTATGTAAAACCGCCATAGTTATATGTTTTAAATGTGTGCACGTACTAAGTATAAGTTTAGTAGTAGCATCCATAGTGCGAGGTGCGTTTTATGGGTGTTGCTGTTGTATTATAGGCCTGTATTTACCTGGCAGGGCAGGTAACACACACAGACACAGTTAACGTGTGTAATGACGGATTAACGATGTTTGAAGAGCCGAAGGTTAAACCTGGAATTTAAATTAGTTTGTGTGGGCTTTTAAAGTTGCCGAATGTTTCATCTAACTTTTCCCTCTTCTTGATATTCTTCTTCTATTCCCGGGGAAAGGTTTAGAGTTTAGAGAAAGGGAGATACATACTCGCCATTTTTCCTTGGGCGCTTTGATGGCTGGAGCTGTAACCGGCCACCAAGAAGTGGAATCTTCTTCAATATTTGAAACATCTTCTTTTGTCACTTTTTGTTTGCGGTACGTTTTCTAAAAATCGTGCACCGTATATTTGTTTTCTAGTCTGATTTCCAATTGAAAATTATCATTACACAAGGGACTTGTTGAATTTAATTTGAAAAGCGGTAGTGTCCACAGCTTTTCGTATAACAAGTTGTGTGTTGATTTTCCTAATACCCGAAACACCCCCGCCCTTGGAGGTGTTGGACGAGGGCGGCGGGAAGGGCGGGCTGGGCCGCCCACGCCATTTGGTCCCGCCCACCGAGAAAATGGCGTTTTAATTCTCAACTTGGAAATTGGCCCGTTGATTATCTTCTCAATTCCAAATGAATTCGGTGTTGGTCTTCCATTTGCAACAACCACCTACCTACTGCTGCAGCACTGCTTAAATCTTATTATTACATCATAAACACTCTTTATCGTGTGGGTGGGATTATGCTATATCATAAAATAATTTCAAATAAGCAGTTGACAATTCGTTGGCTGAGTTATTACAGATTTATTATGTTACCGAGTATTTTGCCTAATTTAAATCAATCATTCGCCAAAGGTGATTTAGTCGTTCGATTCATTCCTTCATTATTTTGTAGGAATAAAGTTGGCGTGCACCGCTAAACCGCTAAACCGCTAATGGTCATGATAAGTGGGAGTTTAGTGGAAATCTCTGGCTTCCCTGAACTTCCCCGGAAGAAACAACAGACTAATTTCCCATTGTTTTTTTAGTATTTCTTTCGGGCTGGTAATTTATTTGTTGATTTTAATGAGCTGCCGCTACTTTAAACTCCGCCGGACTGATGAGGCCGGATTGGCCAACTTTAGCCGTTTCGCGCCCGGAAACTTTCCGCGCTCGCTTTATCATTCATTTATCAACAAGTCGGGTCGGGGAGGAAACACGTACTACCTGTACTAACTGTACCACTACCACTACTACTACACGGTATAAGCGTCAACTTTAAACTGTGCCCGCCGCCAGAAAATTGCATTTTACGCGTCCCCCAGCAGGTATAAGATGTTGGGCGTAATGATCTTGTAAACTAAATTCCCAACTTTGTGGGCGACTGTTTGACAACGTTACACGGGATGGCGATTTTATTATATTCTGTTCACACCCCACACTGGAGAATTTCGCTTTTCATTGTTCTGTGGTGGTCATTGTTGGTTACCTACTAATATTTTATGTATTATATTCATTTATGTATATCTTCAATTTTATAAATATATCTATACATTCTCAAACAATGACATAATGTTTATAAACAATCTGTATTCTGTACATAATTGTGTGTAATTTAGTGTAAGCATGTTACAGTATATTTTTAATAAACAAAATATATATGAAATATCTGTGTAAATAACGTTTATCTTCGTTATAATATATTCACTACAAGCCGATACCTAACCAAACTAAGTATTTATTGCGGTTCTTCAATAAATTTCTAATGTTGACGTGCTTTAAAGATATTTCATAGATAATTTTCGAATCGTATCATCGCTTTCTTTCTGAAATTTCATTGTACATTTCCTCATCACGGCGCTTCTCAAAAGTAATAGTAATAATGTGAAATCATGACTAAATGTATACCTAACCGTTGTTTGGTGTAATTAAATTTGAGATTCGCCACTAACCCTAACTGTACAGTGTACATCCCATGTTCACTGTTCACACCCGCAAACCGTGTTCCACCGAAACTTTAGGAGAAAAGTATCAATAGTTCAGTCACTGAATAAATCGGCCAATCAATATAGCAAACAGTCTGTTCAGTTTCACAATTCACTATTCACCAGTCCATTGCTAACAACTAACAGTAGTAGTGTCTACTCTAAACTAAGCTGTACACTCACACTGTACAGTGTACACAATGCGATCAGTGTTGAAAGAAAGTTTTGTTATAGCTAGTAAAA
Organism: Limnephilus auricula; assembly: GCA_951813805.1. Lineage (NCBI taxonomy): Eukaryota > Metazoa > Arthropoda > Insecta > Trichoptera > Limnephilidae > Limnephilus > Limnephilus auricula. The sequence goes on from OX638410.1 coordinate 8,321,280, forward strand.
GCTTAAGTTCGTGTTCATGAGTAGCTATAATTATTTAGATTTTTTTTTATTATATAACTTTTGGTAGTTAAATAAGTTTTGGTTACCATGTTCGCTACCAATTACAAGAAAAGTTTAAATACTTATTTTCAGCCTAAATTTTTCATTTCGTCGGGAATTATAACCGGATAATTTAGTTGGAAGTTGTAGTTGGCAATTTATGTAGCGACTAATAATGGTTCTAAACGAAAACGAACCAGTAATAATTATTATTCGCCTACGATTCCGTCACGCTCCGTGAGACTGTAGAAAGAAAGGGGTTTCTCCTTGAATCTTTTCTGCATTGCCGGAACTCGGAACCCGGAACCATTCAATCAACTAACCTTTCAATCGAAACACTTTCTTCGTCATGGATGTACTCGTATTGTCGAATTGGTTCAATTGTCGAGATTGAAGAGAAGTCTGATGGCTCAGCGGTCAACTCTCAAATATTCAGATTGGCGTTTCAAGTTCCAAGTGAATTACATTTGATGAAAATGAGCTCTCGGATAATGCCATCTCGATAGTGTGATATGTGGAATGTGGTGTGCGGGTGTGTGCGGTGCGTGCGGTGTGCGGTACCCCACTAACCTTGGTGCTCGCGGTCAGGTGTGTCGCAGTCCTCGGGACTGTTCCCGGCCGCCTTCGCCACCCTGGGCCTGGGACACCCCGGGACTGGCAGCCCTGCCGCCCCTCTCTCAGGTCTGTTCTCTCACCTCCTAGTCCTAGACCTTATAGCAGCACACACGCAATCACCTGTTTGTTGTGTCAAATTGATAATTGATTGTAATGCCCAACCTTTTTTTCGCTTTTTCATCCCCGCGTTTTGTATAATTTTCCTTGTAATTAATGTATGTCCTATTTCGTATTCATCGGAGAGGATAGTGGATCTAGGAAGGATCGGAGTTGTTATCAATTTTAAAATTAATAACAACATTTTTTTTCTTCTTCCATTGAAAATATTCCCACAACTTGTTCCAATATTAACATTATTCACTAATATATATTATTTCATTGCTGTACAAAATCATCGCTAATTTTAGATATTAACAACACTATGACAAATATATTCTGCATTTCATTGTTTTTCCTAGTTATTTTTTTGTGTAGATTGTGTACAATATTTCACTTCCATAAATTTATAATGTTATTTTAACTACATATAGCTATATGTATTATAAAATATTTTGAATCAGTTGAATAATCCACGTGTATATATATAAATGAACCCACGAAAGTTTATCTTCGTGAAAAGCAACGAAATTGGTTTTGTTGATATGATTTGATTGTTTGTTTATAATAAACCGATGGGGGTAATGGCAAGTGGTACAGTGTAAATAAGAGTGTACTTGATGTGTGTGGCAGGAGTGACGCTGGGGTCGGGCGCGCGGCGCGACAGCCTGGAGCGCGCGGCGGCGGCGGCGGCGGGCGGCGCCTTCAGCCCGGGCGCGCTGGAGCAGTACGCGCGCGGCAAGTGGGTGTCGGGCGCGCCGCTCTCGCCGCCGCTGGGCGCGCAGGCCGGTCTTCAGCGGCTCGTGTCTGCGGCTCCCGGTGCCGAGGCGGCCAAGTACAGGTCAGTATCCATACCATACCATATCCACACTACTTCAACAATGTGAAGGATGCTAGCATAATTAGCCACAAGTGGGAAAGTTGTGAAACTACATCACATTTAGACCAAAAAAATATTTTATTACAATCTGAACATTTCCATTTTTTTTTTTTAATTTTCTGCTAAAGAAAAAATTATTTACGCTCCAAAAGTTTGTTTTTCCTCTGCGTTTGGACTCCTTTTAAATTTAATTATATAGCTGATATTAACACCCTAGTGTACGATTTTTTTTGTCAAATTTGGCCCAAAAAATTCCAACTCTGGACTTTGATACTCGAAAAAAAGTTATACCATCTTTATAAGTAGGTACTTTTGACTATTACAACTACCTACCTACGAAGATAGTACACATTTTTTGATTTAAAGAGTTTTCTTCTTCGAGTAAATCGAGTATTCTTTTGACAGTAATATTTTGTTTTTCAAAGGTACCTTCCTACACATCACTAAACTTGAATTAATCAATCTTGATTGATTCAAGATTATTGACTATTTGCCTTATTAGAAAGTTAATTCTCTGAAAAAAATTGAAGTAGGTACAATAATTATTTTAGTGAATGGACAAATTGTTGTACAGGTGTTGATGTTTTTTTTCTCATGGTTTTATTATTATTTGTAAATTTTGTATGATTTCTACAAGTTTGTTTGACTTCTCATTGATTGTGCAAATATTAAACGAAAAAACCCAACCAGTGTACATAATAATATTATATTTCCAAGTTGTTAGTGTTGCCTTCTTCATTCATGAAAATCACACGACTAACTATACATAAACACTCTAAATAATCAATCAATTGCACACAGGTGCATATAACACTAATTGTGTAAATTTACTGTTCATAATACATACCTTCCTTTCATTGTTATTTCAATAATGCTGGGTTGACTTTTGTTCAATTTGTCTTGTGTTGCACCACATCATCCTCGGTGAGCCAACTTTTCCATCATGGGGGCAGATGTGTAGATGCTCTACTTCGCCCCCAATGATTAGACACTTTGAGGCTGTGAGAAATTTTGGCTCAAGGAGAAATAAGAATAGCAACACCCCAAAGGCAACCACCATTATATTAAATCATAATGTATTAATATTGATTATTTGTAAACAAATAAAACCAGTTGGCCAGGATTAACTTTTGACCGTTGTTGTCATAGTATAATACATTGATTATCGTTTTAGGGCGGTAAGCAGTCTGGCGCAAGGATTGACAACAAATGGAATGTTTGGATCTTCCTCCTCGCTGCTCAGCAAGCTGAGCGGAGTGGGAGCCATGACGGGCGTGCGAGGTGTGTTTCAATTAATAAATATACATATGTAACTTCAATATTAAATCTATTCACCTTCATCACGTGTTTGTTCTAAAAGTAGCGTTTAGATTTAAGTTAACCCTGTATAATTAGTATGTGATTTGCAGAGCACGTATCCCTAGCGGCAGGAGTGACCCCCATGGTGGTTGGGGGAGACAAGCCCCCCGGCCGCTCGGGGCTGCTGGAGGACTTCCGGAACAATCGCTACCCCAACCTCACCCTGCGCGACCTCACCAACCACATCGTGGAGTTCTCTCAGGACCAGCATGGCTCCAGGTAATTCACCGTAATACATGTAATCGGCCCTGCTCTCCAACTCGTTAAGTCGCATTTAAATAACAGAATGCAATATGTCAGCTTAGATAACAAAACAGTCAACACAATAATATAAACTATGGAGTTCCTCAAGGATCCATATTAGGGCCTCTATTATTTCGAATATATATTAACGATATCTGTCAATTAAACCTAAATGGGAAAAAAAAATTATACGCAGATGATACTGCTATATTTTACTTTGGAAAAAGCTTAGAAAACTTACTTGAAAAAGCTCAACTGGATCTTAATAAATTAAATGACTGGCTAATTAAAAATTTATTAACTATTAACACTAAAAAAACTAATTACATGATCTGAAGTTCACAAAAAAAAAAACACCGACTCATAAACCTTTGCAAATAGAAGGACTAAACCTACAAATTTCAGATAGTGAAAAATACCTGGTACTTTATATCGATAAACACTTATCTTTTAAACACCACATACAAAAAGTAAATGAAAAAATTATCCCACTAATTGGTGTATTTGCTAGAATAGCCCATCTTCTACCAATACAAGTAAAGAGAGGATTATACTTTAGTTTAATTTATTCCCATCTTAATTATCTCATAGAAATATGGGGAAACACAAATGATACAGAATAAAGTTATAAAAAAACTTTTTAACTATGGACCAGATACCCCCACCAAAAGAGTATACCAAGAAACTAACTTAATGAAAATCAGAAAACTGTTCGAATACAACATATGCTTATTAATCTACAAAATTCAAAATGGCTTTATACACACAAATACTACATTTATAAAAACATCACAAGTACATGAACACTACACAAGACAACGTAATAAATTATTCACAAATTCAACAAAGACAGAGTGTGGCAAAAGAAACATTGACTATGAAGGTATAAACAATATATCATCTCCTTCCTGATAGCCTGACAACCGAAAATAAAATGAATATATTTAAAAAAAAACTGTTTGCTCTCAAGATTAATGAGCAAAACCAAAATGTTCTTACTTTAAAAAAATGTGTTACTTGGTGTTAGGTAGTAAACCATCATTATTAATATTATTTGTTTCAATGTATACTTAAGTTAACAAAGCGAAATATGTATATTTCTTTTAACTTAATAAATAAAAAAAATAAAAACCTCACCCCATCTTATCTCTACTTGTCCTATGGTTTGCTTATAAGAATAAGCTTGTGTGAGAAAAGTTACTATATTGTAATAAAAATGTGTGTTTGTATTTTCAGGTTTATCCAACAAAAACTGGAACGAGCAACAGCGCTGGACAAACAACTAGTGTTCAGCGAGATTCTGGGAGCAGCCTATAATCTGATGACCGATGTTTTTGGCAACTACGTCATCCAGAAGTTCTTTGAGTTTGGCACACCAGAGCAGAAGACGACCCTGGCCCAAAAGTTGCGCGGCCACGTGCTGTCGCTGGCGCTACAGATGTACGGGTGCCGGGTCATCCAGAAAGCGCTGGAGTCAATCCCGGCAGAGCAGCAGCAGGAGGTGGTGCGTGAACTGGACGGACATGTGCTCAAGTGTGTCAAGGACCAGAATGGCAACCACGTGGTGCAGAAGTGCATCGAGTGCGTGGAGCCGCATGCGCTGCAGTTTGTCATCAATGCCTTCCAGGGGCAGGTGTACGCTCTGAGCACGCACCCCTACGGCTGCCGCGTCATCCAACGCATCCTGGAGCACTGCACCCCGGAGCAGGTAGAGAGTCTCGCTTCCATTCTATTTATTTATCACCCAACCACAACTTACAATTCATTGTTTCAACACGCACATATTGAGACTTGAGAAACAAACAATACCTCAAAATCTCTATGTACACTTTGTTTTAGTGTTGTAAATTTTTTTGATCACGATAATAATATTTGGAAGATTTGTATAACGCTGTTTTTGTGAAAAATCACTTGAAAGTCGCTTGATTACATATCAAATAAACAGTCTATTGAAATTATGACTACCTCGAGAACATTGCAGTGTGCAGTGTGTAGAAAGCTAGGTTTTAGAAGTTTTGAATGCATTCCATCACTTCCAAATTACAAAGTAGAAAGGTTGATTTTGTAGAAGCTTTTGTCTATTGTATATTTGCAATCTAATTTTCAATTTTAAATTTGACATGAGATATTAAAAAAAAATCCCATCTCTGTTTTCTTAACTTATGTGCGTATGATAAAAACTAATTTAGAAATCATCATTCTGTCATTATAAAATATGTGTACTTACATATTATTATATGTAAATTTAAATTGAAATGCTCGTTGGGTTTTAGTTTGGCCAAATTGTTAGATGTAATACAGACTCAGGTAGCGACTATTGCTGCGTATCACACATACCTTCAATAGTCGAGACCATAATGGCATCATTTTAACCTGTCGTATAACTTATAGGTTGCTCCAGTTTTGGCGGAGCTCCATTCCCACACGGAGCAGCTCATCCAAGATCAGTATGGAAACTACGTCATTCAGCATGTTCTGGGTGAGTAAAGATATAAAATATAATATAAAATCATAACTTTCAAATTACATTGACCCTAATCTAGAGTTTTTTGTGGCCTTCAATATCCATTACATATTTCACTTAAATAATATTAGATTGTAAAGCGCACTTTGGGTTACTACCACAAAACTGCAGAACATAAATGAACTTTTATTATTGTGCTTCATTAAGCAGCTCTCCATTAATTAGGCTGGCCATGACTTATTTCCATAGAATAATGTGATGTTTATATAATGTTTGTTGCAGAGCACGGTGCTGCCGAGGATAAGGCCATCTTGATTGCCGGCGTGCGCGGGAAGGTATTGCCACTGTCGCAGCACAAGTTCGCCAGCAACGTGGTGGAGAAGTGCGTCACGCATGCCACACGCGCAGAGAGGGCCGTGCTCATTGATGAGGTCTGCGGGTTTAACGACAAGTGAGTACACTTCATTCTCTACACTAAAAGAGCAATGTGTAGGAGTTTGTAGGAATGGTTCATGACTTCAGCGGATATTCTATTGTCTGTTTGTTTGTATGTTTCAGCGCCCTGCACGTGATGATGAAGGACCAGTACGCCAACTACGTGGTGCAGAAGATGATCGACGTGTCGGAGCCGACGCAGCGCAAGGTGCTGATGCACAAGATCCGGCCGCACCTGTCCTCGCTGCGCAAGTATACGTACGGCAAGCACATCATCGCCAAGCTGGAGAAGTTCTTCATGAAGGCGGCCGCCGACCTGGGCCCCATCGGGCCTCCTCCCAACACCGTGCTCTAGGCATCAAACAGACAACACCAACCACTGCATTCCCAAACAAACAAAGAACCGTGGCCAATATTGTAATTTGACTAATTCGGGAGATTTCCATGATGACCATGCAAACATTGGATTCTAACGGAGTGAGCAACTCTCTCACGCGATACGAGGAAAACTACTCCTCGTTTGTCTTTAATTATATATTATGTATGTAATGAGTTCTCTTAGATTATGGCGGAAATGAAATCTGCGTGATTTATTATTTCTTTTCTTTTACTAGACTAATAATTGTAATAACTTTATTTTCTTACTTAAAACTGCATCATGCCTGCAATGATTATCATTCTTAAAGTATTATTTCCATTATCATGTGAATAGGAATATGTTTTTCTTTAATTTTATATAAACATGTAAGATTTAATTATAAAAGTAATTTTTATTCAGCGGACTTTTTAGCTGGTCGAAGCCAGATCATGTGTTACTATTGTAAAATGGGAATCAATCCTAATTAAGCCGAATCTATCCTAAGTTTAATCCCGATCCACAGTTAGACCCGACTAGTGTTAGGTTAGGCTTCTGTTCCGTTCCGTTCTGTTCTGTCGGATATCAAATGAATGGACGACAGTAGTAACTTTCATTTCTGTAGGTTTAATTTCTTTATTTCCTAGTTTAGTATCCATTGTGTAATCTCACAATAAGACTTCTCAGTAATATGTATTTGCAGTTTTATTTTTTTACTAAACAAAAGTACGTTTTGAGTATTTTTAACTTATGAAATTGTGAAAATTTCGCAATAAGTCAATTTCGAAAATGATTAATTTGTGATTACGTTTGTAAAGATAACTATTGTTTGTGTTCTATGCAAGATGTATGGAGTGTTAACGTGTAAACACTTTTGAGCGTAATTTTGTTTATAAGAGCAATGTAATTACATTTTGTATGGTAGATGGTAGTCTACGTGTACGTGTAGTATGTTAAGTTGATTGACATGTAAGTAATGTTTATATGTATTGTAAAACGGTGTTATTTAATGGCGGTCACTCGGTGGCAGTGCACGCAGCGAGTGCAAGTGCACAGCAAACAAGCAAACAAGCAACAAGCACACAGCATTGATTTTATTGTTCCACCGATATCTACAAATGAGATTAGATGTTGCCGTATTGGATGTTTGTTCCCAGCCGACAGATACCTCAGCAGACAGTGATTTTACACTTTTGTATCATAACAAGCAAAGAAACAAACAAACAAACAAACTAACCCACCCACCCGCTGGGAAAGTTGGTCAGCCTGCCTTCTCAAGTGCCCACCCACCCACTCTCCCCTTGTCAAGTGGATTCAGTTACAAATCTTAGTAGTTGGTTAACTAACCTAACCCTAAACATATATGGTACAGAGGAGAGCGCTAGCTTTAGGAGTAGGAGGTGGCGGCGTCCTCTAGCACTTGTAGGCGGACGCTTCTGGTATTTTATAGGTTTGACTCGAGTCTAGGCTAATTGTGTTATTATACTTATTATTAGCATATTACTACATATAATAAAAATAGGTTATTATTGTAACAAACAAACAAACAAACAAACATTGATGGTGTTTAAGTGTTCATTGTAATTAATTGAAATTGTATATTTTGGCTGGCTAATGATGTAAATGATGTAAGGATGCAAAACGAAGGAGAAGGTGTGTGTGGAGGAAGTAAGAGTGGTAAGTTGGTTTAGTCGCACTCGGCTGTGCGCAGATCGTTTCTCCCCTAGTTTGTTTGTGACAGTCTACACTACTACAGTACTACAGTAATGCAGCGATACAGTACACAACACACCCATGCATTTATCAGATCTGTTAGTTAAGTCCAGAGTTCAGTGTTCAGTGTTCCGTGTTCCGTGTTCCGTAGGAGTTGGGTTGTATTCTGTAGCAGGCATACGCAGGTAGAAGAGCTCACAGCACCCCGACTGATGTATAGAAAAACTAAAGTTTCATTATTTTAAAATAAATACCTTTATTGAAAATAGTAGCGTGTAAATCCTAACCATTATTAACGAAACTTTTCATTTTTGTAGAAAAATAAAAACTAAACTAAAATACAGTTTACATATTGGATTATATAAGTGAAAAACCGTTTTTTGTAAAGTGTAATATTCATGTATAGAGATATCTGTGTACGCACGTTGGTTCCCCCTCCAGTGTTGTGGTTAGGCTTGCGCCGGAGGACCAGACGTATAAATATTAACCTAGGCTGACCATGAGATGTGACAGTGTATAGTAGCTTCTAGAGTAGACTCTAGCTGGGATAGGGGACCCCGAGCAAGTAGGAAGCGGCGGCCTCTCCGCTGAGGGCGGTCTCTCCTTACGTAAATGGTAGCTTCCTAATCCTAACTAAGGTGTAAGATGTAAGGTGTGCAGTGACTTATTTCCTTTATCTCGTTATCTCCAAGTGAGCACTTAGCCACATTCTCTAGCCTCGTCATGGCAAACTTTCATTTTAATCGGCGACTCTTACACATATACATATTTAGTTTTAATTGTAAACACACGTTTGCTTCAATTATTATTATTCATTTTGCATTTAAGTTCCGCTTATAGGTTGATTGGACTTGCCGTTCCACGCCTGGTGGCTATTGGCTATTGGCTAGTGGCCCGCGCGGAGGACAGGTGCGAGCTGTCGAATAGCGTAGTGTCCCACGTCTGACAGTTGATCGCCCCGGAGCGGTCACTTAGGATTAAACAAACAAACCTGCACATTTGTAATTTACCCTTTTCGTCAAGCAAACAAACAAACAAACCAACAAATCAATCATTCAATCCAGACAGGTTAGCGAAATCACCCATTTTGTAATATGGTATTAAATTGTTGTATATGGCTGTACAAAATATGTAACCTTAAATGTATGAAATCTAAAGTTTAATTTACAAATACGAAAGACTGTGAAGTGTCGTGTCCGCAGTGTATATTCTTGGAGGAGCCGCAGCCAGTTATGGCTGCGAGCTGGGGCGGGCAACTGCTGGATTGTGCGCCAGTTTGTACAGCAAGCATATGTCTACACAACAAACAAACACCTTTAGGTTGTCTTAGCTAACATTTATATTATATGAACTACTTATTATGAACATTATAATAAAGCATTTCTGTAATAATTAAACCTTCTTTTATTCAGCTATGTATGTTTTTTTTTTTTAAAGAAAGACAAACATTCTCGGTTTACAAATAACCCAACAATATTTGAAAATCTTCTACTACCACCACACTAAGCGGAAGATGTTGCTTGTGTTGTGATGGAGGACTTAGCCAGCCGCGATGCCCACTCAACCACTGACCGGTTGTTCCTGATTACTCCTATAATTCCAAGAGCAGGCAGACAGGCAGTCGATCCCTTTGCTTTGCCAAATAAGACAAAAATTTTATTGAAGTAAATTAAGTATGTATGGTAAGTATATTATTATTATATCCTGACACTAATAGCTAGACATCGATTTGATTGGTCAATTTGACAGTGCCATTGCAAGTAAGCTAGCATTTGAAGATGCATCCATTAAACAGAATATCACCCTCATCTCAACACATTTCCACAAGTTATCAGATGCCATTAAAAAATTGGAAACAAAAAACCTTCCTCTATTTAAATCAGTAGAAATACTGGAAACAATGATCGAACTGGCCAACGCCATTCCTAATTTAATATCAGAAAAGATTAGTAAAAAGTTAGACACTGTTTAGCTTAAAAACCCGAGTCATGAAGACATGAAGAACGTTAATGCCTACATCATGCCTGCCTAAACAGGTATCTCCAGAAATGGCACCAAATTTAAAATTTTGCCCAATGACGTCAGTTGATGTAGAGAGGTCCTTTTTGGCGTACAAAATTGCTACTGGGTGATAAACATCACAAATTTGCGATCGAAATATTGGAAAAAATACTTAATTGTCACAAACACTATGAATACTTTTAAGAATATTTTGCTGTTTTTGTACCGTCTTCAATTAAAATATATAATTTTTTGATTTTGCATTGTGCATATTTCAGGCATATCAAGAGTTTTTATTGCATATTTCGGCCTTAGTGCATTTTTGCATGCATAATTTGGCACTTTGTTAGTGCGTATAATTCCAATGTCTACTAATGACGATTTATTAGGGGGTTTTAAATATACAATAAAAAAAATAACGATGGTTGCCTCTGGAAAATGTAGTGAAGGGTTTGAAAAATGGTTTGACGATAAAATTTGGGAGACATCCAAGTATTGGAGTTCAGATCGCAGTCGCATCTTAGCTTGGTCTTTTTGAACCACTTCATCTTGATCGACGATTATCAAATTATGTATTACCAACGGTGATCCGATAACCGACAATCAGCTGTGACAAACAAAATGTTATAAAGTATCTGTGCAGAAAAACGATTTACATGTATAAGGTGTTGGCTGTATGGAAATTCAATGGACTGAAAAAATAAAACATTATTTGGGAACCTTACGTGGGTGTTTCATTGTATTTAAAATATGTTTTCACAGCGTTTTCCCTTTGAGATAACATTATTTTATAATCAATAATTAATAGATTAGAGTACATAATGCTAAGTCCTTAAATAATAAAAGTAACTAAAGATGGTGGGTGAAGTGGAGGGGTTACTCGCTGTCCTCCTTATCCTTGCGGTGGGAGGACTTCTTCTTAGAGCGGTGTCGGGAGTTGGGTGAGCGAGAGCGAGACTTGTGTCGGCGGGATCGCGATCGGGAACGCTCGCGCCGATGGGATCTGCACAAAGAATAAATAAATATATTAAACAATGTTTTGTGGAAAAAAAAAATTGTTTTTAGAAAAAGACATTTTCAGTTTAGTGGTTGATTCCATTTTTTTTCCAATTATTTTTGGCGTTCTAGACCATCATTTAAAATTATGGAGAAATGTAAGGTGAATTTAAATATTAATTTTATTTAAATGGGCAAACTTCAAAATTATAATGAAGATTGGAGTCGTGTTCAGACTTAGAAGAGATGAGATATTGAATGGAGGGGAGGCAATTTTAAGGCTTGATAGAAGAGAGGATATTTGTTTAGAGAGGGACAACCAAAAAATATGTGATCTAAAGTAAGTAAGGAAATTTCGTTTTTGGAAAAATGGGGTAATTGTTGAAGCCACGGTTTTGATGGGATAGTCCTTGTATTGAGGAATAGCAGGCTCCCTTGGATTGACTAGCAATGTGCCAATACTCTGCCCAAATATTGCGGGATCTATCTTTGATGATAGAAAAATGTATTGGATATTAAAAACTTATTGGATAACTAACACCTCTGCCATAGGTCACCCGGGGTGCCCGGGTTTATGGGGTGAGGTTTGCCTAGGTCTTGGCGGTGGATGATCTGGACACACTGAACCCCAGATTCCTACCCAACCCCTATACATTTTTCCTTCCTAGAACTTCCTCTCCTTCATTTCCTTTAAAACACCCTCCTCACAGCATCACCAAAGATGACAGGCCCTGAGGGAAATTATTTTACTCGAGGCCTCCTGTGTGGAGTTAATTTAAAAAAAAAATTTCACGATAGGGGAATATGGTTTACGAGGGTAACAACAGAGTTGGACGCTCCTTGTTTTGCCAAGGCATCCCAATATCATTATCGTTAAGATTGATTTCCTCTGCAGTGCAAAAATATTACGAGGTTGTTCGTGCTAATAAGAATTTGATAGCTACAACTACGGTGAAACTCACTTAACCTCTCATCTGTCGCTGGCCCGCCGGCGGTAGATGAAAAAATGAAATTAATTAATTTAAATGCGATTTTAACCCTTATGTATAAAGAAACTGTACAAGGACAAGGTCAGAATCGCTTGCGCCAATATCATTCCAGACGTTGCTTTTAATTTCAGTAATGTAGCTTCTCAGAATTCTTTGTAATTAATTTTCTATGGTGTACGGCATGTGGGCAAATATCATCCGACATTCAAGAGGTTAAGAAGTTTGGTTTTTTCGGCCCCTTAAAGAGCAGTGGCGGCCAGCTCTAAAGAGCGCTAGTGCGACGCACTCCCAGAATTTCTGCCAATCCAAAAATTCCCTAGCGCCGAATAATATATTACCGACACGCCTCGTCACAAATCATAATACACACTTCGCTAATGCATACATTGCATACATAATATGTCCATATAACTGTGTGCGTATCGAAGCAGATCGTTGTGTGCCTATATTCCGAGCGCTGGATCGTTTTTAAAATCGCTCCAAAGAGTCCCTTCATAATTATCTAATAAGTTCAAACCGTGGGTAGGTATAATATTGGTAATATCCTTAACAAATCTTACGTGTACGAGATCGGCGATCTGAAAATTTCCACCACATCAAAAGGAACGGTTTGTTCACCAGCAGATTAAAATGAGACGCGTTTGTGTAATATTATTTTCGATATTGTGTATTTAATTTAACATCTACTCTTTCATTTAATGTTCCGCTTAGCATAATTAACAAAAACAATGTAGACACGTTGTGACAGGTCACAGGTCCAATACGCTATTGTGATCAGTTTCTTGGATGAGTAAGGAAGATTTAAAAATGCGCTGAACTTTGAAAAACGGTTAGAAATTAAACATTGTGATCAATATCTATTTTACAACTCTTTTATAGTAAGTAATAAATTATCGGATGCTTTTTCGTGTGTTAAATTGTTAAAAATCGTGGGTATCACCCCTATGACGCCGAGGAAAGTTGTTTCGGTGATTTTCAACTTTAAAAAGAATTTAATTATTCTTGAGAAACACAATTAGCCAAGATAGACTCAATGCATTGACAGTGCTAAGCATTAAATAATGCCTAAATCTATACCGGATTTTAACTCCAGGCTCATTGATGTCTTTGCTACTCAGAGACAACGGAGAATGGACCTAATATACTATAGGTGGGATATTTTCATAATTAAATTTATTTCAAAGGAGAAAGGAGTGTAAGGAGAATATATGACGCAAGGTTGAATGATATAAGAACATAGTAGAGAACATCCGAGGCAGACATCAGACACTTGAGTCGGGCCATGTCAAGAGTCAGAAAAATAGAAGAGTATGTATGAGACGATGTATGAATGTGAATGAGGCAAAGAGTGTGTGCCAAGACCGAGTTGTTTAGCGGTCCGTTCTCTCTGCCCATGGTTAGTTTGTTCAAATTTATTTTAATTAGAGTAGGTATATGTACAAGATTTTTAGTGCACCACTGATTTTTGTGAGCACCAGCCGCCACTGTTAAAGAGTGAATTTGAAAAAATGTGCCAATTTTTCTCGCTCATTTTTTTTGTCCGGTCCCTTGGAAACTTCTTAAGAGAGTTTCACTATATTCAAAGAGATTTAATAGCTGTCTTATGGAACACTGATAAATGAATAAAGATACTTTATAATTATTGATTTATTATAAATACATTTTTTGTCTTGCACAATGATTTGATTTCAATGGCGCTATGAATTCTGTTATAAAACCAAGAGGAAACTTACTTTTCGCGATGTCTGTCAGGTTTGATGGATCTAGACCTGTCCCTCTCTCCCCTATCTCTGTCCCTGTCGCGTAATTCTAATTCTCTGTCATCTTCTTTTCTTGAATCCTGCAACAAATATATATTTAAATTAATCACAACGTTACAATATTTTAACCTTTATGTACATAACCCCTTGGGTAGGGAATGCAAATCTCGCGAGATTGGGGCTCAAGGGAGATCCTGTGAGTTTATGAATAACAATACTGCGAGATCTCGGAAGATTGCTAGTTTTGTGTTTTTTTGCAAATAATCACAATATTTGAATAAATTAGGAAAAAATAATAATAATTATAAGATAAACATTTATTTTCACAAATTTTTCAATAGACTTTTATGCATCAAACATTGTTTGACGTATTTGTCTATAATTTTTTAATAAACTTCTAAGTAGTAAACTTTGACGCACGTCAAATAACAAATGAAAGAAACAACCAGTCTTCTAATATCAAATTAAAATCTTTTAGTAATAAAACAGTTCTTTTATAACAAACAAAACAACGAGAAGTAAAAAAAAATTAAACTCTAAGTTGAGTTGACTATTAAACTGAGATATTATTATCAATTAAATAAAACTATATCTACTCAGTAGATCCATTAGATACAACAGATTAATTAACAAAATATACCAATTAGTCAGAATATTGGAAATTACAGATTAATTAACCAAATATACCAATCAAATGAAAGATTTGTTCAGTTCAAATCACTAGCCATTATTACGAATTATTTTTAAAATAGCTCCAAGAATAAGACGTTTTTATGCTCGAGTGCAATCTCGTTAAACTCACGAGATCTCGCCCTTTTTTTGTCAGAGATCAATCTCGCTATAAAAGGCCGAGATCTCGCGAGAATGAGATTGCATTCCCTACACTCGGGCAATGGCTACCCAAATTTGGGTAGATGATATTAAAAATTAAAATAAATTATAAATTTAAAAATGTTTTTAAATTTTTTTATAAAACCTAAAACATACGGGATAAACGGTTACCACTGATGTCTACAATTAAGATTAAATGTTGCCGTATTGGTTAGATTCTAGATGGATTTATTGGCTTTAAACCGCAGTTAATCCAGGCAATGAAGACCAAAAAAGACCGAATAGCGGAAATAATTCATGTAGAAGCCAATTTTGGCACAGTTGTCGGGGAAGGTGTCCCTAACAACATACTAAAAGTACCGGGGGGTGGAGGTGGTGCTAAGGGTGGGGGGGGGGGTCTCTAAAGGTCCCTTTTTTCAGTTTTACAAAAAAATTTGTATGTACTAAATTATCTACATAAAATTCTCTGCAAAAAAGTTTCTATACACTATGCTAGGATCAATCCTTGGAGATATGGAGAGGGGGAAATGTAAAATTTAAAAAACAACAGTTTTATTGTTAAAAATTAAATGTTTATTGTTATAACCTTTCTTCTATTCATAAATTCACCACCTAACAAGTACAGCACTGTGCAGACAGCGTTACAGTATGTTTTAAAAAATAGTCAAGAGATAGGGGTTACAGTTTGTTTCATCACATTCGACCAGCCTTTGTACCTAAATGAGCTACATAATGGCTAAATCTGGACTGAAAGATGTACTATGGCTAAGTGTTCACTGCTAATTCTGTTGACCAGATATTAATAGGCTACTCCTAGCTAGAGGACATTTACTTGTTCAGCTTGTTTTATGTCGAATTGTTCTGGAAGGAGCCAATGTTTTAGAGGAAGAGAAGAGAGAGATCTTTACTATTCTGACCAACATGGAGGAACTTACTCCAGACAAACTTCAAGAGAATGCTTCCTTGGTGTCAACTTTAACAAAATTTCAGAATCATCTAGAATCCCTCAAGGATAATGGGCCTACCGCTGCTTTGTGGGTTCAGTACTTCCACATGGTTACCCTGATGAAGAAGTTCATTGATTCTGAGCGTTGTGGTGTTTGGGAAGACCACTTGGCGTGTGTACAGCAGATGATCCCATTCTTCCATGCAAGTCGGCACTTCCAGTATGCAAAATGTGCCCATCTCCACGTGCAAGATAGGATACAACTGAAAACTAGCCATCCGGAGGCATACAAGGAGTTTGCAGAAAAGAGTACTTCACTAATTGCACACCTTGGGCAGATAAACCCGCACCCCTCTGACCGGGTTCGAGTCCCGTCGGCGACATGTATCTTTTCTCGGGAGATTTTTTTCAATATGGATGAGTGTTTCAGGCTATTAATTATTGCTTATAATATTTGTTACCCTTTGTGCTGTGCATAAAAAATCTTGTCTTAAGGTTATTAAATTTCGTCGAAATCTAAAATTTTATCGTCATCAATGCTATCTTCAATGGGGGCTGCGTTCGTACATGAGCCGAGGCAGCCGCAGGCACTGGAGCAGGCAACCCCTGCTTTGCGGCAACCGCAGTGCATCCCAAACCCAGTCGCGCATCGGCAAAAGATCATGTTCAAAATAAAGTTGGGTACCACAGGGTCGTTCGTGTTAACTGGGTTAAGGATCTGGTTGGAGGAAGAGTGGCCATGTCTGATTTGGGCTTCGTTGACGCTTTCAAAAATGCCGAGTACCGATATTCGTTCAGGTTGTCTTGATGAGCAGGTGCTTTGTATACAACCAAAAAAAACTTTTCGTCAGCCCGTCCAATATCCTCAGGAGAGGCTGAGACATCTGTGAATATTGCTGAAATGTCTTGGGTGAGGCCAGGATTTTCTGTGAGGAGCTTAGCGATTCCCACTTTACTCTTTCCATGTATCGCCAAGGTGGTGTTGCATCCGGAGAAGCTATGGAGAAGGAGAATCGTTTTGGCGATTGGAAGCTATTGAAGTTGTTGCACTGAAAACAATTTAGTATCCACATTCCCACGGCCTGGCTTCATGATCATATTGATCGATGATGATGCCAATCCAATGAGGAGATCTATCAAGTCCACATCCTCCCCAACTATTGCTACAGTTGAATGTTCAGCAGTTTTATCCAACCAGCACCTCACAATAGTGCTGTCAACATCCGCAGTAGCAACACTTGTTTCAATCTTGGCGGCTGTCATTTTCTTGCCAAGTAAGTGAATCAGCCTTGATTTGTTCCTTTGATTAGCAGGAAAATACTCTTGTTGAACTGTGATAGTCTTGCTTTCATGAAAGTTGATATCAGAAGTTTTTGTAAGCCCTCTTCGTTTCTGCTCCGCTCGTTTTGTGCTGTTGATATCAGTATAACCATCAAAAACCACCCTATAATTTTCCCCGTAATGTTTCTGTATAATGTACTGATGGCAAATTAAAGAAATGTAGGAGGACTGTTTCCATTTCATGCGGTGGAGAAGGAAACCACCATCTATCACATTGGTGCTCTGGATGAGATCGAGAGTTGCGTTTTCCTGACCACTGATAAAAAATTGTAGAGGGTTGATTTTTTTCCTTTTCGCATTCCGCCCTCACTGATCAGAGTCGGGGTATGGTGTTAATTCATATGTCAAAAGCTCTGCTACATCTTTGTTGTTCTTCTTTGCTATGACAGTTCTTTGGAAAATTGTCCAGAGGGTTAATAGAAACTTTCTCACCATTGATTTTAATGGTGCTGCTCATACTGGCTATTGACAAAACCGCATTCTTTCTAGATTGCTTCATGTCACCAAATTTGCTGCTAATGAAACTTTACCTAGTTATGGTTCCAATATCCAGGGCTTGGTGGCAGTTTATTTTGGAATTTCCCAGGATGCCCGCTAACAGCGACATTAGCGAATCCAACTTTGGAAAAGGGGGATGGTCATTGAACCATTTATAAATCTCTCGAATGATCTCGTGAATCTCTCATTTTCCGTGATACATGGAAATAAACGTGCTGCTCTCCGGTTGCGAAAACCACTTCAGCGACATGCAGATGGCGGTGCCTGTGACCATATCCGACCAAAGATCTGCCCAAGGTGTACAATTAGTGAAGTACTCCTTTTCTGCAAACTCCTTGTACGCCTCCGGATGGCTAGTTTTCAGTTGTATCCTATCTTGCACGTGGAGATGGGCACATTTTGCGTACTGGAAGTGCCGACTTGCATGGAAGAATGGGATCATCTGCTGTACACACGCCAAGTGGTCTTCCCAAACACCACAACGCTGAGAATCAATGAACTTCTTAACTTAATAATTATTGCTTATAATATTTGTTCAAGATAAATCCTTATGTAACACTAATTATTTCATTTTTAACAATAAACATTACATTTTTACTCGCACCCCTCTGACCGGGTTCGAGTCCCGTTGGCGACATGTATCTTTTCTCGGGAGATTTTTTCAATATGGATGAGTGTTTCAGGCTAATAATTATTGCTTATATAAATCTTTACACAACACTAATTATTTAATTTTTAACAATAAACATTACATTTTTAACGATAAAAACTGTTTTATTTTTAATTTTACATTTTCCCCCCTCATATCTCCTTAAGCATTTGATCTTAGCAAAAAAAGTGTATAGATTAGGGAATGCAATCTCGACTCGAGATCGCAAACTCGAGATCGCAATTTCAATCTTGCGAGATCTCGGAATTTTCGGGATCTCGTTAATTAAAAGAAAATATTATTTGAAAGAAAACAAAAACCTTTATTCTTTAATATTAGATATCCAATCTCCCCCTTGTTCCTCCACACTCAAATAGATCAATTTATTTTATTTATGACTGACTCTAATTTATCTAAACTTGTGGATAAGCGAGTCTCATCTAATTCCTCTTGAAATGACGTATTAGTTTGTGGCTTATTAGTCATAGAAAGAGGCAAGTCATCTTCGTTTTCTGTGTTTGCTACTGTGGTATTAATCACCGTACCAGAAGTTGAGTCTGGTTGTTTACGATGTAATCGTTTGATTATATTTTTAATTTCTTTCCGTACGAGATATTTGCTAGGCAATTGGAACGTTTCATTGCCTTCCCATAGCTCCAAGTCCTTTTGATAATTATTCGGATTTTTCAAATATAACAGTGCTGCAGTTGCATTTATGCGACGCTCGGAGATACGATTATTCATCGAAGAGACCAACTTTTCTGAGAGAGAGGAGTTTTTAGATCTTTTAGCTTTCAAATCATGAAACGCATTGTATGTTCTGCACTTACTAAATCAGTATCTCTACGGCAGAGTACCTCAACAGCCAATTTCACTGGCTGGAATGCGTTATCCAAATCATTAAGGACAGCATGTTCTTCATGCGTGAAAACATAGTCTGTCGCCCAATCCCATCGATCTCGAACGGGATCTCGTCATATTATGCTTCGGGATTGATCCTGAAAAATGTCACGAGATCCCGCGAGATCGGGATTGCATTTTTTAGTATAGATCCTTTTTTGGAGAAAATTTTATGTAGATAATTTAGTAAACAAACAAAAGGCAGTAGTTTTCGAGGTATTAACGAAAAATTGAAAAAAAGGACCTTTAGAGACCCCCCTGCCCTTATCTCCACCCCCACCCCCGTCCCCGGTATTTTAGTATGTTGTTAAGGAGACTTTCCTCTACAATTATGCCAAAATTGACTTCTACATGAATTATTTCCCTTATTTTTGCTTCATTGCCTGGACTAAGTAAGCAGTTTATAAGTTCCGTATTTATATTTGGAGGTATGATATTTATTAAATCGAAAACCAAACACTCCGAAATCCTCATCACTCGAGTGGATCAATATAACCAAATAAATAAAAAAGTTGCTTGTGGTCACAAATATTTTTGAATGGAATTTAGATTTACTTAAGGCATTTATTAAGAATTAAGCAAGAACAATTTATTGTTTACAGGGTGGAGGATATGAAATACTTCAATATAAATATATTATAATAATATAATAAATACATTATGAAAAATTATTACAATTAGACATTTTTCACGATTCATTGCGAACATACAAAACAAAATTATTAAATTTCTTATCATTTTATTAAACTTTAGTGAGCAATTAATTTTTGATTTTAAAATGTAAAATTTTCTCCACCCATACTCTTTCATTTATGTTTTATTAGTCAACCAATGTTTGATTCTTTTCATTAGTTTCATCATAATATAGTTTTAAAACCCAGGCGAAATTACCTATTGATATTTTACAGATTTACGTAATAGGTACAAAACCATGTAATTTATTTAAAATACCTTACAACTTATATTTAATGTACTGTGTAAATCTTATAAACAAATAAATAAATAAATAAATAAAATAAATATAGAGAAAAACTTACATCTCCATCCTTATCTCTGTCCCTCTCTCTCTCCCTCTCCCTCTCCCTTTCTCTCTCGCGTTCTCTGTCTCTGTCCCTGTCCCTGTCCCTTTCCCTATTATCCCTATCTCTGTGCTCCATATCTCTGGGCGGGTAGAGGTGTGGCGGGGGAGGTCCGTAGGGCGAGCGGCCCATGAGAGGGGGGGGCGGGCCCATGTTGGGGGGGCCCATGGGACCCATGGGACCGATTCCCGGCGGGCCGTGGCCCATGGGAGACGGGCCCAGGTTTATGGGGCCGGGAGTGAGTTCCTTGATGTCTCCGGGTGTCCAACCAGCCTCGTGACCTACAAATAAAATATTTATTAGCCTGTCGCTCAGTCGCCGGGTTCCGGGAGTTTTTTATTTTTTTAGTGCGATTTTAACCATTATTTGTAAACAAACTGTACAACGACAAGGTCAGAATAGCTTGCGCCAATATCATTCCAGATGTTGCTTTTAATTTCAGTAATGTAGCTTCTCGGAATGCTTTGTTATTAATTTTCTATGGTACACTGCCATCATATGGCCAAATGTCAGCCCACATTCAAGAGGTTAGCACAAATGTTCTGCAACAAAATTAACATTTCTTCTTCTCTTTCTCTCTTATCGGAGATTGGCCATCATAAACTTTATGGCTTCAAAATTAACTTGAACAATGTAAATACTTTTGTTTAGAGAAGCTGACCTGTTCACTTAACCCATGGAGAACCGGATCACAAAGTTTTTAGGTTACTCTCGAGTGCCGGACGAAAGTACGCAGAGCCGTGCGAAAATTAGCCTGACGAAATTTGCTCAAAAATCGGAAAAACTATGATTTTTATCTTTTTCAACTGTTTTCTGTTTACCAGATAATATACCTTATTATTAAAATATACTTCCGGCCTTACTAAAAAAAAAACACTCCGCGGCCGTTAAACGGTGTTTTAAATGTGGCAACGCTGAAAATTTTACTTGTAAATTGGAGTTTTCATAATAATCCGCTAGGTGGTGTGATTGATGCGCCTGCGCATTGCTTTACCGCTGAAAAAAATAGCCGCGAATGCAGAAGTTAGTCGGTCGCGATTTTGGATGTGATTAATATGATGTTTTCGTTAATGATTTGAATATTTATGACTAATTCGCACTTATATTCATGTAATCAATATATTTACTATTAATTTGTGTTGTTTTTCGTTAGTTTAAGTCAAATTGTGGCACTAAAATCGCGTGTTCTAAATTAAGCTGTCAGAAAATGGTTCATAGGTTATGTTCAGAAATAATTTGCATTTTAAGATCTTTATTTTATTATAAATTCTTGAAAGTGATGTTTTTTGGTGACTAAAATGTCTAATACATATTTTAGTAAACGTATCAAAGAAATTAATGCCTTAAGATGTGCAAGCAATGTATTCAAACGTGTGTTTTTTTATTGTAAATTTTTGGATATGAAAAGCGAATTTCAAGATTTTTTTACATTTTTTTATTGTTTGAAGGAGTAAAAAGTGAGGTGACAGATTTATTTTAAAATCATTAAATAAAAGGACTGTGTTTTTTGAATTTTGAATTTTTCCAAATATTTCAATGTTTTAATAGAAAGTGTTTGGGGTAAGTGAGTTTTTTTTTCCAACTTGATGTTTGAATCTTAAAATACTACAGTTTTTAAACATTTAAGTATATTTTAGATATGAAAATCTTAAAGGTAATTAAATTTTGGTTCTAAAATGGTATTTGTTTTTACAACATCTCAAAAAATAATAAATATATAGGACATTAAAAAAAAAATTCGAAATTCGTTGAAAATTACAAATGGAACAAATATATACAACAGATAAACTACCCTCCTTGGCCGTGTAAGCAATGTACATATCTTTCCATGAACAATTTTTTGTCAGTTCTTAATTAGTAAGGATTCTTCATACATGGTTGTTTGACCATTGTACAAATTTTTCAGAAAGTTTATTAGTAAGGCTGGTAAAATGGCGACGTTGTCAGATCAAAACCATATATTTTGTTTAGTAAGAATTTGAAAAACGAAATGTACAGACTTTACACAACGTGCTACAGAAACACCGTTTAACAGCCGCGGAGTGTTTTTTTTTAGTAAGGCCGTTCATGTTTATATCGTAACACGTTTCTCCAGAATAGCTAACTTTAAATTTTTTTTTTTTAAATCTGCCATTTGGGAGACAAAATGCTTGTCAAAAAAATAATTATAATGTTTATACGAATATATAAACTGGTTTTATTATTTCTACATAAACCTGAATACATACTCTACCAGAAAAAACATTAATCAAAGGGTGTTTCTACTTTTAAAATTCAAACATTTTCATTTTTGCGATGCCGTTTTACGAAAACCAATTTCAACACTTAGACAATGTATTTGGTGAGCTGTCATATAGGCCACATTCATGAAATAAAAAGTAGAATCGACAGTGTTATTAGCGCAAGCTATTCTGATGTTGTTCTCTAAACAGTTTTCAAAGCACAAAAGTTAAAATCGCATCGCAAAAAGATGGTACTAGAACAGGTCTGATCATTAAAAATAGGTCTCCGGAGCACCACCAACTGAAGGTACATAATAATAATATATATATATATATATATATATATATAGATATAACAACAAATTGAGTAAGTTTGGCCGGTCAGTGGTTGTTGCCGAGTTGACAAATGACAATTCGTCTGCTAGCTAAGTCCTCCAGTAAGTCTTTTAGGGAAAAAAAGGTAGTGGTTACCCCAGTTGTCTTCCTGGTGGTACGGTGGCGGATAGAAGGGCTGGTCCCCGAAGAACTCGGGTCC
Source organism: Limnephilus auricula (assembly GCA_951813805.1). Classification (NCBI taxonomy): domain Eukaryota; kingdom Metazoa; phylum Arthropoda; class Insecta; order Trichoptera; family Limnephilidae; genus Limnephilus; species Limnephilus auricula. The sequence continues at coordinate 8,344,226 of OX638410.1, forward strand.
CCCAGCGCCGGGTGGCGGCAGGCTCATGTCCGGGAAGCCTTTCGTCCTCGAGTATTCTCTCCTGTCCGCTGTCATCACCTGACCAGACACATAAATATTCATTACTTTGTGATACTGATGATGATGTTTTTAAAAAGTACTACATATAATTATATAAATTACATTTATGTGTAAAAATCAACAATATCCCCTGCATTTGGAGTGTTAAAGAACAGTGCCCATGCACGGTATGAATTACTGCAATAACAGGTTTGTACATTCCTTTTGCCTTCAGATATTACCTCTACTAGGGGGTTATTTCACCATCCTCTCGATAGCTTATACGTGGGATAACGCATATTGATAAATAAACAAATAAATACTCAGGACAGATAAAAAATTCAACGAAATTAACTGATATTTAGCCACTATTCATAGGTTCCGAATAGTAAGCTCGGACTTTACAAATAAATCAAAAATATATATTATCCTCAGTGTTGCCAACTCAGCTGATTTTGAGCTTACCTCCAAAATTAACTCCCCTCACCTCCCCACCCCCCAGGACGGCGAATTTTCGGTCCCAACTTAGACTAAACAGGTTTTTCAGCTCTTTTTTGGCTCCTTTTTGGGTGACGGCTAACATTATTTTAAAAATCGAGTTAGCAACACTGATTATCCTATGGATATGGATTAGCTATCGAGAGGATGGTGAATTACCCCCTGATTTAGTTAAAAATAAAATTGTTACTTTATCAAGTGTGTTTATATTGAAGTTTTTCTTAATTGAAGTTTCTTGTCGGCCCCAAAGGGTTAAAGAAAAATCAGGATGTACATTTAATTGACGATTGGAGTTTTTGCCATGGAGGAAACCTTATAGAAATAAAACACGATTTATAGCAAGGCAACAACATGAAAAATCGATTCTTCTGATCATTTGGCTGACTTAGCCAACCACTGTTCAATAATGCACACAATTATGTGAATTGCTAATTTCCTCTAGATTGGGAACAATAATTGGGCAGAAGAAGAAACAGCAAAGCCTAGTGAGTTAGTTAACCGCTTGGGCACATAAGCTTATTTTCACGACAATTTAACGTAGGTAGACATATGAATGACGTATGCCCCGGACCTGAGTTATTAAAGGGGCCGATTAGGTGTTTACCTGAATAGCATTGTGCAATGTATCATGCATGGAGGGCGGGGGCTCCGAAGTCATCATGTCATCCAGCGAGCCGTCCCTCCGCATACCTACAACAAACATAACCATCATCAATATCAGCCATGCTCTATTCACCATCGGAGGAAGGACTTCTCAAGCTCAACAATTGAGTGTATTTTGTATTAGATTATCAAATGTTACAATATGAGGTTTTACTCATTAAAAATAATAATAATAAAGAAGAGAACAGAACTCCAGCCTTCGAAAAGGTGAGAGCCACCAAGAATTAGCAAAAATGAATAAAATTGAGGCAGGTCATCGCCAGAAGGCTTGTGAAGAAGACAATGATAAATAAATGTGCGAAATCACCTGGTGGCGGGCCCGCCTTCCTGATGTTTACCACCCCCATGGAGGTGTATTTGCTATTGTCATTAAGGATGGGCGTCAGCTGGCGCAGCTGCGAGCCGGGGGGCCCAGCGCCCCCCAGTGGCCCCAGCCCCACTCCCGACTCCTGCACGCGCACCCGCTTCTGCCGCTCGCAGTATGCGCGCCACGTATCCTCGTTGAAGCCGTAGTTGAAGTAGTCTGGAATTTAAGACAATACACTATTAGTATTGCAGTCAAGTGATGTTGTGTCTCCACCTGGGCAACCTTCTGAGGAAGGTCAAGGAAGGGGCTGTAGGAAGGGATTTGTTAATGCGGGCCTTTAAAAGGCCCAGTAGGTAGCTCGTTCCATATTATAAACCTAAAATCAAGTGCAAAAAGTGAAATGCTCAGGAATCCAAAAGAATGTTACTCTCGTGTCTGTTGAGTTCCACGCATGTGCACTGGTGCACAGGAGATCAATGATAACTCCTTCAAGCAGTTTCTACTGAAATATCTGGAGAACAGATTTGGCTTACCTACAATGCGTCTGTGCATGAATGTCAGAAATCTGTGCAGAAATGGCAATCAGTCTGTTCACAAAGGATTGGCAATCAGCTGAACTGCTCTCCTTTGTACATAGTCAAGAAGGTTTAGTTCCACATGTAGAATATGTATTTATTTATTCATTTTCAACGCCCTTATGTGCTTTTACATAGTAAGTAAAAAAAAATATATATAAAATATGAACATTACATAAATAGGAAAAAGAGAGAAAAAAAACAAAACAGAAACCATTTTTTCAATTGTAGACAGCATAAAAATAATAATGCAATGTAGGTTAAAATATAATTTTTTTAACTGAATAATATATGATATAGAAAAAGAAAGGAGAGGAACAAGTTTTTACATTTTACATAAATAAAAAAAATACAAAAATATATCCGTCTCTCTTATGTGATGCTCCGATTTTAAAAATATGTGCTACATAAAAATTTCATTCAGGTATCTCTTAAATATGTTAAATGTAATGGTAAACTTATGTTAAATATGTCGATATCTGAGGTGAATTTGTTTGCAAGTGTGTGAAAGCGATGAATAGGTGCGTGTGTATGGTAGTTGGTCCCAGAATTATTGTTAAAATGGAAATAAATAAGAATAGAACTAAAATGGAACTGGTAGCAGTAGTGTAGCCATTACTGACATTTTTGACAAGTAAAAAAAAATGTCATTCGTATTTTTAAAGAAGCTTATATGCTGTCAAGCATTGACATCAGAAGAGATAGACTTGCCCTAATATGAAATGCAGGTATTATTTCAACGAGACGGAGACAAACCATGTGACAATCATTTAGGAACCAGCAGAGTGCCAGCATTTCTTGAATAAAAAACTACATTATTCGTACACTGACCGCCGGCCAACGGACATTGAAATATTGAATTCTTCCACAGAAAAGTAAAATTCGCTAAAGTAAGGTAATGGTTTGCAGCACAATCCATTGTGGGACTTTTCTGCGCAGGGTCTAAGTACGCATTTCTAACCAAGCCGACCAATACTATCCCATCGGGTTGTGTAGTGATATAAAATTACAAAGATATTCATAGAGAATCAGGGATGTGCATTGTGCACTTTAATAAAAGGCGCAGATAATTGTTTCTTTTGCCTTCAAAATGTGGTATTGTATATTGCTTATTTCAATATTTATTTATTTATTTATTTATTCACGGTAAAAATATTGTACCCAACGAAATATAACATTTTCAAAGGGCTATTCAAAAATACATAACTTCTTGCATTAAATTATGCTAAGCACGTAGGTGTTTATGTATTATTTTAATTAAATTATCTGTGAAATAATTCACATAAATTAATTATATTGAAGAGGTTGCGTACAATGGCATCCTCAATAACGGCTATGTTGTGAGACTGGAGGTAGTAACACATCTGGTCACTAAACATGACTAAAGCCATTATTAGCAACCAGGGCTATACTAAGAATATCTACTACATCTAGGCGCAAATAATAATGTAAGTACTAAATAATTTATTTGTGAAATAATCAAATTAAAAGAGATGACTGTATTATTTTTATGATAGGAGCTTTTGTGACAATCCTAAATATATGTATCGTGGAAGTTCCACTCTGCAAGCACATGTTTATTATGGTGGTAAGTAATTTATGACTTCATTTTTTTATAAGAAAAACTCTCTTTTTAACTATTGAAAGTTATTCCCATCTAATCAATGTAATATATCATTTAAGAAGAAGACAACAATAATAATCTAAATTAAAATATGAAAATGAACAAGACACAAAAAACAATAAAACATATTACAGTCTCATAATAGATCGCAATGGCTGAATCGGTAGAGCGCCGTCCCTGTAAGACGTGAGATCTGGGTTCGAGTCCCAGTTGTTGTTCATTTTCATATTTTAATTTACATTATTATTGTTGTCTTCTTCTTCAATAATTTATGACTTATTAAAAAGTTTAATCACATCACATGCATCTTGTAAAAATGTCTTCTAAATACTATAACAAAATATTCGATTTTGGAAACGAGCGGAACTTTTTTGCGGGATCTGGAATTTGCAATAACGTTTATTACTGCTGCTAGCAATTCGCACGCTATCGTAGAAGGGGCTAGTAATTCGTAAGAAGGTTTTATTTTCCAAGTCTTAATATTGACGTTAGAATGCGAGTTGCCTGAAAACTGTTGAATTCATTCATTGACTTGTCATAGAAAGGATGACTCCCGCTCCTCACACATTCTTTATTCCCCTCACCCTTATCTTCCTGTCTATTGTTTCTCATGTGTATGCTGTTAACATATACCACTGTTTTCTGATTCTCATAAAAAATAATAATAATTAATTCCATACCTGTCAGATCAGCACCAGGTTTCCTCCAGGGTTTATCCTCCAACACATCTATGTTAAACTCCTGCGCCGGCACTCCGTTGATGGTGCCAACTGAATCAAACTCTTCCACATTGAACTTCCCCGTCTGCTTCTGCTTGTCGAGATTTGGCTGCACTATGAGCCCTCCTCGCTGGAATAGGGTAAATTTTTTTTTTTTTAAAACTACTAAATATGTTTAGTAAAACACTCCATCTTTCCATGGCCGTTCAATCACCGGTATCACGGCAACAACTTTAAAAAAAAAATTTTTTTGAAGCAATTTTGTCCCTTATGTATAAAGAAATTGTATCAAGAACTGGGTCAGAATCGATTGGGCCGTTCTCGTTCTCGACGTAACAAAAGGCCGCATAACGTCTAGCTTCTCGGAATAATTTACATAAAATGTCTATGATGCACTTGGCGTCACTTTGACAGCCGTTTTTGGATGGACGGACATAGCATGTACTGAGTTTCATTGTTTTTGAAATTAATTCATTGAGGAAAGAATAGATTTGAGGTATTATCAGGAAGATCGTTTTATCTACATTATTTTCATGTAATTTTTGTAATATTTCACTTACGTCGTAATGAATAATTATATTTTTAGCATTATTTGTTTCTTTAGTTTCTATTACAAAATAATATTATTAGTAACAACAGTTGTATAAACTACCAAAATCTGAAAGAATTGTTACTGTAAACGGTAAATATTGGAAATAGATGGAATCGGTTAATACTCACTTTAAAAAAAAAAAATCTTTTGATTCATCTTAATTACATAAAAAGACAACTATTTGCATTGGGGGCTGTGGAAAATATTTAATTTTAAATTTCAATTACGTAAAATTAAAATTAGCTTTCGTTCTGTGAAAAGTGACATTTTCAAATGTCATTTTGTTATGTTGTTATTCTCGATACTATACGAAAATCAACGAGCGGCTAGATTTTGTTTTTGTGATTTAAAAAAAATAAATTCCGCCTAATTAGTACTTACCTAATACGCATGCATTGCGTGCGTTGTGATTAACCGCTTGGGCACATAAGCTTGTTTTGGCGACAATTTAACGTAGGTAGACGCACCTAAGTTATTAAAATTTATTAGCTTGAATTTTTTTTTTACCCCAAAATTTAATTTTTTTTAGACCATTTCTGTGATGATATAGCGCCTGCTTGTGTCAAGGCAAGAAAAACATCCCAGTTTTCAAGTAGTTTAGCGGCTACGCTAGGTTTGTGTAACATGGTTTGTGATACAAAAGAAATTCCCCCTTTATATCATGTGGAGTACCACAGGGATCAATTCTTGGACCGTTGCTCTTTCTAATCTACGTAAATGACATAACAAAGTGGGGTATTAAAGGAACTTTATGCGGATGATACGGTAATTTTTTATACTAAACCGAACCTAGCGGAGCTTGAAATGGAAATGAATGCCGATATTTCCCATCTCACAAGTTGGTTGAGAATAAACAAACTAACCCTTAACGTTAAAAAAACCCACTATATACTTTTCCGTAACAAAAAAAATTTCAGCCTCGATATCAAAATTGGAGACAACTCCCTCGAAAAGAAAATGAGCACAAAATATCTGGGTCTGATCATAGATTCCCAACTCTCGTGGGATCTCCACGTAAATCATGTAAAGGAGAAAATTACACCCATAACTGGTGTACTATATAGGCTTCTACTACCCATCCCTTTATTAACTTCAGTCTACAATGCCATGGTACACTCTCACCTTTCCTATCTCTGCTGTATCTGGGGCTTTGCCTCAAAGAAATTGATAGCCGACCTGCAGGTAGTTCAAAACCGAGCTCTCAGAAATGTTCATGGACTTCCATGGGACACTCATGTCAGGGACATCTATTCAGTTTCCGGTATCCTTCCAATCACAATCCTTCCTAAACATGAAATCACAAGCACCATCCTACAAATTACCCAACAATCAACTCATACTAACACCAAGCCAATTTACAATCAAGACATCCACAGCCACAATACTCGAAATAACAATAAAATCCGCATTCCTCAAACACACACCACAAAATATGGGATAAAATCTCTGAACTATATTGCCTATACACTATATAATTAGCTTCCAGATATGTACAAAAACATCCAGCATAATAAAAAATTGCAAAGCAATGCTTTAAAAGAATATTTTTTAACTACATTTAAAAATGAAAATATGTAATTGTCTTGTCATTTTTTGTTCTATCTTATATACTCGTATCAGTTTTTCCCTCCCTTTATTTGTTTTCTTTTGTTGTTTGTTCTACTTAACCTGTCTTTATTTTTATTTTTATGCTGTACTGAATGTAAAACTTATATTATGATATCAAAATACCTTTGTAAAATTGTAACTACTACCTTCTACCTATGAATTGTAAGTTCCTCCTGTCCTAAAATGAGTTTTGTAACTCATCGGGATTGCTCTAGCAAGAAATAAAAACAATTAAAAAAAAAAAAAAAAAATAGTGCCTGCTCACGTCAAGGCAAGAAAAACATCCCAGTTTTCAAGTAGTTTAGCGGCCATGCTAGGTTTGTGTAACATGGTTTGTGATACAAAAGTGAATGTGTTATTTAAAAAAAAATTATAATTACTAGAAAAATAAAAACATGTTTTTTTACGTCATTTTATTTCCAAAACTCCGGTAAGTACCTAAATTAGTGTTTACCTAATAAGCCCAGATTTCGTGATATCTTCAAAATCTTCTAGCCGCTCGTTATATATAAAAATGTATCAGGAATACAAAAGTGACAGTGATTACAATGGGCAAAATTTCACAAGATGAAGCTAATTTTAATTTTACGTAATTGAAATATAAAATGAAATATTTTCCACTGCCCCCAATGCAAATACATAGTTGTCTTTTAATGTAATTAAGGTGAATCAAAAGAATTTTTCAAAAAAAGTGCGTATTACCCGTTTCCATCTTTATCCAATAATTACCCTGTAAACTTTAAAAATTCTGAAGTGCACATTTGGTATTTGAATTTTTTTTGGCCTTTGAAAGGTTAAATTTAGATTTTTTATTGCTTCAGCTACCAAAATTATGATTATATTAAGCGAAACCTAATTAAAAAATTAATTCTATTTAGCATATTTAATTTAAACTCGAAAAGCGATAACAAAATATGGTGCATATATCTATAGAATATAATAAAAAAAAACTTTAAAAGTACAAAATGAACGCAAGCTTGTTTAAAAATAAAATTTTGAGTTGTAATTACTATGTTCCGTTAGTGAATTATTTTAATGTGCGACACTCGTTTCGAGTTTTGAAGAGTTGTCAATTTTATTTTATACATTATAGAAAACATCGTAGAGTTCTAAAAATTCAACACAATAAGCGCCCCCGCCCACTCAGGCAACTGAAAACTCTCAACTGCCAACTTTTTGGTTTTTTTTTTTTTTATAGAAAAACCACACAAGAGTCCCAACTGCTCCCTTCTGGAGCCAGTGAGACTATGCAATCCCCAATTCTGGAGTATGTTGTGAGGCTGAAGGTAAGTGGGGAAGGGAAGGAGATGGGGATGAGGAAGGTGGGAAAGTACCTGGCTATTCAGATCTAGTCACTAAACACGGCTAAAGCCATTATTAAGCAACGTTTCAATTCTGAATGGTGGTCTTACACCAGGGCGATACTGAGAGTATCTTCTATGAGAGTGTCTTTGTATGACAATGTGATGGCCCGCACACTTCACAATCACACAAAACCCCGTTGTCAATGGTAACGCAAGCGGTGACTTGCGACCATCTTGCGACTGTCACGGCTGATTGCCCTGGGCGGCCGTTGCTAGTTGCGAGCTGTCAGCTGATTGTTCTTCATCTATGATTAAACAAGCTTTTTGACCAATCAAGACAGAGAAAACAGCCGGTTTTAGTTGGTTTTCATAAACAAGAAATTTCAGGAATAGGAAGCTTATTATTTTTAGGAACTTATTTGACAAACCTTTATATTTAAACTTGAGTAAGGCGCACTGGGTGAGGTTTTGATGTCTCCCACGATAACTTTGACATCATCTTCACTATCATCAGAGTCAGAATCTCCATTTTCATGTCCATCATCAATCTGGTCGTCCTCCGGTTGCTCTCCATCCTCGAAATGTTCATCGTTTAGATGAGATTCATCTATTTTATCTTCTTCATCTTCGGCTGCCGCCTCATCGGCTGGCTTTTCCGGCGTTTCTTCCTTTGAAAAAAAACATATCCTAGGTTAAATAATAAGTGCAATTTCTACAGCATCCAAGGAATGTTTTATGCGTTAACATTGCAAACAAAGATCTTTAAACACATTAAAACTACCGGGAGGCAAAGATTCATTCTAATATATCAGTAAATGCTACGTTTCATTCAAATTGTTGTGCAAATTGTTTAGGTTATGTTTTTCATTGATGACAATAGACTAATTTTAATGAAATATTTTCTTACAGGTGCACCGGGAGTTGAATCACCATTTGGCAATTTTTCTGCTTCATTTTCTGGCCCGTCTGGATTGGAATCACCATATAACCAGTTGTCATCATTATCATCAACCATCGAAACGTCCGCCATTTTCGGTGGTTTTATTTATCATAGACAACGGATATTAGAAATGTCACAAAACTATTAATCTGGTGTTGCCCTGTCTCAAATTATTAATATTTTAATAAATACATTCAGAGCATTTACAATTTAATACCTATGCGGTTATTACGGTTTTATGCGTCATGCACCAATTTTTATTCGAGTATTTAATGGTAACTAATACACTGGTATATAATACGTAATAAAAGCGAACAATAAAAAACACTTAGTCCATCGTCTCACCTGAAACTGAAAAAAAAACAGTTTTCAACTCAACTCGCTATCCTGTTTATGTTAATATGATGGCCCGCAAACTACACAATTTCTCAAAAACCCGTTGTTAATGGCAATGCAAGCAGTGACTCGCAACTCGCCGTGCTTGTTGCCACGGACGGCGACGCGCCAGTTCCTGGTTTGCCAAGGATACGCCAGTTTTGTTATCAGTTTTCGAGGTGAAAGCTGAAATGGTCGTCGTCTATGGTTAAACAAGCTGAGATAATTACTGAAATCGTAAAATTGACATGCGCCGTGAGAGACGTTTGGCTGGCAACCATAGCAACGCTCAGACGGCTCAGTTGTAAGCGCCTTTTTTTAACAATAGGTCCACACAGGACGCCCTGAGGAAAATAACTTTCTTCAGGGCCTATGTCATCTTTGGGGATGCTGTGTGGAGGGTATTTTTAAGGAAAGGAATGAGAGGAAGTTCTGGGAAGGAAAAAGGTATGAGGGTTGGGTAGGAATCTGGGGTTCAGTGTGTCTAGATCATCCGCCGCCAAGGCCTAGATAAACCTTACCCCATGAACCCGGGCACCCCTGCTAAGTCACCAAACGTAGCAAACCACTTGGGGTGACCTATGGCAGAGGTGTTGGTTATCCAATAAATGGTTCCCGGGGCGGCGGTATCCATTCCCGTCTCCCAAACTGGGCCTCCGCCCACTGAGGCAACTGAAAACTCTCAACTGCCAACTGTCTTTGTATGACAATGTGATGGCCCGCACACTACCCAATCACTCAAAAACCCGTTGTCAATGGTAACGTAAGCAGTGACTCACGACTTGCACTGCTGATTGCCATGGCCGGCCGTTGCTAGTTGCCAACTGTCAGCTGATTGTTCTTCGTCTATGGTTAAACAAGCTTTTTGACCAATCAAGACATAGAAACCAGCTGGTTTTAGTTTGTTTTCAGTTGCCTCGTCAGCGGAGCGCCTTAGGCAACTGAAAACTGAAAACCAACTAAAACCGGCTTTTTCTCTGTCTTGATTGGTCAAAAAGCTTGTTTAACCATAGACGAACTACGAGACAGCTGACAGCTAGCAAACAGGCAACGGCCGCCCAGGGCAATGAGCGTGACAGTCGCAAGATGGTCGCGAGTCAACGCTTGCGTTACCATTGACAACGGGGTTTTGTGTGATTGTGAAGTGTGCGGGTCATCACATTGTCATACAAAGACAGTTGGCAGTTGAGAGTTTTCAGTTGCCTGAGTGGGCGGAGGCGCTTACTGTTTTATTTATGGCTGTAACCAGAGCAACAACCAGTTTTCGTTTGGTTTCAGTTTCTCCGGTGAGCGGAGCGACTTACGCCATTTTAACAAGCGCGCATTCGAATAAACAGTATCGGAATTTAGAAGCGAATAGAATCAGCAACAGGAAAGTGATTTGAACACACACGAGAGATACAACCTGATCATATATGGGGGCTTAGTTTATAACACCTTAATGTCTATGTCAGACCACGCTATAACGTAGAAAGCGTTTTTGGGCGTGGCCTGCACTTATTATTTGTTGTACTGTCACCCCACGATATTAACTTCATTGAGTGAGGGGGTCAGATTAATTGGGGAGCTGCCATCATCACGCGGCTGGCAGCTGTGAAGGTGACAGATCAGATTCGTACAAAGAAATGATATTCCGTATCAGAGGGATAAGGCGTGTGATAGCTGGAGAGAGCACGGTATAATAAAGAAAATAAAAATATATATTTGACAACAGATTGTTACATTCCATTGACAAAAGGGTCACTGTTAAGCTATGCATTCCGAATTTCTTCCAGAATGAAGCTGATTTTCAGGCAGTGCCTCTTACCTACAAAGCCAACACATAACATACATGATACATAACTAAAATGAAATCAGAATTAAATCAAATAATCAGAATTCAAATTAAGGAAAACAACATCCAAAAACAAATCAAATAATATAATCATAAAGGTGTACCTTTCATTGAAAGACTACCATTTATTATGTTGTGCTGCTGTTTACTATGCAGTTAGCAGTCAGCAGCCATTCGCTGCAGAGCTTCCGAAGCACTGCACTCGATATCCGAATAGACAGTATTTCATTCCAAATTTGGACGTTGAATAACTATCCTTAAAAACAACAATTTTATGTCTAGGGAGAACAGGTAATGATCTCTTTAGCATTTACTATGTATGAGAGTCACGGGATCACTGCAGTCTGTAAAACAGAGAATTCATCAAACTGTAATTTTGATTTAACTTCCATCCGTTCGATATATTTAGAACTATAGAGGTTAGACTAGATTTAAATTATAGCAATTCGTATTCGTATCGGGACATTATAGCAATATCGTATTCTTGCATTTTGGGCACGTTATACTCATTTTTGGTATTTTTTCAATAAAAAGGGATCATACACTGTGTCTCCATGGTCAATATTGAGAGAACTAGAATATCGATAATAATCTTACGTAAATTTAAAATTAAGAAAGGGACCCTCAGATGGTTTGGGCATTTAGAGCGGATGAACGAAGAAAAGAGCGTAGATATGACGCAAGTGTGAATGTATAAGAAGTAGGAGACGTCCGAGGATGACATGGCACGATCAATGTGAATCAGATACTTGAGTCGGGCCCAGTGGCGTAGCTACCTAGGGGCTACGCGGGGCAGTGCCCCGGGGCCCTCAAGCTCAGGGGGCCCTCGAATCTTTACCAGAAATCTCGATCGAACTGAACTTTTGGAAATTTCTCCCATTTTCAAAATAAATATGACAGGTTGCAACTTACAACCCCACTTTAATCATGACAACTCAGTTGAGAGAAATTCAAAAGTTATGCCTAGGGAATTCCCTTAAATTCTTTCTGTAGGTTGGCAGTGTTGTCAATTTGAATGTGCGTCATTCCCCAAGTGTTTCTCTTTCCTTTTATTTTACTTTTAACGTCGTCAGTGAACAGTGAGTACCTACCTACTCGAGCACAATCTAATATTGTATTGTTTAAATAAGTTAGAAAACTAAAATTATGGATATAAAGAAGAAACCCAGTGGTGCATTTAAACGCAAACAACACCAAGAAAGAGAAGATAGTAAACAAAAATTGCCCAAAATTGACAAGTTTTTTAGTCAGCCTTCTACAAGTACATCTGGCCAAAATATTTCTATTGATATTGACTCAAATAATGTGGTAACTGCAGTGTTGGTTGAGAAGCCTACTGAAGAAGATTCGACAATTATTGCAGTTGGAGATACCTCCGCAACGTTGCAAGATTTGTATAACTTTTTCGGAAACAGCATCAAACGTTGGGATCTACTGTCAAAATTCACTGGCGAATCGGTCACCACTCTAAAAAAACTAAATCCGACTAGATGGTCCAGTAGGGTCAATACGATATCTGCAATAAAACTTCGTTATTTTGATATTATCAAAGCATTATCAGAAATAGTTCTAAAGAGTCCTAATAAAGATGAGCGTAGTGAAGCAGAGAGTATTAAAACAAAAATGCTAAATTTCGAGTTCGTGTTGCTTTGCGAATTCATGCACAGTGTATTGAACGACATCAATTATGCATCCAAAACTTTACAAAAATGCGACATCAATTTGGGCGATGCGAGTAAAGTTTTAGCAGAGACCAAAGCAAAGTTGCAAATTTATAGAAATGATTCCGAATTATTCAAGTGCAAAGCCAGTGAAACTGCAAGAAAATATGGTATTCATACCCATTTTCAAGAAAAAAGGCAAAGAAAAGTTAAAAAACATTTTGATGAATTAGCTGCTGATCACCGATTTCCAAACCGAGAAAAAATATTTAAAATTGAGATTTTCAATAATGTACTAGACACAGTAATATCTCAATTAGATACACGTTTTATTGGTATGAGTGCAGTCTGTCATATATTCGATTTTCTAACACCAACATTTTTATTACACTTCTTCAAATTTTACAAATTTACTTTGTGGCACCATTTTATTAATGAAAAATTAAAACACTTTGTTTTTACCACGAAAATCTTTATTTGAACACATCGACATGTTTCGAGAACGATGTTCTCTTCTTCAGGACATAAAATGTACTAACACTAAATAATCAAGTATAAAGCTATGGTAGAAATGAAAGTAGTGGGGGGAGGGAGGTGGTGAGGGGAGGTGCTTAGAAGATCAACAGGGAAGAGTGGGGAGGGGGGGGGAGGTGGAAAGGGGAGGTGCTTAGAACATCAAAGACAAAAAATTACAATGGAAATATGTTTAAAATGGGGTTATTCACAAAATTGATTTGATTATTAATAATATTTAAATTTCTATTGACATTTTTCCTAATTTCTAAAAGGTCTAATTGAAAACCACTAACGTTAGTATGTAAAATTTTAAAACCAGTATTTATATCAAATGAATGGTTAAATTCAATTAGATGGTTATTTATTATTAGATGGTAAATTCCGAATAATTATATAAGATGGTAAATTAGATGGTAAATTCCGAATAATTATTGCTATTTAGACATCTCAAATGTTCCTTAACTCTCGTTTCAAAATTTCTGCAAGTTTTTCCTATGTAAAAATGGTTGCAATCATTACAATTCAATTGGTAAATTCCAGATTTTTTCATTTTTTGTTCTTTGTCCTTGTTATTTAAAATATAATTTTTCAATTTATTATTTGTATAAAAAGCTAGCTGTATTGTATTAGGAAACTTTTTCATGATTGAATTGGAGGTTTGATGATTTACAAACAATATTTTTCTCCATTGTTTTTTAATATTATCATTAAACAATGGGTAAATGAAGGACAAATGAAATTTAGGTAATTTTGAGGAATTCAATAAATTATTTATAATTGTTTTGCTTTCTTCAACTGGGACACTTGGAAACAGGTTAACGACATCAAAAGATACTAATAATGCATTATCGGGGATTTCCAAACATTTTAAGTGGTCAACTAATTGTAGGGAATTCTTAATTGTATATTTAGGTTGAAAAATATTTGATTCAATTATAATACTATTTAATGTTGACGCTAATTTATAGCTAGGCGCATTGCAGTTGGAAATTACTAGTCTAATTGGTTGAGATTTTTTATGAATCTTTAGTAGACTGTATAATTTGGGATCTTGTGGATTTTTTACAGTTATTCTTTTATTTCTATATAAATTAACGATTTTATCACTTTTGCAAGTTTTTAAAGTGTCCATTAAGCGCCATTCAGACGATTCACTAATCGCTCATTTCCGCATTTCATTCGGCCTAGTTTACTCGGAATGACACGTCTGAACATGCAATGAAACGAAAGTGCCGAACACTGCCGAATGAAATCTTCAAGTGAACCGATCCAACAATGTTGGATATTTTCCTTCGGCATCCTTCACTCGCGCGCGCATGCGCGCGGAAGAGAGCAAAGTGAATCGTCTGAACACCGAGTGAACTCTCAATCAGTTTTTCTCGCGTCATGTACGGGAAGGACCATGAAAGGACGCTATCAAATCGCACGCAAAACGTCAAAATGGTATTCGTTCGGCTAATTTGTTTGCTTTTGGGAACACCTCTCATATAAATTTTTGGGTCTCCCTTATTATGCATGTATTTTGTATGTTTTTTAATATATTTAAGATTATTAATTTGTAAGAAAATGTTCGTAATAAAAAAAGTAAAATCAAATTGTGTTATTATGTCATAAAACATAAAAAGGTTTATAAGACGAAACTATACTGTTTTTTATATTTATTTTATTTAATTGTGTCAACAAAATTTCGTAAAAATCGATGCATCTGACATGTTTAACCTTAAAATTCGGGGCCGGACAGCGCTGGAAAACAAACGAATTCCAGCGCGGTTGACCTCGCTCGGCGACGCTGTGGTCGGAATGGACGAATGAACGCTTATTTCTATAGCGCCGTGTGAACATGGAATGAAACAAAATGGACGATTAGGCCGAAAAACATGGCGGAAACCTTCCCTCGAGTGAATCGTCTGATTCCAGCTTTATCAATTCCTGACATTTATTAATTGGGTTTGTTTTCACTATTTCAAAGTTATCACCTTGTAGAAAGTCCATGGTTTTATCAATGTAATCACTTTTGTTCATAATAATCACCGAGTTTCCTTTGTCCGCTTTTGTAATGATAAGGTTTTTTCCTTATAGATCGACCTTAGATTTCTCCTTTTTTCCATTCGAAAAATCGTACAAATCATTTTATTACACAGTAACAACTAACCCCACATTTTTGCAAAAAATCTCACAAAATTTTTGTAACTCAGGTTCCTACTCCGAGCAAAGTTATCTATGTTATTTCGGTTGTTGTCTCTTCTCTTTCTTTAACTCGTCGGCAATATGGGTGAGTGCGTGTTGTAAATTTAAGAAAATAAATCTTCGAATATCAAAGTAATCGGGAAAGAATCGATGGTGTTTTTAAGTTTATTTTATGTTGTGATTAATATAATTACCAGAACCAAGCAAATTTTTGTTTCCGATCCGTGGATTATCCCATTTTTGGGTACTATGGGAGTGAGGCATTGCTTCCCGGTGACAGTTTCCTTTCCATTGCTCCGATGTTCTTTTGACAAGATTTGTGATTGTTCAGAGGTTCACGGACCTGTTTTAAAAATGGCAAGAACAATAATGGTAACGGGTGTTTGGCCAGAACCGTTTATTATAGGATTTTCGAGGTTATTTGACGTTTCAGTACATACTAATTTGCAACTCGTGTTTTAGGTATTAGCCGAGATCACTGGCATAAACGCCGGGCCACCGGAGGCAAGAGGAAGCCTATGCGCAAGAAGAGGAAGTACGAGTTAGGTCGCCCTGCAGCCAACACAAAGGTTAGTAAAAACAATACTCAAAATTTGATGACCCACGACCTAAAATTTTAGGTTAAATTCTTGTTACTTATACTTGTCCTAAAATGGATATAATACGCAAACCATGGATTATGTGCCATTACTATACGTAAATTCATGTTAAATATCTCTTGGTATTTGACCGCCTTGTCATAAACAAATGTTGTTTTCTGGAACTTTCATATTATTGCCCATTTCGAGGTTAGGTTTATTTATTATGCATTCACAATTGACTGAGTTAAATCCTCAATAAAGCAATATGCCTTTCAATAATATAAAAACCTTTTTAAATTCATAATCTTTATATTTTGATTTTGTAATTCTGCAGAAGCATAGCATTTATTAATTTTGTGTCACTGTTTCAGCTTGGTCTTCGACGCATCCATGTTGTCCGTACCCGCGGAGGCAACTTGAAGTACCGTGCACTCCGATTGGAGGGAGGAAACTTCGCGTGGGGCTCAGAATGTAAGTTTTTTATTTACTACTCAAATATTATCCAACTCTGGTGCTTCATTGTTGTTCTCAGTGTTTCAGGGGTTTTTCTCACAACCGAACATTTACAATTTTTCCCCTGTTCTGGAGTTATTCTCAATGATGACAACAATGCTTGAGCTTCAATAAGGTGTAGTCTGTTTTGGATAGCATCTTGAGGCATAAAATGATCAGCAACGTCATAGTTACTCTGAGAGATTGAACTCAAATTGAAGTGGATTTGTGAACTTAATTTGGGTAAAGTTCGGTACTTGGGAAACACTCCGAAAAAAGAAATGTAATTATTTTTATACTAAATTTGGGCTGGGAAATCCGAATCTGAAGGAATTAGGTCGGGGAGGTCAATATTAACAGAGTTACAGGACTTTAAAGTTTCGTACACAGGAACAAATCCGCAATAAATTTTGGACACAATTTGTATAGAAAAAGTCAAAGTAATTCAATGTTCATATTCGCTGCTGCCAACCTAAAATAAGTCTATATTTATTCATTTTTTTTATATAAATCCATGGTGGAAAGCATAGATTGGTGTGACTATTAGGAAGTTCGTTTTATCTACATTATTTTGATGTAATTTTTGTATTATATCACAAAAAAAATTTAATTCATAGGAAAGGTTAGAACTGTCTTTTACGTCGTATTGAAAAAAAATATTTTTTGTATGCTGGCCTTCAACAAGTTAAAAATCATCTTGTAAATCCTTTGGAAAAACTTATGGTAAACTCATTGAAAATGGTTAATATGAATATGTTTTTAAAAAAACTTTTGATTCAACGTATTTACTGTAAAAGACAACTAGTTGTATTCGGGGTGATGGAAAATACCATTCAAAATTTCAATTACATAAAATGAAAAATCATTGTATGAGGTATTTAATAAAACAGCAATTTAATATAACAGCAATTATTTACAATAATTGCTGTTATTTTGTTTTGATTGTTTATGGTAATTAAGATGAGTTGAAAGGTTATTCTAAAAAATATTTAGTATGTCCTGTGATTTCGAGAGTTAACTGGTGTATATTTTGTTGAAAACATTTTGTTCAAACACATTTCATTCATTGAACCTGTGGCACTGATAAATTGTTTCAAATCGAAATTAGTGCTTGACTGCCAATATTGATATTTGCTTCATGTCTGCATTTAATGATAAATGCTCAAAATTGGACAAGTTGGTAAAATATTCAGAAGACTAAATAAAAACATTCATTTTGACACATTTTCTGTTGTGTGCTGTGTCGTAGGACTACTATGGGGAAGAGGTAACTACGGGCAGGTGTAACTACGGGCAGGTGTTCTAATATTTTTAAAACTAATTTGGACCATTGTCAGTGTGCACAAACACATTCAAAGTTCACTCTTTAAAATGATCTGCCTGTACTGTAAAGTTGAACCTAAGCAAGGTTCTAATGAAGAATGATTATTGTCTCCAGGCACCACCCGCAAGACCCGTATCATCGACGTTGTCTACAATGCATCCAACAATGAGCTGGTGCGCACAAAGACCCTGGTGAAGAACGCCATCGTGGTCATTGATGCTACCCCCTTCCGTCAGTGGTACGAGAGCCACTACGTTCTGCCCCTGGGCAGGAAGAAGGGAGCTAAACTGGTGAGTCCAACCAACACATCACCACTACGTTCATTTCGTCCATCGTTGTAATCATAACTTGATTCCTATGTTCTCTGTTTCTGACATAGCAGGGTTTTCATGGCATTTCTGTCTTTATCCCTGACAATTTAACATCCTTCCAAATCATCTGTTAGTCCTAATTTTTAAATACATCTATTTGAATTTTTATTTTGTTTTCTTGAATAAATGCTTATCTAGAAAGTGGAAATTAACCAATTTTCCTATATCTGATCGAGCCGAGAGTCGCCAGATACACTAATTGTCGATGACAACGCATTGTGTCAACTTTTGGTTGCACGCACAAACATGCATTTCTCTGGGTCAGCTGGCCCAAGAAAGGGCCTGAAAATTGAAAATAGTTACATAATTTTACCCTTGAGGTGATTTTTCACAAAAATGGCGCTTTACAAATTATCCGTATTACGATTTGAATTTTTCCAAGTCAATTTTGGCATAGCCAAAATCTTGCTAATTGTGGCTTCCAAATAATATGCACACATTTTAATGAATTATTTCTAACGGAGGCATAGTTCTCTGGACAAGTTCTTTGTTGTCTTATTATTTCTTATGATGAGGTTCTTTTCAAAGGTCCCAGGCCCTGTGAACCTCTTCAATTCCTTGAGGAAAAGGTGGAGTTTATTGACTACACGGAACGTTTTTGGAATTTTTAAATCTGCCATCTGAAAAATAAAAGAGTGGCTCTTCACAAATGCTTATAAAATAACATTTAATAGTTGCTTCAAATCAAATTACTTGAAATATTATGTATATTATATCTGTGTTATTAGTAATTTTATTTTGAATGATGAAAATTTTGCGTGTCATATGATCTTAATGATTACCAATGCAACTCTGACCCACTTCGCCTTCTCCCAATGGTTCCACGCCTCATCAGTTGTTTAACTCGGTGTGTATTTCTTGTGTCCCAGACTGAAGCCGAGGAGAAGATCCTCAACAGGAAGTTCAACAACAAGACCGCCAAGAAGTACACCACCCTCCAGAAGACAGCCAAGGTAGAGCCAGCGCTAGAGGAGCAGTTCCACACCGGCAGACTTTTAGGTAAATATTAAGAACTCGGCTACTGTCTTTTATTTTGGAGTTATGCAAAAACCTGCGATGGTCACTAATAGTTTTGTATTTCTGCCCCTCATTTTCAAATCAAAAGTTTATTACATTCATTTTCCTTCTACATTAAAATTGTGCATGTGCATTTTTGTTCTTCTCAAATGTGTTAATTTTGTGTTCTCAATGATGACAACAATGCTTGAGCTTCAATAAGGTGTAGTCTGTTCTGGATAGCATCTTGAGGCATAAAATGATCAGCAACGTCATAGTTACTCTGAGAGATATCAAAATACTCGACACATCCAATAAATAATAATCACTGCTCAGGGTGAACTGGAAGTGACTATTTTCTGACTTATTTCCATTGCTAAGAACATTCAACCCCTATTGTGTGGCTGCTACATTTGCAGTCCAGTGAAATATAGACTATCTCGAGGTGCACTGAGATGTGTAGAGCAGGATTTGAGAAGTTTTTAATGTATTTCATTACTGCCATGAAAATTCCTAAGTAAAAAGTTGATATTGTATAAGTGTGGCTATTATTTTCAAATATAATTTTCAATGTAATATTTGGCTAAGATATTTTCCAAATTTTACCTGTCGTCGTATATGGGTTAAAGTTAAATGGCACATGTAAGAAATAGTAGTATAGTGTAACTAAAGTGTGATGTGGTTTTGCAGCTTGCCTGAGATCTCGCCCCGGCCAGTGCGGACGCGCCGACGGTTACATCATCGAAGGAAAGGAGCTGGAGTTCTACCTAAGGAAGATTAAGTCTAAGAAGGCTAAATAAGCTACAAATTATTGTATAAAAAATAAGAAAATGTGACGTAATAAATACTTATTACACCAGAATACTTGCTTTTTTGTGTGTAATTAAACCTCATTTCCTCCAACTGAATTTTTACTCATGAATCAAAATGAAAAAAGTGTCGAGTGACTTGAATGGAATTTTTACTATACTCAATGTAATGTTGGGGTACACGTAGAGGATAGACAGCCAAAAGACGATGGTGCAATTAAAAAATATTATTTATATAAATATGTATTGTTTGTATTAATAGAACTACATTTTAATTTATAGAAAGAAAAAAAAAGTATTTATAAATGAGTTCTGCTGTGTAATTATTATGCGTGACAGCTGTTTTGCCTTCTGAAGGTATTATCAGACATGATAATGACTTCGGAGATAAACACATTTCATGATTTACATTTATGTTTCTCTTGTGCGTAGATATATGTATTATAATGTAAATAATAAATCATTTTATTTCTAAAATTTATTATAATACATATATTATTTACAACATAATTTAACATAGCTTACATTTACATTCTCACATTACAAAATAAACATTCTCCTAATCTAAATGAAACTGGCATCTGAGGCTTCACAATAACAGATGTGAATTGAATAATGCCTCAGATGTTATGATTGGCCCACTGTTCATTACCCACATATTGTGTAAATGGATTCGCAAAGAAAGGCGGTACCTCCCGAGCAACAAAATTCGGATATATTGGTGCAAGACATCTAGAGAGGTGCTTGTTACAGACATTTATTTAGAAGTATGTATGTACTGGAATTTAGGAGACAAAGAATATTGACATGTCTTCATAAAAAAAAACATTTTTTTTATCAATCTTCACATGCAAACTTAAATACTGGTATTTTTTTTTTAAATTCCTTTTTTATAATTAAATTAATTCTACAAGTTCAATTTTATTAAGCCCGCGAAAAAGCCTGCCACAGTTCCTAACATAGCGGTCGGTGAAAAATGACATTTTGTGTTTTTAAATTTAAAAAAATAACCATAACAAATAACCACCCCTCTTATTGGGTATGTTGTTAGCCTGTTAGGTTTTCGATTCGGCCGTGCTTATTACAAAAATCATATCGCCAAATATTAATACGGAAACACAATACACTGCTTACTTTGGTATAAATCCAATGAATCCACCGAGGTCTCACTGTTCATCCCATCTTTTAGGTTTTATAATTTTTATTTTTTTATTTTGAAGAAGGTTACACTAATAATCTAAATTACAACATGAAAATGTCAATGTCCCAGTTGCTACCGTTATATTTTATTATTTTTCTGTCTTTTTCATTTTCATATTTTAATTTAGATTATTAGTGTTATCTTCTTCTTCATATATTACATTGACGGGAACAACCTTCAAAAGTTATAAAACAAGAGTTTTTCTTATAAAAAATGTTTTTTTTTTTAAATTATTTAAAGGGGCGACAAACGCGAAGCTCACATCAAAAGATACTAATAACAACAATAGCGCTCGCCATACAATCCCATACAGACATGTAAAAAGATTATGCGTTATAAGCGCGGTTCGAGTCTTCGCTACTTATTATTTTTCTCCGTGACTGCTAGCGGCCCAAAATCAGAAAAGTTATGCGACCCGCCCTCCGCCATAAACAGGAAAGGAGGTCAGTTTCAATACACGGAGCGCCATGCTCAAGCCACTCAGCCGTCATATCCAGTATTCGGCCGCTTCCGAATTCAACTGACCCCCTCCTGCCTTAGGAAGAAATCTTTTATAACGTAGTGTGTCAGTAAAAAAGATACTTTATAACACAGTATCTTGATGAGAGCTTCATGTGTGTCCCTACCCGAATTTGGGTTGCTATATCGCTCGTGCGGTTATGAGAAAGAGGGATAGGTAACAACAGAGTTCACAATTCATCATAATTTCCCAGTCACTGTTGCAAGTGGTGCACTTGCGAGCAATGCCCATACAAAATATACATTTTTAAAGCTTGGCTTTGTCGATTATTAATATCACAATATTCTGGAGTTGAGTGGGTTCATAATTTTTCCAGCCATCAGGGCAACATGGAGCGATGAATCCATCACGAAGAATAGAAATGGATGTGTTGCCGCAAATTCAACGGGGGGTCGGTTGTAAGCATAACCTAAAAATAAAAATACAAATTAGTACAGTTGTATTGATCTTTTTGGTCTGTAAAGTGTGCAAATAATGCTTTGAAAGAAACATAATTCGTTGGACTTTGGCCTTAAGGCCATGCTTGGTAATATGTATTTACGTTGTCAAAAAGGTAGATAGATAGGCAAAAATGCGAACTTTTTAAAATCAACTGCGTGCATTGTTTTTCAATTTTATCTATAAAGAAAGCATTATTTTGCAAGCATGCAAAATAGCAGAAGCACTCAGGGAAGACATCTTTTAATATTATCTACTTGCCAAGGGTGGGTGTAAAGGGGAAGGGGCGAGGGGGGTGTTTAAGGGGTTCAAAACTCCGCAATCGGCTTCACTATTGCGTAGGATAAAAAGATAATAAATAGTATCTACTCGTTCATAACATTCCTATAGAATATAACAGTATTATTCGCACTTTTTTTTAATCAGTAAGATGTGGTAAGTAAAGGTCCCAAAAACTTTCTAACAAATTTTCCAACTCCCCCTTCAACTCCTTTCCTTGCCCTTCAGGATCGAACCCCCCTTAAGGGTCGAACCACCCCAATGTGAATGCTTTAGCTACGCCCTTGCTACCTGCCCATTGCACATCAACCAATTTGACTGTAGGTAGGTACTTAACATAATATTTTATTAGCTAATAAAAATAGCAACCTACCAGCTGCGATATAGGCTAACATCCGGGTAAATGACAATTATTATTCCCATTTTATAACCGAAGCGTATCAGCCGTAACGCGTCCGGTAGGGGGTCAAAGGGGGAAAATTGTTGCATTTCATAGATATTTTTATTCAGATTTTCTTCTTTCATGAGAATCCCTAAACAAATTACAATGAATTTAGAATATTATGAGAAATAAGCAACTACGAAAATCAAAGATAATATTATTTTTAGGTAGGTACCAATTTGTCAGTTTAAAAAAGTCCCCCTTTCTTTTTATTGGGTAGGTTACCTATATCGATTTTATTCCATATTTGAGTTAATAATATTAGTGTAATAAGCCAACGCCACCTAGACAGATTCTAGGACGTGTTGAATAAGCTCGGTGAAAAAATCTCGATCGATCGTTCCTCGATTGATGGTTTTCCCGCATTTATCGTTTATTTCTTCCAGTCCCGATTTATGTCGTACGAAACTTGTAAAAATAGATCGCATCAATCGTTCCTCTATGCACCGTTTTACCGCGTTCATCGTTTAAATCACATAGTTTTTTGTACATATTTTATTTACTCAATCGATAGTTTTTTAAATATGAATGTACATTTGAAAACCATTATTTCGTAGCTAAATTGTAAACAATGAGCGATTTAGTCACTTCTGGCATTATTCTAAGCGCCTCCGCCCACTCAGGCAACTGAAAACTCTCAACTGCCAACTGTCTTTGTATGACAATGTGATGGCCCGCACACTACACAATCACACAAAACCCCGTTGTCAATGGTAACGCAAGCGGTGACTTGCGACCATCTTGCGACTGTCACGGCTGATTGCCCTGGGCGGCCGTTGCAAGTTGCGAGCTGTCAGCTGATTGTTCTTCATCTATGGTTAAACAAGCTTTTTGACCAATCATGACAGAGAAAACAGCCGGTTTTAGTTGGTTTTCAGTTGCCTCAGTGGGCGGAGCGCCTAATTGTCAAACTTTCGAACAAAGCGTTAGTCGCGCGTGCGATATTTTTAACAATCTAATTTTTAAAGCGTTTCCAAATTACCCGTCCGGTGAAAAATCTGTACATCTTCAAGAACGATAAAAATTGTAGAAGAAGTGGAAAAAGATCTCACTAAAGACGCTCTGTTGTATCAAGGCGTTTAGGAATCGTGGCATCCACGTTGAATTCGATTTAGAATTCGTAGGACCGCCTGTACCTTCATTTTAATGCATGCATGGCCTTCGAAAAAGGGTTAAACTTTTTTTATGCAAATTTAATAACTTACTGATGCTGAAAAAATGCTATTTGCAACAAAAACATACTGTTTACGACAGTAAAACGGCCAAAAAACAAATGACGATGAAAGATTATGTACAATATAATAATATATTGTTAAAATAATGTAATTTTTTTGTTGTTGTAAGAATAGTGTTTAAATTTTTAGATACTATAGTGTATTGAGGAAATCTACAATTGGTTTCTCAGTTAGGAAAATTACACATGTACCACATTATAAACTGTTGATTTCCCGAAAAATAAAATAAATAAATAATGCAAAGTTTTTTGTTGTTGTTTTTCTGCATCTTTCTAATTTTATTTTTATTTATTTAACATAGTACTAGCCTAATAGAAAAATATTTGTAAAATATAGCAATAAAGTTACTATCTAAGTACAGTACCTACTTGTTTTAAATTTCAGATTACCTAAACCTTACAGATTACGAAAATTTAAAGTTAGAATTAAAATATTTCGAAATTAAAATAAAATAAGGATTATTTTTATAATACTGGCCTTTTCCCATTTCCCGCATCCAATGTTTTTTCGTATTCGCCGTGTTTTCAACAGGTTCCTTCAAAAATGATAGATAAAGGTTTCACTGTACCTAAAGTACCTACCGCTAAACGATAGATAAAGGTTTCACTGTACCTAAAGTATAGCTAAACGATAGATAATGGTTTCACTGTACCTACCGTACCGCTAAAAATGTGCATTTAGTAGGCACTTTACTTTATTCATAAGTTTAAAAAATCGAATAAAACGGAATTCCACGGCAATAGATGCAGATTTTAGCAATACACGATAATTGAGGTCACGCTGCCAGTGTCCAGTATTATTTGTCCATGTGTTTGATAAAGGACGCCAATTCGCCGCAGATTGTATAATACGTCAATAATGATACCTATAATTATCTAAGTAGGCATACAGATGGATTCACAATAAACACAAGTCTTTGAAAATCCTTGAAATATAAAATATTGAATGAATAAGGGAAATAAAAAATTAAAACTTCTAAAAAATGTTTTAGAAGTTTTCGAGTTATAAAAAACTCGTGAGTTATTTTTGTCCAATCATCAAATAATAAGCCGAACGATTAATTTTGTCTCAGATAGTTAGAATTAATATTATTGGCTTTTGAGAAAAAAATACTGAAAATTTGAATCAAAAGTATAATGCTACGTCCAGACTGCGGCCAACTTCCAACATCAAACGTTTGGACGATTGTGTGGAGGGGTAGTTCGTGCGTTGGAAGATCGAGTTGGAAGGTTGGAGTTCAAGTTGGCCCGGGATTGTCTCCGAGGCTATCGCGACGGCCAACTCACACGAACCAGCCTGCCGCAGCCTCCACACATCAGCCTGCGATCAAGACACGTGTGTGCCGCGTACAACAATAGCGGTATAAAAATTGTTTGGAAACATGTCATGTACGAGTATATTCTTCTACGTAATAATTGTAGGCAACTGATAAGATAAGCGCCGAATCAGCTGTTCGACATCCGCCATGTTTAAATTCGAAGTTTGGAGTTGGAAGATTGGCCGCAGCCATCACACGATCGGCCAACCTTCCAACTCCGAAATAATTTCGGAGTTGGAAGGTTGGCTTCGGTGTGGTCTTACCATTACGAATTTTCCGCCATTGATTCTTGCGAGTCTCCAGGGTTTCGGTCTTGTCCAACCGTTAACATAACACCCATATAAACATTGATTTAAGTTTTTCTGAATTATTTTTAAGTGGGTACTAACTTGAATTTCACTTTTGTTTGTTTGACGCCGAATCTTGGAAGTGGAAATTAACCCACTTCCCGGCACCGACCAAGCTGAAACTCGGCAGGTAGACTCTTTGTGGAAGTGAATGCATTCTATCAACTTGTTTGGTGTCAATAACGCGCAGACATAAGCATTGTCTTGAATGTCAGTATTAAAAATCGAAAGTGGCAAGGTTGGTTAGCGCGGTTGATTCCGATCACTGGGAAGGAATGTTAAAACCTCAATATATGTATAGATATTAATATCGCACAAGAGTCCCAACTGCTTCCGTCTGTAGCCAGTGAGTCTATGGCATCCCCAATTGGGATATGTTGTGAGGCTGAAGGGAATGAAGAGGGAAAGGAGATGGGGAAGAGGAAGGTGGGGAATTACCTGGCTATTCAGATGTGGTTACCAAACATGGCTAAAACCATTTCAAGCAACGCTTCATTTCTGAATGGTGGTCTTACACCAGATCGATATTGAGAGTATCTTCGACTCTGGAACGTGCCGCAAATATACTATATGTTATTTTTAATTAATTAATTGTTAAATGACACAAATTAATCAAATAAAATTTATTTGCACACGCCGAACCCGTGACCTTCGGATTGGGAGTCCAGAGCTTTCCTCGCCAATGAGTTTATGTCACCTTTTAAAACAGTTAGGTTAACATAAGTGTAGCAAAATAAAAAATAAAAATGTTGATGTAAACCGGGCATAATTTATTTATTGTATTCATTCATTCGTTGTTCACAATCGGCGTTATCAATTGAAAATAACCGTATTTCACTAGTGACGTAGCGGCAAATATCTACATGAGCACACTTTTCGAAAACAAATTTCATCTGACTAGTGGCATTCGAATCATTATACATATTAAACTAGCTGAAATACTCGACGTATATAGTTTTTTGTAATCAATATAATTTTGAACGTTAAGTGTGCAAATTTTAATCAAAA
Source organism: Limnephilus auricula (assembly GCA_951813805.1). Lineage (NCBI taxonomy): Eukaryota > Metazoa > Arthropoda > Insecta > Trichoptera > Limnephilidae > Limnephilus > Limnephilus auricula. Next base: position 8,371,029 of record OX638410.1, read on the forward strand.
GTATTAAAATTCTGCTTTAAGGGGTGGGATAAGATGGGGATAGTTTTTATAAATCTCATGTAGACATGAGACTTTCCTCTGTTTGATGGTTGAGTGAGCAAATTTTCATCAATCTCAGAATAAAACATCAATAATACCCGCCCTCCACAGACAATCTTATTTACAAAAATAGAAGATAATAATTCTAGTTTATTCGAACTAGAGGGTGAAAGAGTTGGTGGTACCTACAAGCAGTTGGCTTTGTACAATAAATCCAGAGTGGATGATACTCTCCTTCCCATCTTCGTTCCCCATTTCTTCCCATCCCCACTACATTTAGCCTAACAAAACCCCTAATCATTAGGGAAGCCATTGTCCCACTGGATCCAGACGATTGGAAGCAGATGGGATATATATATATATATATATTTTTTTTTAATTTAATGCTCTGGTTCAGTTCCCTTTAAAGTCCAAGCCCCGGTGTAGCTGAAGATGTGTTCGCGACGCCACTGTGTTTTAAAAATGTATAATGTATTTAAAATATAACTTTTTTGGTATTAATTTACCGTAAAATTTACAAGTAAAATAAACAAACCACTAAACTAAGAATGTAGGTAGGTACTGACCCGTAATTATTGTTTAACTAGCGGGATTTTGTCTATACAAGCACTTATGCCTTGTAGTGGGTACCTAACTATCTATCAATAAACATGTCTTTCTAACAACTATGTCTATCTATGTTTACTCACACAGATGCATAACTTACATACAGCGTGTTTCGTTTACACTTTACTAAAAATAAAAAAATTACGATTACATATTTGACAATTAGTTACAGTTCAAAACCAAAGCGCGTTGAAGTCTGTTATATAAAATATATTTTGACAAGCCGAATATTGTCTTATTTAATTGTTATTAAAATAATTAATGTTATTAAACACGGAGAAAAATGTTATTCGAAAAAACGATCATTTTAATAGTAAAAACGGTTAAAAACGGGACTGAAGTTCTTACGAACAAATTAACAGGGTTTCAATGTTTATTGGCGGGAACATGTAAGAATAATTTGTTGGTATACGTAATTTAGTACGGAAAGAGTACACCGATGCACAAATGCATTCGAAAATAGATTATTTCTTAACGCATCAGAAAATTAAAAACTGCTTTTGCATACTGATGAAATACGCTTTCAAATTTTATAATTCAAAATACATTTTTTGAATGCAAACATAAAAAAGAACTAAAAATGGCTCACTCTACGTTTTTTTTAACTAAAATTATTGATATCGAAAAAAGAAAAAAACACACACACATATTTTATTAGGGAAATGTGAAACTGTCGTTTCATGTAAAAATAATTAATAAAAAATTCTTAAAGTTTTACAAAAAAAAAATTTCAGAAACTTTGCTTTCGTAAAGGTGTATTTTAACTTAGATTTGAATATAAAGCTAAAATCAAGTGATCAGTTCTGTATAGTCAGGTGCTAAATTAGAGTAATTCAGATATGCGATAAAGCACATTTATTTAATATTTGAATAGAAAATTATATCTTCAATCTTTGCAAAATTACTTTGTGGCATCATTTAATGAAAATTATATCAACCGTTATTTTAAAAATTGGAAATGAAGTATCAAGAATTCAGACAAGCAATAATGTAAGTACCTACCTACTTCTGGTCATTGTGCAGAAATTAACTTTGGGATGTTTTCTTTTAGTTATTTAAAACCAGTTTAATCACAGGAGACCATATTTGTCCCGGCTCACACAGGTCTCATAGAAATCTTTGTGTCTCCCTTACTATCTTAGTAAGAAGTGTGCTCTAAACGGCACGGGGAAGAGAATACCACACGCTGTATATTCAAATCTAAAAGTAAACCACAAAAAAAAATTACACCTTTAGGAAACCAAAATTTCCGATCGCAATTTCAAAAAAAAAAAATATGACACTTTCTGAATTTTTTAAAGATTTTTCTTACATGAAACGACAAAAAGTGAGGTGACAGTAACGTTTATAATTTATTTTTCTAATGAAATAGGTGTGCGTTTTTATTTTTTTTCATTTTAGTTAGAAAAAACGTAAAGTGCGCCATTTTTAAAACTTTTTGATGTTTTCATCCAAAATTTTTATATTAAAAAAATTACATGGTTATTTCTAATAATAAAATTTGAAAGCCTATTTCATCACATTTCGAAAACTGTTTTCAGTTTTCGGATTCGTTAACAAATATTCCATTTATTTGGATTTTATTGCAGAGCGGAAATATTTTTAGCCTCTGACAATATACGCCAAATTTTGAAGCGTTAAATAATTTCAGCTTCAAAAATCCTAAAACTATAATATCCTGTGATTTTTTTACGGGTCTGCGCTATTTAGGTACGTATACTATAAAAAAATGTTTCAATTTCACTGGAATTCTCCTTTCTGAAGTAGAAACAACTTTAAAACACGCTGTATGGAAGCAATGCATCTGTGCGAGTACTTTGTTCGTGTCAACATTGACTGCGATACCTACAAATGCAAAACATACTACATCCAGTGACAAAGAAGCATTTATTTTAACCAAGCAATGGATTAATAATTGATTGCAGGAACGCCGTGCAATTTCGCAAGAATTGCGCATCGAAAAATGCGGATAGAGTTTCCAGAACGAAACGATTTGTTTCCAAACAATGCTTTATCTCAGCATCACATCCGCAGAAGAAAATAATTGCATTTACCAGCCTGTCCATGGTAGCAATGAATTCTTGTGTATTTGGGAGGCGGGTACGGGTACCGCCGTCCTTTTAAACTTTTTTGGATATACCAACACCTACGGCTGGTCACTTAAATTGGTTCTTTTTTATATGAACACCTCACAAGAGTCCCAACTCCTCCCGTCTGGAGCCAGTGAGACTATGGCATCCCCAATTGGGGTATGTTGTGAGGCTGAAGGTAAGTGGGGAGGGGAAGGAGATGGGGAAAGAGGATGGTGGGGAAGTACCTGGCTATTCAGATCTAGTCACTAAACACGGCTAAAGCCATTTCAAGCAACGTTTCAATTCTGAATGGTGGTCTTACACCAGGGCGATACTGAAAGTATCTTCCACTCTGGAAAGTGCCGCAAATATTCTTTATATTATTTTAAATGATTAATTTGTGAAAACACAAATCTTTCTAATAAAATTTATCTGCCCACGCCGGGATTCGATCCCGCGACCTCCGGATCTCTAGTCAGAAGTCTTGCCCTGGACCAAACGGCCTACGGCCACGCGCGGTTCGCTACGTTTGGTGAATGAGTGCCCGGGTTCATGGGATAAGGTTTGTCTAATTTTTGGCGGTGGATGCGTTTGACCATCTACTGCGTGGCGGGCCGGATCGGTATAGAATGGTTCAAAGAGAACTTTCGACCTCTTCAGCCGGACTCTTTCGACGGATGGATTCATCCGTCCATCACTCGTGGTCACATTGACTCTTAGAATCCTATCCACCTCTCATATATTTTTCCTTCCATCAACTTCCTCTCCTTTCATCTTTCTACAGCATCCTCAAAGACGACTTAGGGCCTGAGAAATATTTATTCTACAGGGCCTAATACTGTGAAAAAAATTACGAGTTTCCGTGATTTAACCGAGGATCGAAGAATGAGCTATGCAGCCATCTTTTCCAACAAAAATTCCCTCTGGCTATCTACCCCGGAGTGCATAATATATTATATTATAAGTAATTTAGCTATCATAAATTAGACTTTAAAATATGGACATCGATTAAAAATGTATTTATGTCAGGGTGCAAGAATTTTAAAACGTTAAACAACGACAGAGATTTCTAATTAATTATTTTTCAGTGTATTGAATGAAAATATTCATATCGAATTTCATATCACTGCCAAAATATTACAAGTGGCAGCCACCTCTGGTCTGGAGCCCCAAAGTACCTGAAGAAAAAACCATCGACTCTGTGCAGAAACGGGCGACCCGTTTGATAGATTCTCGGTCTTAATAAACGGATTGCAATCTTTAGAACACAGGCGTCAAGTGGGAATGCTATACTTTTTCTACCGGTATTTCAATGGAAGATGATGTCATTGATCCTCTCGGCACCCGTGCATAGTCGGGAAAGACGCCAAACGCGCGCCCAACATACGGTTGACATTTGTCACATGTGAACGGGTCGCTTCTACGACTCGACTACTAGTTCAATAGCTCGGCTGTGGAACGATTTGCCGGCCTCTATGTTTCTTCCTTCCTATAACATTCACTCCTCCACTTCTTCCTCTCCTCAAAAAGACCCTCCACACAGCATCTTCAAAGATGACATAGGCCCTGAAGGAAATTGTTTTCCTTAAGGCTTCCTGTGTGGGGTTAATGTAAAAAAAAAATACACATAGAGAGAACCTAAATTCATTAATTTATTTTAATTACTTCATAAAACAAAATTATCTTAGAAATGCGTAAAGCGTGTAATAGATTCCGTCACGCTGTTCACCCATCCCATATAACGTGAAGATATATTATTTAAAATATTCACATAGGGGAGGGCGGGGCAAGACGGAGTGGGGGCAAGATGGAGTTTTTGCTATATTGCTACAATCACAGAATCTGCTACAATCCTAATAACTCGTCCACATATGCCACCCCCGCATCCCATGCCTTTAGTACTGTGACGGCAGTCATCTCTTGTTGATGTCGAAAGACATGAGCAAATTTTGTTTTACACATTTTTGATGTTATATTACTAGTCTACATCAAGCGTGACATATTGAAGATTATTCGATTGATTAGACTGGTTGACTGATATTCGACATTGACTACTTATTGTCCTTAAGGTAAGTGTTTTATATTTGGCTAAAGTTATAAAGTTACATAATTATTATAATTTTTAAAAAAGAACACACCTGGGGGCAAGATGGGGTAATGGTACATCATCATTAAAAGCCTTTTCGAAAAAATATGGCACGAGGCAAGTCAGCCATTCTTACTTCATTTCACATCTCGTCCAACACTAAATTAAAACTGAGAGAATCAAGCAGTCGAAAAAAACGTCTTCTGAAGTTGGCTATAATGTAATGGGCGATATTTGGAGTCAGCAGAAAGATGGCCACCCATAACCACCCATTGTGTCAAGAGTGGGCTCACTGTTCCTGATGTGCATGTTCCGAAGACGAAGACCAAGAGTCAATACTTGTTTACCCCGAGTGTTAAGCCCATTAACCCCATCTTGCCCGGCAGTCCACCCCGTCTTACCCCGCTGGTGGGGTAAGATATATATATATATTTTTTTTTTTCACCAGATTTACAGGAACGAGTTTAGTTTTTCCCATAGGAAAGACTAAACCCTTTCATACACTTTTCCATATAAATGATCATCTAGTAAATCCACGTTATGCAAGTGTATTATATAAGTATAATTAATACAAAACAATACAAGAACAACACGTTAATCTACCAAACTATTAAATGGGAATATAATTCACCGTCTCCAGATATTTTCATATCAGAGGGTTCGGCTCTGTGGAATTCCTAATTTGACCGATAAATCCTACTGATCCCTCAATATAAATATTTAAAAAATCTTTCGTAATTCTACATGTATTTAAAATGACTGATTTTTGCATTTTTATATACAAATTCTTTGACAAATCTAATATGCCTAAATTTTTAATAAGAGAGCTAGGTATAATGCCAGTAGCCGGAATAACAAAAGGTAATATTTTTATAGTCTGAGAATGCCAAATTCTTTTAATTTCATTTCCTAAATCTGTATACTTTCTTATTTTTTCATAATTTTTTATTACAGGAATTTGGAATAGCTACATCAATAATAATAAAGTTATTTTTTTAATTTTGTTATTATTATTATTATTTTTTTTTTTAATTTTTTTTTTTTATGATAGTTTTTTTAATTACACTCTTTATAGTATTTTTAATCTTGATAGTTTTTTTAATTACACTCTTTATAGTATTTTTAAATATCTTTTACCATTTTATTTAATGGAATCTTACAGCTAAGTGACAAAAGTTTATTCGAATAAAATATTTTGTAATATTTGAAGAACAATGTTTTATTTATCTTTAAACGTTAACTACCCGGTCTTGCCCCAACCCCTTCCTCCCCACACCCCCTCCCATACTCAAATATTTTTACGCGGTAAAGAGGACATACTATAGTAAAATTATATATTATCACACGGCAAGTTATAATAATAAAATGTCTCCACGCACATAACAATCATACGCAATTAAATCTTAAGCGATTAACCTCGCGAAAAATGCCGCGCTAGCGAAAATACAATGTCGCTAATTATTAAAGAAGCCATTGTTTCGTATTTGCAATCAATCTTCAGCAATGACGGACGTTTCCTCACAACTGATCAAATAAACGGGAATATTCTAATAGATTCTAGTAAGATACATCACATGTGAGTACCGGTTAGTAGCCGAGTGGACAATGCGTCGGGCTTTCTATCCAGGCGTCGCGGGCTCAATCCTCTCCGTGCTCAAATCCTTTATCATTGCAAAATCACCATTTTTAAATGATGGCAGTAGGAGGAATTCAAATATGTCAGGTTATGTAACCTAGGAAATTTTGTTTCTCTTTAAAAAATATCAAATATATTCCTGTGAAAAGATTTTGATTCTTAAAAAAATATATATTTTAAGTAGGCAGATTTGTATTGCATACGTGGGTATACAATCAAAAACTACAAAAATGATGTAATTGAGTTACAAATGGCAATCTATGCGCAATGTCCGTAGCTGCAAGATGGTTTTTGAGATCCTTAGAAAAATCAACCGCAAATCACGGAAAATTCGAAATGAAAATAGAGTTTAGATGCAAATCACCGTTCTCCACAGCGGATTAACAAGCAAAATAACCATTCTCCACAAAAAAAAAAATCACAAGTTTGAATTCAAAATAAGTTCAACCTGACTAATGAACTCATTATTATAACATTTTTTATTTTAATAATTTACTTTGGATTATAGTTGTTAGGTTATTAATTACTCGAAAATGCGTAGTATCATTTGAATCGTTTTTTGTGATTTGCCGAAAACAGTACTTTTGGAGTGTGGCGTTTTCTTTTTTATATTTCTTATGTAACGTGTTTTATAAGAAAGCCAATATGCCCATTTAGATCAACAACTCTAAAAAACAACACAGCAGTAGTGAAGTTATTTGTGATTTTGTAATATTTAAAATAATACTCGAAAATAAACCGCATGACAAAAAATATCAAGTCAATGTTCCAAATCGGTGTGTGGTTTTGAGTTTCGGAATCTAATGTACTTACCTCTACGTAGAAATTTGTTTTTCTTTTGGTTATGCAACCAAACAATGTTCGACTATCCGTATCATTAAAATGCTTCAAGCTGCAAGTATATATTTTTATTTATACTGTGGTCTTAAAAACAATTACCTTCCTTCGAGATGTTTTTAAGAAAATCGGATGCCGTAGAAATAGTTCCTTTACCACAAAATAATATCGACAAAAACCATTTTGCTCATTACTGTCATAATTTTGAATGAGTAGGTAACAATGAATAAAATCACAGGCACATTCGTAAACCTTTTCATACTTAATAATAATACTTAAACGCAAAAACCCTGAAAATATAGCAAGTCCAACAAGCAACCTTTCAGAATCAAGCGTGAAATAATAAATAGTAGTGCATTTAAAATAAAGTGCTTTCAATTTTTTTTTTAAATAAATGATGCACCAGATACCATTATTTTATAATATCCTCCCAAAATTCAACATAATAATATTAACTTTGATTCATAAATCAATGTTCTTCAAATAAAGCAAAATTTCATACAACCAGTAACCACTAAGGAATAGTGGATAAATTACCTGATGTGTCGTAGAGATACTTGTCTCTACGTCTCCAAGGTTCGTTTCCTGCAAGAAATAGCTGAGTTTGAGTTTAAAAGCGTGATGGTCCGTTGGTTTTATAATCGAAGAGTCCATTACGAAGTTCAGATTAGTTTTTAGGGTCTTGGTCCGTTTAATGCGGATTTTACCATCTCACCAATGCGCATCAGAATCCTTTTGGCTGTTTAATTAGCATAGAAGACCACATTTTTTAATTCTCTTTTATTTTTGTGTTTCAGTACGTTTGAAGCTGGGTCATTTTATTGGGCTTGGTAAATATTTCGTCCATACTGTTTTAATGTATGTACAGCATCGTATTTTGGCAATGTTGGCATATATATCTAGACGTGAGGGCTGTTATTGTCATGCCATGGAGAGTACCATTGTAACCACAATTTCTGTTATTTTTTATATTTTTTTATAGTAAATACCTCACAAGAGTCCCAACTGCTCCCGTCTGGAGCCAGTGAGATTATGGCATCCCCGATTGGGGTATGTTATGAGGCTGAAGGTAAGTGGGGAAGGGAAGGAGACGAGGAGGAAGAAGGTGGGGAAGTACCTGGCTATTCAGATCTAGTCACTAAACACGGCTAAAGCCATTTCAAGCAACGTTTCAATTCTGAATGGTGATACTAAGAGTATCTTCCACTCTGGAACGTGCCGCAAATATACTATATATTATTTTAAATAATTAATTGTGATTTAACACAAATCAATTAAATAAAATTTATTTGCGCACGCCGGGTTTGAACCCGCGGCCTTCGGAATGGGAGTCTAACGCCCTACTGCTGGACTACGCCGGCCGTATTTGCGACGATTATAAGAAAGATGGGAAAATAACGGATGTATCAGCGGTGTGTTTATAGTGTCTATGGCAAAAATCTGTTATTGTTGTAGAATTAACCCATCGACTTATTACCCCTCATACCCTTTTTCTTCTCAGAACTTCATCTCCTTATTTTCTTTAAAAGACCCTCCACACAGCCTCCCCAAAGATGATATAGGCCTTGTGCGGTTTTTTTTCCTCAGCTGTCTGAGTTTCCTCAAAGTAGAGCTAATGTAAAAATAAAACCGTCAATATTTTCCAAACCAAGAGATTTGACCGAAATTTGTGAATTTTATCAATGACATCGAAAATTTGAAATCTTGGACGCTTGATTTTCATGTTAACTTCTTCTTCTTCTAGGCACGAGTGTAGACTAACAAATTCTTTAAAATCTTTTCCACTTGATTATGCCCATCTTACCTTCACGGACTCATCGATTTTAGCCGTCTGCCCTTGAATTGAAAAACCACTCCGCGATGACTTAAGCCCGGTATTAAAATGAAATAAAAAAAATACCTAGTCATGGGAATTGGCCCCTGGCGTAAAAACTCCATACTTCCGTTTTACATGGTAAGATTTAGGATTCTCTATGGTACTGGAATAATTAGCAATTGGTTACAAATGGCTACATGTTACAAGGTACCTAGCCATCACGTAGGTGCACCTACACTTCGTAGACTATTCATGGACATTGTACCGTAACGAAGAGGATAAAATTAACAACGTAGCGTTTTAAATTTCTAGATTGGCAAAGGAAATTAATTTGAATAAGAAACTTAAGAAAATTAGAAGAATCACACTCCGAATGATGTTTCTTTTTTTACACCCTTCGTCTTAAAACAAAACACAGAGAACAGATTTTAAAGAAGATAAACCTCTCACTATCGAGCACAAATAAGAAGATTTTCTTTTTGTATTTTTGCAACAATTCTGAATAGTTTTTGGTATAAAAACAATGAAGTCTACGTTTACAACGTTTACTTACGTTTTACAACGCTGGGCTCCATATATTTTCTAATTGTGACAGTGATGGCTTGTTCGATGTTTCTTGCATAAATATTTCTTTGGTCAGTCATTGGCTTGAAGTCTTCTTGTCTCGGTTCAAAGACATCGCAGATTCCCAGCTATGAAAGTAAACAAAGCATTTAATAAACCAGCAATAAATTACGAACTAAAAATAAACGAAATAACTAAATCAGATTTTGTTTTTATATATACCTTTTGAAGGTCAGTTGTAAGGACAATTAATCCTTTGAGCATGAAAGCTGGGACCCAAGCTCTGACGTGAGTATCGCTCAGCACATTATTGATATCTCTCAAACTTGGCGCTTGTCTTGATCGCATATCCCTTATCAGATCATTGATACCAAATTTATAATCTGGTAAAATAATCAGCAGATAGTAATCTGAAGTGTCTAGTGGAAGTTTTACAGCCATTGACTTCAAATACGAGATGTAGGCGAATTCTAAAATCGTATCATACGTCATATAAGTTATTTGCACTTTGTTGTAGCCATTGGCCATGAAAGAATTCTGGTAATGCATTCCTCCTCCATCGTTGTAACTAGGGCTCCTGTAAACAGGGCGGTAGAATCCAAGATGATCCAGAAAAAATGGCGCAAAAACTTTTAATTTCTGTAACGACCTCTTCGTTCTAATGACACTCATTCGCTTTTCTGTATTTTTCACCTGAATGGTTATTTTATAATCTTCGGTTGTTTCTACGAATGTATTGATTATAGAACCTTCAGTCGTCAGGGCTTGATCATCTTCCTGAGATATTCCATCTATCGTAGAGACGGGAGTGTTTGAATATTCAACCGTACTAAACATTTCTCTCATGAGAGTCATTCCCTTTGTTGAATTTTCAAGAGTTGTTAAATCTCCGACAAGATTTGCAGTCTGTTTAACTGTTGAATTTTTTTCCGACTGATCTATCGATCGAACTACTCTTTCAGTTGAATTGTTTTCAGATTCATTACTCTCTGTTGGTCCAGTTACGGTTGTCATCTCTGATGAAACTTCAGAGTCATCACCATCATCAATATCGTTGGAACTGTCGTTAATTATTGACACGTGTAGAGATGTCGCTTCTACTGCTCTCATAGTTGTGCTTGGCTCATCACTGAGTTTAGTATATAGTGTTGTGGGAAGTGTTGTTTGAATATATGGTGTCAAAGTATTGTCAAACGTGCTCTGTGTCAGGTCTTTTGTGGACCTAATTTCTCTTGAGTTGGTCGTGGGTTCGCCGTCGTTTGAAATATTCATCGCAGAATCATTGTTTGCCAAATTCATATCCTCACTTGAAGCTTTTTGAGATCCGGTTGTAGTGGTCTTGGCAGATTCTGTAGTTGAATCCTCTTTTGATTCTAAGGAAGATTCCTCATCGCTGTTTCCAATAAATATGGTGCTATCTGATTGAATTGTTTCAGCTGACAAAGACGGCTTTGTTATTAAAAGAGTTGCCATATCTGATTCACTTTGAGTTGACATATCAGAGATTTTTGTCGTTTCAGATTGAGAAGTTGGATCAGAAAATCCAACGGTTGTGGTACTAGTTTTTATTGTGGTTAGGGGGGTTGTTTCTACGGATTGAGCGGTCGAGGAAATTTCTGAAGTTGTTGAAACAGTAGTAGAAATCGTAGGATTCACTGTCTGTGTAGTAAGAGGAATAGAAGAAGCAGATTCTGTAGTTTTTACTTCTTCAGATTCTGTAGTGAGTGGAGCTGTGGATGTTATTAACTTTGTTGTTAATATTTGTTGTGTAGTCAATGGAATAGCTGTTGTTTCAGTACTTTCATCACTCTCATCAGAAAATCTTGTTTCTAAAGTTGGTGTTGTGGACTTTGTTGTTGTAGTTAGCGGAACAGATGTCGTTTGCGTAGTTAGTGGAACAGGCGTTGTTGTCGGCGTTGTTGATGGAACGGGTGTTGTTGTGGATTGCGTAGTTGATGGAACAGGCGTTGTTGTTGGCGTTGTTGGTGGAACAGGAGTTGTTGTCGTTTGCGTAGTTGATGGAACAGGCGTTGTTGTTGGCGTTGTTGGTGGAACAGGAGTTGTTGTCATTTGCGTAGTTGATGAAACAGGCGTTGTTGTTGTCTGCGTAGTTAATAAATCAGGTGTTGTTGTTTGAGTAGTAATTGGAAGTGTATTTGTAGTTTCTTGTCTGTTTGTTGTTATTTCTGCAGGCTTTGTGGTAGTGACAGCTGAGGTTATTTCAGAACTTTCTTCACTTCCTGAAAACCTATTATCCACTGTTTGTGGAATACGAGAAGTTGTTTGAGTGTTTTCTCTTCTCGTCGTAGTCGCGGCTTGTGTTGTTTGTGGAACGTATGTTGTTACAGGGTCTTTTCTTTGAGTTGTGGACATTGTCACGGTGGATCTTTGAGTGAATGGAACAGGAGTAGTGGTTGGAGAGATTTTTCTAGTCGTTGTCATAGTCATTTCCACAGGTTGTGTAGTTTGTGGAATGTATGCACTCGTCTCAGTATTTCTTCGCGTAGTTGACATCTCAGATTGTGCATTTAGGGGCACAGAAGGCGTTGTTTTGGTTGTTTGTTGTCGCGTTGTAGTTTGGAATTGAGTGGTAAACGGAGCAGAAGAAGTTGTTTGATAATTTCTCGTTGTGTACATCCCTTCATCATACGCAGTCGGGGGTTGTATAGAGCTCGTGTAGGTGCTATATGCTTCTGACATCTGAGAAACGGGAGGAACCTCCGAATTGGTAGGACGAGGAGTCGGCATTTCAAAATCATAACCATAATACCTCAAAATATCGAGATAGTTTTGACGAAATGTGATATTTTCATTGTTGAAAGAGAGTCCAGCGAGGAATCCTTCTTCCGGTATGAAATAGCTCTGAAACAAAAATGAAAACATAAGATAACATCAATAGGCGCCTAAAACTAGTCAACAAATTTTGATAATTAAAACAAACAATGACTCTAATTTGATGTACCTACCTACTTAATCGTTATTACGAAATCTCTCGAACAATAGGGAGTGGATGAGACGTTTGCTCACTTGTTTTTCCAATGTACTCCTAAACGTACCAGCATAATTCAAGCCAAACAACTCTTATTTTTTATTATTAAGTGTTTAAAATCATATCATAATTATGTAATTATTTATCGTAATAAAAACCTTCAATGTGCCCGGTGCTAAGACAATGATAACACAATTTAGGTATGGCGAAAACCTGTGATAAACTCAATTTTGTCACAACTAATTTTTAATTGAACACGACGTTTTTTTTAAAGCGTGTACTATTTTCTAAATGTTAACACAATACAAGAGATTCACTGCCAGGAGTAAATGGCATCTCAAATTCGTGTGAGGGTGAATTAATGAATTTTAGAGCGAGAAAAGAGGACAGGAATGTTAAAAATTATCAGTCTTTTCAAAATCTAGTTGCTCAATTTAGGAGTACCTCGGCAAACTCTGGACTTCGACTTCGACTGTGAATTTGGAGATTGTGTGTTCGGTTACCGGACAACATAAATATCTTGTCAAAAAACTAGTGGTACAAGCGGGAAACTGGTGAACCTACACCACATTTGGAGCCAATTTTGAGGTATAACTGTTCTAGATTTAAGTTACACCTTTCAAATAAATCGAGTTCGAAAATGGATTATTTCATGTAAATTTCAAATAAAATCAACTGTATATTATTATATTTTAAAATGTATTTAAGCATAGACCCGACTAGAAAGTTTTTCTTAACCTTTAGTTGCCCAAAAAATAAAAAGCGAAATGTTTACAAATGGAAAAAAATATGTTTTTAAAATTATATTCTATGTGATGTAGATTTCCCAGTTCGGACCACTAGTTTCCTGACACCTTGTTTGTTGAGCAAGTCGCGTAAATGTCTTAAATATTGTATGGTGGATTGAAAAATCGATATATTTTTTTAATACTAAAAGTCGTTTACAGTTCACATTTCGAACTCCATAATAAATATTACTCCCCTTGCGCAAATAATTTTTTATACAATAGATCATTTGAATTCCCATTCCCTCCAAAATAAAAATATTTCCATGACTCACAAATGTAATAAACCAAGTAAAAAAGTATGTCAATATTTACACATCATTTCGTATGGCGGAAGAATAATGGGCCTAAACGCTTGATTATTTCACAAATGAAAGTTCGCATCGATGATCCTAATTCTGTCCAGTGGACATAATATACTGCATTGCACGGTAGTCCACCAATCCAACCCTAATTGGCCACCATTCGTCACACAATGGTCAGGCAAGGTCGGAATAATGACCACTTTTTGTCCAAAAGTTAATAACTGTTATCTACAGTTCTATCGGGATCATGTGTCATTTAATATACAAATGATGGGCGCCATTATTGACAAATATAAAATGACAGGTGATTTGTGATTGCGTGCTGACCACAATCGTTTTCAGTGCCATGAATTTTTTATTCACTTCCACACAACTTACCTACGCAACGAGATTCACAGATGCTCGACGTAAATTATCTTTAGTTTTTTCCCGATTTTGAGAACGAAAAGTTTGAGTTTGTAAATTAACACTCTAAAACAGCGGTTGTCAACCTTTTTGAGCCTGCGTACCCCTTGACTCTTACTACAAATTTGTTGTACCTACCCTCTATCTATCTTGAGTACACGTGTGTAATGTAATTTCATAATTTTTTTTTTAACCGCTTGGAAACATAAGCTTGTTTTCACGACAATTAAACGTAGGTAGACATAGGAATGACGTGTACCCCGAACCTGAGTTATTTAATGCTCTCATTATTACACGAATTTAACAATTAATTCACACAATTAAGTGTAACATGACTTTGGGCATTTTTAAACAGTGATTCTACAAATTTTGTTCCCCTCTTTTAATTTCGACGAAAAAAAATTCATGTTCTCCATACACAACTCTAAACTGACAAAGTGTATTGAGAGGATGATATTTTTTAACCTAAAAAATTTAAAAAAAAAAGTTTATCATGTATCAGTAGTTGAAATAAAAGCCCGATTTCCTGTTACACCCTTTATAATTAATCACACCATGTTAACATACAGTCAATGTGACCCTTGGGTTTGCTTTGCAGAGCAAAGTTTTACTCAATTTCACACAGGTAGAGGAGCCTCAAATCTGGTTCAGTATTCAGGCGATTATGATATTTATTTTTTATAAATGCTTAAGAAAAAAATGTATTTTCACACAAATACGTGCTTGTGAACGGTATTAATATTTTTAGAGCGTAAACCGAAGACATTTGAAAACGTTGAGCTGAGTTTTAAAACCTACATTCGTGCGACGATATTGCGGACCCCAACTTTTGCCTCGCGTACCCCCACACGGAGAAAAATGATATTCTACGATCATTTTCTTCGTAAAAACGGTTAAAAACGGGACTGAAGTTCGTAAGAACTTCAGTCCCGTTTGTAAGAATAATTTGTTTGTATAAGTACGAAATTACGTATACCAACGAATTATTCTTACATGTTCCCGCCAATAAACATTAAAACCATGTAAGAAATTCAATCCCGTTTTTAACCGTTTTTACGAATAAAATGATCGTATTTTAGAATTACACCTTTCTCCGTGCAGGGGTACGCGTACCACAGGTTGAAAACCACTGCTCCAACACATTTTTTATCGGAATAACTGTCTGGTATTATGAAAACTATTTCGGATAATAAATATCTGTTTCCATTTTTTTCGTTTCTACTCGTACTCGAAAACAATCCAAAATTATTTGTCATGTATGGTATGTAAAATTAAAGTCAAAGAGAGCATTCAAATTACAAAAATTACAGCGTCCGCAGGCTCGTAAGTGGCGAATATGATATCATGAGTATAAATATGTACCTACCCTAATTTCATTACAATACGAAATATTTTTATTTATTTAGGCAATTAAAAACAAAATGCAGTGCCTACCTTTGTAAACACCGAATAGAAATAAAATAATAAAGGTTCATTTGAAACCGGTCTTGCATTCCCTAAATAAACGCGTGTAAATTTCTTGCGTAAACTAACAGGGAATATTACGTAACAATGCACACAGATAATCTTACAATCCGTTATGTCATTTTCTAATTTAACATAATATCTGTTTCTGTATTCATTATAATATGTGAGATTATTTCACAAATAGTCTAAAATGACTGCTTTTCAAACACATAATATTCTTTTTTAGATTTTCACGGCTAAAAGTATTTTTGTTATTTGTTTTTGGGTGTTTGCCGTGTTGCGCTACCGCTACGTGGTCCATCATCAGTTCATCAGGGCAGATATAGGCGTTTAGACATCTGCCCTGGTGATGGACACTGTAACGTTGTCCGAAACGTGGGCTAAAGAATGAGGTAGCGCAACGCGGCATAACTCCCCAAAAACAAATAACAAAAAATATAATATTCTTATTTAAAAATTAATGAGGTAAGGATTACCAAAATATTTTAATGAAACAGCTATGCATAATTAAAAATACATTGTTATTCATAAGAGGATTAAATTAATCGTCATGATAACTGTCTGAATGTGAATGAGGCATGGAGTGTGTATGCCAAGACCGAGTTGTTTGGCGGTCCGTCCTCTCGGTTTGCATCTGCGGAAAGACGTGGTGGTTCGTCGGTTAGCTAATCATGTTACCCACCTAAATAACCAACTAACCACCATGCCGTTTCTCCGCGGGGATAGGCAGGGAGGACGGACCCCCAAACAACTCGGTCTTAGCACACACTCCTTGTCTCATTTACATTCATTCATCGTCTCATACATATTCTTCTATTATTCTGAATCTTGACATGTCCCGACTCAAGTATCTGATTCACTTGATCGTGCCATGTCTCTCTCGCGCGTCCCCGTCTTCTTCTACCATTCACATTTTCCGTCATATATTTTTCTTATACTTCTTTCTTCGTTCATTCGCCCAAGCTATCTGAGCCTACCTCTCATTACGCTTAAGTCAGCCTTGCATTCTTTGCTGATGTTCAAATTTCTCATACGATCATACATGGTTGTACAATTGTACACACATGCGCCTCAGGGGTAGCATTTAGTCTCCTTTCACCCTTCCCCTGCCAGCTCCATGCCTCACTGCACTACATCAGGGAAGGTACCAGCGTTTTTCGTTTTTTTTTCGGTCCTCCATTAATAGAATTACCTGCATTTCCCCTTCTTTCAATATCTCTATCAGCCTATAATACCATATCTCGATAACCACCTATGACCTATCCTAAAACGGGAAACTTTCCTAGTTGGACAGTCAAAGCTTCCTTACTACATGTATGTAAAAAAATTGTATCTAACAAATAAATAAATAAAAAAAATAACCTATGACCTACTCATGCCTTACTGGATTTAATTAAGATTCTTATTAGAATTAAAATAATGTAGTACTTACGTAGTCGATACCTACATATTACGCTTAAAATGAGATCTATGTTTATAAATTCTATCAACATTCAATATAATTAAAAAAAAAAAAATAGAGCTCACAGCGATTATTGGAACGTGTAGGTACTTATCTATTCAAAATAATTTCATACTCACATACCGTTCGATTCTAACCGCAGGACGTTCAGGCTTAATATAACTAAAATATCTACTAAACCTAAGCCACCAAAATAACAAATGTTTTAATTGTCCATGGCGGAATGGGGGGGGGGGGGGGGGGTTAGAAATGTAGTTCAGACTCAAACTAGATCTAATTAGACAGGGTAGGAACTTTGTGGCAGGGTAGCAAAAGCTTCGGCTCTGCAGATAACGCGGGCACATAATACGGGGAAGTTCAAATAAAAATAAATATTGCTCTGCAGTAATTTAGACCTTATATTTTATTTAAAGAACCATTATAATAAATTATTATAAGCCACTCCCTAAACACAGGCATATTGTTTTACAATAAAAAAACCAAAGCAATTACAAAAAAAAAACGTTCATTTCATTAATATTTTTTAAGAAAGGGTTAGAAATAATGACTTGCATAAATAGATAACGTACGTGAACAAAAATTGAAAATTTTCAACAACCATAAAGAAAAATGTTCCTATTTATATGAAAATAGCAAACTATACGGTAAGATTGGAAAGTACTTATTTAGTGCCCCTTTCCAACAACTAAAAATTAAGTCAATAATTTTATTTTAAAAACATATTTACCCTTAGCCTCCTGTGTATATCCCGAAATCCAATTCGTAGAATATTTCTGTCACCCGGGATTTGCATTGTGTCCCTAATTTGAAGGGCGGAGTACCCTTCGACGCCCTCATACAGCGCAACAAGGATCCCCGTTAGCCCATACGGAGAAAACGCGATGTTGTTATCATTCAAAAAATTATGCTCATATAAAACATTAACTCCTAAACGATTCGTTATATCAATCATGTAATCCAGCGGTCTGTAATTCCTCTTGGGACTCCATGGCTCAGAATCCAATGGGACTTCGTAAGAACATAGCGCACTTTGAAAAACAAACACAGTTATCGCGACGTTTAGCGGCCGGATTTGTAAAAACATCATGTCGTGTTAACTCGGAAACGTCTGAGCCCCGAATGGCAGCCATGAAAGGATTCGACATGGGATGAGTCGTTACTCCATCAAACCAGTAGAGCGCTCTTGCCTTTTATTTTTACCATCAGCAATCCCAAGCTCAAGGCTATTGAAGGTGAACGAACCTGTATCTTCTAATGCCTTTTCGTACTTGGCGCCATTTTTGGTCGTTGATTATTTCTGTCTGTTGACTCAATTTTCTAGCGAGATATTCGTAATTTTTGCACGTAGGTTTAGTATTGTCTTAAAAACAGTTAAATGTCGGAGGATGTGGTGCATGTACGTTCGGGTATAGATCGAATCCCGCAGCACGTAATGCTACGGACACACTTGCTCATTTGAAGCCAAAGAGCATGCTACCTAGTAGCAATTGCTACCTAGTAGCATGTGTGTCAGTGACGTTGCTAGTAATGAGCATGCTCATTTGAAGCCAAAAGAGCATACTCTCAAATCGACAGACGTTTGATTTGTGAGCATGCTCATTGGATTATCGGATGGAAGGGGAAGCCTCTAAGCATGTGTGGACAGGCTGGCTTATGAGCATGCTCATTTCAATCCGATCTCATTTCGGAATAGCATTCCGCATTTCAGTATCTCGTTTTTGTATGCAATTTTAGAGAGTAGCTCGTCAAATACTGCGGAAGCATTCGTAAATGATTTTTATATCCGTTGATATCTCGCATTTCTACTAACAAATGATTACTTGCTCCAAGGTTTGCTCTTCTAGTGATCCGATTACGAACCCAAATCGATCTTTTAATTTTCTTATCCCTTCAAAAATTTGGCGATTTTTGTCAGAGGCTAAAAATATTCCCGCTTTGAGATAAAATCCAAATAAATGGAATATTTGTTAACGTATCCGAAAACTAAAAACTGTTTTCGAAAGGTGATGAAATATGCTTTTAAATTATATTATTGGAAATAACAAATAAATGATAAATAATAAATAAATTTGATAAATATAAAATTTTTGGATGAAAACTTTTAAAAGTTTTAAAAATGGTAACCTCACTTTTTTGTCATTTCATGTAAAAAAAAAACACAAAGTTTCATAATTTTTATTCAAATTCTGATCGGAAAGTTTGGTTTCAAAAAGGTGTACATTTTTTTTTGTAGTTTACTTTTAGATTTGAATATATAGCGTGTTGTATTATCTTTCCAATACCATTTAAATCATACTTCTCACTATGATAGTAAGGGAGATACAACGATTTCTATGAGACCTTTGAGAGCTGGGACAAATAATATGGTATCCTGTGATTAACCGCGTTAATAAAATAAAATCTTTTATAATCCTTATAATTTTCTTAAATAATTAATAATTGCGTTGCAAGCAATAAGATGTTCTGGGCGAACGGAATTGTCTCTATAGATACGATGACAGTTATTATTTGACATGAGCATGCTCTGTTCAGAGCATGTGTGTTCAATTGTTGGCTTTGAGCATGCTCTTTCATGAGAAAGCTCAAGCCAAGCCTGTTCATTTATGAGCAAGTCTGTACAGTTGTGTGAGCATGCTCATTAAAGAGCATACTCATAAGCCGGCTTGTAATAAGCAAATGTGTCAGTACCTTTCGAATATTTTATTGAACACTAATAATAATAGTTTCGCAAGATATTTTGCGCAAGATTGGATAGGTACTCGTACCTACAAAGTTTTTTTGTAAACATTGTAGTATTATACTAGGTACTTCGAAAATAAATTCATGGCCACAGATAGGTACTAATTGAGAAACAAAAAAATACTTTGCAGGTGCTTGGTCCCGGTAAGACAATAGATCAGGTTCGATTCCCAATTGCGACCGTCACCTTATTATTTCTCTGTGTCTTACACTGTTTCATGTTTCGTTTCACAGTTCATGTTTAATAATCGTTATCATCAGAAAATCAAATTAGCATTGTCCACAACAACGGAATTGAAACTATTTCACAGATAATATATAGCAAAATATTTCACAATATTGATTAATATTATTGCAGATATTTGTTCATTCTGGAAACATTGAATTATTACATAATAGACATTCTTTGTGGATTTGATTGAAAAAATAATCGTTGATTCAAAACATTCAAATTTAAGCGGTTTTGGAAAGCCCGGCACTATTTAATATGGTAGTGTTGGTTCGCTTGTAAAACCATAGACAATTGGCGCGCTTTTCATCTGTCAGATTGTCAAATTTAATGCCAGGTGCAGTTTCGCAATTTCACGAACGCTGTTTTCGTAACCTGTGTTTATTTTTTATAATTTGTGTGCAATCTATTGTTAGAAATGGAAGAAGCTTCAGGTAATGCTACATTATTGTATTTGGCACATTACCTTCACTTAATTTCCTATTTTCTGCATTTATTTCTTCATGAAATGTCACTTTTTAAACTACGTAATAACAATGTTAATTGTCGGTTAAATGGTCTTATTCTCTGTTTTAGCCGGTAGATCCAAGAGGCAGAAGATCGACAAACACGGGAGATCAGCAGCATTTGAAAAACTTAAACTATTGAAAGGATCTAAGCGAAAATATGAAATAGATACATTGGAAAATGTTTACGATACCGTTGATGAAAGCGAGTACACAGATCGTGTGCTTCAGAGACAAGACGACGATTGGATAGAAGACGATGGTGGGTGTCATTTTGTTAATATTTAATATCTTGTGATATGCTAACAAGTTACAATAATAGTGCTACATAATAATAATGGTTCCTGAGTTCAATTTCTTCCCTCCTAAAAATGGGTCTTTTCAAGGCATGCACATTGTACAATGTATCTTAAAGGCCGGTCTGCTACGACTTTTTCAACAAAAAATTGTCAATAATTTAATGTTTTAATTGTGATGAATTTGTTTTCCGTGGCTGACAGAATAGATTGTGGCCTTGCCCTAATGCTTTTGTTTTTTTTTGGATGTTTTGAAAACATTTTGTCGCAGAAGACCGTCTTAAGATGAGACCCGCGTGGTTGAGAAAATTGAAAAATAGATTTTACTAAATTGTTGCCGTCACTGTTGCTCTTACTCCACCGGATATTGAGCGAAAGGGACAATGCACCTTGGGCTACTAATACCTAACTAAAATCGAGGTTTTGTATTCCCCTCTTTTCTCTTCCAAAAGTGGACTGATTTTCGATTTTTTTTTTACCGTACATAAGAAAAAACTATTTTATGTCTGTACGTTTTGCTTTTTTTAAAAAAACATTGTCTAGTTTGTATACTGAATGTCTTTTGACGGCGTTTAGACCAGTCAATTTTATTGATTTTGGAAAATCATAACTTCTATAAAAAGTAACTTATCAAAAAAAAACAAAAGTACCGACACTCTAGTAGTTGATATCTATTTTATGTAAAAATAATATTTTCTCTAGGGTTAAAATCCAGAGAGATAAATAGGGAATACGTTTGTATGGAAAAATCACCGCCGGGTATCCCCTTAAGAATAACCTTCGTACAGCGTCAGTACTCCCCGATCTTCAAAGAAACATCAGGATGTACTCATTGATCAAGTGTGGTACTTAACCTGCGAGGACTTCAATAAATGAAACGATGTTCACAGCCAACTTTTATACCTCACAATAATAATTAATAATAAAAAGTGTAATATTGGTGTGCAATATAGTTGTGAATGATGAATACTTGGAGCAGGTGGATGAGTTTGTATATTTGGGAAGTATGCTTACGAGAGATGGGAAGGCTGATAGGGATATTGAAAGAAGGGTGAATGCAGGTAACTCCATTAATGGAGGATTGAACGCCGTTGGAGCCAACAAAAAGTTGTCCACAGAAGCGAAGCTACAATTCCGCAATGGAGTACTAGTACCTACCCTGATGTATGACAGTGAAGCGTGGAACAGGCAGAGAAAGGATGAAAGTAGACTGAATGCTTTAGAAATGAGATCCCTGAGGCGTATGTGTGGTAAAACCATGTACGATCGTGTAAGGAATGTAGAGATCAGAAAAAAATGCAAGGCTGATGTGAGCGTAATAAGTAAGATTAAGAAAGGGACGCTTAGATGGTTTGGGCATGTTGAGCGAATAAATGAAGAAAGGAGTGTAAAGAGAATTTATGACGCGAATGTGAATGGTAGAAGAAGCCGAGGATGCCGAAGGAAGTCGTGGCACGATCAAGTAAATCAGATACTTGAGTCGGGCCATGTCAAGAGTCAGCATAATAGAAGAGTATTTATGAGAAGATGTATGAATGTGAATGAGGCAAGGAGTGTGTGCCAAGACCGAGTTGTTTGGCGGTCCGTCCTCTCCTGCGGAGAAACGGCGTGATGGTTAGTTAGTTTTTTTATAACAAGTGTAATTTTTTATTGTTTTTAACTAACTAGTAGAGGTAATTCCCAAAGGCAAAATTAACGAACACGGTCGACACTGCAATTGCAGTGTCGCAGCCGAATTCTACTGTTAAAGTATTTGGTTTTAGGCTGTCTGAAACGTTGGCTAAAGAAGAAAAGTATAACACGGTGCAATACCCCAAAACTCAATCACTATTATACATAATGAATGGTTTAATTTCCAATACAGATGGCTGCGGCTACATTGAAGATGGCCGTGAGATTTTCGACGATGAGGAAGGGGAAGATAAGTACAGCGCCAAGACCTCCAGCTCTAAGGACAAGGAGAGCAGAGCCAAAAAGAGGAAGGCCGGAGTGTCTGCTCCCGTCGAGGGCGGCTCCTCTTCCAAGGGAAACATCCGGAACATGCTGAGTAACATGACAGGCAAGAAGAAAGAAGTAAGTGATTGGGTTTTTCAGTATGTAAGTAAGAGACAGCTTCATGACAAAACAGAACAACAACGTAAAGAGAAAAACAGTGTGGAAAAAAAAACTAATCTAACCTAACCTGACCTTACCTATTATGTTATTATTACGATTTTCTACTTAACAATCAAGATTGTTATTATTATATAAACGTAAGATACAAACAAACAAACATTATTTTTTATATATAAGATTTTTCCATTTTCCACAGGATGTTAAAATATCCGACGATGACATTCTTCTGGACATCATGTCAGAATTGAAATCTGAAACTCCAATTGCCGCTGCGCCCAAAGCAAGCTCTGCCAACATTCTTCGATCGTCCAATTTTGTGCAGCACAGCAAGAAAGACGCGCAGGACTACTTCAAGAACCTCAGCGCCGGTAGCAAGCCCAGCACGCCTTCTGCGGCAAGAGTTATTAATCCATTTGGCATCAAGAAGACCGAGAGTCCTAAACTGATAGAAGTTAAAGTTAAAACAGAGGTATGTAACAAATATAATTTTTTCTATTATTCCATACTCCTCAGGGTCAACCGGATGTGAACCTCAAAGAGACAGATGTTGAGGGAAGGAGGAAACACGACAGGAGCAGCTGCTGTGGGAGAGAGGAAACACATCAGTAGCAGCTTTTCAGCACAATAATAACTACCTGTCCTATAAATGACCAATTATTCTGATTTGGCAAATAATGTCAACTGTGCTTGTATTACTTTAACCTCTCAGGTCTCGGGCATATGACAAAATATATTGTCAGAAGGTCAAAATTTTTCCACTTTGCAACAAAATCCAGACCAAACCAAAAAAATTGCTTATTTCTTAACATATTCGAAAACTAAAAACCGTTATTTATTGTTATAAATTTTAATTTGTAGAACTCAATTTTAATTTTTAGAACTCCATTTTTAATTTGTAGAACTCCATTTAAATTTTTAGAACTCCATTTTAATTTGTAGAACTACATTTTAATTTGTAGAACTCCATTTTAATTTGTAGAACTCCATTTTAATTTGTAGAACTGCATTTTAATTTGTAGAACTCCATTTTAATTTGTAGAACTACATTTTAATTTGTAGAACTCCATTTTAATTTGTAGAACTCCATTTTAATTTGTAGAACTACATTTTAATTTGTAGAACTCAATATTAATTTGGAGAACTCCATTTTAATTTGTAGAACTCAATATTAATTTGGAGAACTCCATTTTAATTTGTAGAACTACATTTTAATTTGTAGAACTCTATTTTAATTTGTAGAACTACATTTTAATTTGTAGAACTCAATATTAATTTGGAGAACTCCTTTTTAATTTGTAGAACTCAATATTAATTTGGAGAACTCCATTTTAATTTGTAGAACTCAATATTAATTTGGAGAACTCCATTTTAATTTGTAGAACTCAATATTAATTTGGAGAACTCCATTTTAATTTGTAGAACTCAATATTAATTTGGAGAACTCCATTTTAATTTGTAGAACTCAATATTAATTTGGAGAACTCCATTTTAATTTGTAGAACTCAATATTAATTTGGAGAACTCCATTTTAATTTGTAGAACTCAATATTAATTTGGAGAACTCCATTTTAATTTGTAGAACTCAATATTAATTTGGAGAACTCCATTTTAATTTGTAGAACTCCATTTTAATAATATTACTATTTTATGAAAACCGTTTACTTTTAATAACTCAGGTGCGGGGCATACGTCATTCCTATGTCTACCTACGTTAAATTGTCGTGAAAACAAGCTTATGTGCCCAAGCGGTTAAACAAGTTCTGCTATGTAATTATTATTATGCGTGACAGCTGATTCGCCTTCTGAAGGCATTATCAAACTATCGAGCATTATCAAAGGCATTATCAAACGGTTTGATAATGCCTTCAGAAGGCGAAACAGCTGTCATGCGTAATAATAATTACATAGCAGAACTTATTTAAAAATAAACTGTTTTTAACTAAATAATCATATTATTAAATACATAAAAAAAATAAAAACTGTTAAACTAAAATAGACACCTAATCTTTGAAATATAAAAATTTTGAATGCTAACTAAAAAATTTTAAAAATTGGCTCAAATTACGTTTTTTTTAACTAAAATTACTAATAATGAAGAAAAAAAAACACATGTTTTATTAGGCAATATTATAAATATTATCATTGTTGCATCCGAAACTGTTTGCTTCAGATGCATTTGGTGAAATGGACTGTAAATAAATATGAAACAAAAAAAACTAAACGAAATGGTATTTGTTGGAATTGGGTGATAATATGTGTTGGGAACAAAAATGGGAAACAAGGAAAAGGAAACCAATCACTTACCTCTCGGGAACATGACACAAACTTACAAGTACAGTTTATTTCACTGAGATACCTCGAGGTATTATTGCCCAACAACACAAATAAGTAAACACGATATAGTCTACTTTTATATGATCTTTTCAGTTAATACACGATTATATTAATACAACAAAACGAAACATGCTTCAAAAACTCTTGCTAGTTTCCTCTTTCTGTCTCAGTGTTTTTTCCGGAACAAAAGCCCTCCAATTTTCCAATCACTGTTCCAAGTTCAAAATTTCTTTCAGCAAGTGATGTGGTAAGGATGGGGAGAGGTAGGTACTTGGTAAAATGACATCCAGGTAGGAACCATGCATATTATCATTTCAAAACCAAACAATCATCAACTCACTTTTTTATTGTTTCATGTAAAAATAATTAATAAAACATTCCCAAAGTTTCATGAAATTTTTTCAAATTGCTGTTGGAAACTTTGGTTTTATGAAGATGTACATTTTAATTATTTTGTGGTTAACTTTTAGATTATATTTTAAAGCGTGGTGTTTTCTCTTGCTCACAGTGTTTAGATCATTATTTCAACTATGATAGTAAGGGGGACACAATGATTTTTATGAGACCTAAATGTGTTGTTCCCAAAAGCAAACAAATTAGCCTGGGGGGTTATAATTTACTGATACGTTTTATTTTCAGGAAAGAAATATGGATCTTGATATATTCGACGCTCCGTCACCAAAAAAAACCAAAAAGAAGCCTGAAATCACCCAAATAAAGGAAGAAATTGAAGATACCCCCACACAACAAATAGAAGAATTCAACACCCAAGACTTGCATTTTGATGATATTGATTTTGACGATGCAATCCCCGAGAAACCGAGCAAACCCGAACCCGTATCCAATGGAAAATCATTAGAGATCGATGATGTCGAGGGATTAAATGCCGACGACTTTCTCGAATCCAATTTCGACGTATTCGACAAAGCAACAGTTGAAGCTAAACCGATTGCTAAAGTTGAATCAATCAAAGCATCAAACGGGTTAAACGGGTGGGCCAACATATCGGAGGATGCATCAGCTCCCCAGAATTCTGCGACTTTAGAATGTACGAGCTTACCATTGGTGACAGATAAGGACGGAGAGAAGGTGTTGAGGTTTTATTGGTGGGACGCCTGGGAAGACCGTTACATGAAGCCGGGGGTTGTGTTCCTTTTTGGCAAGGTGTACGTGGATCCGTCCAACCCGGCTGCGGGATGTGTCTCGTGCTGTGTCACAGTAAGGAACGTGGATAGGCGTTTGTACTTGCTGCCCAGGGAATATGTACGTATAAACCAGTGAATTCATTTTATATTTCTTCAATCTTTGCAAAATATATTATTATATTTATATTATTTATTCATATTGAAGTAATACGATATTGAAAATAAAACAGAAGTAGACAATCAAAATATCGATTCAAAATCCAACTCACAGTTACTACCTTTGCGATAAGGCTTTGACTCAATTCAATTGAATAGTTTCTTACATTACAAAACAGACAAAAAAAGTTTTAATATTCTCCTGACGAAGAAAGAATTCTTCCAAAACTGGTATTGTGATTAAAATTAAACGTACGTGATTAAAATTAAAATGATCAATAACAAATTTATGTATTTTTATTGTGTAAAAAAAATTACTTGCGAAAACCATTTCAGATTATTAACCTCTTGAAAGACATCTGATAATTTGCAGAACTATGCGAAAATTACCTTGATGAGAATTGCTCAAATATCAGATTAAAAAATAATGTATCTCATCATTCGTATGTACTTCATGTTTATGTCGAAATACATTTCCCTAGAATAGCTAACTTTATGTAAAAAAAAAACTCCCATTTGAGAGACAATTGTCAATTTTTTTTTATATAACCTACATGAAAAACAACAATAAAAAAGGTTTTTTAAATAAATAATGACCTATAAAATGCTACTTAAAAGTCAAATATTTAAATTTTTACAATACCAACGAATTTTGATTTTCATACACAAATTATTTTGTAAGCTGTCATAAAGGCTACTTTCACGAAATATAAAATCGTATCTACAGTGGCAATTATCGCAAGTGATTATGATTTTGTCCTCTGTGCAGTTTTCAAAGAATAAAAGTAAAAATCGCATGGGATAAAATTCCAGCATGGATGGTATTAGAGTGCCGAGCACAATCGTAATAATTGTCACGCAAGTGTGCTCAAAGTTGACTGGTTAAAAATATATATTTTTTTAAAATTATTGTAGAAATTGGACAATATCACTTTGGAAGAAGATGGGGATAATCCGGTGTCAATAATGGATGTTTACGAAGAGTTCAATACTAAAGTGGTCAGCCGGCTCGGTATGAAGGAGTTCAAGTCCAGGAAGGTGGTCAAGAATTATGCCTTTGATCTGCCAAACATTCCTGCCCAGTCGGAGTACCTAGAAGTTAAATATGCTGTAAGTATTATTGAAATTAACCCCTAGGAGCTGAAGCCCTGCATTTGCAGTGTTGTAGAATCTTACCCACACATGGTACGAATCACTATAATTGCAGTATCAACCTTATACATTCATTTTGCCTTCAGAAATTATATCTACTGGGTTAGTTAACCACTGGAGCGACAGAGCAATTAAAATATTTTTTCTCGGATTGCTAAAGGAAATTTTTCCGCCCACATTAAGTAATTCATATCTCCGAATTTGAATATGAAGACATACAAACTGATTATAGTTCTATGTAGCCAGTGAATTCCCCTATCTTTTGTCTATTACATATTTGTAGGATTTATAAAAAAAATATAATTAAATCTTTAACCTTAAAACATTTTAATGAATCTAGAGAATATTTATTTTGTTATATTTTTAATGTACAATATATTATATAGTCGTTTTAATAGGAAATTTTTTTTTGAAAATTTGCAACATTTTGGCAACAAAGCAATCCGAGGTATTGGAAATAGTGCCATAATGTGGCAAAAAGTGCTTGAGTGGTTAAAGACAAAAATAAAAATGTCAGTCTATGTATTGTCCAACCTGCGGCGCAATTAAAGATTTGAAGAAGAAAATAAAGTGTTCAGCTTTCTATGTTTTGTACAGGGTAGGGCAAAAGATATGCCATGTAACAATAAATCGTTTCTAGGCCACCCACCCGCTACCTCCCACCGACAAGCCATACCTCACCTTCTCCCACATCTTCGGGCTGACCACCTCCGCTCTAGAGACTTTCCTGCTGCAGCAGAGGATCAAGGGCCCGTGTTGGCTGGAGATCAAGGGCGCCCAGGACGTCTCCAACAAGATCTCCTGGTGCAAAGTGGAGGCCAACTGCCTCGTCCCTGAGGATGTGACGGTGCTAAGGAGTGATAATCTGCCGCCTCCGCCACTGGTTGTTGCCACGGTAAGTCAAATAATTGTTCATTCCTCCAATATTTTATTTTATATGACACGTCAAAAGAGTCCCCCGACCATGTTTATTCCTAGGTAGATATTTTGCCACCCGGTTGGGCTGTCTCGTGAAGCAGAAGGGGAAGGAAAGGGCTGTAGGGCTAATGTCCAGATTAAATGACGGAGGAAAGATAGAAGCCAGCCGCTAATTCCACTCATTACATAAAATATAAATCAAGAAAAGCCGAAACATTCTACCGAGACAGCGCGGTTTAAGGAAATTAAATACTTAACTTGTTGAAAGCCAGCATAGGAAAAATATATTTTTTCAATATGACGTAAAATATTTGACAGTTCTCACCTTTCTTACGAACTCAATTTTTATAACATTTCTTTTGTGATATAATATTACAAAAATTACATCAAAATAATGTAGATAAAATGAACTTCCTAATAATCACTCAAATCTATGCTTTCCACAATGGATTTATATCAAAAACAATGAAAAAATATAGACTTTGAATACGACTCCGTTCATATTATCAATCGGCAGCCATTTTGTCCGCCATCTTTGATGCCCGGCGCGTCATTGTGAATAATTTGAATTATTCACAATGAGTGGCTAGACGCTATCCAGTATTTCGTTACTTCAAGAACGAGAATGGCCCAAGCGATTCTGACCTTGTTCTTCATACAATTTCTTTATACATACGGGACAAAATCGCTTCAAAAATCCGGACCCGCAGGTGGGACTGCGGCCTGCGACGGGTTAAGTCAAGTTGACAGCATCCGTGGTCGAGGGTTAAGACTCTCGACTAGCGATCCGGAGGTCGCGGATTCAAATCCTGGCTTGCGCAAGTAAATTTTATTTCAATGATTTGTTATATTTCATAATTTAATCATTTAAAAACAATATAAGGCATATTTGCGGCACGTTCCAGAGTGGAATCTTCTTCTACTGAATTCTCAGTTTCACCCCAAAGTAAGACCACCATTCAGAATTGAAACGTTCCCTAATATGGCTTTAGCCGTGTTTGGTTACTAGATCTGAATTGCCAGGTACTTACCCACCTTCCTCTTCCCCTTCTTCTTCTCCTCCCCACTACCTTTAGCTTCACAACAAACCCCAATTGGAGTTGCCATAGTCTCACTGGCTTCAGCCGGTTAGAAGCAATTGGGACTTTGGTGCGGCATTCACATAAAATAAAATAAAAAACAAGTAGTGTCAGGAGTCGGAATATCTAAAAAGATGTGTGAATGAATGTTTGGATTTGGATGAAGCAAGCAGCGTGTCAGGACAGAGTTGTATGGTGCTTAATCCTCTCTGCCCACACTTGCGGAACAGGGTGATGATTAGATAGTTGGATTAGATATTTCATAAAAATAGTGCTACATAAATTATCTTAGTGTGTCAGTATATGTAGTTATATGTCATGAATAATGTATAATTTCAGATCAACACGAGGATGGTAATGGATCCCAAAACCAGGTTGAACAAAATAGCTATGCTGACTTGTCTAGTGAACAACGCCTTTGAAATACACAAGCCGGCTCCCAACCCTGCTTTCCATCAGCATTTCTGTGGTAAATGAAAATGTTTTAGTTGGGGCTGGTTTACCTGCCTAAAGGGTTAATAATTACATACTTTTCTTTAATTATTGTATTCTTATAATTTATTCTTTTTCAGTGTTCACTCGTTCAACTAATGAAATATGGCCTATGGATTTGAAGCAGGCCATGGCTCAGTACAAGGGAACCAAACTCACAAAGTGCGAATCGGAAAGAGAACTATTAAACTACTTCCTCGTCCAGTTCTGGAAGATAGATCCGGATCTCATTGTTGGCCACGATCTACAAGGATTCCAACAGGATTTGTTGATCGGCAACATCCTGGATAAGAACATTCCCAACTGGTCACGATTGGGCCGCTTAAAAAGAACCGTAGTTCCAATTAGAAAGTTTGCAGCAAAAGATGCGTTCTTAGGTAGACTCGTCTGTGATATCAAAATATCGGCAATGGAATTGATTCGATCGCGAAGCTTCGATCTTGAAACTTTGTGTACAAATGTATTGAAACTGCCCGAAGGTACAAGAACTGAGATTATTCCAGATGATATCTTCAAATATTACGAGACGAGTAGAGATCTGTTGGAACTTGTCTCGTTGACAATGCAAGACACTTCTTACGTGCTAAAGATGATGTGCGAACTGAACGTGTTGCCGTTAGCGTTACAAATCACTCAAATCGCCGGTAATGTCATGTCAAGAACTTTGATGGGCGGAAGATCCGAGCGTAATGAGTTCTTGTTGTTGCACGCCTTTAACGAAAAGGATTATATTGTTCCCGATAAGGTTATGGGTAAAAAGGGAATCAAAGATCAAGAACCCGGAGAAGGAAATGAAGAAGAAAACGGAGGAAATAAAAATTTATCTAAAAAACAAGCAGCAGCTCGTAAGAAGCCGGCTTATTCCGGAGGCTTGGTTTTGGATCCCAAAAAAGGATTTTACGACAGTCTCGTCTTGTTGATGGATTTCAATTCTTTGTATCCGAGTATCATCCAAGAATACAATATCTGCTTCACCACAATCAAAAGAAATTCCGCATGTTCCACTGATGAAGAGATCAATGATTTAGTTCTGCCAGAGTCCAGTGTGGACCCGGGTATTCTACCGACTCAGATCAGGAAGTTAGTCGAAAGCAGAAAAGATGTTAAAAAATTGATGAAACAACCCAATCTTTCTCCCGAACTCAATATGCAGTACAATATAAGACAGTTGGCCCTGAAGTTGACTGCTAACTCAATGTACGGTTGTCTGGGCTTCACGTATTCAAGGTTTTATGCTAAACCCTTAGCCGCCCTTGTCACGTTGAAGGGCAGAGAAATCCTTATCAATACGAAAGAATTAGTACAAAGACTTAACTACGATGTCATTTACGGTGATACTGACAGTATTATGATAAATACAAACTCTCTGGATTATGATCAAGTATTTAAAATCGGTAATGAGATCAAAAAAGAAATCAATAAAAAATACAGACAGATTGAACTTGAAATCGACGGCGTATTCCGATACTTGCTTTTGCTGAAGAAGAAAAAATATGCAGCGGTTTTACTGAGCAAAAACAAAAGCGGAGAATTCGTCATGACACAGGAATTAAAAGGTCTTGACATTGTTAGAAGAGATTGGTCTCAATTAGCCGCAGAGGCTGGTAAATTCATCCTGAATCAAATATTGTCCGAACAATCCGCCGATGAGAGAATCGAGAACATTCAAACACACTTGATCAAACTTAAGGAAGATTTGAATGATAACAAAATGCCTCTTTCGATGCTTACAATAACAAAACAACTAACCAAAAATGCTAATGAATATGCCGATAAAAATGGACAACCTCACGTTCAAGTTGCGCTTAGATTAAACTCTAAAAGCGGACGAAAATTTAAAAAAGGAGACATTGTTCCGTATTTGATTTGCGAAGATGGTACTACCAACCCAGCCATGCAGAGAGCATATCACATAGAAGAATTAAAAAACAACGAAAACTTAAAAGTAGACGTCAACTATTACCTAGCACATCAATTGCATCCGGTTATATCTCGTATTTGCGATCCGATCGAAGGTATGGATTCAGCGAGGATTGCGAGTTGTTTAGGTCTAGATCCGTCTGCATACAAGCAATCAATTAAACGAGAAACAATCGAAGATGACACTTACCAACTCGAGAACGAAAAAGAAAAATACCGCCAGTGCGTCGATTTCTCATTCAAGTGCATAAGTGATAAATGTCTCACTGAAAACGAAATACGAGAAACTTTCCGGTTAGTTGACAAAGAAACGGTCACATTTTTAGAAAGGTGTACGAATGAGCAATGTAGTCTACGACCTTTTGAATATCTGCCAACGATTTTGAATCAATTGACGAAGCAAATAAGAAGTTTTAACGCAAAGTATTATGAGAATTGGTTGATCTGTGAAGACCCCGCTTGCACAAATAGAACTGCGAGATTACCCCAGTGTTTTGCAGGCGGGTATCCGCTCTGTAATATGTGCGAGAAGGGAGTTATGTTCAGAGAGTACACGGAGAAGGACCTTTACTACCAAATCAGCTTTTTCCATTATCTGTTTGATCTCAACAAGCAAAACACACAAAGTGAGTAATTTTGATATTTCCCCTTCTTTTTATTAGTATTTTAACCCTTTCAGACCTGAATTAAACTCGTAGCGGTAAAACAAATTTAATGCTTGAAATAAAGTAAAGATTTCAGAATTTTTTATATTATTTTTTTTAATTTACGTTGAAAAAATATCTATGCTTTTTTTGTCAAAATTAGACACATAAATCACCTTTTAGTGAAAAAAATGGCTACCGCCCGAAATGTTAGCTAAAATCCAACAACAACAAAAAAATAGTGTGCAAAGGCAGTTATACCAGAAATTAGAAAAAATTAGAAATTTTTATTAGCAATAGGTAGTGAGGAAAAAATTCTGAAATCTTTATATTTACATATGTATATTCAAATATACACACACAGTTCGAAAGAGATAAACTACGTTTTTATTTTTATAATATTTAATTTAATTGTTTCCTATAGTTTTTCTTTTTCTGTGGATGGATTCTAAAATATATAAATTCTCACTTTTTTCAGTAAACAGCCACCTTTATAATTAATGAATGCACTGTGAAAATCTTATTAACAAATCATTTTCTTTCTTTCCAGAAATAAAGGTACCACCTCACGTAGCCTCCGCCTTCCACTGCCTCAAAGAATCTGTTGAAGACGCCCTCTCCCAGTCATCGTACTCAGTGATCAACCTCAACCAGCTCTTCAGATTCTTCGACCTGAAGACCAGATCCTCGGTCTCCGCCGTGAAGTCCGAGAAACTTAGTATTGAAGCAGCACCTCCCGATGTCGAGGACGACGAATATAACTCTTATATGGAAACTTTCTAGATTAGAAATTTATTAAATTGTACTGAAATTGGTTTAACAGTGAACAAAATTGAAATTGAAAACTCTGGCCAAAATAATAAGGTTTCTTTTAAATAAGCACTAATAGCAATGTATTCCATATTAATAACTCAGGTCCGGGGCATACGTCATTCCTATGTCTACCTATGTTAAATTGTCGTGAAAACAAACTTATGTGCCCAAGCGGTTAATTGCATGATAATGAACACTGTGTCTAGAAATTCCTGGTACAAGTGGAAACTGCTGAATCTACATCACACAGAGAACCCAAAAAAATATATTTTTTGTTTTTCCCCCAATTAAGGGTTAAAAAAATAGGAGCTGGAGCTGATGTTAACCCCCCCAGAGACCGATTTTTTTTCAAATTTGACCTGAAAAATTCAAACTTTGGATTTGATTAATGGTAGAGACAGAACCGAAGCTCACATCAAAAGATACTGTGTTATAAAGTATCTTTTCTACCGACACACTGCGTTATAAAAGATTTCTTCCTACGGCAGGAGAGGGGGTCAGTTGAATTCGGAAGCGGTTGAGGCAATATCATTTCTTTGTACTGGATATGTCAATTTGACAATCCGTGTATTAAAAATGACCCCCTCTCCTGTTTACGGCGGAGGGGGGGCGCATAACTTTTCTGATATCCCGCTGGTAGCGGTTAGCGAAAATAACGCCGATTAGCGAAGATTCAAAACGCGCTTATAACACATGATCTTTTTACATCTGGCAAATCAGTATGGGATTTTATGGCGAGCGCTATTGTGTTATAAGTATCTTTTTGATGTGAGCTGCGTGTCTCTCGCTACCTTAACTCGAAAACGCGCTTAATAAAGAAAGTTATAACATGAAATCCACTTCCAATATGATCTAGATTCACCAGTTTCCCGCGTGTACTACGAGTTTCCGGACACCGTGTGGCGATGGCAAGAGATGAAA
The DNA here is from genome assembly GCA_951813805.1 of Limnephilus auricula. Taxonomy (NCBI): domain Eukaryota; kingdom Metazoa; phylum Arthropoda; class Insecta; order Trichoptera; family Limnephilidae; genus Limnephilus; species Limnephilus auricula. The sequence continues at coordinate 8,405,557 of OX638410.1, forward strand.
AATTTGGAAATGTTGAGATATCAGAAAAATTTCCCATATTTTGTAATACATACATCATTTTGAAGGGAAAAAAACCTTTTTTTAAATTTTGATGAGTTTAATTTTTTATGGGTTGAAAGTATGGTGAGTTCTACTTGGTATCTAATCTTTGAAATGTCGAGCTCCCGCGACGTACTATCTATCGAGGGCAAAAATCCTAAATACAGAAAGTATTGATTACCAAATGGATATGCCTACGCTCAACGAATACAAATTTTTCATTACCGATGGGTACTTTTGGCGGTTGAGAAATTAAAAATAATTGTTCCTGTTTCGTGATGCCATCGGTCCTTGATGAGTTTGTTCTGCTTCCCGCCAATGGAGAAGCCAGGATTTGGCCAGTGAGGTTGCATCTGCATAATGTGTACTTGATAATGAAACCAGTGCCTGTGAGAAACCCTGACCATCCATGTGCAAAGCAAGTGCGAGGCCCAGAAATAAACATAGCAAGATAACCAGCGGTACTTAACATTTTGATAAACCTTGCTGTTGGTATTGGGGTATATCATGAAATTCATTGGGGACAGTGGGCAGTCAAATGCGCAGATAAGACACCAAACTCCTTCTGTGACCCTGTTAAAATGGCGCTGGCACCGCGCCACCTTACACTCCCCACGATTAAAAATAAAAATTATTTTTGTAAACTTTATATAAATTATACAGGCTAGTCAAGAAGTATAGAACACATTCACAGATTTATTCCATTTACACTTTTTTGATAGACAATATTATTATTGAATTTATTCATGATTTCTCTTTTCCTATTATAAAATAAATATGTACATTAAAAATTATTGAAAAGGGAAAAACTGATTCCGATTCAAGATGGTGGCCTTGTTGTATTCTACATTTTTTATACTGCCAGAGATAGCATGATCGCAGTTCGTGATATGAGCTATCAATTCGGAATAATTTAATAATATACCTGCCTATTTTTGAAAAAGAATTGTCATTGAGATGCTGACATTTCTTTGGACAAATTGTATAATTCCTTATTTGAATTTTTAAAATGTTAGCCTCGGACACTATCAAGCCGTTGTCACAAGCCTGTAGTTTTTTTTTGTCTATGGCAATGCTTGTGACAAAGCCGCAAGCCAGCTTTGGAGACAATCAAAAGGCTTGCCATATACAAAAAACTATGGGCTTGTGACAACGACTTGGTGTCCAAAGCTCTTTAGATACATTTATGGTTTATAATTAAGTAGGTAGGTATTTGAGTACCTACTTACAGATCTTATGATATCAGAAGAAATTTTGGTTTTGATCTATTAAATAAGAGAAAATTAGCAATATACTTTTTCAGATGCGAGGTCTACTGTTCACAGAACTAGTTAAGCTGGGATCCGGCCAGTTACATGCTTTTGACAATATGGTATACAAATAAAGAAAACTCTATTGACATCTAAACAGATATAATTATTTTGTTTGGCCAAGAGATTTAAAAAAATAATATGTATATTTATCACCGAACAGTTTTGATTTAAAAATTATTAGATATCGCGGGTATACTTTCAGAGTGCATTAAGTCATACAAATATTTCTGAGATATTCACATTGAACCTTTGAAACGCCGAGCTTCCGCTACCTCCGTAGTTGGTCGAGAGTAAAAATCCCACTAATATATAGATAGGTTGGTATTCAACGGCTAAAAAAAATTTCGTAACCATGAGGATATTTTGGCGAACAAGCGATTAAAGCAATATTTTTTATAGTATTCTTCTTAAACCTAGAATTGTCTTTATTTTATGATAAAATATATGTAGGGACATTACGAAGAATAAACTTTTTGGCAAGCAAAACATGAAATTTAAAATCGTAAGTCTTGCTTAAATTTAAAAACAAAAAAGGCCCAATGCATTCCGTCAGTATCATTTAAACAGTTGTTTTTCTGTTTTATATTATGTCCTAGGATTTAAAAATAATCTTCAGATTCATCAGAGAAAAATGAATGTAATATTGATTATGTGTGCTGTTTTTGTGAATAAGTTTTTAGGAATTTGGATAATATGTAATAATAAAAGTTTATTTTCATAATAGTAAATTGTTTTATCTTACCTTTCTAATGATATTTGTCAATTTACTATTTGAGAGACGGGTATGCGTACTGCCGCTCCGGGAACCATTTATTACCGGATAACCTAAACCTCTACCGTAGGTCACACCAGGTGGTTTGCTATGTTTTGTGACTTAGGTTTTGGTGGCGGGCTGGATTTGGAGAATTTGGTTGAGGGAGGCTTTTTACTTCTCCAACAGGACTCTTATCGACCCATAGCCTTGCACCACAGTGGGAGGGATAAATTCATTTATCCGTCGCTCCTGCGATTGAACGCTTTTAGAATTCCTGTGCCTATTGATGGTAACGGCACAAAAAAAGCATAAAACGTATGTTCTTTAACACAGTAATGCTCTTTCTTACACACTTAATAATATCGTACACTTTCCTCACACGTATTAAAGAAATTAATGAAATGCTGCATGTCATTGCCATTACTACTACTCCTGGGTGGAGCTAATGTAAAAAAATACTTTCCTCAGAGCCAAATCACAAATCCTTAACATCGTCAGGATGTTTCTTATGAAAGAGTGGGATTTATAAAATAAACAGCTCGTGTCGGATTCAAATTCGAACTCTGCATTTTGCTCTATGTACTATTTTTTTAAGTAAAACTTCTTTACGCACGCTTGACTTGGGGGGGGGGGTAAGCTGGCGAATGCGTGATGAGAGAGTTACTAAAAGTGTAGTCGGGCGAGGCGAACGGGCTGTATCACACTGTAGGAGCAAGAGAGAGCAGTGCGCGCGCACATTTTCTTTCTCTTCCTCTCATAGCCAGTGCATGAAATATCTCAGTCATGTGGATGTGTAGATGGAGCTAAAGAAGTATTTACTTCAGTCGTGTGGTCTAAAGCACACGTATATATATATATATTTTTTTTTTTATTTTTTTTAATTTCTTACCTAATGGTAGTACTTTGATTTCTAGACATACTGAAAATGGTGACCGGTCTACTCAGTGCAAACTTTTTAAGTGTATGAATATTGAGTACAAACTTTTCAACAGATGTTAATTCCTCACATGATAATTCATCATGTCTCGAAGCGTCAGAAAACTGATAATTGGGGTTTTTAACCTTAGGTTAGGTGAGGGGGGGGGGGGGGAATGGAAAGGTAGATTAATGTGAGTTATGATGTGAGGAAGTATCGTGCCTGAATAAATTTACTATGGGAATTCAGACGCTGAGATCTCATAGTCCGATTAGACATGGAACCATTGAAAATAACTCCATACGCAACAATGCAACCCACCAAAAAAAAAAACATTATTTACATAAGAAAAAATAGATATATCTACCATAAATAATAAAATTGAAAAACGATAATGTTTCGAACCATAGATTTTTAATATAGCTAATATATAAATCTATGTTTCGAATTAGCGATGGGAATGATCGAAACTTTTATATAATCGATTTTTTTTAATCGAGACATCACAATAATCGAATAATTAATCGATTTTTTGCTCGGAGTTCGGGAGCAATAGCTACGGTCAGGGGCAGGATTTTTGTCTGTGACGGGGGGGGGGGGGGTAGGAAGCCGAAAATTATTATGGTGCATCATGTATGGCAACGCTTATTGTTTGTTGTAATTTTATTTGTTGTATGTTTAATAATATGAAAATAAATACAATATGACATTTTTGATCAAAAACAATCTCTAAATAACATGTTTAAATAACGCAACATTAGTAAGTAAGTACTGCAACAATATTTCAATCACCGTTTTTCTTTCCTGGCAATGGCAAATTGGCAAATTCCTTTTTGTTTGATGGCAACATTAGTGTTATTCCATTTTCCACGAATTTCAAATATGTGGGCATCTCACAACAATAAAATTACTAATAAGATATTTAGTTTAGCCGGTTGGTACAAATTCCCATTAATAATATTGACAGTGTGTCTGTGTTTAATACGAAGATAATAATTTTATGTCGTTTTTGTTAAAAAATAACCTCTAAATAACATGTAGGTTATGGACACCTTTTCGTAGGCAATTATTTGTATTTATATTTTTATATTTGTAGTTTATCATTAATTAAAGTCTTCTTACTATAGAAATCGTTTCATTTTTATTACAAACTAAGAAACACCTGTTAATTTCAAATAAATTAAATATATTTGGTCATATAAAGCAGATAATATGAAAACATATTACCTACTTGCTGATTTTAGTAGAGTATTATTTACTGCCCTGAAGAAACTACGGTTTTAGCGAAACCCGGTCGGCATTAAATATAAAAATGGTATATACTAAGTTATTGTTTTATTTTAAATTAAATATACAATACCCAAATAGATGATACATAACCTCATAATAAACATTTTTAAATTGTTGAAAGCTATCACCATCGCAATCTTTTACGTATAAACTATACTGAAAACGTAAATCGTTACCTAAAAGTATTCATTCATAATTTAAAATTCACACATCAGGTTGTTTATAATATGTACCTATAAAATATTTTGTTTGTCAAGCAAAATCACTTTCGATGACGTTTCAAGACTATGCATTCGAATTCTGACATCGAGAAGCGAGAATCGATTCCAAGTTCGATGACGTTTAAAACCGATTGTCTCGGACTGTGCATTCGAATGGATTCTGACATCGAGAAGCGAGAATCGATTTCAAGTTCGATGACGTTTCAAACCGATTGTCTCGGCCGTGCATTCGAAAGAATTTTGACATCGAGAAGCGAGAATCGATTCCAAGTTCGATGCCGTTTCAAACCGATTCTCTCGGACTGTGCATTAGCGATGGGAATGATCGAAACTTTTATATAATCGATTTTTTTTAATCGAGACATCACAATAATCGAATGATTAATCGATTTTTTGCTCGGAGTTCGGGAGCAATAGCTACGGTCAGGGGCAGGTTTTTTGTGGGTGACGGGGGGGGGGGGGGGTGGTAGGAAGTCGAAAATTATTATGGTGCATCATGTATGGCAACGCTTATTGTTTGTTGTAATTTTATTTGTTGTTTTTTGGTATGCATTTCACAACATAACAATTATTGTTAAGCTACTTAGTTTAGCCCATTGGTAAAAATTTCCATTAAAAATATTTATGTATGTTTAATAATATGAAAATAATTATAATTATATGACATTTTTGATCAAAAACAATCTCTAAATAACATGTTTAAATAACGCAACATTAGTAAGTAAGTACTGCAACAATAATTCAATCACCGTTTTTATTTCCTGGCAATGGCAAATTGGCAAATTCCTTTTTGTTTGATGGCAACATTAGTGTTATTCCATTTTCCACGAATTTCAAATATGTGGGCATCTCACAACAATAAAATTACTAATAAGATATTTAGTTTAGCCGGTTGGTACAAATTCCCATTAATAATATTGACAGTGTGTCTGTGTTTAATACGAAGATAATAATTTTATGTCGTTTTTGTTAAAAAAATAACCTCTAAATAACATGTAGGTTATGGACACCTTTTCGTATGCAATTATTTGTATTTATATTTTTATATTTGTAGTTTATCATTAAATAAAGTTTTCTTACTATAGAAATCGTTTCATTTTTATTACAAACTAAGAAACACCTGTTAATTTCAAATAAATTAAATATATTTGGTCATATAAAGCAGATATGAAAACATATTACCTACTTGCTGATTTTAGTAGAGTATTATTTACTGCCCTGAAGAAACTACGGTTTTAGCGAAACGTCGGCATTAAATATAAAAATGGTATATACTAAGTTATTGTTTTATTTTAAATTAAATATACAATACCCAAATAGATGATACATAACCTCATACTAAACATTTTTAAATTGTTGAAAGCTATCACCATCGCAATCTTTTACGTATAAACTATAGTGAAAACGTAAATCGTTACCTAAAAGTATTTATTCATAATATAAAATTCACACATCAGGTTGATTATAACATGTACCTATAAAATATTTCGTTTGACAAGCAAAATCACTTTCGATGACGTTTCAAGACTATGCATTCGAATTCTGACATCGAGAAGCGAGAATCGATTCCAAGTTCGATGACGTTTAAAACCGATTGTCTCGGACTGTGCATTCGAATGGATTCTGACATCGAGAAGCGAGAATCGATTTCAAGTTCGATGACGTTTTAAACCGATTGTCTCGGCCGTGCATTCGAAAGAATTTTGACATCGAGAAGCGAGAATCGATTCCAAGTTCGATGACGTTTCAAACCGATTCTCTCGGACTGTGCATTCGAATGAATTTGACATCGAGAAGCGAGAATCGATTTTTCTATGGAAATGAATCGAAATCATTCGATGGTAAAAAAGATCGAGTAAATAATCGATTATTCATCGATTGTGCCCATCGCTACTGTGCATTCGAATGAATTTGACATCGAGAAGCGAGAATCGATTTTTCTATGGAAATGAATCGAAATCATTCGATGGTAAAAAAGATCGAGTAAATAATCGATTATTCATCGATTGTGCCCATCGCTATTTCGAATTTCGAACGCACACCACTAGTGAAGTGTTTACTAATTTGTCTATGCATATTTATTCCCGCCAAATATTGACAGCGAGCGGCGCGTCTCAAGTTTAGCAAAGTTCGTTGCTGCTTACTTTTCGGCTAGTGGAATTTGTTATTTAGATCTTTTCAATCACCCAAGGACCCAAGTACAACAAAATGTCCGGAGTTCGCGACTATGCGGCAGATAAAGGTATAATTTATGTTTTTATTCCGCGAGAAGCAATACATTGTCAGAAAACATCAAAGATTTAGTTTATAACCTCTGTTTCTGTCTATAACAATATAAACAACCACATTTTTGTTTTCAGAGTCTTTCAAGTCTTTCTTTTCGGAATTTTGCGCTGCTGATGAAGAGGGTCACAAGATTTTTAAGTATGCCCTGCAACTTACAAGGCTAGCTCACAGAGAACAGGTATAAAAATCATTTTCAGAAATTAATTTTCGACAAAAGTTCACTTCGTTGTAACCTCTCTCTATTTCTCGCAAACGACTTATTTAACAGAAAGAAACGTTACAAAGAAGGGTAATTTTTTGTTATTGGTGGCCACGGTTATTACGAATAATTTTTAGAAAAAAACTTTAGATTCGCCTTAATCACTATAAAAGGAAACTTTTTGCATCACGGCCAGAGGAAAAAAATGCATTTTAATTTTCAATTGCGTAAAATTTCACTTCACTTCGCGAACCGATACGTCATTAAACCGCCGCCTGCCGCTGTCATTTTGTTATGTTGGTATACCCGATATATTACCGTAACATAGCGAGGAGCTAGAAATGACACTACTACGCAATCTATGCAAATTAGGTAAGTACTAGTTTGGCGAAATTCTGGAAATAAAATACAGTAAAATGAATAAAGACCTTCAGGCACGTTTTTTTGCATTAATTTTTTTATGTTAAAAGTTTTACCTAAAAATCTGTTTTGAGCACTAGTTTGGCGAATACTGGAAATAAGGGGAGAGTAAGATGTTTCCGTGGCGCCGCCATTTGACGATGGATTTCGATAAATCAACCCAAATAAATCGTATTTTTTCTATAAAAAAATACATTCACTTTTGTATCACAAACCATGTTACACAAACCTAGCGTAGCCGCTAAACTACTTGAAAACTGGGATGTTTTTCTTGCCTTGACGCGAGCAGGCGCTACGAAGGGGGCACTTTATTTTGCATTACAAACCATGTTACACAAACCTAGCGTAGCCGCTAAATTACTTCAAACTGGGATGTTTTTCTTGCCTTGACGCGAGCAGGCGCTACGAAAGGGGCACTTTCTTTTGTATCACAAACCATGTTACACAAACCTGGCGTAGCCGCTAAACTACTTGAAAACTGGGATGTTTTTCTTGCCTTGACGCGAGCAGGCGCTACGAAGGGGGCACTTTCTTTTGTATCACAAACCATGTTACACAAACCTAGCGTAGCCGCTAAACAACTTGAAAACTGGGATGTTTTTCTTGCCTTGACGCGAGCAGGCGCTACGAAGGGGGCACTTTCTTTTGTATCACAAACCACTATTTTGTTTATTATTATTATTATTTCTATTCTTCAATTATAATGACGATGAAATCCAACATGATTACATTCTATTATTATTTCTATTCTTCAATTATAATGACGATGAAATCCAACATGATTCCATTCTATTATTTATTCCGTTTTTCACAATTACGCGCCTTTTCATGTATCCCACGAACAGTGGCGGTTCGTGGTCTTTTTAACGGGGGGGTTCAGAAATTCAGAAAAAAAAAAGAAAAGAGAAGAATGATATATTGTCTAATCAAAATTTACTCTTGTCACACAAATTAAATAAAGTTAGTGGGGGGGGGGGGTACCTAAATATAGGTACTATTGTTTTTAAATAACTTGATGCTCCTCGACACAATTATTAAACAAACAAAATGGTTTTAGAGGGTTTAAATTGTTTAATGGTTTTTACAACACTTAATGTACGTTGCTAATTATTATTGTTTTTTTTTTTCAATAAGAATAATTGCGTAGAATGTAGAATATAATATAATTGATATTTTAAAACATAAAAAAACAAGAAACACAAATAAAGGTGGCCACGAAATAAAATTAGCTTTTTTCACTTACACTAAAAATCCATTATACACGTATACAAAAAATGATAATATTTAATTTCCTAACTTTTTTCATAAGCATTAGCGTTATTTTTTTGTATATAACACTGTATTCCGTCATTGTGTGAAAAAATTAGGACAGAATATTCGCGACATCCACTTTCAATAGATAAACGCAACCACTTTCAATTTGAAAGCCGAAACAATACTAGGAAAGCTCAACACAAAATTGCATAACTAGCGACGTTGTTTGCCGAAACTTTAGTAAATGTACTCGTAACAAAGGGATAAAAAAAAAAATACGAAAACAGAAGTCAAAATCGGTCCACTTCAATAGTAGATTTACAAATGTCATTAGTAAACGGTTGGAGAAATGCAGAAACAAGAAAATAAAAAATGTACAAAAATGACTACAAAGTTAAATACCATAATATATAACATTTAACTTGCATCCGTCGGTGCAAAAGTCGACCGTCAGCCGGTCATCCCGCGACAATCTCGGGCTTCGTTTCGGCGAGACTCGTCAAAGTTCGGAGGTCACGTGACATCTTGACTCGTGAGCAGTGCACCAAGCTGCGTAGTTTTTTTCCATTTTACCTTCACAGCGTTTCGTATCGGCTATGATTTTTCGTATGGACAAATGTGTGCGGATCGCAACGCGCACAAAATGGGAATAGATAGGTACCGTATTTTTCGGTGGCGCGAGTTTTAAAGACAGAATTTTAATGTCGAGCTATCTGTGATGCGCTTATATTACTATACAACAAGATTGTTTTATTTTATCATATTTTTTAATGGGGGTTCACCGCACAACCGCACTTTAGAGAAAACCGCCACTGCCCACGAAGTCGGCTACAGTCGTATGCATACTCTTGTTTGTATCAGGGATACCAACATAACAGTAGTGACAGAATGGCCGCGGTTTTATGACGTATCGGTTCGCGAAGTGAAGTGAAATTTTACGCAATTGAAAATTAAAATGCATTTTTTTCCTCTAGCCGTGATGCAAAAAGTTTCCTTTTATAGTGATTAAGGCGAATCTAAAGTTTTTTTCTAAAAATTATTCGTAGTAACCGTGGCCACCAATAACAAAAATTTACCCAAAGAAGCTCTCAGCGTCTGGGCCATACAATAATATAAAGAATTTTTGATTACGGTGTTGACTTATACTTTCACTTTAGGTGCCCTTTATTGTGGAATTGGATGACCTCCATGACTTCAACGAGGACTTGGCTGATGCCGTTATCGGAAATACAAGGCGCTACACGAGCCTTGTGTCTGATGTCGTTTTTGATCTGCTGCCCCAGTACAAAGAAAGAGAGGTACCTTCTCAAACATTTATTTCATTTAAAAAGAAGGCTAACACAAAGATTTCTATAACAGATCTTTTGGTAAAGATATAGAAAACAGGGACGTGTTTAATATGCACATTTTACTTTAATAACTCAGGTCCGGGGCATACGTCATTCCTATGTCTACCTACGTTAAATTGTCCTGAAAACAAGCTTATGTCCCCAAGCAGTTAAAAACACTTTGTATCAGTTAGATAATAATGAGATGTAATTATATTAGTTTCCGAAATGAAAAATAATGAATTTCGGTTGAAAAAAAGGATAATTTGACCTCTTTTTTTCACGCCATGTTTTAATTCAGTCAATAGGGAAGTTGAGTGAAAAATATTTTGACTTATAAAAAATATGTTCATGTAGATGATATGCAAACTTAAATACTAGTATTATTATTTTTTTAGAGTTCGTTTTCATAATTAAATTAATTCTACATGTTTGAATTTTATTAAACCTGCGAAAACGCCCGGTAAGAGGCGGGAGAGTGTGTGACATCATCTGTATACTTGTTTGTATGAAAAATAAGGGTAAATATTTATAAAACCGTGACACGCTTAATATGGACTTAAAAAATTGTTTTTTTGGCGGGCTTAATAAAATTCAAACTTGTAGAATTAATTTAATTATGAAAACGAACTTTAAAAAAAAAAAATACCAGTATTTAAGTTTGCATGTGAACATTGCATTTGCATTGTTAAAAAGAAGGACTCGACTTCCTTATTGACACTGGCTAGAAAATTTGTGAAAAAGCAGGATTTTTAACTAGAAAAAATACCCACAATATGTTATATAGATATGTAGGTACTTACGTAATACTTTATTTCTGTAGATATTTGTCACAAAGGTATAACCGAAACATTCTTCCTTTCGTAATTAGAGCGTTAACCTGCATTCTGAGTACTTCAATGTATTTCACTCTTCCCACAATATTGACCCATTACAAATACAACAATGATGTATGTCGACAGATAATAGCGAAAGATGCCCTGGATGTGTACATCGAGCACCGCCTGATGCTGGAGTCCCAAAACAGGCTGCCCTCGGAGCACAGGGACCCCCGTAACAAGTACCCGCCAGAGCTGGTGCGCAGATAGTAAGTTGTCATATATACATCTTCTTCCCTTTATCCTTTTCATGTCGGAAACCCATCACATGGACAAGGTGCCTCCAGATGTCCCTGTCAGAAATACCTATCCATAGCAGGCCCAACCTCCAGAGTTGTAAGATATGTTAATGGTGTCGGTAGTACGGAAATGAAGAGAGAGTATTAGTATAATGTACTGGTATTTATTAGGGAGCTGCTTGTAGCAAAAGAGACATACTTCTAGCACGCATCGCCTTTTATAGAGTCACGCAAGCATACTGTCTCGCTTGCTCTCATACACATTCACACAGATATTACAGTTTCCCAACTATGTTACATCTATGGATCTATGTGACTTCTTCCCTCTGGAATAAGACATGTAATTTTCAGCAGAATTTGATCTTCTGGCATTCTTAATACATGACCAACCATCCCAGTAGCTTTTCTATGAAATCTGGGATCGTCGAGATTCTTATTCTTTCTTATTTTGTAACTCCTTCCACTCTAAATATCATTTTGGCAGCGTAGACCCTGAACGTATTGTCTCATTCATCATCCAGATTTGGTGACAGTAAGTTGTCAATATCAATTTATTTTTATTTATTTAATTATTTCAATATTACATATAAATGGAGTAATAATAATAATATTTTTTATTGATTTCTTACATAATTACAAGTTTTAATTTAATACATTGATTTCTTACATAATTACAAGTTTTAATTTAATACATGTAAGAAATATGTCACATAAATAAATTACAAAAAATAGTTTATGAATGTGTGTAAAAGAAATTTATAGGAATGTATCAAATTCAAAGAAAATTGCAGGCAGTGGTGTTGATTTAGTCAATGTGGAGAGACTTCCCTTTTGAATCTCTCCTCACCGACGTTAAATATGTCAATCTCGGAGGAGATTTGGTTCAGGAGCAATATACTCCTTCCTACCGGGAGAACCATTGGCAGGTTTGTTCTACAGGCAGGAAGGTAGAATAATCTATGATGACGCTGTCTTAGATAGTCATCTGGAACATAGAGACTAAAGCGCTCCAAAATAGCTGAGTTCACAATATCGTATTATTCACTATGATGTATTGCCCATCTCACTAGGTGTGAAATGCCTGTGTTGAGATGGCAATTTACAGAGCAATACATAATTCAAAATTTAAAACGTGTTTATTACCACATAACCAACATGGCCGCATATTTTTTGCTTTGAGAAAATTTTAACTGAACCCAACCCAACCTAACTGTCTAAAGTCTATACAGAGACCTTAAATAATTCTCTGACTGCAGAAATGTTGCCTTACTATGTGGCACTCTATCTAATACCCAAGACTGGGTCTCAATTTCAATCAACAAATATTAACGTGGATTCTTTGTTTTATAGTGAAGTTGGCTTTAAGGATCTCAGCGCCACCAAGTCTTTGCCTATCCGAGATGTTAAAGCCGAACACATCGGGAAACTGGTTACTGTTCGAGGTAAGCTTTAACAATATTTATAATAACAATGTTCATACAGGAAAGTTCGACTAAACAGCTGGTTATTAAGTTTTGTATCTTGTTTTTAATCTATATATAAAGGCATTATTTTAAATTCAGACATAATTAAGTTTGATACGTTTTTAGATTTTCACGGCCAAAAGCATTTTCGTTGTTTGTTTTTGGGGTGTTATGCCATGTTGCGCTACCTCCTTCTTTAGCCGACGTTTCGGACAGCGTTGCAGTGTCTATCATCAGGGCAGATCCGGATCGTCAGATCTGCTGGATCTGCCCTGATGATGGACACTGGAACGCTGTCCGAAACGTCGGGTAAAGAAGGAGGTAGCGCATCACGGCATAACACCCCAAAAACAAACAACGAAAATAATTAAGTTTGTCTGTTCTTCTTGATATAATGGAAGTCAAAGTGACAGCATTGGAAGCAACTTGGATGTGCCATAGGGAAACTGATTAAGGGGACATTCTTATAAGATGTGTTCTGGTGTTTAAATATTTCTACATTCGGCCATTCCAGATTACAGGAAACCCTCTTAACAAATTTTCCAAGGGACCGGAAAAAATAAGCTTCTTAGGCAGGAAAACCTTATAAGTGGGATAAATTGGGCCATTTGGTCTTCAAGGGACTGAAAAAATCAAACTTCTTAAGCAGGAACTTCTTAACTTGTTTAAAAATATATTTTTTCAATACGATGTAAAATATTTGACAGTTCTCACATTTCTTACGAATTCAATTTTTATAACATTTCTTTTGTGATATATTACAAAAATTACATCAAAATAATATAGATAAAACGAACTTCCCAATAATCACTAAAATCTATGCTTTCCACAATGGATTTATATAAAAAAAACAATGAATATATATAGACTTTGAATGTGACATTGTTCATATTATCAAGCGGCAGCCATTTTGTCTGCCATCTTTGGTGCCCGACGCGTCTTTAGCAATTAAGCGGGAACTTCTTAAGAGCTGTGACTGTGTCTTTTGAGAGAGTGGGAACCCGGGCAGTTTAATAGTTGGATCCACAACAAGGTGCTTGTTTTACACATCTGAAGTCTGTCGTTGGGTTCGCCACGACTCCAGGGGAGCATTGTGATAGAAACAGACTTGCTGCAGATCAAGATCTTCAATAAGAAGCAGTTCATTATAAATGTATTTGTTTATTATATTATTCTATTTACATTCAGGAATCGTGACCCGTTGCACCGAGGTGAAGCCTATGATGACGGTGGCAACATACACATGCGACCAATGCGGTGCCGAGACCTACCAGCCCGTGCACTCCATGACCTTCATGCCGCTGGGCACCTGCATCACTGACGACTGCCGCGTCAACAAGTCCGGCGGCAGGCTGTATCTGCAGACCAGGGGCTCGCGCTTCATGAAGTTCCAGGAGATTAGGATTCAGGAACACGTAAGTTTATACTTTGTTCCGGACTAATATATCACAACGGCTAAAATTGTCCAATTTTCATAATTTTGCAGAACAAAGTGCCATCGCCAGTCGTTCTAACTTTAAATTATCAAATGTTCTCCTGTTAGTTTTTTTTATATTATTTTTCATAATAATAATGGTTTGTGCTGTAACTAAAGGTTGTCTCACAAACTCTTTAAATAAAAACTCCGAAGACAACAAAACACAAAAGACTTTTATTGGTCATAGATTACAATGAGCTCCTATGCCTTATTAGCAGGCGGTAGGAATAATTCTGGGTCCCGACCTTGAGGTTGCAATCGCATTTATCTTTCTCGTATTTATAAGTTCAATCCCTGCATTATCGACAGCTCTAGTGTCATTTATGAATAACCTCTTAATCTGTTATTTAGGATATCACAGTAACGATTTATGCATGAACTGCAATAATTTTTTGTGGTTAGCACTTTGGACTAGCAATCCGAAGGTCGTAGGTTCAAATCCCAGCGTGCGCAAATAATTGTGTTGTTTCACAATTACTTAATCAAAAATGGTAGATACTCAGAATCTTCCTGGTGTAAGACCACCATTCAGAATTGAAATTGCTTGAAATGGCTTTAGCCATGTTTGGTGACCAGATTTGAATAGCCAAAAACTTTCCCACCTTTTTGCTTCCCATATTCTTCCCCTCCCCACTACCTTTAGACTCACAACATACCCCAATTCGGGATGCCTAGTCTCACTGGCTTCAGACTTCAGGCTTCAGGAGCATTTGGGACTCTTGTGTGGTATTCACATTAAAAAATAAAAAACAAATGTATTGTACTTCTCATTCTTTAGCCAACCTTTCAGAAAAGTTTGTGGTGTCCATCATCGTGGCAGATGTGTTTTCGCCCTCAAAATATATAGAAAGACATAGGCCCTGAAGGATATAATTAAAGATAATAAAAATACATGTAATGAATAATTTGGTTTCTTTCAGTCCGACCAAGTCCCGGTGGGTCACATCCCCCGTTCGCTGACCATCTACTGCCGCGGCGAGACGACACGCCACTCGCAGCCCGGAGACCATGTTAGTGTCACGGGCGTCTTCCTGCCACTGCTCAAGTCCGGCTTCATGCAGGTCCTCAGCGGGCTGCTGAGCGAGACCTACCTCGAGGCTCATGTGAGTAGAATTCTTCTTGCTTGATGACCGGTTGAATATAATATTATACTTTTACTATTTTACAATATCTGTCACTTGCAGACATTGATAAATCTTCTCGCGAATTGCAGTCATACGAGCAGTCCAGTTGCAACTTATTAACCATTCAGGCTTCTTCTAATAGACCTACAACCGTGTCGGCAATCCACTTACGATCTGGCAACCACATGAGCGAAGCACTTGCAATCTGAAAACCATGTTAGTAATTCATGGTAGCAATCAGTAAACCATGTTAGCAAACCACTTGCAATCTGAAAACCACGTTAGTAATCCATTTGCAATCAGAAAACTATATTAGCAAAGCACTTGCAATCTGAAAACCATGTTAGTAATCTGTTACCAAAGCACTTGCAATCTGAAAACCATGTTAGTAATCTGTTGCAAAGCACTTGCAATCTGAAAACAATGTTAGTAATCTATTTCCAATCAGAATGTTAACAAAGCAATTACAATCTGATAACCATGTTAGCAAAGCACTTGCAATCTGAAAACCATGTTAGCAAAGTACTTGCAATTTGAAAACCATGTCAGCAAAGCACATACCACCTGAAAACCATGTTAGTAATCCATTTGCAATCAGTAAACCATGTTAGCAAACCTCTTGCAATCTGAAAACCATGTGAATCTGATTCTCATTCTACGTACATATTAACAATATGTGTCATGTCTTCTCCCCAGGTGATAACCTGCCTCAACCAGTCGGATGATAAAGACTCCATGCACAGCGACCTGACTGAGGAAGAACTGGCTGAGCTGACGGAGGAAGACTTCTACTCCCGGCTGGCACAGAGTCTCGCTCCTGAGATCTACGGACACCAGGACGTGAAGAAGGCCCTACTCCTACTGCTGGTGGGCGGTGTAGACAGGTAACAATACTAAATACCTAAAAACTTGTCAGACCTTGACACCAGCCTTGACTGAATATTTGCTATAATTTTAGTATACATATCCTCTCTTTGAACTGTTCACAATCCCAAAATCTGGGTCTATTTTTCAAATAATGAACCTTGAAGACCTCAGTACATTTCTTTATCTTTCTAGGCGTCCCGACGGCATGAAAATCCGCGGCAACATCAACATCTGCCTCATGGGAGATCCCGGAGTGGCAAAATCCCAGCTTCTGGGCTACATTGACCGCCTGGCGCCCCGCTCGCAGTACACCACGGGTCGGGGTAGCTCAGGGGTGGGACTCACTGCCGCCGTGATGAAGGACCCCATCACCGGGGAGATGACGCTGGAGGGAGGAGCCCTGGTGCTGGCTGATCAGGGTGTCTGCTGCATCGACGAGTTTGATAAGATGGCCGAAGTGGATAGAACGGCAATCCACGAGGTGATGGAACAGCAGACTATCAGTATTGCCAAGGTATGTATTGCATTATTTTTTTATGTCTTTAAAAGAAACTCTTCAGCAATGAGAGGACTTTCCGTTTGATAGATTTTAACCGGTCAGGCTAATTTGTACGATATATCGTACCGAAATAAAATTGACATAAAGTCAATTTGTACGATATATCGACCAGCATGAGCACCATATGAATGGTCTCATAAAAACCATCTTATCTCCCTTAATCTCGTAATGAGAAATTTGATTTAAACAGCGTTAGAAAGAGACAAGATGACATTACGTATTTACATATTCAAATTTATCACGAAAAAATTTAAATGTACGACTTTATGAAACCAAACTTGCGCCGCGAAATCGATGCGCCATTATTGGTAATGCGCTTTACGACCGCAATGTGTCATCGGAAAATTATCAAGTTTTCTGAGTTAATTCGAAAAAAATGGAAAGCTAACTATTTGATTATTGTAAAACAACATATTGCCTACTCATTTGTATTATTTTTTCTTTGTTTATATGGTTTATCTCTCGTAAATCTTACATTTCACATACGAGTGTCGTGCTATCGAGCGTCATTGTCAATTTAGAAAGACATTTTGCCCCACAAAATTGTATAATTTGAATGTGTTTTAATGAAAAATCATTAACACATACATTCTAAATCTCTATTCAGTAAAAACATGTAGCAATTCCATAAAAAAAATGTGATTTCTTTACGTTTTATCTAATTCTGGTAATCAGTCAAAAAGATGTGCGAATTAGAACAATAGAGATGTGTACTTCCGACTTCCGAGTTTCGACTTCCGGCTTCCGAAAATCGAAACATTGTCATTTGATTATATATGGAGAGTTTTGGCGAGTGGCGGTCTAATGCGGTATATTTAACTTATGCCGCCGCGTGACAATCGTGCACCCAATGTTTAAAAATATATTATTGTAATAGGTATAAATTATTCATTTATTTTTGTTTACTTTTTGTTATTTTATAATAAATAAGTAAATAAAAACTATCATGGGATTTTATTTTTGGGTTCCTTAACCAGTCAAATTACAGGAGACCCATATTGTCCCAAAACATCATATGCCGTTATGATAACAGGAGACCCAAATTGTCCCAGAGCGACCGTGCATCATTAAAAGATAGATATCTCCCTTCCTGTAATGCGAACATTCGTGATTTAATTTATTTATTTATTTATTATTTATTTATTTATTTATTTATTATTAATTTTCAACGCCCTGATGGGCTTTTACATAATAAGTATATTATACAGTGATATATATGTATGTTTAAATAAGAAATATAAACTTATAGCAATTAACATTATAAAAATGGTAGGTATAAAAGTAAGTAAGAAATATTATATTATAATAAAAGAGAAAAAGTAAAAATAAATTAAACTGAAACCAGTTTTTAAATTGCAGATGGCATAAAAATAATAAAATATAGTGTAAGTTAATATTAGAAATTTACAGATGTGTAATACAAGAAAAAGTTTACAATACAGAAAAACAAAAGAGAGTAACAAGTTTTTACATTATAGATAAATAGAAATAATACAAAAATATGTGCAACAGCTCCTACATTATAAGAATATGCTACATCAAAATATTATGGAATCTTTTAATAGTAACTAATATTAAACACGTCTGATTTCACATTCTGACATGAATGATTTAATAATTTCATGTTTGTATTGTATCAGCGACACATTCCATACATCTACGTGCGAATACATATTTCCCAAGTTTTGAATTCTCTGTAGTGGTATATTGAATTGTGCCCTGGTCGCAGTATTACTACAATAAAATGGTAGTACTGACCTTGTATTTCTGGCTGGCACATTAAGATTTATGAGCGATAAGAATTCAGGGCTATCAATTATATTATGCAAGATTTTAAATAGAAATATTAGATCAAAAACAATTCTCCTGTCACTCAAGTTTAATAGATTAGATAATCGTAGTAGAAAAGGGTAGTTTTTTTGTTCTTTCGGTATTTTTAGTTTATAATTTAAAAAGCTTAGGAATTTTTTTTGTACTCTTTCTATTGTTTGTGAATGCACGTTATAGTGGGGAGACCATATAGTTGAATTATATTCAACCTGGCTCCTTACTAGTGATGTGTACAGAAGTTTTAATGTTTTAATGTTGGTAAAATCTTTAGCCACTCTTAGTACAAAACCTAACATTTTTAAACCCTTCTTTGCAATATTTTCAATGTGCGGTATGAAGCTAAGTTTGGTGTCGAAAGTAATACCTAAGTCATTAATTTCGGAAACAGATTCGAGAATGATGTTATTCATTGTGTAATTGAAATAAATCGGATTTTTTATTTTAAAAAATCTCATAGTTATGCATTTATTGACATTAAGGTATAGCTTGTTATCGCTACACCACTCAACTAATTTTAACAAGTTTGCCGAGAGAATATAACAGTCGTTCAGGCTTCGAATTACTTTAAAAAGTTTTAAGTCATCTGCGAACATAAGTACGTCGATGTCTTTAAAAATATTACAAAGGTCGTTCACGAAAAAGATAAATAATAGAGGTCCAATGTGGGAACCTTGCGGAACACCACTGGATGCAAAAAAATCATACGATGATTCCCCATTAAGTTTAACACTAAGTTTTCTGTTTGAAAGATAGCTTATAAACCAATGCAACATGTTTCCACAAACTCCAGCTTTAGACAGTAATTTATGTTAGAAAGAGAAAGAATCAATGTTTCTCATTGCCTTTCAAGTGTACGAGCTATTTTGCTCAGATATTGAGAAATCCGAACATAAGTGACGGTTTTATTTCGCGCCAATTTGTGACGTACCGCTGATTTTGACAGCACGGTTCCATGCAACAAAAAACCGTTTTTAATAAAAAATAACTCGAAATGTCCCGGAATGCTAACTTTTATTTGTTAATTAATATATTGCCTATGTGTTTATGTCAAATTTAATTCATTTTGGTTACATAATAATGCAATAATCTCATATAGAAAACTACTAATCGTTAAAATCACTGTAAACCCTTTTTTAAATTGATCATTCCTAATTGAATTTCCTGTATTTGATGAATATTTTTATGCATATCGTAGGAGAATATATTTCTATTCAATATTTATGAAAAACAATAGTGCTGTTATAACATATTTGTAAAGATTTCTTTGATTTTATCAAGTCGGACGTCTGAATTTATCGACATGTCAAAAGTGCTGATTTGAAATCGATAGAGATGGGATCATCAAAATTTAAATTGACATTAATTTGTGCAAAATTCGAATTATTATAAGTATTTATTTTTAGAGTTTATTTTATAGAAGTAAATTTGAATGTTATTTTTATGATGAATGTTATCAATTTTTTTGTATAATAAATGCGTAATAATATTTAATTTCAAAATATACATATCTTGAATTTTATGAAGAAAAAAAATCTATTTGTAAAGAGGTTTTTTGCTACCAAAATTCAGCGATACAATATAAAACTCATTATTGTTATACTTATATAAGGAATATTTTAAGTACAACTCTTGGCGTTTGGCGTGTTTCCGGACTATTTCCCATTTTTTAAGTATAGTACAGTCATTTGGTTCGACAAAAAGGAGGTTACCTAGAAAGTTTCCGGGAGTTTTGAAAATTTGTAATTTTATAGATTTCGATGTGCTCTTTCCGAATTTCAACTTAGCCACCTATCTTTGGCGCTCGCGCCACCATATTGGAAAAACGGCGCCTAAAAGCAGTTTTTTGACAATATCTCCTTTCTGACTAATTTTACGATAAAAAATATATAACACAAAATTAAACAACAGAAAATTTTCTACAATATATGTATGAATATTTTTTTTTGTAAAATCAATAGTTTTGGCGTACGAGCGCCGCAAACTATTATTCATCTAAACCACCAGGTGTTTTTCGTATATTTCTCCAAAATATTTTACTATTGTTGCAGATATAATAAAAACAGATATATGTATGTAACATGTATGTGACAAAAAAATTATTAATAAAAAAAAAAAAAAAAAAAAAAAAAAAAAAATGTATGTATATACACGATGCAATCGAAAACGAAGAGGATTGTGATAAGTCTGATAATCCCATCGCAGATGATGCGGATGAAATTTCGGTCTGTGACGTTTCGACGATACCAAAGACGAACTCGCAACGCCTGGTCCATCAGGAACGGCAAAGCAAAGAAGATTGCGCTAAATTTAGAAATTGTACATTAAATGTGGATTAGGTCTACACCACGATAAAAAAACGCGCCGCTTACTCTACCTCAAGGGGGTTAGTGGAAATTAATTTTTTGGCCAAAACGTATATTGAAGTATACTCTGCGGCGCTCGTACGCTCAAAGTATCGATGTTACAAAAAAAGTTGTTATTACATAAATTGTAGGAAATTTTCTCTAGTTTAATTTTGTTTTTATCGTAAAATGAGTCAGAAATGAGATATTGTCAAAAAACTGCTATTAGGCGCCATTTTTCCAATATGGCGCCTAATTGCAAAGATATGAGGTGGCAAAGTTGAAATTCGGAGAGAGCACTTCAAAATGTATAAAATTTAATTTACACTTTTTACTCCAAATAATGTCAAGAATCATTGGTTAAAGTAAGCCAAGAATGTCCCTTAACACCTGCATATATACAGGAGGTTAAAGATCGTACTTGACTTACTTTACCCAGTAATTCCTGAAATTTTTTTGTAGTAAAAATCGTTAACAAAGTTTTGGTATCCGACGACTTTTTTTTCTACAAAAACATAAAAAATCAGTAGATATTGGGAAGATAGGGGCGGGTTGACGGGTTGGCTGGTTACTTGGCTAAGTGACCAGTGACGACATGTGGAAGAAATTTTTTTATATTTGATTTTGAAGAAAAAAAAAACATATCTAAAAAGTCACCAGAGACCAAAATTTCATTTGCATTTTTTACTCCAAATAATGTAAATTAAACAAGTATGATCCTTGACTTACTTAAACCAGTGATACCTGACATTATTTGGAGCAAAAAATGTAAACGAAATTTTGGTCTCCGGTGACTTTTTAGATGTCTTATTTTTTTCAAAAACTTTTTCTTTAATATCTAAAAAAAAATAATCTTCATGTCGCCACTGGTCAATAAGCCAAGTAACCAAACAACCCCTCATTCCGCCCCTAACTTCCCAACACCCACAGAATTTTAATGGTTTTGCAGAATAAAAAATGTCACCGGAGACCAAAATTTCATAAACATTTTTTACTTCAAACAATGTCAGCAATCACTGGTGAAAATAAGTCAAGTACGATCCTTAACACCCTGTTTATATATATACTTTTTTTCGACCGGTCAGTGGCTGAGTGGGCATTGCGTTTCGGTCCCACCCGGGCGTCGCGTGTTCGATTCCTCGGCTGGCTAAGTCCTCCATCACACCACAAGCAACATATTCCGCTTACTGTGGTGGTAGTAGGAGTTTTTCAAATATTGTCAGGTTATTCGTTATGGGAATTCGTCACGATATATAATATAAAATACTTAATAAATAATTTTGAATTCTCTTTGTGGAAAATATTTTCTTTCATTGATTGATTGTTGTTTATTGTTCATTAGCTTCATGTATATTTTTCTATTTTTTTAAATGGGTCAAAAATAATAATCTTCATTTAAAAAAAAAAAAGTTATTGTTTTATTTCATTATTTAAAAAAGGTATGATCTACACTGAATAATGCATGGATTAAATTCCATTTTATTTTATTTATCTTACGTACATATTTATATTTATCGGGTTTAATTTGAAGAACTCCATTTAAAATCAGTTTATAAATTTTATTCAAAATATCTTCAACCAACCCCGCTTTCGCCAAAGCATCGAGTCATGTTTCGAAACGCGACTTGCACATCTCTAACGGGCGGCCATGTTTGTTTACTTTTAAACATTTTTTGGCGGACGACGCATAAATAAAGCTGCTAAACTTAATACTGTATTAATGAATTTATAATAGTTACTCAGCTTTTTTTAACAAAATGACCTATTATGTTCCATAAACTATAGGATTTACGTATTTACCGTTGTGTTTATTGCAAAATTACGAGGTTATTTGAAGTTTAGTGAAGTGATGTTTTGAGGTTATTATTTCCTGAGGTGTCAAAAATTGTAAAAAACTACATTAAATTGGGCTATAAATTAACAAAAGTGATAATAATTCATTAGATAAATGCCTTAGGCATACGTGGATAGTAAAGTTTTTCGGAAATTCATCGTAAATTGCGAAGAAAACTAATAAAAAATTTAAACAGTTTTTTTAGAAAGATTGATAGGCTCAAAACAAACGACAAAGTTTAACATTTATTTAAAAAATAAGTTTGTATGAATGTGATAAAATGTGAAGTGACAGTTTTGTTACAATATTATTAAAAAAAAAGAATGTGTATTTAAAATTTAAAGTTTCAAATATTTTTGATACTTTTTAGGCGAATATCGTCAGGTGAGTATTTTTTGAACGAATTTGCATTTTCAAAGTAAAAATTTTAATATTTACAAACAAAAATGTTAATTTCTAACATACACATAGGAAAGTTTATTTTATCTTGATTTTAAAGCAGTTTTTGTTTTTGCGAAGAGATAAAAAATAATCAAAATAAAGATACTTTTAAAATCCATGGGAAGAATCGGGAATTTTGCACGCCAAACAAAATGTCGAAAAGTTTTTCGATTTTAAAATTTTATTTTTTGAAGGGTTAAAACCTTTTCCACTATCACCATTTTTTCACAGAACCAATTTGCTACTCTGGTTTAAATTTTTTTAACTGTTTAAGATAATATTTTTATTTAAAAATGAAATTTTCGATACTTTCGATAATTTTCGGAGCACCTTATCTGATAATTCGTATGACCATTAAGATGTTTGATACATTTGGTACATATTTTGCATAAAGTACTTGCTAAATCATACATATGTGCTATTAATGTGTTTTATTTGCATAATTCCTTCTGCTGCGTAGCATTAATTTGTATAATATAGGAGAAATACACAAACAAACTAATGTAAATCCTGGTATTCATTCCTTTCTAATTGTCCTGTACCGCACTGGGGGTGTCTACCTGAACTCGTGAACGAATGATTGGCTTAGGTTTTATGGCCAGTAAACGGGATCTTATTTTGCATTGGTCACTTTACTTTAAGTTTCGACCTTCATACAGGAAACAAAAGATAGACCAGCCCACAAGACATGCAATAAATAACAAGTTTCGATAACATTCTACACGGCGTTTACAAGGTGTGCAAAACTGTGTACATATGAATGTAACTTTCTGAG
This sequence comes from Limnephilus auricula, assembly GCA_951813805.1. NCBI lineage: Eukaryota > Metazoa > Arthropoda > Insecta > Trichoptera > Limnephilidae > Limnephilus > Limnephilus auricula. The sequence continues at coordinate 8,429,406 of OX638410.1, forward strand.
TATTTTTATCACAATAAAATAAGCTGACGATTCGGTCCAATGTTATTAAAAATGTATGTCTTACGTATCGTATAATCACTTATATTTTTTTAGAGTATGATATTTTTCAAAGCATTCTCCCACATGAAGTGCCGGTTTGTTATCACAACTTTTGAGTGATACATTGTTCGTTTTCTTTGCCTTCCTTCTCTATCAGAACCGCAAACGACGCAATCCCTATACATTTTCTTCGCATTAGGCGTTATGACATGATTTAACCGCTGTTCTGGGTCTACCGAATGTCTTCTTTTCTTGTCTTTACACCTTCTCTATGATTTCCAACCATCTGAATAATTAGCCTATCCACAAATTGAAGATTACCCATTGGGTTTTCATTGTTTTTTTTTAATCTTATTTTCCTTGCACAAAATATATGAATTTACAACCGAAACTTCTAAACCCCCTAAAAAAAGCTCGCGCCACCATTTTGTGCAGCTCCAGTGAGGAATATTACCCCACAACACATATAAATTCGCACATGCACCGACCGAACAAATAAATCAGAAATGGCGGCTGGCCGGCAAGCACATCGAGACGGCTTGAACTATGTAATCGAACAATATAACGACAATCGTGCTACAAAGCGGGGGTTTTATTTAACACACAGTTATTATTTCGGCACATACCTTGTATTTTTTAATTTTTTTACAATAAATCCTTCTATTTACACAATGACAACTACAACACGCTTGCTATGATGGACGACTGACAAGTTGCAATGACTCGTGGAGCCATTTCTGTATTGGTATCGAAATTAGAAGGATAACATCTAAGTGCGGTATATTACCCATGGTGTCACCCACTTTACCTCATTTTGAAAACTTTACGAAAAAATTCGAATAATTTATTATAAAGGTAAATAAATATAATTTAAAATTGAGTTTATGTTATTTTTTAATTCTTATATTTATAAACACGTAATATTTTATATTTATTTCAATTAAATCTCAATATTTTTACGATAAATAACAAACTCGTAATAAGTACGTACTTCGAATCATTATCGTAAATTCGCGATCCCATCACTAATGCGAATTGACATTTTAACCGGGAATCCCTGAAGTCCATACATTTGCAAATGTTTACATTGCAGAATGGTCGCGAAATTCGCTCAATTCGGCTGCTTTATATTTGTTATAATAGTATTGAATATTGTGATAACTCGCCGGTTTTTAGTGAATACACATAAAATTATGTATGCATTATAGTGTTTCATAAATAAAACATTGTTATATAGTGGTTTAGCGTGTGTTTCTAGGTGATTCTTGTAGGCCTCGTGCAGCAATAGTTTGAGGTTATGTGACAGTTTTTAACGAAAATATGGTTCACGGTGCTTGTTTGGTCGTTATCAGTTAATTTCGTTCAGTTTTTAAAGAAAAGTATGTCAGGTGAGCAATTTTAAAAACTTTTTTATGTTTGCATTAAAAAATTTAATATTTCTAAAATAAGATGTTTACTTGTAATAATAAAATTTAAAAGCGTATTTAATCGCCTTCCGAAAACAGTTTTTAGTTTTTGGATACGTTTAGAAATATTCGATTTATTTTGATTTTATTGTGATGCGGAAATACTCGAGAATTCTCCGGCATTTGACAGAGTAATTAAGAGATATAATAGTCAAATAAGCTCGAGGCTTGGAGGGTTAAATTTTTATTTATTTTTTTATAGAAATCTTTCGTTACATTGGAACAGTTATAAAAAACGGGGTAATAAAATGAAAATGCCAAAAAGTATTTAAAAAATAAACAAAAAAATCCCATCTTTAGAACATAAGCACTGTCCATTATAAAATTAATTAGATACCTGTAGAACCAGCACACGATCCCCAAAGATGCATGAGTAGTTAGTATTTTTTTAAACTTAGTTTATAATTCCATTATTGGTATGCTTCTCCAGATAACAAACTGGAAGTCAGCCGCTGAGGACAGAAGGAGTTGGAGGCGAATATTGCGGGAGGCCAAAGCTCGATATGGGCTGTAGCGCCATCGAAGAAGTGTTATGTAATCTGATAATGCTTTTTTTTACATGAGCTCCACATAGGAGGCCCTGAGGAAAAAAGATTTCCTCGGGGTCTATGTCACTTTAGGGAATGCTGTGTGAAGGGTCTTTTTAGGGAAAAGAAGGAGTTCTGAGGAAAAGTTCTGGGAAGGAAAAGGGTATGAGGGGTGGGATTGACGGATGTACGAAACCGTCCCTGCCACTGCGGTGCAAGGCGATGGATCGAGAGAGTCCGGCTGGAGAGATCTAGATTTCTCAAGCAGTCTTTGCCGATTCGGCCCGCCACGCGATGTAGACCAACTTACCGACACCCCATTGTGTATTATAAAATATGTATATTAAATATTATAATATGTTCGATGAATCTTACAAAAATGTCTACACAGCTATTGTAAAAGTTAAGATAGCAGAAGGTAACATAGATAAACAAATTAATAATAATAGTCAATAAAAATTAAAAGGTTTGTGATTTCTGATATTTCAATTTGTTTCTCTTGATTTAGGCTGGCATCATGACCTGCCTCAACGCCCGAGTGTCGATCCTAGCCGCGGCCAACCCCGCCTACGGCCGCTATAATCCCAAACGCTCCATAGAGCAGAACATCCAGCTGCCCGCTGCGCTCCTGTCCCGATTTGACCTCCTGTGGCTGATTCAGGATAAACCCAACAGGTAATTTTTTGATCTTAACTATACATAGACCTAAAATTATGCGTGTAAATCCTAAAAAGAATTTTTCAATTTTTAAATCATTTTTCATTATAAAAAATTTGTCAGATGATGATAAGACTGTTTGCTCAACCGGTGCTACGAAGAACTTACATCTTTGATGCCTTTGGCACCGATCTTGGATCCACAATGAAACATGTCATTTTAGTATTGTAAACAGAATATTATTCCAATTAAAAATGGCAAAGTTATGAGCTTTCAAAGTGAACTTCTATAAAACTTATTGTGACTTATGACATCACACAATTCATAATTCGAATGGAAGTAGTACAGTATTCTGCTCCAGTTATTGTATTGTACCGTGACATCACATGCTTATCGGCCTGCGACAAACATCAACATTTTAACGGCTTTTAACTTTGGTACTGTTTCAAAATTTAAAAAAGTTCCATCCTATATAATGTGTCCATATTTGAAAAAGGCACTTTTTATTTTCATCTTCAGCTGATTGTTGTTTTATGTGAATAGATAAATGTACAAGTAAAAATAAAATGGCCGTTTGCCCACCAGTGGCCATCAAAAAAAAATTAAAAATTTGAACCGATTTTGTCCCTCATGTATAAAGAAATTGTATGAAGAACAAGGTCAGAACGCTTGGGCCATTCTCATTCTTGACATAACGAAATACTGGATAGCGTTTAGCCACTCCGAATAATTCAAATTAATTCCCGAGAAGCGCCGGGCATCAAAGATGGCGGACAAAATGGCTGCCGCTTGATAATATGAACGGAGTCATATTCAAAGTCTATATTTTTTCATTGTTTTTTTATATAAATCCATTGTGGAAAGCGTAGATTTGAGTGATTATTAGGAATATTCTTTTTTTTTTTAAAGAACTCTCCTTTTAACTTTTGAAGGTTATTCCCATCAATGTAATATAGCATCAAAGAAGAAGATAACAATAATAATCTAATTAATTAATCTGCCAATAATATGGAAAAAAACATTAGTCGAAGATAATATTGTTAATTCTGAAATTTGAAATATGAAGTTAACAATTACGACAGTCTCATAATAGATCGCAGTGGCCCAATTGGTAGAGGTGTATGCCCCAGTAAGACGTAAGATTCTGGGTTCGTGTCCCAGTTGCGACCATTATCTTTTATTATTTTTCTGTGTCTTGTTCATTTTCATATTTAAAAAAATTAGATTATTATTGTTATCTTCTTCTTCAATGATTATTAGGAAGTTCGTTTTATCTACATTATTTTGATGTAATTTTTGTAATATATCACAAAAGAAATGTTTTAAAAATTGAATTCGTAAGAAAGGTGAGAACTGTCAAATATTTTACGTCGTATTGAAAAAAAAAAATTTTTCTATGCTGGTTTTTTATACTATTTTTTCAACAGGTTCAGTCATGGAAAAAATACATATTAATCAAAATTTTGTTACATTAAAAAAAATCTATGGTTTGGATTTTTTATGGTAGGCACATCTCTTCAGCCTTTATGGACTACACGAACAAACGAGGCCAGATTTTCTGAGTGGTGAATGAGTTAAATTATAAATTGAATTAAACATTTCCCCAGGGACAAGGATCTGGAACTGGCACGCCACATAACCTATGTGCATACGCACAGCAGGCAGCCCCCGTCGCGAGTCAAGGCCCTGGACATGGGGCTCATGCGCCGCTACGTGTCCCTCTGCAAGAGGAAGGACCCCAACATCCCCGAGGATCTTACCGATTACATCGTCGGTAAGTGTGCTAATCAGTTTTTTTTTGGACATGCCAGAGTGCAATTTTGTACATTTTTCAAATGTTATATATTAAGAGGATACCCGGCGGTGATTTTTCCATACAAACGTATTCCCTATTTATCTCTCTGGATTTTAACCCTAGAGAAAATATTGTTTTTGCATAAAATAGATATCAACTACTAGCGTGTCGGTACTTTTTGTTTTTTTTTGATAAGTTACTTTTTATAGAAGTTATGACCTTCCAAAAATCAATAAAATTGACTGGTTTAAACGTCGTCAAAAGATGTTCAGTATACAAACCAGACAATGTTTTTTTAAAAAAAAGAAAAACGTACAGACATAGAATAGTTTTTTCTTATGTAGTTGGTAAAAAAAAAATTGAAAATCAGTCCACTTTTGGAGGAGAAAAGTGGGGAATACAAAACCTCCATTTTAGTTAGGTGTCAGTGCATTGTCCCTTTCGCTCAATATCCGGTGGAGTAAGAGCAACAGTGACAGCAATATTTTAGTAAAATCTATTTCTGCACCACCGGGTATCATCTTAACTTTTGCAGTCAGAATTGACACAAATACAGTACACACAGATGTGTGGTAATGGTAGGTAGAGACAATGAAAGATATTGATGAATTAATGATTCTGTCTTTATTATGTAGCCAGTTGTGTATGTGTATATATCACAATGAGATGCATAACATGTAGGTCACATCACATCGGGATGTAGATGCGGGCGGAGACTTGATGATGTTGTCGTAAGCTGGTGGTGAAGATCAGGATTCTTCCCGGTACTCCAGTGAGATGGTTGACACTGTGGGTAGTGGAGTTGAACGGTTAATCCTCTAGGCCGATGCTCGACAACATGGGTGATAGAGGTGAACAGTGAATTCCCTAAGCCGATGCTTGACACCATGGGTGATGAAAATGAACAGTGGCAATGTTGCAGATGACGCAATGCGGGCGGAGACTTGGTGAAGAAGTAGTCGGCTGGTGTTACGGTGCGGAAACGCAAGTCGGTCCCAGGTGTGCGGCTCTCACCAAGCACACATGGTTAATGATGAGTACCTGCTAAACTGAACGGAGTAGCTAGACTGAATGAACCGTGTGGCGCGGAGCATTTAGATATAGGCGTCAGCGTTGTAGAGTGGTGGGGAGAGTTCTAGTAGCTGCGGGTAGACCGGTGAGATACTAGAAGTCTGGAAGATTCTAGGCTGCGCTGTGAATGGTTCGTATTATCATAGTAGTGTGTCGCTTTAGATGCATTGCTTGTTTACAATGTGTTTAAAATGATTTAAAATGTGTTTAAAATTTGACATAAGAAATAAAAATACCAGTGTAAATGGAAAAAAAAATTATACAATTAATGAATACACTGCAAAGCTTTTCGTATATGTACACAATCAAATCAAAAACCGTGTACACTTGTCTCTTTTTCGCAAATAATAATAAGTGGGCGAAAGCAAGACAAAAGAATCAGTGGCATTTCACAAGGACATCATTGTCAAAAGTGAATACATATGCACCAATACACACAATCCTAAGTTTGGGTCAACTCTAATAGGAAACCTATACCCGCTTATATCAGTGCTTCCATTCCTACCGTTTTTAAAATAGGTTTATATTTATCTGCTGTTATTTACCATCTGTGGTGTGGTTTGAAATATTTTTGTAATCTGATATAATATTATGTTCTCATTTTTTAAAGTTTGTGTTTGTTTCTTATCTCATTTCCAGCTTCGTATGTGGAGCTGAGGAAGGAAGCTCGCAACTCACGCGACATGACCTTCACCTCCGCCAGGAATCTGCTCGCCATCCTGCGTCTGTCCACAGCACTGGCTCGACTGAGGTAAGCAACCTTCACCTCATCATTATCTATGACTTCCCCACCTTCCTATTCTACTCTCCACCGTCAGTCTCACAATATAAGGTATACATAGATTTATTAGAAAATATACAAAATAAATTTTCAAAACATTTACTTTTAAAATACAACAAAACTACAAATAATATGTTAACACTACAAAAAAGACGCACATTGTCGGATCTATTGTTTCTGTATAACCTGCTTAATAATAATATTGATAGTCCCGAATTACTATCCGTCATTGGTTTAAATGCTCCAATGAGGCGTACCAGGCACACTTCTCTTCTTCATATAGAAGCCCACAACACCAATGCAGCAAATAACTCACCAATCACTCGCGCAATCACAACCTATACCCATTATGAAAAATTATTACAATTAGACATTTTTCACGATTCATTGCGAACATACAAAACAAAATTATTAAATTTCTTATCATTTTATTAAACTTTAGTGAGCAATTAATTTTTGATTTTAAAATGTAAAATTTTCTCCACCCATACTCTTTCATTTATGTTTTATTAGTCAACCAATGTTTGATTCTTTTCATTAGTTTCATCATAATATAGTTTTAAAACCCAGGCGAAATTACCTATTGATATTTTACAGATTTACGTAATAGGTACAAAACCATGTAATTTATTTAAAATACCTTACAACTTATATTTAATGTACTGTGTAAATCTTATAAACAAATAAATAAACATACCCCTATTGGGATGCCATTATACTACTGGCTCCGGTCGGTTGGGACCAATTGGAACTTTGGGACTCTTTTTTGGCATTCACATAAATAAATACCTCTGATGAGACTGCCACGGGTGTTGATAATGCGCCTACAAATAAACTTACTTATCTCTGCTGGCTACTAGAGGAATCAATAAATTTTTTTTCTTAATTAAAGAGTGTTTATAATGTAGTTACGCAGTAGCAACGCCCCTTACTGCATAGATAAGATTTTCAACATGTACCCACTGTATAATTTATTATCTTAACTATCCTCAGACACAGTGAAAAAAATGTTTCAAATTAAATATTTTTTTGTGAATTTTGTATTTCTAAAAACCACATAAATTAATTTTATTTAAAATTTTTAATTTTTTTATGTTCAGTTTTTCCAGAATCTCTTGTAGGAAACGCTGGGTCTGTAGCAATTAGTTTGAATCTAATAATAATCCAGGAATCACAGCACTATTTTTATGTCGCCCACAGGAGACAGTGGGAGAAAGAGGTTGTTTATATAAAGCAAAAATCTGTTTGTTTACCTCACTTTAAACTCGCTAATGGTGAGCTCTGACATCATGCATAGAGTTTTTTCTCTCTGGAATTTAGGTCAATGAGACTATTATCAGTTCTCAATGTCACTTTCATTGTGAACTATGAAACTTTGAAATATCCATTTAACTGTCAAAGACTAAGATGAAATGAAGTGTGGGTGGTTTTTTTTACAATATCTTTTTACATTCTGTAATTGTTCATTGTTTTCAGGTTATCCGATGTTGTTGAGAAGGAAGATGTTTCCGAAGCCATCAGACTCATGGAGATGTCAAAGCAGTCCCTCATGCATGTTGATGATCCTCACGCCCAGCGGTAAGTTAACCAGAATAAACATTTTATCCTCATTGACTTCTGCCGTGCGGCTGGTCACTTTGTCGTGTCGTAGCGATTCGCCACAAAGCCACTCCATTTTCTGCAACTTTTTTTGTTTGATGAGTTTACGAAATGTAGTTTTATCGCAAGCATAAACATGATACCTTAACTTTAAAACAAAAAAATGGAAATTTTTCGAATGAACTATGTTTGTTTTTAAGAAATATGTACCTGTTTTAATTTTTAGCATGTTTTGTATGTATGCAGGATAATGTGCTGCTTTTACTAACAATGGACACTTGCCCTGTGTAACACGTATTATATTTATTTATGACTTTTGTTTCAGCACCGTTAACCCGTCTGACAAGATCTTCGCTCTCATCCGTGAAATGGCGGGAGCGAGCAAACTGGTGAAGATCAGCGAAGTCGTGGAGCGATGCGTCGACAAGGGATTCAAACCTGACCAGGTAAAATATTGTGATCTTTTGAATCAGAGGCAGTACGAGTATATGGTTTTGGGGAGGACTCTTCACAGGGTACGAGTGCTATTTTGCTGTATTGTTCGGTGAATCGCAGATGGAAGATTGTTCTGATGATAGCCAGCCACCAATAGGAGAGAGACCACCCGAAGACAAGATACTAGAGTTTACCAAACCGGCATATGGTTACTCTAATCTACATTGACATTTTGTGTTTGAATATGGGAGTCCATTTTGAAAACCCTGGCTAAGAAAATTTCGTACCCCGTATTTTATCTGAAATTAATTTTCAAACAGTGTCGGTGGTGCCTATTTTTCACTGTTTTTTGGATTTCTTTCCAAATGTATGGATATGATTTTTTTTTATTTGTGAGGTCTCCGTGGTAGGAGTGGTAAGGCTTTCAATTATAAATCCGGAAGTCGCGGGTTCAAATCCCGGCAAGTGCAAGTAAATTTTGTCAAATTAATATTTGTTTCTCAATTAATTTATTTAAAATAAAATGTATTATTTGCGGCACATTCCAGAGTGAAAGATACTCTCAGTATTGCCCTTATAAAAGACAACCATTCAGAATTGAAACATTGCTTGAAATGGCTTTAGCCGTGTTTAGTGATTAGATCTGAATATCCACATACTTCTCCACTTCCTCCTCCCCATTTACTTCTCCTACCCACTACCTTCAGCCTCACAACAAACCCCAATTGGGGAAGCCATAGTCTCACTGGCTCCAGACGGTTAGGAGCAGTTGGGACCTTTGTACTATTCCACTATCTTATAACACTATCCACAAACATTTAAAAAATATCTGATCCTTCATCTTATTTCTGTTTAGGTTGATTCCTGCATAGAAGAATACGAAGAACTTAACGTCTGGCAAGTGAACCAAGCCCGAACCAAAATTACCTTCATATAAAATGTTCATCCTACTTCTTTACCTGATTATTGATGTTAAAACCTAATTATTAAATATTAAAATAAGTCTACAATAAAACAATGTTAAACTTAAGTGTATGCTGCAAATTCCCTCAGAAATCTCACCCAATAATTTTGCCTTAATTTTTTGTTAATTCTTAGTGAAATGTATAAAACTCGTATTTTTGTTTTGTACTGTTGTTTTTTGTAATAAAATTGTTTACATTTGAATTAATTTCTTGGTATAATTTTTAGATTCTCTCAGTATTTATGCCTTGGCGAAAAGCCACCATTCAGAATCGAAACATTGTACTAAATGGCTTTTAGCCATTTAGTGATCAAATCTGAATAGCCAGATACTTCCTAAACTTGCTTCCTAAACAACCGTCCCCACATCCTACTGTCTGACAATATTCCCCATATTGGGGATGCCATAATCCCAGTGTCTCCAGGCAGTTGAGACTCTTATGCAGTCATCACATAAAAATATGGGTATTTTGCCATGTCGTCGCTCTAGTTCGTTTTTGTCTAACGGACCATTTTTCGTAAACTTGAGTTAAGTATGCATTTGTTCTCAAAAAGCCTTTATTTATACGATAATCATTAAAAAAAATATATCATTTAAGGGGTTTCAGAACGCACTTTGTCTTACGTCCTCCTAAATTTAAGTGCTTTTATTGTAAAAAAAACATTAAAGCGCCATTTCTCCCGATTTACATTTTGGTCTGTTGGATAAAAACGAACTGAAGCGACGATGTGTATATTTTTATCAATAATTCTTTTTGATGGTTGAGAAAATCCTCAGAATTTTGGAGTAAAAACCAAGATGTAATTTTGCTGTCTGATAATATTTTTTTCAATATTTCTCTGACATATTCTGTCGAAAGGTCAAAAAAATATTTTCACTTTGCAATAAAATCCAAATAAATGGAATAGAGAATGAAAAAAAAACACCTTTTATTAGACACACTCTTTTTATAAATGTTATCGTCATCTCACTTTTTGTTTCATGTAAAAATAATTAATAAAAAATTCAAATTGCGGTCGGAAACTTCTGTTTCATAAAGCTGTACATTTTAATTATATTTACAACAGAAAGGTCAATAAAGAGGTGAGTTTCCCAAAGACAATTTCGGCAATTTGTCCGACAGTTGAAAAGATGCAGGACGGTTTACAAGCCAAATACTTTCTCAGAAAGCAGTTTATAGCGATGTACCTCACAAGGGAGGAATGGGAAACTTCCAAACAGGAAATAATCTGGTTCACAGATAGGTCCAAGGTGGAGGAAGGTACGGGGATCCAGAGGAAACTCACTATATATTCTAGGAACACACTGCACTGTGTTTAAAGCTGAGATGAAAGCCATCTCAGTCTGCATACAGGGGAACGTTCGTATTGGGTATAGGGGCAGTGGCGGTTCTTCACAGGGGGACAGTGTCCACCAGTTACACTCAAAACCTACTAAAAGATATAACAGTCTTCGCCAAAATTAATGAATTCTTTAAACATAAAAGCAATTAACATTTTGCAGAAATAAATTAAAGTGACCCTGTTCTGTTAATTATATGTTCCGATAGCCAGACAGCTCTAATGGCACTGGAAACTAAACAACGCAACTCCAGACTGGTGATGGAATGCAGGACTATTCCTGAAGAACTTGCTATAATCAATAAATAAATCCCTCCCTAAATATGAGCATTTCTCAATTAGGGATTAAAGGCTTAAATTTGGGCGTGAATAAATAAATAAATATTAATTTACCCCAAGAAACATATTTAATATACCAATATAAATAAAATAAAATATTTGCATAACAATAAGGAAGTTGAGTCCTTTTTTTATCCAAGGTCACATGCAAACTTAAATACTAATATTTTTTTTTTTTAAATTCGTTTTCATAATTAAATTAATTCTACATGTTTGAATTTTATTAAGCGCGCGAAAACGCCGGCTAAGAGTATAATACCATGCGGGAGAGTTCGTGACGTCATCTGGTCTCTTCATTGTGTGAAATATAAGGTTCACTGAAACTTGTAACGGTTCCTAACATAACGGTCGGTGAAAAATTACATTTCGTGTTTTTAAATTTAAAAAATAACCATTAAAATGCACTTTTTTCGAAATTCCGGTAACTGAATTGATTAGTACTAGTTAAAATCTAAGTACTACAATTTTAAAATTAATATTTTTCGTCCATATTAAGCGTGACCCGGTTTTGTAAATATCTTACCTTATATTTCAAACAATCAAGGGACCGGATGACGTGAGACGACGTGGCACACTCTCCCGTTTCTTACCGGCCGTTTTTGCGGGCTTTAATAAAATTCAAACATGTAGAATTAATTTAACCTCTCGCAGTCCGCAGTTTTGCCCCTTATGTATAAAGAAATTATATGAAGAACAAGGTCAGAATCGCTTGGGCCATTCTCGTTCTTGACATAACGAAATACTGGATAGCATTTAGCCACTCCGAAATATTCAAATTAATTGCCAATGACGCGCCGGGCACCAAAGACGGTGGACAAAATGGCTGCCGCTTGATAATATGAACGCTGTCATATTCGAAGTCTATATTTATTCATTGTTTTTTTTATATACATCCATTATGGAAAGCATAGATTTGAGTGATTAAAAGTTCGTTTTATCTACATTATTTTGATGTAATTTTTGTAATATATCCACAAAAGAAATGTTATAAAAATTGAATTCGTAAGAAAGGTGAGAACTGTCAAATATTTTACATCGTATTGAAAAAATATATTTTTTGTATGCTGGCTTTCAACAAGTTAATTATGAAAACGAACTTATAAAAAAAAAAAACTGGTATTTAAGTTTGCATGTCATCTACATGAACATATTTTTTATAAAACAAAATATTTTTTACTCAACTTCCCTATTGTAAACAATATTATATAATATGCACGATTTTAATATTTTCTTGATCCTGATCTGGATACCAGGACCTAAAGGTATTGACGGCAATTAGCGCGCTGACGGACAACGGCAAGGAAAAAAGCAAAAGCGCCACTGGCACGATCAGAGGCGGCCTTAGGAGTGGCAGCTTGTCACACCAAACTATATATTGAAATGTGGGTCAGATTCAAATGATCAGGAATGAGGCAGTCCAAAGTACTCACAAAAGGATCTGAGGCCCTAGCACACTTGCTCTATATCGATCGATAGGATAACTATCGGTAACTTCTCATCGTTCCCTACGACAACTGCAAATCGCAAACGAATAGGTGACAGTTCACAATGACTAAGTGTTCTTAATATATTTGATATCAACTGTCGTTTGTAGGTTTGAGATCTGCAGTAAGTTGTCCTAGGGAACGATGAGAAGTTACCGACAATCGGTCGGTAACTTCATATCGAGCGACCGTGCTAGCACACCTGGTAGGACTACTAACGGGACACTGCCACCTCATGAGACACATGCAGTTGTTAGGAATGGAAAAACCAATAGAAATAAGAGGTTGAGGAGACTTCAACTCACCTACTGGGATGACACATTGTTGAACCATGGGACTAAATCCAATGACAAACACGGTGAACTTTAACAAAGGGACCGGTTTACTGTTCAAGAAATAAGGTAAAATAGGAAACAGCACAATGTGCCTATGGCCTGAATAAATACCGTCTCCGTTTTATAATAAAACTAGCTGACCCGGCAAACTTCGTACCGCCTCAGAATCAATAAATTTTGTGTTTAATTTATTAGCTGTTTGAATTGTTTCGAATTATGTCGACCAACGCACATTATTTGAAAAGCCGTTTCATACAAAATATATGAAAAAAATTATTTTCTTCATAATTATTTTATCCGATCTTTTAATAGTTATTCTGTTAATCGGGACGTAGACAAATCCAACAAATCAAAGATCATAAAAATCGGTCCAGTCATTCTTGAGTTATAAATGGTGTAACTAACCCGATTTTGTTTTATACATATATTAAGAAGAAAGATAATTCAAACAATTCTGAATGTCTCAGGCTGGTGACGGGGTGATATGTGCGAACTTTACAGCACCAATGCACCATGTTGTGTAAAATTCATGATCAGGCCGCTAACAATAACACTCCGTATGTAGATGGCGATAAGTTTTAAATTCCTGTTTAACACCATCCGCCTGTTTTGATTTATTGAAGATCGCCAAAAAGCGTGATTGATTTTATTTCGCAAAGCTGGCACAAATATTTAAATGTTTTCGATAATTTTCTAAAAAATTTAATTTTCCAATGTGACTTTTGAAGCTGTTTTTATTAGCCTGATTCTTGATTTTTTCTGGGCTTTTTAAAAGACTAATTAAAAAATACTTGATTGTTTCAAAGACAAACATGACTTGTTCTACCGTTCTACCCGCAGTAATATTTCTAAGCGATCTAATTTTAAACCAAAGTCACATGATTTTGCATTATTCTCGCCTTAAAGCGGGCGAAAAACGCGAAGTTCACATCAAAAGATAACTTTATAACACAATAGCGTTCGCCATACAATTCCGTACAGACCCACCACACGTAAAAAAGATGATGTGTTATAAGCGCGGTTCGGGTCTTCGCTATTCAGTGTTATTCTCCATAATCACTAACGATGCGATACTTAAAAAAGTTTTGCGATCCCCCCTCCGCCGTAAACAGGAGAGGGGGTCAATTGAAATACACAAATCATGAGTGGTTTATTTATGCACGGAGCGCCGTGCTCAAGCCGCTCTCAGCCATCAAGTTGACATTCCAGTACAAAGAAATGATATTCCCTCGGCCGCTCCCGAATTCAACTGACCCCTCTCCTGCCGTAGGAAGAAATCTTTTATAACGTAGTGTGTCTGTAGAAAAGATACTGTGTTATAAAGTATCTTATGATGTGAACTTCGTGACTGTCCCGTGCATAATGCTCATGCATGGAGTTAAAATAAAAACATTATTTTTAAATCCACATTCGTACATATTTTACAAGTAGTAATCGGTAATTGAGCCCTTGCCCTGAATAATGTTGATTAAAAAAAAACTATTAATGTTGAGTTGTTGATGGATTTTTATGTATAAATCTTAAGAATTGTACGTTTATTGTATTTCAAATATAAAACGTAATAAAACATAACTGTTTTCGTTTTTTCAATCTTTTTAAAAACATGTTTATTTTCGGATACAAAATTATTCGGGGCAAGGGCTCAATTATTATTTTTATTTCAGATCCAAACCAAAATATTTACAGAAACCTGCCGGATATCAAATGCCTTTATAAAATTTCACAGATGGTGCTAGTTCTACATTTCTTCGAGGCAATTATTGCAAAGAAACTTCGCCCTTTTCGTTTTGTACAAATTTTAATTTCATGCGACATGACGTGTATACACGTAATACATACATGCGGTGCGAACGACCTTTATGTTTTCCATGCGAAAATATACTGAAACTTTTTTGCAATTTTGGAGAATACGGTACAAAGTTAGTAATTATCCGACGAGCAGAAAAACTACAGAAATTGTCGATTGTTTTAAAAAAAAATTGATTTCATTATTGTTCAATTATGTACCGTCTACCAACCAATTATTTTCTTAAAACCCGCAGAAATTTATTTAAATATTCTGTTTTTAAATACATAAGACTCAAAATGCAGGAATTTAAAATGAAAGTTAATTAAAAATGTTGTTTTTTTGGTTAACTTCGATTGTATGGCGGATTAATGCGTGGCTTTATAAATTAATATTATCTATATAACTTATATTATACATACATTATCTGCTTTCCTTGGCGGTAAGTACTTATTTCAGATTATAGGTACATTATATGTTATATGTCGTGGATATGATAAGAATTATCTAAATTCCAAGAAAAAAATGACACCATACAAAAATAATACCTACCTGTTATCGTCCGGTTATCGTTATCATAAAAATAACACAAAACAATAATATTGTTATCTGGATGGGTTATCTGTGAATTATTTCGGTAACCCAGATTTGCAAAGTATTATATTAATGAATTTACAAAATTGGAAGATTTAGAATTATATACTAGCAGATTTTTGGCTGCTAGGCCCTGCAACCGGCTATTTGATGGGCTTCGCCCGATTTAGTGAAGTTCCCTGATAGTACAGTTTTTCCCCCTTTGTATGTTCAACAGCAATTATTAGAATGTATGCAATAACTAACCTATCAGATAGGTTTCTATTCATGTTTTATCCAAATAAAAACCATTAGTCACAAATGTGATATGCATGTCGTATAACTTCGTTCATTTGAAATTCACTGAACGCAGAGGCGGATTAAATGTTAAAAGCGCCCTAGGCAAGCACCTCGCCGCGTGGAAATATTGGGATAAAATTTGTAAATCTGGATCTCCAGCTATCTTTTTTTTTACGTACCAAGTTTCATCACACTAGGTTCAGTAGTTTTTTGCATGAAGACGTAACACATACCTATACACGTACACACTTTCGCAGTTATAATATTAGTAGGGACAATTAATAAAACAAAACAAAAAATAGCCGGGAATGCGAACTCCACGAAAAAAATCGGTCACGATTTCTATCCTAAATACCAATTCATTCTTATATTCATGTAATCAATATATTTACTATTATTTGTATTGTTTTTCGTCATTTTTAGACAATATCGGACAATAATCGTATATTGTAACTTGAACTCTCAGAAAATGGTTTTATAGGTTATATCAAGAACGAAATTGCATTTTAGGTTCTTTATTTTTAAAGAATTTCTTGAAAGTTAAGTTTTTTGATAACTTAAATGACTAATACATGTTTTGGTAAACGTATCAAACGGACGTCTTAAGATGTCATTCAGATGTGATTCAAATGTCATATTTTTTATTGTTAATTTTTGGGAATTAAAAGCAAATTTCAAGTTTTAAAAACAAAATTATTGTATGAAGGAGAAAAAGTGAAATAACAGTTTTGTTTGAAAAGGACTGTGTTTTCTGTATTTTGAATTTTTCAAATTTTTCAATGTTTTAATAGAAAATGTTTCGGGTAAGCTTTTTTTTCAACGTTTTTTCATGTTTGAAGTTTAAAATACTGCAATTTGTTTCAAAAATTTAAAAGGTAATTTTATCTAATGTTGTAAAATGGTATTTGGTTTTACGACATTTTCAAAAATAAAAAATATATAGGACATTTAAAATACCGCGGAAATTTTTTGAAATTCGTTGAAAAATTACGAATAAAACAAATATGTACAGCAGATAAACTACCCTCTTTGGCCGTGTAAGCAATGTACATAATCTTTCCATGAACAATTTTTTGTCAGTTTTTAATTAGTATCTACCTAAGCAAAGTTTTTTTTTTTAGGTTTGTTTATACACGGTCGTTTAATAATTGTTAAAAATTTTCATAAAGTTTTTTAGTAAGGCTGTGTTTATTTTTATTTAAGAATTTATTTTTTTCTTTAAAAATCCTAGAGGTGCCCCTTTATAACCTCGCGCCCCTAGGCACGTGCCTAGTTTGCCTAAGGGATAATCCGCCACTGACTGAACCAATGAAAACTTATGTCTACGAAGTAACAAACAACTACATAACCAACAAATTTACTTTTTGTTGTTTATTTTTGGGGTGTTATGCCGTGTTGCGCTACCTCCTTATTTAGCCAACGTTTCGGACAATTCGAAAATCTTAAATCATGTATAACAAATTTACTGCCAATCAGAAAAAAATAGTTAAGTTTTATTAATTTTCTTTTTTGATATTTTCTCATTGGGTATGCTGTTTGAAACTTCAACGGTTCTTTTTGAAAATAACAGATAGCGCCACTTCTGTTAATAACAATCCAAATGGTACAGCCAATAAGATAATAATACTGTCGAAAAATAAATAATACCATCAAATCTTTCGAGAGACAGTTTAGCTGGTAAGCATATTTATATAATTAATTGGTCGAGTGGTCAGAGCTGGGTTCCCCACCAGGTGTCAAGGATTCAAACATCTGCCTAGCTAAGTCCTCCATCAGTCCACAGACATTATTTACCGGTTATAATTATAGTAATAGGAGAAATTCAAATATTGTCTGGTTTTTTTTTTTGAAAAAAAATCTTATAAATGGCGGACTAAATGCAGTAGTCAGATAATAATACAAAGAAAGCGACGCGACCCTTCCAGTCCATGATGAAGATTTGCCACTAACTCTGATGCATGGCAGAGACATATATGTAGGACATCTTCTTCTTTCATAATATAAGACAAAGGTATGACGAAAATATAATTTAAACCGAATGAAGTACACGTGAGATCCCTGAGTCGTATGAGTGTAGAACCACATATCTTTGAATTACGATGGTTTAGGCACGTATAGAAAAAGGACGTAGATGGGCGAAGATATTAAGAAGGTTCCAGAAAGGCACGGTACGATCAAGTGATTCAAATGCAAGAGTCCGAATAATATAAGTGTTTCTACCTAAGTTCGAGGCAATATGAATGTGAATAAAGCAAGACGTATATGTTATATATTATATCCTCTCTACCTACTAGTAACGGCCGCTGAAGAGATATTATGTAATACCACAAGACTGAACCTGTAAGCCTGCAACGACGTCAGAGCTGAGAATAAATTTCCAAGTTTGCACTTCGCCGGGAAAGTGTTCTCAATCCCAGAATTATTAAAGTAAAATCACGCGTTATAAACCGCAACAATAATTTCCAATATAAATGAGCAGTTATAACATTATTATGTGGTAAAAGTTAAATAAGTAAACGGAATAAACTATATTGCAAGCGCGCGGGGCAGGTTGTTCGCATCACGAAAAGGACCAAATAATTTTCCCGCCGGGCATGCGCCCCTCCCGACACGCGAGCTTTTTGCCCGAACTTTTCGCAGACAGGCCGCCGGCCGCCCTAAACTGCCTATGAATAGATACCAAAATCGCTTACCACATCTGAAATTATGCACACAAATACAAGGCAAGCACTGCCTACATTATTTGCCTACCTACATAATATTGTACATAAGTTGGGCAGTCTGCGCGAAATGCCTGTAG
The DNA here is from genome assembly GCA_951813805.1 of Limnephilus auricula. NCBI lineage: Eukaryota > Metazoa > Arthropoda > Insecta > Trichoptera > Limnephilidae > Limnephilus > Limnephilus auricula. The sequence continues at coordinate 8,447,697 of OX638410.1, forward strand.
GCCTAGATTCTTTCATTAAATGAAATGAGAAAGCCGAAAATTTTCAGTAAAAGCAACAATTCATTCGTACCTCGTAAAAGTTTAGATGTTGTTTTGTTTAAGTACCTTTTTACTCGGTGGTATAATTTTGTTTGGCGCATGCCTTAGCTGTGGTACCGACGTAGACAGGGCTTTCCTGCATCGTCCGTCCGCCGTTCAGTCTGGTTTAGTCGTCCGTCGAGAGCGCACGCGTCGCGCGCTTTGCCGTTACATTCGTATTCCAGTACATAAATATTGTTTACCGTCGAGGAAGTTGTTATAAACTTTAAAAAATATGTATAAAATGCCGTGTAAATATACGTGTTGTGCGTTCAGCTTGCTGCTGCTGGTTTTAGTGAGTAGTGCTGCCTCCAAAAATGTGGATAATTCCGATAGAACCTTCGAGGAAACCAATTGCAGTAAGGTGAGACAGTTTCTCGAGACCAGGAACATCTCGGCTGTGCCGGCAAGAGGCCCAGACGACAAAGGTAAGATAGAGACAAACCAACAAAACCCACATTCATTAAACAGTTTATTATATCCATGCTTATTTTCATCCGCCGGCTAATTCTGTATGAAATATACAGACAGTGTCTTCGCTAAAATAAACCATCAGCTGTTGTGTTGTTCGTATTGCTACTATGTATATAGGTACTTGGTGCCATCTGTCAAATTATTTTGAAAGCTAGACAGATCACGATCTATTTTTTGCACTTTGCAAGTAGGTTGCAAGTTGTCAAAGCGAAATCCTACAAGATAAAAACATTTATTTCAGAGAAACCCTACTGAAAATTATCCTATACTATCATTTCAGTAGTAGAAGTGTTACCGAAATTTGTACATTTAAATTCTGTTCCTAATGAAGGGTTAGTAATGGCATTGCATCCTGATCGCAATAACATTCAAATATCAAGTGGACAAGATCTGAATAGCCAGTTGTACCTTTCCCAACTTCTCTGTACCTTTTTCATCCTGCTGCAAACAACACACATTTTTTATTGAACTTATTGAAAAAGGTATTTCGGAACGCCAACGCTAAAAAAATCACGGGAAACAATTCTCTGTGCAGCCAAGGGCGTGCTAATAAATTAGGGTTACAATTTTTTTTGGCAAACAGCAAGATTATTTTGTCGATCCGATAATAATCCAATAATACTTACTTGTAAGGGTAAAAATTCACATAACCGCCGCATGATAATGGAAATTACACTTCGCTGCAACTTAATAACCACAAGAAACAACTAATTAGTCTAATTACGTTTGGAGAAATCGTGAAGGATGCATTAAAAATTCCATTTTTATTCATAGTTCAAAATTTCATTTGTAATGTAATCCCTTTGTCATCATTTAGGATTTTTTAAGTATGTGACGTTTGCGGAAGTTTAGTTTCAGGGGGTTTCTTACCATCCTCCTAATAGCTTATCCATACTATAATAAAATATACATCCCTAGTACGAAGCCTAATCGAACATAACTCAATAGTCTGGTCGCCCTTCTACAAAATTCATATCCATAATATTGAAAGAATTCAAAGAAAATTTCTAAGATTTGTAAATTTTAAACTTAACATCCCTTTAGAGCACATAAATTACTTATCATTAATGAATATTTTAAATATTCCAACTTTAGAAAACAGACGAAAAATAACTGACCTAACCTTTTTATTAAAATTATTAAACTCTAAATTTGATTGCTGTGAACTCTTGCATTTAATAAATCTACATGTACCTACACGAACTACTAGACAAACATTAACATTTTATATACACACATCTCATTCTAACTATAAATTGCATTCCCCAATACAACGATTACATAGTCTTGGTAACCAATATTTAAACAATATTGATGTATTTGACAATAATTTGAATTTGGCAAACTTTAAACGCCGGATGTGCGAACTATTTTTACTTAATTCATAAACTATTGTAAATACCAATTTTATACATTTTTATTAATACCTATTATTATTGATTTGGAGGATATTGTCTATTGATATATTATTTATATTCTGTATTACCTACATTTTGTCAAATCATATTTTATCTAACCTATATTATGTGTCTTTATATTTTCTGTTACTTACCTGTATTTTATTCACTTCTAACTCTTCACTGTAATTAATCGAAACATGTATTGCTTTATGTATGTAAAAGCCCTATGGGCGTTTAAATATGAATAAATAAATAAATAAATAATAAAGAATATTTTCGATATACGGTTTATTTATTTATTAAGTCGGAGTTTATAATTCGGTACTCGAACCTATCAATAGTGGCTATATATTGGATAAGTTAGCCGAGTTTTCCAACAACTGCGAGTATTTAATTTTTATTTAAAAAAATACTCGTTATAGTACGGATAAGCTATTAAGAGGATGGTGAGAACCCCCTCAATCTAATAACCTATTTTGTGCATCTAGTTGTTTATTGAAGTAATTGTTGAAACGAGATTTAATATCTTATTATTATGGTTCTTGTGTTTAAATTAAATTGACTTTTTGTGCAATTTTTTTAGTGATTAGGTATATATAAAAAAAATAATGTTACAATATTGAATATATTGTAGAAGAAAATCGAAGTCAGGGGTGTTCTGAAGAGCTTTGGGCATTTCCTAATTGCGTGAATCATTAAGATATTAATTACTACTTTGAAGTGCCATTAGTTTTTTCTTAGAAAACGGCATGCCGGTCACCCAAAACATCAATGTATTACTCAAGGTTTCTGAGAAATTTGTCATTTACTTGTGTAAACGATGTTTATATTTTTTTATAGTTCTACTAATTTTGATGGATTATTTCATTTTTATTTGTCGGCTTCAGAATTATTGTTTTCCCTTAAATTATTAAAAAAAAATTCTGTACTTACTTACTTCTTTCTCAGTAAAGTTTGCGTCACCAGTAAATTTGCAAATATGTAGGTAATTTACCGCTATACGTCCAATCTGTAATGGAGTCTACCAACTGATGAAGACCACGTTTTATGAAATGTATAACATACTCTATAGAGTGGAAGATACTCTTAGTATCGCCCGAGTGTAAGATTACCATTCAGAATTAGTTAAAACGTTGCTTGAAATGGCTTTAGTCGTGTTTAGTGACCAGATCTGAATAGCCAGATACTTCCCCACCTTCCTCTTCCTCGTCTCCTTCCCTTCCCCAGTTACCTTCAGCCTCATAACATACCCCGATTGGGGTTGCCATAGTCTCACTGGCTCCAGACGGGGGCAGTTGGGACTCTTGTGAGGTATTCACTATAAAAAAATAATTTAAAAAATACTTCCCTTGAATAGTTAAAGTTTGTTCTTAAAAAATACATGTTCTTTAGATAATCTTCAATTGCCGAGTTGAAAACGTAATTAAAGAAAATTCTCTCAATAGATTAAAAAAATAAATAGAATAAAAAAATAAACAAAAAAAAATCGCAAAGTATACTCCGAAAATTACAAACGTTCCATTACAGTTGATCCCCGGGCAGTTGGCACCCCGGTATACTTGTATACAATATGCAGACGAATTTCCCAAGGTTAGGTTAGGTTATTCTAAAAATCTAACAATTTCCCAAGGTTAGGTTAGGTTATTCTAAAAATCTAACAATTTCCCAAGGTTAGGTTAGGTTATTCTAAAAATCCAACAATTTTCCAAGATTAGGTTATTCTTATATTACAACCATTTCCCAAGGTTAGGTTAAGTTAGGTTACTCTAAAAATCGAACAATTTCCCAAGGTTTGGTTAGGTTATTCTAAAAATCCAACAATGGTCAAGTAGGTTATTTTAAAAATCCAACAATTTCCCAAGGCTAGGTTATTCTAAAAATCCATCAATTTTCCAAGATTAGGTTATTCTTATAATACAACCATTTCCCGAGATTATGTTGAGTTAGGTTATTCTAAAAATCGAACAATTTCCCAAGGTTTGGTTAGGTTATTCTAAAAACCCAACAATATCCCAACAAACTAGGTTTTAGATTAATTGATTCTAAAAATCCAAAAATTTTCCAAGATTAGGTTGTTAGGTTATTCTAAAAATCCAACAATATCGCAAGGTTTTAGGTTAAGTTATTCCAAATAATATAACAATTTCCCAATTTTAGGTTAGGTTATTTTAAAAACCCAACAATTTCCCAACGTTAGGTTAGTCTAAAAATCCAACAATTTCCCAAGGTTAGGTTAGGGTTAGGTTATTCTAAAAACCCAAAAATATCCCAAGGTTTTAGGTTAGATTTGTCTAAAAAGCCAACAATTTCCCAAGGTTAGGTTAGGTTACGAGACAGAACGTTGTGCCAGGTTTAGGAATGTTACAACGGCTGTCTCGGGCGCAGGCCCTTTTTATGTTTTATAAGGTCATTGCCACACGGGTCCCGCGCAGTCCCTTTTGCATCTCGCTGCATCGATGCCGATACCAATAAAAAGCAATATAAGAGGTTTGCATTTTTGCCAATGTGTGACCAATTATTTTGCGAGTGCCGGGGTATAAATTCGGTTCAGTTGGGTGTCTCAAAATAATAGTTATTGTCGTTTTAAGCGGTGAAGACCTTTCCGCAGTAGAGGTTAGCTTAGAATTTGTGGATAACTGGTTTCTCGTGGTGAATTTTTGTTTGTTTTTTGATCTGGATGAATACGGACGTGTTAATTGATTTAGCCGAACCAACAGTCATGAGTTATCGACTAATAATGTGTACCATGATAAATTCTTTTAAAATTGTCTTACTTTTCATTCGTCTTGCATGAAAACGAAAGCGACAAAATATTAGCAGCTATGTCGGAATTTTTACCATTCAAATACACATAGAAATTGAAGAACGTATGTTCTTTCTGTGTTGTACTTATTATTAAATTAAATCTTTAGAATGGTCTCTGTTGGGCTCATGATAATAATAATAATAATTGGATAATTTGTTGGGCGCCGTTTTTTAGAAAAATCACCTCAAGGACGCTAAATGATCTCTCACGAGTTCTTATCGTCCTAATTTTATTGATCTCTCGGTAAAATGTATTTACTTTCTGTATTTTTTTAAATAGTTGAATTTATTGTCACATCCATTCTTTGTCATGCCACCCGTTCGCATACTGTGTATTTTAGAACCGTAAAAGGAAACCTTGCGGCTTTTTGTCCATGCAATCGTAATTCCTGATTTCCATTCTGGATTTTGACACTTATGCAAATATTTTTAGTACAATATAGATATCGACCACTAGCTTTGTCGGTACGTTTTGCCTTTTTTGATAAGTTACTTCTTATAGGAGTTTATGATCCTCCAAAATCGTTAAAATTGCCAGATTTTCAGTATACCAACTAAACGATATATTTACAAAAAAAACGGCGTGCTTTACACGACTCTTCTTTAGCTCCATATATATGTGTTTGTATGTATAAAATATATACATGTCTATATTAATTTTCTACAAATATTTATTTAAATTTATTATCATTCGCCTCTCCCGGTCAAGCCGTGCGCACCGACGTCCTCCATCCACTGGTATTTCAAAATACTGTCTGAAATATTTCATGCACTGGCTAAGAGAAATGAAATGAAAGAAAATGTGCGCGCGCACTGCTCTCTCTTGCTTCTACAATGAAATGAGCCCGTTCGCCTCGCAACGCATTTCACTTTTCGTTACACATTTTTCGTTTACCCCTCAAGTCTCAAGCCTGTGTAAAGAAGTATTTACTTTAAAAAACAAATTGTACAGACGTAGAATATTTTCATCTGATAAGAAAAACTCTTAAAAATCGGTCCAGATTTGGATGAGAAACTCTTAAAAATCGGTCCAGTTTTGGATGAGAAACTCTTAAAAATCGGTCCAGTTTTTGAAAAGAAACTCCTAAAAATCGGTCCAGTTTTGGATGAGAAACTCTTAAAAATCGGTCCAGTTTTTGAGGAGAAACTCCTAAAAATCGGTCCAGTTTTGGATGAGAAACTCTTAAAAATCGGTCCAGTTTTTGAGGAGAAACTCCTAAAAATCGGTCCAGTTTTGGAGAAGTTGCAGTTGTTCTTTCACCGAAACAGCGAAAGTGACAGCAACAGTTTGGTAAAAATACCTATTATTAAATTTTCTAGGCGACTATCCTCTTAAATAAAATCTAATCATTTTTACAATACTTAATGAAAAACAAATAACTTTGTGTAACCACCTGACGAAGAAACCTTTGGTTTCGAAACATAATAATAATTCGTTTAATTCGATAATTCGTTTTTAGATTTTCACGGCCAAAAGCATTTTCGTTGTTTGTTTTTGGGGTGTGAACACCCCAAAAACAAACAACGAAAATATCGATAATTGTTATTATATAACCACTCGAACGCCTTTTGCCACAATATGGCACTATTTCCAAAACCACGGAATGCTTTGTTGCCAAATATGGTAAATAAACATTCTCTGGATTCTTAAAAAAGTTTAAAAGTTTACGATTTTGTAATATTTTTTTTATAAACGCTACGATATGTGATAATCGATAAAAGAAAGGCGAATTCATTGGCTATATATAACTATAATCAGTTTGTATGTCTCCGTATTCAAATTCGGAGGTGTGTTCCCAGAAAAAGGTTTTAAATTGTCGCTCCAGTGGTTATATTATATATACAAAGTTATTTGTTTTCATTTAATTAAAAATGACGCCACAAAGTGAATTTGTGAAGATTGAAAAACTTTTTACAATAATTTATTATTTTTATTTTATAACTAAAGATACCGAATCCACACAAATTTAGTACCACCGTGAAAAACCCAGTCCACATTTTCTAATAAATTTCTCTAATAATGTGTTTGTAATGGATTATTGATTTATTATATGAGATAAATTAGTTTTGTTATACAATCTATCAATTATTCTGACTGTGCTGATTAAAATAAATCTTTCCGTGCCAAATCTAAATCGAGATCTTTGTAATATGTATTAGAGATCCGAATCATCGACTTCTTTCCACTTCGGTTCGACGTCATCGAAGTCAAACTTCGAAGTTGTTTATTTTGTCTAGATTTTAAAATATTTGTTCACAGAATCAGAACAAACGTGTAAAATCCTGTTCTATCGCAGGTCTGAGCAGGTCGTTCAGGTGATCATAAACCTCGTTGTTTTTTTCTTTCTTTTCGATTCCTTTGTTTGTCCGCTAGAGGTTGCAGTCTTCGGCGTTTGCAAATAAATGTCGAGTTTATTTCTCAACTTCGGTAAGCCTATTGTTTAGTTTATTTAACATACCTGCTACATTGTGGATTTATGCTGCCTTTTGAAAAAAAATCATTGACATTTTTGACAAATGGCATGAATGAAGCTCGTTCAGCTGTACGAAACATGACGTAACTTTGATAATAATGTTATTAAATCATGAGAATAATTCATAATTAACTTATAGGTACATATTATTTTCATAAGGTTCTAAATGGATTTTTTTTTCAAAAATTACGTTTTAATACAAAATCATTTGCTTGGGGTTATACTCGTACATCCAAAATAGTCTTTAAAGCCTCCTGTAGTGTAATTGCCATTTTTTTGAATCTGACATTTGGTCGTTGTTATGAGACGCAGAGTAGGCATGTACTTTGGTTTGATAAGGTTCTAACTTTGCCTTACATGTTCGGAGGGATCAAAGTTTGCAAAGACGGATTATCATAAATTATTTAACAATTTATAATTTTAAAGTTCAATATTGTGTTAAATATTTTAGTTAAAAATATTTCAAAGGAAAATATTAAAATAGAACGTGGCTTTTCGAATTGATTTAGGTAAACGTAGATAGAACCTTATGCAATTAATTATTTTTATTACCCTAGCTAGTTGCGTATGGTTCTATCTGCATGTTTAGGTATGTTCCAAAATGGTAAGTATGCGTCCTATCGAAATATTTTCTTTCAAAATACGTTAAACTAAAACACTTTAAACAGATTGAACCTCAAAATCATAAATAATGAGAAAATTTAACACCTTTTTCAGAAAAAGGTAAAGTGAAGTTAGATGGCAAACATGACGTATTTCTTACAACTTACGACTTATTTATTTCTTACATAATGCTCATAAGGCTAGCTTTACACTTACAAGTATTTTCGTAAGTTTACGACTTCTGGCCAATGGGCACATTGGATTTTCAAAATGCGATATGCCCATTGGCCAGAAGTCGCAAATTTACGAAAAAACTTATAAGTGTAAAGCTAGCCTAATGCTTATTTTTTGTGTGAATACTCTCTGAGACCCCCGAGAAAGACATGGCACGATCAATTGAACCAAACACTTGAGTCGGACCATTTTAAGAGTCAGAACAACAGGAGGGTATGAGGCAAGGAGTGTGTGCCAAGACCGAGTTGTTAGGCGGTTCATACTCTCTGTGCACTCCTGCGGGGAAACAGTGTGATTTTAGTACACCATTATTAAGGGTCTTCCTTAATTTCTTTGCTATTCGAAAAAATGGAGGCCTATTAGCCTTTATCGATATGTCATTAGAAATTATTACAATTGTTCGAAATTCCAACCTACAACATGCCGCCATCTATGTAATTGATTGCATATTGCTGTATTGTGTACACGTTTCGTGATAAAATCATTCGCGAATACAATTAAAATACCATTAAGTCAATTTATCGACTACATTGGGCTTTCAGGAATTTCAGGCAATCGTAATGTTTTTAATGTGCCACATAACTTGTACCTATGTACCTATCTAATTTATTATATACTAGCTGATACCCGGCATGCGTTGCAATGCAAATTAAATAAATAAATTGTTTCTTCCTTCGGGTCATTTCCCATTCGTCCCCGTTCCCCTTCCTCTTCCCCTTCCGCGTTTCCTTTTCACCTTCCCGCGTTCCTCCCTCCCCTCTCCCGCTCACCCCTTTCTCGCGAACCCCCCCCTCTCACGCATTCCGCTTCCACCTTCTTCGCCTTCCTCTCTCCCTCGTCCCCCCTCCCGCGAAGCCCCCCTCCTTAATTCCCCAAACCCTCCCGCATACCCCTCCTCCAGCCTTCTTTCACAGCCGCCTAACTAGATAAAATACACCCATTTTGCCAACAATTCGCGTGATCTATTTATTTTTATGCAAATTTCATAATGCCAGAGCTCACCAGTATATAGAAGTATTCACAGGCATGTTTACAACAATTGAAATTGGGTGAAATTTTAATCGCAATCATATGAATAGAATAGGAATTAATTTCATAACGCCAGAGCTCATTATCCTATAACCATCCCGGGTATGCGCACATCATGTTCCCAAAGTGTAATAAAATTAATATATACTATATTTGGGGCACGTTCCAGAGTGGAAGATACTCTCAGTATCGCCCTGGTGTATGACCACAATTCAGAATTGAAACGTTGCTTGAAATGGCTTTAGCCGTGTTTAGTGACTAGATCTGAATATTAAGGTACTTCTCCACCTTCCTCTTCCCCATCTCCTTCCTTCCCCGCTTACATTCAGCCTCACATCATACCCCAATTGGGGATGCCATGCCATTGGCTCCAGACGGGAGCAGTTGGGACTCTTGTGAGGTGTTCACTATAAAAAAATAAAATGCCACAATTATTTGTTATTCTTTTAAAAAATGATTTCTAATATTTACTTATGATTTTTAACTATGATATGTAATAATTTTTTATGGTAAATTTATATCGGGTATAATTAAGTAATATTAGTAGCAGGTAAAAACACGCTTCCGCGTGAAAACTATAATATGAAAATTTCAATAGTTCTATTTGAAAATTCTAGATGGCAGCACTTCCGCTTGTAGGTCGTACGTGGAGCGAGTATATTCGACAGATGTTAGCGTAATAATAATATAGAAGATAATATTATCCATAGACTGATTCTCCAGTAGTTTGTTTCCTTTTGTAGATTCGATGTCTGATTGATTCAATTAAAAGTGTGGAAACAATCGACAGTTATACTGATAATAATTTAATGCGCGATATCGATCTATCTTTGATTGAACCATAATAATAATATATTATATTATCACATAATTTAAACTGATGGTTTAACAGGGTGTCGCAAGCATTTATCTTTAGCCATTACAAAGTCGTCTTTGTTTGGTATCGCGCTATGTTTTTTTTTTTAATCAATTAGCGAAATCAATTTTAGATATTACATTTTTTGAAATTACCTAGAATACACGCTCAACTTAAATGCCGTCATAAACTTGATACATTCCATTCTCGCGCAGTTACTGACTTTACAATGAACGTATGCGAAATATGCGTAAAAACATACGTGCGACAGAGAAAGGTGTGGACTGGGAGGCATGCATATTTTCTGACTAAACTAGCCTATTGCGACGATTTGTGTATCAACGTCAGGCCGATAATTAAGTTTTGCGTGTACAACTTTTCGTCGGAACATAAATTTGTATTCACCACTGTAATATATTATTATAAATGTTGTTTCTAGAGCTAATGTTTTAACATTATTTATTTAAAGAATATTTTTTTTATGTTTAAAAGTACCCGATCAATGATTGCTTAGTTTTGACCCGATCACTTCACCAGTGGGTTGTGATCGACCCGAGTCGGGTAAATTGGTCGATCGACCCAGGCCTAACATGTCAGGTTTAAACCATGAGCTACCAAAATTTTAGATTGTAATGATAATATAATTGTCGTTAAGACGATAGACTTCGCTTTTCGGCCCATACAAAAAGGACGCCCGGGAAAAAACACTTTTCTACATCGAAAATTGCACAAAATGAAAATATTTTTTTATACTGCCTTCTAGAGGGTGAAAACTATGTCGGTATGTTTTCTAATTTTCGATGCGTTTCGTATTAACGTAAACATTCACTGTCAAACATGTACGATTTATCAAAAAATATTATTTAAGTAAAAAGTGCTGCTAACTCAACTCTCATAAAGAATTATAAAATTATAAAAAGCTACCGACGTTTGCTTCTTCTTTCTAAAAACTATATATTTTTTAAAATTTAGTTTCGTGAAAGTTTCGGTGTAGAAAAGTGTATTCTCCATAAACCCCTTTTCGAGCGATTTCTGTAGGTAAATTTGAGCGTTGTCGCATTCGCGTGTATTGTAAGTGTGCGTGTGCTTATTGTGAGCGGGACAGAATGACAGACGCGGGTGTTCCGCGTGTCGTTCAAAGTCTAGCCTCATAAGCACATGTAGTAATAATTATGTCATATATTGTGAGAATCTTTGATAGAATATTGTTATGATAGAATTTCATAAATTATTGTATTTTTCTAGATACGTTGAAACTCAACTCTGTTACGTAAAATGTGAAAATTTGTAACGCAAAGAATAGGAACGATAGCGCAAACCAATAGATTGCCTATCCATTAGCCAAAATATGATAATTTGTTTGTTGAAAAACTTTATACCTTGGTAAGTGTAATGGTGATGAGAAGCAGTAGTTTTATATTTAGGTATTTCTAAGTTACCTCGGGATCTAGGTCGATTACTTGTTTTTGCGGAAATTGTTGTATTAAAATGGTCTTTATGAATTTGTAGCAATGCATTCTTTTGGAAGATCTTGTTTAAACTCAGAACCTTAAAAGTTTCAAACAGTTGTGTAGTTGGAAATGTTGATGGTTTTCGCAGGATGACTTTTAGAATTAACCTCTGCACCTTTTCTACAGGTGAGAGGTTAGTTTTAAAAGTTAGTTTTAAAAATATATTAAAGAGAACTGGAGACATCATTCCTCCTTGCCTTTTTAAACATTTTTTATAGTGAATACCTACCAAGAGTCCCAACTGCTCCCGTCTGGAGCCAGTGAGACTATGGCATCCCCAATTGGGGTATGTTATGAGGCTGAAGGTAAGTGGGGAAGGGAAGGAGACGAGGAAGATGAAGGTGGGGAAGTACCTGGCTATTCAGATCTAGTCACTAAACACGGCTAAAGCCATTTTAAGCAACGTTTCAATTCTGAATGGTGGTCTTACATCAGGGCGATACTAAGAGTATCTTCCACTATATTGAAGTGTATATTAAAGAGAACTGGAGACATCATTCCTCCTTGCCTTTTTAAACATTTTTTATAGTGAATACCTCCCAAGAGTCCCAACTGCTCCCGTCTGGAGCCAGTGAGACTATGGCATCCCCAATTGGGGTATGTTATGAGGCTGAAGATAAGTGGGGAAGGGAAGGAGACGAGAAAGAGGAAGGTGGGGAAGTACCTGGGTATTCAAATCTAGTCACTAAACACGGCTGAAGCCATTTTAAGCAACGTTTGAATTCTGAATGGTGGTCTTACACCAGGGCGATACTAAGAGTATCTTCCACTCTGGAACGTGCCGCAAATATAGAATATATAATTTTTATTAATTAATTTGTGAAATAACACAAATCATATAAATAAAAATTATTTGCGCACGCCGGGTTCGAACCCGCGGCCTTCGGGAGTCTAACGCCCTACCGCTGGACTATGCTGGCCTTACTCCACTTTTCGAGAAAATTGGGTTGGAAATATTTCCAGACCCATTGTACGACTTTTTCTTGCTGCGTGTGCCTAATTGAAAGAGTCTCTAATATAATATCTTCCGAAACTGTTTTTTTTTTCCTTAGTTTTTCTCCAAGTTTACTTTGACATACACGATTAAAAGTTCTGCTTATCTAGAAAGCAGGTATGCATAGATTGGCATTTTCTTTAGTTTATCATTCCTGATGGTCTCTTTTAAGGAATTCATCTTTTTTTATGTTTCTTTATTCATTGTATAGTTTGTTACAATTGAGGATTTTTCGACCACCATGCTAGGCACATGCCCGTCTTATGGTTATGTATATTACTAGCTAATACCCGGCATACGTTGAAATGCAACTTAAATAAGGAAATTGATTCTCCATGCGTGTCCTTCGCATTCTTCCCGTTCCCCTTCTGCCTCCTCTTCCCCTCCCGCGTCTCCTTCTCCTCGCTCGTCCTCCTTTCACCTTCTCGCGTCCCCCCTCCCCTCTCCTGCTGTGTCCTCGCGAACCTCACCCCCACCACCTTCTCCTCCTCCCCCTCCCTCTTCGCCCCTCCCGCGAACCCTCTACCTTAATTCCCCTCCGCCCTCCCGGATTCCCATCCCCCTCCCGCCTTTTTCCCGGCTGCTAAACTTGGATTCATTTATATATATATAGATACATATATTATATTGGAATATATTATAACTGTTGATTTGAAGAACGATTAAAAGCACTATTACGCGATTATCCTTGCGTATATATTTTTTACATCTATCGATTTGCGATAAAAACCTAATGCACTTGATATTATTAGATATAGAGTACTAGATTATTTGCGGCATGTTTCAGAGTGGTTGATACTGTCTGTATCGCCCTGGTGTTTAGACCATTATTCAGAATTGAACATTGCTTAAAATGGAGTTATCCGTGTTTGGTGACCAGATGTTAATAGCCAGGTTCTTTACTTCCTCCTCCCCACCGCCTTTCCCTTCCCAATACCTTCAGCTTCACAATATATCCCAATTGGGGATGCCATAGTCTCACTGGCTCCAGGTGGGAGCAGTTGTCACATTAAAAAAAAACAGTGTTTTTAATCATTAATCCAACAGGAAATACATAATATTATCTATTATTGGACTAATATAATCATACGATTCAGAAGGAAAGTGATTTAGGTATTTGAAAAAAATTCGACATCCTGATATTTTCTGCCTCTCTTCTTTTCTTTGTGAATGACTTATGTCGGTTCTCTGCTGGAGCAACTTACCTCCTTTCTCTCGAAAGTATAAAAACATAATATTATAACAATGAATTGACCTTTTTTCTTTAGTTTAACAATATTATTTATTATTCGGTCTTCACGGCATGGCGCCTGCATACCTAATTTAAAACGCATTGTAAAAATTAAGCGAAATGTTTTCAGCAGCAATGAGTCCACTTAGTAAAAAATACGCATCGGGATTCTGAGCGTTTTTTGGGTTCAACGAAATAATTGGGACTTTTTGTTGTAGTGGTTGAATTTGTGCATCGCTTGCATCAATTTAGATTGCTCGTGGACGATTTTGCGTAAACAAGTGCAGGTACAGTGGATCATTTTCAAATGATTATTGCTTGTTTAGCGTTGTACTGTATCGTAGGACTACTGCGGGGTAAGAGGGGACTGTGAACGGGTTTTTCAAACTATTTAAGATGATAGACTTCGCTTTTCGGCCCATACAAAAAGGACGCCCGGGAAAAAACACTTTTCTACATCGAAAATTGCACAAAATGAATATATTTTTTTATACTGCCTTCTAGAGGGTAAAAACTATGTCGGCATGTTTTCGAATTTTCGATGCGTTTCGTATTAACGTAAACATTCACTGTCAAACATGTACGATTTATCAAAAAATATTATTTAAGGACAAAATGCTGCTAACTCAACTCTCATAAAGAATTATAAAATTATAAAAAGCTACCGACGTAGCTTCTTTTTTCTAGAATATATATATTTTTTTAAATTTCAATTTCGTGAAAGTTTCGGTGTAGAAAAGTGTATTCTCCATAAACCCCTTTTCGAGCGATTTCTGAAGGTAAATTTGAGCGTTGTCTCATTCGCACATTTCGCATTCGCGTGTATTGTAAGCGTGCATGAGCTTATTGTGAGCGGGACAGAATGACAGACGCGGGTGTTCCGCGTGTGGTTCAAAGTCTAGCCTCTTAAAACAAATTTGAACCACTATCGGTGTGCCAAAATTCATTCAAACGTGCGCTCTTTAAAATTATTTGTCTCTCTGTCTGATATACACATCGTTTATGATACAGAGGGAGAGGATGCAGCGGGGCAAACAGGAACTCATTCGTTTTTGTCACTTCTTAAGTTTTGGCATCTTGAAATTTGCACAGCGTTGCTTATCTGACGTTTGTAGATAAACGACGTCATTATTCATCGCCTTTATCAGCTATGGAATAAAGGAATACATAGTTGTATTGACCTCAAAATTCTAGTGAAAAAAACTGTTAAATTGTCAGAACTCCAGAGCTCCCCGTTTACAATTTTGGCTGCCCATACATTTTCTGATAGACCTCTAAATAAAATTTCGTTTTTAGCTCTCTTTTTCGTTACATGCGCTAACTATTAAGATAGGGGGATATGTGATACAACGGAGCTATTAGTGGTTGACTGTACTTACGAATATAAATTACTTTTAAATGTCACTGCACAATGTTTTTACATTACGTCGTTGCATATAGAATATGAACCATGTGAGACTGAGTACATTCTGAAAAAATCGATAAAAACTGTTTAATAAAATAACGAAATGGAAAATAACAATTCTTTTTATTGACAAAGTAGGAGAAATATTTTTCGTTCATTATAAGAATATATTTATGGCATTAATTATTTTATGCCATATAATTGAATTTTAACGCGTTTTTCTCACATGCTTCATATTCTATGCACAGTTTTTCTCACATGGTTCATATTCTATATATAGTTTTATTAGTCATAATTTTAAATACCATATTACATCAACATATTTAATTTTAATTTATTAAAATTTGAGAGCTAGGCATCACAAAATGATGTTAATATTATGTACATACCAAGGCAATAGAATTGTGTAGTGATATGCGGAGAATGTGACTTTAAAAAAAAAAAATATTATGTACAATTTTGTTACATGGTTTATTTTCTATCGCCTTAAATATTTGATATTACTACATGGCTCATATTTGATGTAGACGATGGAGAAAAAAAAAAGAAAAATAACTGTATATTTAACTAATTTTCGTCAAAATCGTCACATTGTTCATATTAAATATGAAACGATGATTTCATAAAACGTCGCCATACAAATTGGCCAACTGTATAATTTTTAATATAAAAGAGAATTTCTTCCATAGACCAATGGAATAAACCCCTTGAGTGTTCCCCCTTGCAGGGGCATTGGTGCGGTGCACTCCAGAAGGCCCTCAAAGCGCATTGAAAGCGCTGAAATAAACATTGGCAACTAGTGTGCCCAGAGTGCTTCTCGAGTGCATTTTATATGAAACAAATAAATTGCATCGCTTGTAGCTACACCCTTTACTTTTTAATTTTTTTTTATTTTCGTGTATTTAAAGAAAAGACGTGTTAACCTTTACCACTCTGTAGGCCAGACATTCTGGCCGAAACGATTTTGGTAGGGAGCTCCGTGGGCCAGAGGTTCTGGCCCGGCGCAGAAATAAGTTTAAGCACCGATTTCTATCTACCTAGGTATGTTGTTCGATCCATTATTTCCGAGAAGTACAAAGAGACGTTGCGACATGTTGGATAAATTAAAATTTCTTCATTTTAATTTAACGTTAATTAGATATACTCTTGGAAACATAGATGTATCATTTTTACCTTATGGATTATTTGTCATATTCCAATATTTTCGGATCAGTCAGTTGTCCGTCCTACATTTATGACGGTTCTCCGAGGCTACTCCCACCTCCTGTGACCATAGTTTTTCGTTTTGTGGAACTATTACATTTCTTATCGCCCCAATATTGATATTAAGTACTTGAAAATAATAAAAATAGTAATCTGTAGAATTTTTTAATATGCATAGATAGTTAACCATCATGGAAAATAATGAAATTTTTACTTCTAATTTCAATTATAATGACGAATGTAATTGTATAGATAATAGTGATGATGAAGACCTTTTTGCATTAATAATATTGATTTCAATGACAATGATAGTGTGATAGTAAGTGATAGGGAAGAAGTCGTTAACAATCCAAGTGATAGAGATAGTGGAAGTGACGTTATCCCGCCGAAAAGAAGGAGATTTGCTTATTTCAGCGAAGATGTTGATAATAGTGATGAAGAAAATATTGTGAAAAAAGTGGAGAGATTTGAAAGACAAAGTATTCAATGCATTTTATGGTGTTATTATTGATAATAAGACCTCATCCTCATCTTCAAGATTTTTTTTCGACATACAATGGTGGCGCAGCTTTTTTTTAGGGGGTTTAGAAGTTTCGGTTGTAAATTCATATATTTTGTACAAGGAAAATAAGATTTAAAAACAATGAAAATCCAATGAGTAATCTTCAATTTGTGGATAGGCTAATTATTTAGCTGGTTGGAAATCATAGAGTAGGTGTAAATACAAGAAAAGAAAACATTCGGTAGGCCCAGAACAGCGGTTGAATCATGTCATAACGCCTAATGCGTAGAAAATGTATAGGGATTGCGTCGTTTGTGGTTCTGATAGAGAAGGAAGGCAAATAAAATGAACAATGCATCACAGCAAAAGTTGTGACAACAAACCGGCAATTCATGTGGGAGAATGCTTTGAAAAATATCACATTCTAAAAAACTGTAAGTGATAATACAATACATAAGTAAGACATAAATTTTTAATAAATAATTGGACCGAATCGTCAGCTTATTTATTGTGATGTGTACACAGTTTTGCACACCTTGTAAACGCCGTGTAGAATGTTATCGAAACTTATTATTTATTGCATGTCTTGTGGGCTGGTCTATCTTTTGTTTCTTGTATGAAGGTCGAAACCTAAAGTAAAGTCACCAATGCAAAATAAGATCCCGTTTACTGGCCATAAAACTTAAGCCAATCAATTGTTCACGAGTTCAGGTAGACACCGGTCATCCCCTATGCGGTACAGGACAATTAGAAAGGAATGAATACCAGGATTTACATTCGTTTGTTTGTGTATTTCACCTATATTATACAAATTAATGCTATGCAGCAGAAGGAATTATGCAAATAAAATACATTAAAAGCACATGTATTATCCTTTAGTTACTTTATGTGTGATTTAGCAAGTACTTTATGCAAAATATGTACCAAATTTATCAAACATCTTAATGGTCATACGAATTATCAGATAGGGTGCTCCGAAAATAAAGTATCGAAAATTTCATTTTTAAATAAAAAACTTAACTTAAACCGTTCAAAATTTTAACCAGAGTAGCCAATTGGTTCTGAGAAAAAATGGTCAGAGTGGAAAAGGTTAAGCAATCACTTATAAAGCTTTGGTAAGTTCTCTCTTTACAAACCTTTGTGATAGAGTGGTAAAACCTTGCATGAGATTCCCAAGGCTTATTTACCCTTTAAACTGTTCGCTATAGATCTCATAGAAATCGTTGTGTCTTCCTCACTATCACGGTGAGAAATACGACATAATTTTCACTTTATATTTTACCTTTTACCTACTACTATTACCTTACTTACTACTTACTTTTTGTTCCTTATATAAATAAATAACCGCCATTAGAAGAAAGAGAAAACACTACGATTTATATTCAAATCAAAAATTAGCATCAACATAATTCAAATGTACACCTTTATGTAACTAAAGTTGTCGACCGCAATTAAAAAAAAATGAAACTTTGCTAATTTTTTATTAATTATTTTCACATCAAATGATAAAAAGGAAATTGACGATGACGTTTTTAATGCATTAGTATGTTTATTTTGAATAAGGTATTTGCACTTTTTTTTAAGCTTAAAAAATTACGATCATATGGTATTTTTATATTTATGGTTTATTTTGGGGCGGGGGTATTGTGTGTGACGTCGTAAGCGTTGGGCCGCTTTGAAAAAATTATGACAGTAGTAGTATTTGCTTGTTGACATGCGTATTTGGTGCCCTGAAATTGTGGTGGTGAGAGAAAAGAGTTTTGAAGAGACCCATGTAGAGGGAGTAAACATGTAAATAACAGGCAAATAGTTCCACAGTCGAGCTGTTGAACTAAGAACGACTCGTAGAAACGACCCATTCTCGTGTAACATACGACAAACGTGTACAAATGTTAAGCGCGCGTTTGGCGCGTTTGCCTAGGTCCCATGTGATTTCAATAGTGGCATTTCAACACCCCTTTGAAAAGTCTTTAAAACTAATGATTTTTTTTTTAAATATCCCATAACCTAACCTAACTCAACGTAACTTTTTTAACCAATTTTTTTTCATAACTTTTAATGACTTTTCAAAGGAGTGATGAAGTTGTGCATTGTTGAGTTATCCGGTCACCGTTTATCTACTAACCACCGCTGCCGAATGGATCAATGACGCTAATTTCCCCGAGCATCTTCCATTGAAATATCGATATAACAAGGTTAGCATTACAACCAGACGCCTATGCTCTAAAGATTGCAATTTAACATCCTTCATTTTGTCTATTTTCCCTGCATTTCCTTCCTCCCCGCAACCTTTCTAAAGGGTTGTCATAGTCCTAATGCCTTCAGACACAATCCTCACATAAAAAAAAACAAACTATAAAACCCTTACATTAACGACGCTATAAACATTCAGCACCCTTCAAATTAAGTTACCCATCATTATGCTAGGGTTAGTAGTTGAGACACTTCACACGGAAATGGCGCTCATCCAATTTTCGCATTATCCCTTTAAGCGGGAATCAGACAGTTCACTCGAGTGAAGGTTTACGCCATGTTTTTTCGGCCTAATCTTCCATCTTCGTTTCATTCCATGTTCAGACGGCGCTATACAAATAAGCGTCCACTCGTCCATTCCCACAACAGGGTCGCCGAGCGAGGTCAACCGAAAAGCGGTCCGGCCCCGAATTTTAAGGAAAAACATGTCAGATGCATCGATTTTTACGCAATTTTGTTGACACAACTAAACTGACGTCTTATAAACCTTTTTATTTTTTATGACATAATAACACAATTTGATTTTACTTTTTTTATTACGAACATTTTCCTACAAATTAATAATCTTACATATTTTTAAAATATATATAATACATGGATAATAAGGGAGACCCAAACATTTATGAGAGGTGTTCCCAAAAGCAAACAAATTAGCCGAACGAATACCATTTTGACGTTTTGCGTGCGACGTGATAGCGTCCTTCCATGGTCCTTCCCTTACAGGACGCGAGATAAACTGATTGAGATTTCACTCAGTGTTCAGACGTTTCACTTTGCTCTCTTCGTTCCGAGTAAACTAGGCTGAATGAAATACGGAAATGAACGATTAGTGAACCGTCTGATTGGCGCTTTACAAGTTGTTAATAAGTCCGGCACACCGAATACGTAATTAATTTTAAATTGAGGCGTCCAGTCGCGCCGCGCTGTGTCCACTTTCCGCGGGCCGATGAACTCTCGAAGCGACCAGTTTGCTGTTAAAAGAACACGCACCGTCCAAATAGCATTATATTATAATTATTATTCATCCTTGGATAACAAAAAGGCATAGTTTTAAATGTATTGATGAATTTTTACTGTAGCTTTAATACGCGCCAAACTTTAATACCGACCTGGCGTCGATACAGAAAATGTAGCAATAGGCGAGATTAACCCGTTTAATCACAGGGGACTATTTGTCCCAGTTCACATAGGTCTCATAGAAATCGTTGTGTCTCCCTTAGGACCAGTTGTTACGGAAAATTTCACGTTTGAATTTCCTTCAAATCGTTATTCACCGAAAAATTGGGTTGTTTCAACCTACGTCAGAAGAAATTTTAACGAAAATTTCATAGGACCAGTTGTTTTGGAATTCCCTTCAAATTTGAATTGAAACAACCTAATTTGACGGTTTGAAGGAAATTCATACTTAAAATTTTCCGAAACAACTTGCCCCTACTATCATAATGAAAAGTATGATCTAAGCGGTATTGGAAAGAGAATAACAACACGCCACATATTCAAATTTAAAAGTTAATTACAAAAAATTAAAATGTATCTACACCTTTATGAAACCAATGTTACCAATCGCCATTTGAAAAAAAAAAGAAACTTTGTGTATTTTTAAAGATTTTTTTACATGAAACGAAAAAAAAGTGAGTTGATAGTAACGTTTATATTTAATTTGTCTAATGAAATGTGTACGTGTTTTTTTTTTTTTTTTTCAGTAATTTTATTTAGAAAAACCCTAAAGTGAGCCATTTTTCATCCAAATTTTTGAAGGGTTAAGAGGAAACCGGGCGGCGTTTTGTCCATACAAACGTATTCCCCAATTTCCTCTCTGGATTTTGACACTACTGCAAACATTTTTAAAAATGAATCGCAGAACGTTGAAGAGGAACGTTTGCGCAGACCGTTTCATACAAATCGTAATTTTGGATTTGAGGCCAAAATACTCAACCAAACTGATGAATTATTTTTAAAATCAAAAGGTATATAAAATATCTCTCTAGGATAGGTGCTACTTTATTTATTTTTGCTTTAAATTGTAAATTATATGCCATTAAAGATATTAATATTTCTCGATTTTAAAGGCGACATAGACAATTTTTTGCGATACATTGAAAAAATTTATTTACCTGTATTTTTCCTAGAAAAATGATAAAATATAAAATTAAAAATATATTTAAGGAAAGAATTTTCATTGGTGTAAATTTAAATTACAAATTACCTATTTTCATCGGAAAAAAACTTTTAACATTTTTAAGGAGGATAAGTCAGGATTTTATTTTTTAATAATTAAAAATAATTCACGAAAAAATTCTAAAGTTGCTTCAAAAATGAACCAAAACTGATTTCTTTAATTACCTATACGTCATCATTTAAAAGCAAAAATAAATAAAGGAGCGTCTGGACTAGTTATTTGACATACCTATTGATTAAAAAAAAAAAAAATTAGTTTGGTTGGGTATTTTGACCTCAAATCCAAAATTAAGTTTAGTATGAAACGGGCCGAAACCTGCCGCGTAATTTTTCTTTACATTGGACATACTAAATTCGTAAGATTGTGTAATTCAGAATAAACAGAATAGAATTTTTCGCCAGTGTTACCTTTGTTGACATGATATTTTCTCGTGTACATAATATATTCGGTGTGCTTAGCAAAGATAACACGAATTAGCCGACAATAGACTTGGCACGTTTTATGAAAACATCGAAGGCATTATGCTTTTACTGACTGCAAGAATATCTATAGATACTGGGCCAGTCTTGTAATTTGAAATCTTCTTTTTGTGTGTCCATCTCTGGACATGTTGTGAATCACCGACTGGATAAACCGATAATAGCTTGTTCTGATATGCAAGAAAACTGCATAATATGTCGTGAATTTACATAATATCTTTCGAATAGAAAAGTAAGATAAAATTGACCTAATATTGGACTCAGTTTTTAAAGTTTATTTCAAAAGTAGATATTATTTCGCCGCGTTTTTTACATTATCTCTCACAGTAGGTCGTGAGTAAAAAATAATTCCCTACAGGTCCTATGTCATCTTTGGGGATGTTGTGTGCTGAGTCTTTTTAAGAGGAAGTTCTGGGAAGGAAAAAGTATAAGGTGTGGATAGATTCTGGGGGTCAGTGTGTCCAGGAGTGACTGCTGTATGAATCCATCGCTCCCACTGTTCCGAGGCAAGGCGATATTCTGAGAGTCTTGTTGGAAAGGTCAAAAGATCTCCTTCAACCAGTCTCTCCATTTCCGGGATGCCACGCAGTTGGTGGGCAGACACATCCACCGCTAAGACACGGATATAACCTCACCTCGTGAAACCGGGCATCCAAGTGTAATTGCAAGTTACCAAACGTAAAGAACCACTAGGGATGACCGATGTCAGAGGTGTTGGTCGTTATAAATGCTTCCCGGTGCGGCGACACCCACATCCGCCTCCCAAAATTTAAAGTCGCTACTATAGTATAGTCACTAGTTACCATTGAAAATACCAAATTTGTCATAATCATACTGCAGAGTACCGTTTATTGCCCCAGAAAATTCAAAAATACCAGAAACTACATTACCGTTACGGTTTATTAGATAATAATATAAATACTCAAGTCCAAGTCTTTGTCAAAGCAAAATGCTGCAAACCTTTTTGGGCATTATTCCGCGATGCACTTTAGTCATAAAATCTGCATACTGAAAAGGGACTTATGGATACATCCTACAACTACTTACTTTTCAATGAAAGCCAAATTCTGTCACCAGGTAGCAAGGTACATTTCAATTACACAACAATGCGTATTAAGCCGTTACCCAACGCTAACCTTTTTACTTGGAAATCTTTTGTTGGCTGCTTTAATACCTTTGTTGGACACAGGTAAAAGCCGTGACACTTACCTTGAATCTTACCGAAAATAAACGTTTTTTTTTACAACGAATTTTTATGGTACTATTGTTAAAATGCTTGTTTATACGTACGTACATCATTTTTAATGTTTGTTACTAGTGTTCCCTTTTTATTTATTCTGATTACTGATCAAGCAAATTAGCCACATCCTGGTGACATGCGTCCTTTTTCAGTGAAGGTCGAAATTGCAAAACGATGCTTACTCTTGTCTCGAGTTTTTTTTTCAATTATTTGCAGTACCGATATGAATGAAGTAATGACGTATCTATTAGTGGACGTTTGCAACAGTGGGGAGGCATAAACATTTGTTTTAGTAAGTTTTATATATAAGTACTATACCTATAAAATAAAAATAAATGTAACTATCCTATGTCAAACTATAATTATAATTAAGTGCAAACATTATCAATTAAAAACCAGACACACAATCACAAGATAGACCGTCAATTCGCCCTAATAGATGAATCCAAATAGTCGTACTCCGTATGTACTGACGCGTACTATAACAAATAATCACAAAACTTAGTCATTGGAGCGCTAGAGCTAAACGTAGATGATCGGCTCTAGTTAGGAAGTGTTCGTTTTGTGAGGCGCGCCTCACACTAAACAATACACGACCGTATCAGCTACCGTTAATTTTGATTCCATGTGATTTCCTCATTCCCTTCCGCCACAGCGGCTCTCGGAGGCGGGCCATACCTCTGCCTCACTTATTATTGTAGTAGCTCGGCGAGCGGAAATCCACTTGTGGCCGGCCGCATTACACTGGTACGATGAATTACATGATATAAAGACAACCAGTCTAGCGAAAAACGAAAATATTAATGGGTAATATTTGAATTGAAGTTATTTAAGGCTTTTAAAAATTATACATTAGTAACATTTAAAATTTGAGGTTTACTATATTTTGGATACAAGAATGGATCTCTTTTACCTTTTCTCCTGTATTTTTTTTAAAGGAGGCACTGTTTTCCCCGCCTGGAACCTGTGCAATGGTTCCACCACAACTCAACAAACTGGCATTTCAACACCCCTTTGAAAAGTTATAAAAAAATAAAGATACCCCCCTAACGTAACGTATTTAACCGATTTTTTAACCGAGTTGTCCGGTCACCCTGTGCAATCAATATTTATAAGAAAAAGATACACTAAAATAAAAAAAAACGATATAACAGTTTGTTACCTTTATCTCATATTTATATTTTTGACATAACTTGCACTATATTTTGCATCAATGGAAATGCACAAATTATTAAAGTGAAAAATATTAAAGCGTGTAAATTGAATTAATGAAATGCATTCCACTATTTCTTTAGTTGATAAGTCGCAAAACAGCCAACTCCTTATCAGTTATAAGAGCCAATGGCCCACTGGAATGTGACGGAGTTATAGTTAGAAAGTATCCATTAACATTGATAATTCACAATTATTTTATACATAATATCAAGTTACCATTTATTAAAGAGTGTTTGCTACTTCCTAATTGTCATCACCACAAATACGACATCATCATTCATGACCACAGAGTTATAATATATGATCAATTATTAACCTACATATTCGTAAATATAGCATTTACTTTGCGACTTGCCATTCACAATATATTATTATTATTATTAAATAAGTAACCATCGACTATTTAGAGCGATTGACCAGCGGCTGAGAATAAAAGTTTAAAAATGCTTGCAACTGTTGAACAGGGAGGTTCCAATGAGAAAGATCGATTATTCCCAGTATCAAATTTTTTAAATTAAAAATTTTATATCGATTTATTTAATTAAAAACTTGGTTTAATATATACCTACAATCAAGTAAGCAAAAAAAATGCTCAAAACGCACGATAATAAATGATTAAATAACGTGTACTTCTTAATCATTTAAGTATTTTTTGATCATAAGTTTTATAATTTTTCAATAATGTCTGAACAAAATAAGTGTGTAAAAAATTTTTTGAAATATTTTAGTTTGTAAGACCTTAAATAAATCGAAAAACTGAGGTATTTTTGTCACAAAACACGTTCACGGATTTATTTTTTAATGATTTTAATTAAATTAAAATTCCGAAATCTGTGTTGAATAGATTTATTTTGTTGTATGATTTGAAATTTGTGTTGTTAGAATCTATCGTTTGAAAATTGAACAAATCTGTCAACGATTAATGGTAAACCTTAGGACCAGTTGTTTCGGAAAATTTCACGTTTGAATTTCCTTCAAATCGACATTCACCGAAAAATTGGGTTGTTTCAACCTCCGTCAGAAGAAATTTCATCGAAAATTCCATAGGACCAGTTATTTCGGAATTCCCTTCAAATTTGAATTTCCTTCAAATTTGAATTTCCTTCAAATCGTCATTCACCGAAAAATTGGGTTGTTTCAACTTCCGTCAGCAGTAAATAGCAACAAATAACGTTCGATAAATTTGAAAATTTTATTCAAGTGTTCCCCGCCGAATCACAATTTTGACGTCTGCGCATGCGCCTCCCATTATTTCGCTAACCGTCCGGACTCGGCTGATCACATTCACATCACATTTCTATAGTATTTTCACTGCTGACGGAAGTTGAAACAACCCAATTTTTTGGTGAATGACGATTTGAAGGAAATTCAAATTTGAAGGAAATTCAAATTTGAAGGGAATTCCAAAACAACTGGTCCTATGGAATTTTCGATGAAATTTCTTCTGACGGAGGTTGAAACAACCCAATTTTTCGGTGAATGTCGATTTGAGGGAAATTCAAACGTGAAATTTTCCGAAACAACTGGTCCTTAGTATATTATAAATACACTTAGTTTTTCAAAATTTTAAAACTGCGTGTACCAGATAAAATAACAATCTTTCAAAATCAATTTATGTTTTTTTTGTAAAAAAGAGTCAATACGTCTAGAATTTGATTTAAAAATGACTAATTTCCGGTATTCTCTGGTAAAACACTCGCAATTGTTACCCACTTAATTTTATTTATTTGCTTACCGGTTTCGACATTCGCATTTACCGTTCTTAAAACTAACTTAAAAAGTATACAAGTACAGAAATGATTAGATATTACTAGGTGACGGTAGTTGGAGTGGTGATTTGATGGAGAGGGGTATCGGTGGAGAACGCTGGGAAGAGTTAAAATAACAAGGAAACATACAAAACAAAATATCTTTAAATTGTTACTTAGTTAATGCCTGAGAAATAAAAAAAAAACAAACAAAATCTTACTATCTTCTTACTAATCTTACTAATACGAGTATTGTAAACGCGAAAGTTTTTATGGATGTTTGTGTGTTTGTTACTCTTTCACGCAAAATTTACTGAATGGATTTTAATTAAACTTTACAATAATATAGCTCATACATCAGAATAACATATAGGCTATAATTTATAAAGCTAGCTATTAATTTTCAATATATTGAAAATAATAATTATTGTTTTATAGAAATTGTCAAAATTTGAGAATGATATTTTGCAAAACCATGATTGTTAAATCAAAATACTATTTTATAAAAGTGAGTTTATTTGAAGTACTCGCCTAATACTTTGAATCGAATCAAGAATTATAGATATTTTAAATAAATAGGTTAAGAATTTTGGTATAAACGTAGACCTAGGAAAAGAAAATAGATTACTCGAAGTACTAATCCAACGCTGACAAAGTCGCGGGCAGAAGCTAGTATATAATATTTCTCAACCAATTTTCCCTATATTTTTGGCAGTTATCTTTTTTTAATGATTTACTAAGTTTCTTTAACGAATTTATTTGCTTGGTAGTGTCTCGCATAAACATATCCGATTTTATTTATATAAAAAATTATAATTTTGACACGTGTCCAAAATATAATACCTCTGGAAATGAAACCTGAACATGACAACATTTTGTGAGTCACAGTCCCTCGATCACGATTAAAAAAATGATACCTGAACTCAAATAGTGCTATAAAAACTGAGGCAAATTTTCCATTCAGTCTTTGGTTGTCGGATAAGAATGACATTAAACACAACTAGATTAGATAAAACTTATCTTATTACTGTTTTGATTGTTTGTTATTATTTTTTTACGCATTAAGTACTTACCTGATATTATTATATTTTGTGAATTATAGAATTTTAAAATATAACTATATCACGCAAAAAATAATAGTACACAGGTATTAGATATAAATTAGGTTTCGCTCCTTTTTAATGCTTAGTGATCTTTATTTTAAGTACAAATGTTTCCAAATGGAAGTCGGGTTATTAATAAATAATTTCGTTTAGCATACTGGGTAGCAATTTCCAAATTGTAATGAATATTATCGTCAAAAACTACTAATTTCTGGTGTGTGTCTGTCTGTATCTTTCTTTATTTATTTTATTTTACATTTGATACATTTAAAGCCAAAATAACAGAAATAATATTACATAATAAGAGAATATATTTAAAATGAATACAAGTGTTATTACGTTGTTTTAGGTCGATATTACTTCCTAGAATTATATATATAAATGTAAATCTGGTTCAATGAATTGTAGAACTCGGATTTGCTTTGAATTTAAGTGTCATTTTCAAAGGTAGAACTGATTGTGCAAAAATACAGGAAAGTAATAAATAGGGTATATAACCTACCTATAATGTAATATTTTAACAGAAAATTATTTGAATAGCCTTTTTTCAAACTTGAAATTTTAATATCCCTTGATTTATCACGGGTCTGCGTTAGTGAAATTATAAAAATAATTCTTTTCAAATCCAGATAAGCGATTCAGTACCTTCCTGAAATACGTAATATATTTTACAAGATAATTAATTGTTTTTGTTCTTTACCTATTGAAAAAGTATAATATTTTTTGATTCTTTGTACAATCTTGGCAAGTAAAGTTACATAACTTGATTTTTCACTAAAACGACACCTATCTTAACCAACTGGTAATCTAAATAAAGAAGAAGATCGAGAAGTCCTCACGGTGATGTTGTCTTCCATACTTCCATTGATAGCTGATAGGAAAGGACACCGCTAGAAGAATTATTAAAAGTTTTTTCACATACTATCCATGTTTTCCACCGCTGGCTTGTACTTGCAGAATTGAGCTGCCGACCTTAAACTTCGAGCTTATTTGAATAATATTTGCACGTGCATTCCATATTTGAATCGCAATAAGTGTGTTCATGAAAGCAAATATGTGCGCTGCACTCAAATGCACTCGAAATTTCGAAAGGCATTTACGAGCTGCTAGTTGCAGGGGGACGGCCAGGTACTTGGGGCTGCCTCAAATCATTGCCTACCCAGGCGAATGCACATTGATTGTTTGCTTTCCTTTTTTGTGGGCCTATTTGCACACGTAAGCACTTTAATTTCATTTTTAAGTGAAGAAGGATAAAATGAATGCATTTGTTTTTGATGACGAGTGACTAACAAGGTTTTTTTCTTACAAGTTTTTTTTTGGCTTCGTTAGTTCGTGAAAATGTTGTTAAAATTAATACCGGTGTGGGGGGGAAATTTCGCAATGAGCTTCAATAACTCTGCTAAAAATATACATAGCACCACCATCTCGTTTTAAAGAGGAAGGATGAAAGTTTTTGTCAGTACCGCTGCGACATAGTTTGCACCCACGATTTTCGGCTTTCCGTCGACACGCGTCTATGAACGACATTTTTTTTTTTTTACATCAGGTCCACACAGAAGACCCTGAGTAAAATAATTTCCCTCAGGGCATATGTCATCTTTGGGGATGCTGTGTGGAGGGTATTTTTAAGGAAAGGAAGGAGAGGAAGTTCTGGGAAGGAAAAAGGTATGAGGGTTGGGTAGGAATCTAGGGTTCAGTGTGTCTAGATCATCCGCCGCCAAGACCTAGATAAACCTTACCCCATGAACCCGGGTACCCCTGCTAAGTCACCAAACGTAGCGAACCACTTGGGGTGACCTATTGCAGAGGTGTTGGTTATCCAATAAATGGTTCCCGGGGCGGCGGTACCCATTCCCGCCTCCCAAATTGAATATATGGCATTATATGTCTAACTAACTAACGCCATATCTCTGCAGGGGTGGGCAGAGAGGACGGACCGCCAAACAACTCGGTCTTGGCACACACTCTTTGCCCCTTTCACATTCATACATCGTCTCATATGTCGGAGGTTATTTATCCGATCCGAGTAAATCTAATAATGTCATATTATATGTCTGAGGTTAATTATCCGATCCGAGTGAATCAAATAATGTCATATTATGTTAATTATCCGATCCGATTGAATTAAATAATGTCATATATGTCATATTATATGTCGGAGGTTAATTATCCAATCCGAGTGAATCAAATAATGTCATATTGTATTGTCATAAATGTCAGATTATATGTCGGAGGTTAATTATCCGATCCGACTGAATCAAATAATGTCATATTATATTGTCATATATGTCATATTATATGTCGGAGGTTAATTATCCGAGTGAATGAAATAATGTCATATATGACATATTATATGTCGGAGGTTAAGTATCCAATCCGAGTGAATCAAATAATGTCATATTATATTGTCATATATGTCATATTATATGTCGGAGGTTAATTATCCGAATATTATCTAATAATCCGATCCGAGTGAATCAAATAATGTCATATTATATGTCGGAGGTTAATTATCCGATCCGAGTGAATCAAATGTTGTTCGGAAAGAAGTATACAATTTTACAATTAATTCTGCCCTATAAGTGTGTTTCTGAAAAACTCAAAAAGATACGAGACTGTGAATTTGAAAAACTTTGAAATAAGTCTTGTCAGGATATCCCTCAGTTTTTCAGTGAGACCTTAATCATGATCTTTTCCCGGTTAGGCGAGCTACGCCGACTTATCTCAGGGTACGTTGTAGACAGATTGTTGACAGTCTGCTTTGAATGCCATCTTACGGAGGAATTCAAAATAAACGAGATTTCCCGGCTCCTGCCATAATGCAAACATTTTACACACACAAATCTAATGTAAATACGAAGTCTTGTGTTTTAAGGCCTAAAAATTTTGCCACTTAACTTCTTACTTTTTGGACTACCACCTCTATGCAGGTAACGAAACTTTACATACAAGCGAACTCACAGTGTTTATTTATTTATATTTGTTACCGGAAATGTATGAAATCTAGGAATTGTATACAACTCCTAGGAAATGTATAAAATGTGGTTTTAAAAAATATTTAATACATAGGTACATATTCTGGGAAATGTATACATTTCCTAGGAATTGTATATAATTCCAATATCGTATTAGGAAATTTATAAAAAGAATACTTTCTCTAATAAAATGCGTTGTTTTATTTATAGCTCTGTTTTTCATGAGTTGAACAAACTTCAAACCCACGTAGTCAACATATTTTTAATATCCTGATTTGCTCTTTTCACACTCTCCTGACTTTGCGAATGCCTGGGTTTACCTTACCTAACCTAACCTGACCTAACCTAACCTTACTGTTAACGCGGCACTAGCTCGATCGCCTGATCAGACGGTGCAATACCCTCCCCTCGCCCCGCTATCCCCGCGTACCCATTGATATCTTAAATGTTTTATATTTCCGATTGCCATTTAGGAAATGTATAGATTTCCTGGGAAATGTGTCTAATATAATTTATTT
Source organism: Limnephilus auricula (assembly GCA_951813805.1). Classification (NCBI taxonomy): domain Eukaryota; kingdom Metazoa; phylum Arthropoda; class Insecta; order Trichoptera; family Limnephilidae; genus Limnephilus; species Limnephilus auricula. Next base: position 8,478,206 of record OX638410.1, read on the forward strand.
CACACATTTCCGGGCGATTTTAGGAACTACATACATATCCTAGGAATTGAAAACAATGACGGATTACATACATTTCCGTTAATATATACATACGCTCGAATGGAGAATTGCAGAAAATAAGCAAAAAAAAAAGATTTCATACTGCTTTTTCCAATGTTCCTGTTCCTCATTGCTTTCCCGTCCCCAGATCGGGTTTGTTATAGTCCCATCGGCTCCGTGTAGATTATTTACCGAGATGACATAAAGCAAAATGTATTTAATGTCTATATAGAGAACAAGAATTTCTTTTAAGAGATATAAATGTTTTCATTCTCTCATCCATTTTTATAATAAGCGATCTAACGTCTGCAAGTCGTAAAAACAAGCGCCCGTTTATACATAATATTATTTGATACCCATCTGTTGACTAGGTTCCTCTATAATTCTTGAATACCTTGCTACGACCCTCGGTTGAGGAGGCAGTAAAATAATTAAACTCTGGCACTGCGAGCAATTAGTCGAGATGTTTCTTCAGTCGGTGGATTAAAGATGGAAAATCAGGAAACTATCTGCAGATGCGATGATCAATGTTGCAGATGTAGATAGGTGGATGATGTCTTGAGGTAAGGTTTCCGTAGATAATGATAAGTTGAAGATTTATATGAAGTAACTTTTATTTAAAGTATAAGTAATATAAAACTTAGATTTAGAACAATGTCAAAATAATCAAAGGGAAGTGCAGCGTGTAGTCTGCGCTTCGAAAGAAATAAGAGTGAACAAGTAGGAACCGTTAGTTCCTGTTTAAATAGCAATCCTGCTTATCCCGAATGTGGGAATTACCTAGATTTTAATCCTAGGGTACAGCATGTGTTACGCAAGAATTCGATTTTTGGATTTAGTAATCGTTTTCAATTAAAAATAATGTGTTTCAATTAATAATAATGTGTTTGCGTGAAACGCATGAATGCAGAAAAGGTTGACGCTAATAGCGTTAGATTTATGGTTCCGCTAGGGATTATAACATACCTCCCTCCATAAGAATGGAAGCAACATTTTTTAAAGTTTAGTTGCTGTAATTATACTTCAAATTATTTTCACTTGAAGTTAGCACTTGAAGAGGTACATCTTCATTTTCGCAATTTAATGCTTCTGAATTTCTAAATATTATTCTTGGTTGAACTCTTGTAGTAGAACGTCTAGGATTATTACATTGATTATATATCCTGACACAACATTTGTTATCATCGTCATTATTTGAAAAATAAGAATTAAGTATTCTAAAAAATCTACAACATTTCAATAGTTTGTAAATTATAAACATAGTTAGAAAAGTGAATAAAATATAAGTAACAATTTGAAATTTTGATGAATGTTTAACCGTGAGTGGTCTCGAATTATACGATTTAAGATCGTCATTAAATTGATCGATTTTATGAGATGCCAAATTAAGGTCATCATGTTGCAAATTAATTAAATTTATAGGATCAAGTTCATTTAGAGTTTCATTATATTTTTTCATGTTACAACAATTGTCATCGACAATATTTAAAGTTGAAATAGGGTTAACATATTCGGTAATAAGATTACTTTTTGCAATCAATTGTGTGAGTCCTGCATAGGCTCTACAACTAGAATTTAAAGTTAATATTCCAGTGTGGAATAATTTAATATCAAAAATATTATTTTTATTTTTACAATCAATAGTTATTTTAGATGGATGAGAATAAGTAAAAATCCATTTGTTATTTTTAATAGGCTGCCATAAAAGTATGTTGCCTTTAATAATTTTGCTAAAACATTCATTAGGTATTACATTAATATAAGCAGACAATAAAATCGTCTCGCATATTGGATCAGAGAAAGTGGATAACACATCTAGATCCTTACATATAAAATTTTCATTAGTAATAGTTTTACAATTATTCTTAAGATTATCAAGGTATACATAAAAAGATTTGTCCTTTGTAATAGCTAAGTATTTATGTTTAGGAATAATTAAGGAAAAGGTATTTGGGATGTCAATATTTGGAATAGGTAGAGGTACTACATGAAAAAGGTTATATTCTTGTGATGTAACTAAAGGTAACTTCGTTATGAAGATTAATTTACCATCAATATAATATGAAATTAAATCTGATACATCGATTAATGAATGAATATTTTCGAGTTTCAAACTCACAGGGAATTCTTTTCCGCTTGGTAAGTTTTTTATATTTGAATTAAGTTCGATATAAAGTTGTTGGGGAGTTATAATGTCTGGATGTAAGATTCCTTGTTTAGAAAACAATATAGCATTGATTAAGGAATCAATTTGATCATAAAAGTATTCTGTTGTTTCGAATAAAGAGTTTGTTTGAGAAGTAAGTATGTTTTTAATTTCTTGCATATTCTTTTTGTCAAAGTCTTCTTTGAAATAATTATTTAATTTTATAATATTTTTATTCATAGTATATTCGTCATAATTAAGTTTAGCAAGGGTAGTATTAAAATTAGTGAGAGTTGATTTTGTAACTTGTAATTGATCTTTCATGAGATTATAAATTTCTTTATCATCAGACATGACGCGTTCGATCGCATTATCATAGAATTGTGCATCTTCAGAATCTAGTGTTCCGAAAACAGCTTTGAATATTTTTCCAACACCGTCAATTAAACCGCGTTTTGTGCGTTGGTTTGAAACAAGGTGTGTTATTGATTCGTATTTAATTTTACATTTCTTTATAATGTTTAAAACTGGTTTTAACAATTCTTTACAATTATCGTTAGGTACGTATGATAAATATTTTGAACATGTGCTTCTAGTTAAAGCATAATTATCATCTAGAATTTGTATTTGTCTAGGAAATGTACTAATATTTAAGTAAGTAATAACTTTCCAATCGTCATTATATACTTTAAGTTTTCCAATTTGATCGAAGAAGAGTCCATTTCCAGTGGTTATTGGTTGGACATCTTGTGAAAAGATTAAGTTTGTCTTGAAGGACCTGGAACAGGAGAAAAAGCTCGATATGGCTTAATTCTGTTTACATGGAATCTTTTAAGTGAATTATTTTCCATTTTGATAGTGACATTCTGATTATTATGAACCTGTACAATCTTGTACGGTCCTTTCCAATTAGGAGTAAGCTTCTTGCTTAATGATTTAGGTTTATTCGTGTTTTTAAGTAATACTAAGTCGTCAATTTTGTAAGTATTATTCGATACGTTTCTATCGTAATATTTTTTGGAAGTTTCTTTAGCGTGTCCGATTCTTTCACGGGCAAGTGATCTAGTCATAGCGAATTTATATTTTAATTGATTAAGGTAACTTTCATATGTTGGATTTGAATCAGTGTTTTCCAAAGAACTTGGTAAAATAGGTTTATGTCCAAAGACAAGTTCGTATGGAGTAAATTTGGTTGTACAGTGTGTACTTGTGTTATAAGAAAACATAGCTAAAGGGATATATTCGTCCCAATTTGTTTGATCATTATCTATATAATGTGTAAGATAATCTTTTAATGTAGAATGAGAGCGTTCCAATGCTCCATTGGTTTGTGGATGATACACAGTAGTTTTCAAATGTTTTATTTTAAATAATTTCGTAAGATGTTTCATTAAGTTACTTGTAAATTGAACACCTTGATCCGTGAGGATTGACTTAGGTATTCCGTAGTGAGAAAAGAATTTTACTAGGCAATCAGCAACAGTTTCTGTTTCTGTAGAGCTAACCGCATAAGCTTGAGAGAATTTAGTAAGATCATCTTGAAATGTGACTATGTATTTATTAGATAAAGTAGTTTCGCTAAGTGGTCCGACTATGTCGACCGCGATTCTTTCAAAAGCTTCCGTAGAAGTTGTTGTTATTTCCATGGGTGCTTTGTAAGCCCTTCTATCAGTTTTATTTTTCTGACAGTGGATGCAATTTTTTACATAAGTTTCTACGTCATTTTTCATATTTTCCCATCGGTATCTTTCTTTGATCCGATTATAGGTTCTGAGGAAACCTGGATGTCCGGCCATAGGGCTATCGTGACATTCCTTTAATATTATGGGAATTTGTGAGGTTGAAGGATTAATAATTTTATTATGATTAATATTGATTTTGATCTTTAAGTTTCTAAAGAGAAATTGAATGATTTCTTTTATTTTTATAAAAGGAATAGAGTCAAAAGAGTTTTGAAAGTTTGGTAACGTAATTTCTGTTACCCGTTTCTCTATAAGTTTGGTTCTTAAGTTTTTAAGAGTTAAGAAAATATCTTTAGGGGATGCTTTATCGAAATAATGAGTTTTAGTAAAGCAATGAAAATAAGATTTTTTATTATCTAAAGATTTGGATTCATGTATGCTATACAATGTTTTTGGTAATTCTAAAAGTTCATCAGTGTCTGAACAGTTCGATAATATTTCAGCACAGAAAGGGTTTTGATCATCTAGATCAGTTGAAGTTGGATATGCCATATTTTTAGACATATTATTTATAAAGAATGAATCGTGTTCATTAAAACTAAATATATTTGGTTCATTTTTATCAGAGTAAAATCTTATATAACTTTCGTAAGTATCATTATTGTTATTATTTTCTAAAGGTATTGATGAAGTATCATCTGTTTCTAAATAATTATTATCTATCTCTAAATTATTCGTTGATAGATTATTAAGACAACTTTCTAATTCGTCAACATCTATTTCACCGAAACATGGTTCGTTTAAGAGTTGATCAATAATATCTGGAGAGGGTGAATTTTCCTCTTCGGTTAAAATATTTATGGGAATACGAGACAAACAGTCAGCATTAGAATTTATTCTGCCTGGTTTGTATTCAATTTCGTATTCATATTCTTCGAGTTTTAATCGCCAACGTAACAGTTTGCTACTGGGATTGGTAACGTTCATTAACCACTTTAATGGTTTATGATCGGTATAGATTTTAAATTTTCTTCCGAAAAGATAAGGACGGAAGTGTGCTACAGCCCAAACAATGGCTAATAGTTCTTTTTCAGAGGTACTATAATTACCTTCTGCATTATTTAATGTTCTAGATGCGTAAGATATTGGTAAGTCTTCTCCGACTTTACCTTGACTCAATATTGCGCCGATAGCGTAATTTGATGCATCTGTAGTTAATATAAATTCTCTTGTAAAATCAGGGTATTGTAAAATAGGATAAGAAGTTAATTTTTCCTTTAAAGAATCAAAAGCATTTTGCTGTTCGTTTTTCCAATCGAATTTAATGTCTTTCTTTAAAAGACTGGTTAAAGGTTTTGTAATTTTACTGAAGTTTTCAATAAATCTTCTGTAATATCCAGCTAAACCTAAGAATGATTTAATTTCTTTAGGATTCCTGGGAATAGGAAATTCAGAGACTGCTTTAATTTTTTCAGGATTAGGTGAGACACCTTCATTAGAAATTAAGTGACCAAGATAAGTAACTTCTTGTCGCATAAAATGACACTTATCCGGTTGGATTTTTAAATTATTATCAGCAAGTCTTTGAAATATAGCTGTAAGTTTTTTAGCGTGATCTTCTATAGAATTTGCGTAAATGACAATGTCGTCTAAATAAACAAAGCAATATAAGCCTTGTAAACCAATTAATGCGTTATTCATTAATCTTTGAAACGTGCTTGGAGCCGTTTTGAGACCGAAAGGCATACGGGTATACTCATAATGTCCATTGGGAGTAGAAAAAGCAGTTTTAGGAATATCGTCTTCGTGCATAGGAATTTGATGAAATCCACTTGCAAGATCTAGTGTTGTGAAATATCTGCAATGACCTAATTGATCTAAAATATCAATAATATGAGGCAAAGGGAAGCTGTCTCCGACTGAGACGTCGTTTAATCGTCGATAATCAACGACAATTCGCCATTTAGGTTTTCCTGAGGAGTCATTTTTCTTAGGTACAACCCATATAGGAGCTGACCATGGTGAAACACTAGGTTGAATAATTCCGTCTTTTAACATTTTGTCAATCTGTTTATTGACTTCTTCTTTATGTACTTCGGGGTACCTATAATTTTTTGAATGTACTGGATTTTGAGTATTCGTTATTATTCGATGTTTAATAGCATCGGTTGCCGTAAGTTTGTCGCCTTCGAGATAAAATATAGAATTATAATTGTCGCAAATATCTAATAAGGAATTTATTTCCTCCGAGTTTAAATGATCAGTAACAATTTGATCACGAATTAATTTTTTACGTTTTTTAACATCATTATTAAGATTTTGATTAAAATGGTAAACATTTTCTGGAATAGGGTCTAAATAGACTTTCATAATATTAATATCAACATATTCATCTGTTGAATTTAAAATAGTGCAATATGATTTATTATTTGCATCTACTTTAGTAATAGCATTAGCTAAATATACACCTTCGATAGGTATTTTTATATCAAGTATCCCTTCTTTTATTTCAGGATTTAAAATATCAACTTGAATTAGAGTTTCTGATCTAGGAGATAGTGTAAGAATAGGAGTCAAATGCTCATTAGGATCAGAAATATGTAGTTTCATAGCAGAATTATTTATTATTAAATCGTTATTTTCATAATCGATTATAGCATTTTTGCTTTCAAAAAAGTCATTCCCTAAAATTCCGTCATACCCAAGGTTTAAAAAATCACTATCCACAGCGTGGAGATCGTGAATAATAGTCTCATTTTGAAGACATAATTTAAGTTGAACGATTCCAATAGATTCAATCGATTTATTCGATCTACGTGATATGCCATTAATCTCAATAATTTTGCCCGAATTTACGGAAGTACCTTCGCTAAGACAATATGTCTTAATGAGGGATACGGCTGCACCTGAATCGATGAGGAAATGCCTCTTATAAATAATACCATTTGTAGGTAATTGTAGAATTACATGGCGCAACGTATCTGAACGAGATGGCGAATAATTAATAATTTTATTAATATTCAAATTTTTATTTTTTAACATGGAACGTTTCAAAAATACTTCTGAGCCTCGCTCGCGACCTACAATAGACCGGCTCGGGTTTCTATCGTAGACCTGAAGTTTAAATGATTCATTTGCGAATCATGTTTCCTTGGTAGGGAAGACGAGAGAGCTGCAGAATTATTAGCATTTTCGTTTTTGTATTTTAATGCTCTGCACTCATTTATCAAGTGACCAGGTTTTTTACAGTACCTGCACATTTTATCATCGTAATTTTGTCCTAAGTTCGGACTAGGAGTTTTATTAAAATTATTATTATAATTATTAGATCCAGAATTTGGAGAATAAGTTTTATTAAAATTTTTATTTTTTACAAACATTACTTTTCGTTTATCGAAATTATTATGATTATTTTTATTTTTATAGCAATTGAAATTAGTGTGTCCCGATTTACCACAAATCGTACAAGTTTTAATTGAATTATTATTGTGATTTTTCGATGAATTTAATAATTTATTTATTCTTTCTTCTTCTAGAGAGATTGTAAAAGCTTCGTTTAAATCTTTGGGGTTACGCGATCTTAATATGGTTGCAATTTGTGGATTAGTTCCGTACATAAAAGTTTGCATACCGAGTTCCTGAATGCTTGCAGTTCTGCCTAACATTTCAGCTGGTTCTTTATTATTTTGATTGATTGAAACTAGAAGGTTTTTAATGCAATTTTCAATACGTAATATATATTGAGAAATACTTTCATTGTGGAATTGTTTGCAATTTTGAAGTTCTAACAATAAATGTGCGTAATGTTTTCTCTCTCCGAATGATCTTTTAAGTAGATCTTTTAGTTCTGTCCAATTATTTATAACGTGATTGGCACAGATAACTTCAGCTTGGCCTTCTAATGAGGTCAAAATGAAAGATAATAAAGTATTTTGTTGATTGGGTGTGGCTAATACTACAGCCCTATCACAATTTGTAAGAAACGCGCAGAGTTTTTCTCTGTTGCCATCGTAAGGCTTAATAAATTTGAATAGTACTGGTAAGGATAAAATTTCGTTAGATGTGGAAGAAGTTGAAACTGTTTCAGTATTCATTTTAAGAGATTATTATTATACTTTGTGACAAAAAAAAATATTTATTTAATGATTATAAATTCGGTTCAGATTCCGATTAGATTCAAATTAGCGAAATTAGTTATTACGCGAATTTATTTAAATTATTTTTACGCGTTGAAAAATTGAATTTTAATTTATAATAAGCAATACATATATATATTCACTAATGTACGGTTCACGGTACAATTAGCGAGAAAGGAAAGAAATTATTTGACAAAGTCTAACTGAGGAATTGGGAGGAAAAGGATAAAAATTTCTACAGGACAAAAATTTTTATGTACTCACAGAAGAATTAGTATGAGTGCTGCCCAATTCATGTTGTAATGAAGATCTCGATGCTCGAAGTTTGGAGTTCAGGATCGGATTCTTGGCTGCTTGAAGAACTGAGTTCACCGTAGTCGCTGGACTGCACGAGGCTTCCGTTGATCTGCGTTGTTGCCGTAATCTTCTTCTCCAGGCTCCGTCGACGTCGTAAGGTGGACTTCAGGGAGAGCCGCCCTGCTTTCCGAGGAAAGTTTTCTCTGACGAGAAAATCCGCCAAACTGGTCTTTCGTGTCCTATTTGGAGTGGAGTCTTCCGTCGTCACAGAAGATCCTTTTGAAGAGTTGAGCTATCCGTAGCTGTTGATAGCGAGTTTGCTATCCTGATAGCGATTGCTATCCCACTTCTGACACCAATTTTGCTACGACCCTCGGTTGAGGAGGCAGTAAAATAATTAAACTCTGGCACTGCGAGCAATTAGTCGAGATGTTTCTTCAGTCGGTGGATTAAAGATGGAAAATCAGGAAACTATCTGCAGATGCGATGATCAATGTTGCAGATGTAGATAGGTGGATGATGTCTTGAGGTAAGGTTTCCGTAGATAATGATAAGTTGAAGATTTAGATGAAGTAACTTTTATTTAAAGTATAAGTAATATAAAACTTAGATTTAGAACAATGTCAAAATAATCAAAGGGAAGTGCAGCGTGTAGTCTGCGCTTCGAAAGAAATAAGAGTGAACAAGTAGGAACCGTTAGTTCCTGTTTAAATAGCAATCCTGCTTATCCCGAATGTGGGAATTACCTAGATTTTAATCCTAGGGTACAGCATGTGTTACGCAAGAATTCGATTTTTGGATTTAGTAATCGTTTTCAATTAAAAATAATGTGTTTCAATTAATAATAATGTGTTTGCGTGAAACGCATGAATGCAGAAAAGGTTGACGCTAATAGCGTTAGATTTATGGTTCCGCTAGGGATTATAACAACCTCTTTATAATGTTCTCAATGCTTGTTATTATATTATAACGCCGTGATCTCATGTTAAAGGTATCAAATACCACCATGTTTTGTCTAGCGTGGCCTGACATCCTTGCATAAAATATATATTATGTAAATGTAATATATGATTTTATTTTACTAGGAATTTCGCCATAATAAGGTGATTCGTATGGAAACCAAATGACAGCCATAATTTGGAGTTAATTCTATTATTATATCTGAATATTTTGTTCTCATTTGGAATTTAGTCTTCTGATTATTTAAATGTGGTAAGACATTTGTCTACGACGTAGGAGGTCGGTGTTCGACCTTTATATTGACCTAGACTACTCTATGCTTAAATATCTTATTTATATAAAATATTTCTTATATATAAAAAAATCTCGAGTCGCAATGTTCGTCCAGGATAACTAATTAATATCAACAGTTTACGATACGGTTGATTTATGCTTATAAAATCTACTTAACTGGAGAACCAGTTTAAGTGTTATTTATTATACAAATACATTACATGTAGGAAAACAATATATTAAAAGATATTTAATTTATGTAATTAAATATACAAATTTCGACTACCATAATACGGGCATGTGCCTAGTGTGGTAGTCGAAAAGCATGTAAAAAACTGTACACAAATATTTCATAAATAAAGAAAAAAAAAAAAAAACCTCCGAAACTACATAACCGATTTTGATCAAATTTGGTCGAACTTAAAAGATATGTTAGTTTTTATCTCGATTATTGACCTCAATATTTATTAATGCGAATTAAATATTTGTTATGGGACAATGATTTGAAATTATTTGTAAGTTCCATAATTTACTGACAGATGTCGGTGTGAGTTAATTTGTTGATACAACACTTGGTTATTTAGGTTAGGTAATCATTCAGTAAATGGCATTGTGTTTCGTTAACCACAATAACGCATGGGCGGTCAGCTAGTAAATATCTATATATATTATAAAAATCAAATTCTAATCATCACCATCCCTTCAGGTCCTCTCCTAACCTAACTTATTTCTGCAATTTTTCATATATCTACAATCGCTCTATTTGTTATTACTAATAATAACTTTTGTTGTGTTAACGAAAAACTATACAAGATTCTTTGGAGTACCACAGGGTCCGTATTCGAGTCCTACTGTGCATTATTATTTTTAGCCTTTGCAAATCGTAATGCAACAGTATCGGAAAACTTTGCATTTTGCTGCATATGCCGTTAAAATAAAATTCAACCGTAAAGGCAGAGTAATCGATATACATTATTTTAAAACACATCTCCACGTCTACTCTATATTGTGAAATACGAAAGGAAAAATATTTGAATTGATCGTTTGAGCCATTCATTTTGACGCGTAAGCTGATTTTTTTGTATCTAGTTATTGTTTCTCTTATTATAGTGGTATTTTTTGCAACGGGTTCCATTTCGTACTGATATACTTTTGTCACAAATTTACTCAACTAGGTCTTCTGTCGGCTGTAGGTACATCATATTTAGAAATGTTTTTTTGCAACCTTCCCGGAGCTAGTCAGACTATGGCATACCAATTTATTTTTTTTCAGACTGAAGGAAGTGGGGAGGGGAAGGTGATAGGAAAGAAGAATGTTGTCAAGATCTGGCCTTTAAATAGTGTGCACATTTTTAATGCCTTTCCAAACAACTCGATTCTGTATGTTGATTTTTTTTATCAGGGCGTGGGGTTTGCCGTTCGTAGAATTCGTATTTTTCTTGGAAAATAAAATTACAACACATTTCTGTGCACTTTCATTTTCAAAGTGGGGCAGTTTCGTAATATGAATGTGCAAGTAATAAATTTATCAACAAACTACTGAAACGATAACGAAATAAAACAAATCCAATAAAATTACAGGTATTATTATCGACATTTGAAAGACCGTTATTATTATTTTTAAACATTTAGCTATTTTTCTCGAGCCAATTTTTTTATATATTTTTTTTATAGTTAACCATCACAAGGGTCCCAACTGCTTCCGTCTAGAGCCAGTGAGACTACGGCTTCCCAATTGGGGTATGTTGTGAGGCTGAATGTAAGCGGGGAAGGGAAGGAGATGGGGGAGAGGAAGGTGGGGAAATACCTGGCTATTCAGATCTAGTCACTAAACACGGTTAAAGCCATTTCAAGCAACGTTTCAATTCTGAATGGTGGTCTTACACCAGGGCGATACTGAGAGTATCTTCCACTCTGGAACTTGCCGCAAATATAGTATATTTTATTTGTAATTAATTAATTGTGAAATAACACAAATTAATCAAATATAATTTATTTGCGCAAGCCGGGTTCGAACCCGCGACCTTCGGAATGGGAGTCCAAAGCCTTGCTCCTGAACGACGCCGGCCGTCATATTCTACCCTTTCGTAGATGGCGCGCTTATAATTTTTTTTAAACGTATAAACGCGTATTACAAGTTATGCTTTGAAATATTAAGAAAAAAATATGGTTCACGCAAGAACACAGGCAATATGATTATAAATAAATAGTTTTGTCAATTAAAAAACTCTAATATTTCAAAAAAGGCTAATAAACATAATATTGCATCGGTGATTCAATCCAATATAAGTATTTGTTAGCCTTTCTTGAAATATTAGAGTTTTTTAATTAACAAAACTATTTATTCATATTCATATTGCTTGTGTACTTGCGCGAACAATCCATTTTTCTTAATATTTCAAAGCAAAACTCGTAAAAAACGTTTATAAGTAAAAAAAATTATAAGCGCGCTATTTAAGAAAGAGTAGAATACGAATTCTTTTGACAATCACCTTATAGGCCAGTGCAATTAGCGATCCGCGATCGGAATTATTCCGGTAGTCCCAATTTTTTTATATGTTTTATACACTCATCTCCTGATGTAAAATCTGAGTTTTCGACCTTGGCGCACTTGAGCTTTCGCCGCCATTTTGAAAAAACCAACCGGTTTCGCCCCAAAATCTAGTTTTTCTCAAATATCTCGTTACCGATACAAATTTCGGCTATAATAGCTTAACAAGTTTAGTAGAACATAAAATTACCTACAACTTTTATTTGAAATAAATTCTTCTATCTCTAATACATATCGAGATATGCAGTCGTAAAAATATGCAAGAGTTTATAAAAACAGGTAAATTGCACGACTTGGTTTGGTTTTTTGTATATATCTTTTTTCCAGTACAATTTTGTAAAAAAATTATTGATACCAACTTTGTAGAGAATAAAATTTCATAATAGAAAAATAATAGATAAATGTTAAATATTTTTATCTCAATTAGGTATCCAGGTTTTAATACAAAAATTACACAAAAATTAGGTTAAAGATTGAATCAGAAAAATAATAATGTTTTAATCTTCGCGTACCTTGATTATTCTTTTTTTAAACAATTATTATTGAAATAATACGCAACATACATATTAGCAACATTAACCATCAAATTAATTACAACATATAAATAAAATAATTAATTAAGGTACAAAAACATGTTAAAAAAAGAAGAAAAAAAAGTATTTTCTTAAATTTTTTGACTATAGACTGTAGTTCTGTTTCTTACTGCCACTTACGGGCCACAATATATACTTCCTATGTCTCATCAGCCGAATTTGTGGCGACTTGGTCACCAGATTCCTCGTCATCATCATGAACGAAGGCTTCCACAACATTCTCGCACGAGTTGCCATTACAGTGAATACAGATTAGGGAGCATTTTAAACCTGACTTTCTACATGTGCGCTCTCCAGCGGAACCTTTTTTGCATTGGAATTATATAAAGTTCAGCAACGCCTGAGGTGCAGCCTCCTTCAACATTGGTACTGGAGTTAGTAACCCAACAGCGTCCTTCTTCCAACCCCATTCAGTTGGATCTTTATGGTGACCAAGCCAAGTATGCACATGCAAGTAAGTTCTTGAAGCATGTTGCTGGACTGCGTCTTTGGTAGGTGGTAGCCTGGATAATTGGATAAATTGAACACTCCTCTGACAAAAAGAATGTACCTTAAATTTTCCAAATTTGATTTCTCATTGCTGCCATACAAAAGTGCAAAGAATTGTTCGGCAGCCAAAATGATTGTTGGAAGTTGGAATACACGAACAAGTTCATTCACTGAGTGGTTCTTGAGAAGAATATTACAAAATTTGTATTTTCCTTGACCGAACGGAGCATCAGTTGTGTCGCAGCCACTTATGGCATAATTGAATAAAATGTTTTCGACTATTTCAATGTGTTTAAAACATTTGTTGGAGTACAACGCGTTAAGTGATTTGCCTTTACCAACTTTTTGGAAGTGAGAGAGCTGTGAGGAGTACCAACAGGTCGATATCCTGACCAATAATTATGACTGCATCATATTGAGATGACAACGAGTTTGCTGTGGTTATTATGAGAACGTCAACATCCTCTTCAGCTTGTACTGTCGTTATTTGCGATCGTTCAAATGAGGCTCTGAGTAGGGAAATAAAATGAGACTTGTTCTTCTCATTTCCCAGAAACTTTTCCTGAGGCACTTGTGGGTGACTGCTTTCATAACAAAACTTCAGCAGAAGTTGTAACTCTTTAGTGCTTTTCTTTTCAGCCGAATCTGGGTATCCATCGAACACCACTACTATATTGGCTCCATAATGATTTTGTACATACCTGCCATATTGCTGAAAAATTACTGAAAATGACTCCATACAACTTTGTGTAGTAAATATCCTCCATCAACTACGTGTATTTTACTGCTTCCCAGTTCTGTGTTATTTGGTAAAGGGTTGAACGATGTGTAAAATATGGACTTGGTTCTTTTGCGCATGCCTTCCTCTGAGAAAAGAGACAGTGGGACAGGAGATAGTTCATATTGGAAATATTGTTTAAGTTCAATTTCAGACTTTTTGGCAATACATATACGATGGAATAGCATTAATGGATGAATATTGTAACAGTCACACTCTGATTTTTTATGCCGCTGGTCACCGCCGCAAGATAAACTATAGCATCCTTACGTTTTAAGTGTAGGTTTCCAAAGTTCTGGTTGATAATTTTAGACATAGCGAAGTTCCCCATCTTTTCAGCCATATATGACAAGTTACTTTGCTATCCCCGATCGTGCCACTGCTTAAAGACATAATCACATTTGTTTTAGAAAATGGTTCATTGCAAGCAAACCAATCTATGAGAGTTTGGACGTCTTTGTCATCCCTCTTAATTCGTGTAGGCCTCATCTCTACATGTTGCTCTGACGTTCCTGATTAGAATGACTCGATACCCTCACAGATGCTATACAGATAAACAAATCCAGCAGTCCAACGAAGAATAGAACTGTCTGTAATTCCTCGTCCTTGGGTCAAACCTCCAGATGTTTTCATCGATCATCAGAGTTTGTTCAATGGTCATATCGGACCAAATCCCTGACCAAAATTTATGAGATCGTTGAATCGTAAAGAAACCCTCTTTAGTAAATCTTTCATATTCTATTGGATCCATCTCCTTTTTCAATGTCATCGTATCTTGAAGATACAGATGTGCACTTTTGGCGTAATTAAAGTGGGCGGCTGCGTGAAAGAGAGGTATAATTTTTTGGACCGTTGCAAGATGGAGCTTCCAATTTCCAGAACGCTCCGCTTCAAAATACAGCTCAGTACATCTGGAAGTACTGAATCCACAGCTGGGAAGTAGGTCCGTTTTCTGTTATTTTTTTTCAGTATATCAACCAGTTTAGATTGAACTGCCTGAAAAGCCTGATTTTCCTGAGCATTGAATACCACATTCTTATCTGAAAGTAGGGGAGGGGTGTGACCCCCACCCCCACCCACTCTCGTTAATTTATAGTTATAATATGTATAAATGTAAGGTAAATTTTCTGTTTCCACCTATTATTATAGAATAAAACTGCAACAAAACATAAAAATCACACCTCTTTTTAGAAATTTTATTCTCTAAAAAATTGATATAAGTAATTTTTTTGGATACCTAATTGAGATAAAAATATTCAACGTGTGCCTATTATGTTTCTATTAGGAAATTTTATTCTCTACAAAATTGATATCAATATTTTTTTTACAAAATTGTACTGGAAAAAAGATATGTACAAAAAACCAAACCAAGTCGTGCAATTTACCTGTTTTAATAAACTTTTACACATTTTTACGACTGCATATCTCGATATGTATTAGAGATAAAAGAATTTATTTTAAATAAAAGTTGTAGGTAACTTTATGTTTTACTAAACTTGTTAAAATACTATAGCCGAAATATGTATCGGTAACGAGATATTTGAGAATAACTAGATTTTGGGGCGAAACCGGTTGGTTTTTTCAAAATGGCGACGAAAGCTCAAGTGCGCCAAGGTCGAAAACTCAGATTTTTCATCGCGAGATGACTATATAAAACATATAAAAAAATTGGGACTACCGGAATAATTCCGATCGCGACCCCCTTTTTTGCGCTAATTGCACTGGCCTATTAATAGAATTAATATATTAAAATGGATTAATATTTTAACTTTATGTATGTATATGTTAAAATCAAAATCAAATTAGGAAAACCTATGACGGTCTCCGATGTCGTGGATGAGGTTTTCGATTAGCAATCCGGTGGTCGTGTGTTCAAATCCTGGCGTGCACAAGTAAATTTTGTTTGTTTAATTTATGTTATTTCACAATTTCTTCATTTAAATTTATAAATATAGATATAACTGTTTGTGGTACTTTCCACAGTGGCAGATACCCTCTTTACTATACTGGTGTAAGACAACCATTCAGAATAGAAACGTTGCTTAAATTGGATTTTGTCGTGTTTGGTGACCAGATCTGAATATTCAGGTACTGCCCCAACTACCTCTTCCTCATCTCCTTCCTTCCCCACCACCTTCATCAGCCTGTCAACATACCCCAATATGGGATGCTATAGGCTCACTGGTTCCAGACGGTTACGAGCAGTTGCGGTATTCGTATTCACATCAAAAATGATTATAATCCAAGAAAGTCAGATTGTTGTCAGTTTCGTGGGCAATCTGCTGCCAATCCCACCATGAAAGCAAATTGGTTTTACGAAAGTTAAAAAAAATCTTGATAAACGTAATTGTTTTTTTTAGTGATCGTATTAACACATATTTATTTTAATAAAACTTAGATATCTGTAGAAAATTATATTGTGTTTTATTATTTCCTTTCTAAAATAAATCAAAAATGTCTTTGGAAAGGAGACATGGTTGATTCCCAAAAATATTATACTTATATTATATTGCAAATATTTGTGAGAAATTTGTTCACATGTAAACTGAAATGTTTTTATAACCGATTTACAAAAAAGTTATCTTATCAAATCACGACTCGTTCAGATTTCGTTTGAAATTTGTCTGATATGACCGTTAAATTCATATCTTTGTACCTGTTTGGTGCATGTCATGGGTGTCCAATCTTTTCAGCAATCCGGGTCAAGTTGATTAAAAAGGAATTGTCTTGGGTGACACATTAAACAGTGTACACAATATGTCTTTATTCATTTATATTCTTTATTATCATAAAATAAAGAATAACATAATAAGTGCCCTGTGGGCGTGTTTCAATTATAGGTCCAGTTTGTGCATTTCCATAATAAACTGTGTTTAATTTTTTAATTGTTTATTTATGTTTATTTTTATTTATAAATCCTTATCTAGTTAAAAACTTTAAAGTGTCGATATCTCCAAAACGAAGCGAGATATCGAAAACTTTTATTCTTCATTTTCGGCTTATTTTGGGGTGATTTATCGAAATCCATTGTCAAATAGCGGTGCCACGGAAATCGTACTTATGCCATTTTTTTACATTAAGCTGTATGTCAAAAAATGTGTAATAACTAACTAACTTGTGATAAACATTTTTTTTCAAAAAAAGATTTGTTTTTTTAAAGTTTTTAATGTTTTTTTCTTTATTCATTGAATTGTTAGTTACATGATTTGAAGATTTTTCGACACCATGAGGTCGATAAATGATGTTTGTTTGTTATTTTTTTTAATCCTATAAATGTTTTTTTAAAAACTGTTTTGCTTCTCTGAAAAATTGAGATTTTGCATATTTGCAATTTTGCAATGGAGCATTTTTTCCGAAAACTGATTTTAATGGGGAGCCGCTTTGCATTCCGTGCCGGTATTTGTTATGTCTGATGTAGTATACTATACTCGTACACCTGTGGAAGGTAAGTACTGAGTAGGTGTCCGAGGTATGTATACAATTCCCATATCGTGATAAGACCCAGTAGGTACAGCAGGTTAACACAAATACGAACAACCTTATCAGTGTGAAACGCTTCGCAAATTTGCCTGTTCAAATTATTATTTCCACGTAATGTTATTAATTTTTAATATTTTGAAATAATTTAGATATTTTTTTTTTCTGTTGTGATTTATGTTTTCCGGGCATTTCGTTTATGAATATTAAAGTAACAATTATCTTACCATAGTCAAAATTAAAATTTTCTACTAAACACAATTTTCCGTTATTGCCAGTTAAATGATCCCCCGTTCCCGTTTAGACAGATAATCAGGACGGTTTTCCGTTTCCCTTTGTGACTTTCCGTTTCTCTTGTCGCTGTCTTTCTGTTTTCCTACGATTACATTATTTAATATACAGAGATTTTTGTAACTCAGGTACGGGCCATACGTCATTCCTATGTCTACCTACGTTAAATTATCGTGAAAACAAGCTTATGTGTCCCGTTTAATCACAGGAGACCATATTTGTCCCAGCTCACATAGGTCTCACTGAAATCGTTGTTTCTCCCTTACTATTATAGTCAGAAATGTGATCTAAACGGTATTGGAAAGAGAATACAACAAACTATATATTCAAATCTAAAAGAAAACCACAAAAAAAAAATTTTTACCCCTTTCTGAAACCAAAGTTTCCGATAGCAATTTGAAAAAAAATTATGGAAGTTTGTGAATTTTTTAAGATTTTTTTTACATAAAATGAAAAAAAGTGAGGTGACAGTAAGGTTTATAATTCATTTATCTAATGAAATAAGTATGTGTTTTATATTTTTTTCATTATCAGTAATTTTATTTGGAAAAAAAAGAAAAGTGAGCCATTTTGAACACTTTTTAAAGTTTTCGCAAAAAAAAAATTTATTTAAAAAAATACATAGTAATTTTTAATATGGAAATTTGAAAGCCTATTTCATCACCTTTCGACAACAGTTTTTAGTTTTCGAATTCGTTAACAAATGTTCCATTTATTTGGATTTTATTGCAAAGCGGGAATATTTTTAGCCTCTGACAAAATACGCCAATTTTTTTAAGGGTTACGCGAATTTTATCACCAAAAAATGTTAATGAAATTTTGGTCTCTGGTGACTTTTTCAGGTCTTTTTTTTCAAAAATTTTTTTCATCAAAATCAAACAATTTTTTTTTCTTCATTTTCATGTCGTTACGGTCACTCAGCCGAATAAGCACCTAACCCCTTACCTCTCCCTCAACTGTCCAATACGTGATATATGTTTTTTGAGACCCAAATTTCTTTTTGCATTTTTTACTCCAAATAATCAGGAATCACTGGAAAGTCATGTACGGCCCTCAATATACCTACCGTCCGATCAGTGGCTGAGTTGGAATTGCGTTTGGAAAGGCGTATTGAGTCCAATTCCTTGGCTGGCTAAGTCCTCCAACACGAAACAAGCAACATTTTCCTCTTAAAGTGGTGGTAGTAGTAGATTTTCAAATAATGTCAGGTTATTCGTAACACAGGAATATCTTTCTTTCTTTTTAAAGATTAAAAAATAAATATATATCTCTTTATATGATTAATATTCTGTTTCCATAACATTTTTGTTTTTCGTTCATTTTACAAATTTTTGAGGTATGTTTTTTCATCTGTATAACAGTTACGTACTCAACATGTAAGGGCTAGTGCATACATACAACTATTTTTTTGTGTATCATATATTTATAGGAGTATATTTAAGTGCACATACTGTCAACTCGATAGTTGTTTGACAAAAAAGTCATAAAGCTGTATCGATCTGCTTTTGATTAAAAAGTTGAACTACTATCGATCTAACGATCAATTTGTATTGCATTGTATTGATGTGCACATGCCATCGACTCAACAGTCGATCCGCAGCTATCAGTCTCGCATAAGCAATGATATTATTATCTACATTAAACGTTTCTTCACTCATTCTATAATTTAAAAAAAAACTTATCTGGGTGCTCTTTCAGCTTAAATTGTAAGTATGAAATATCCCACTAGATAATCTGTCACTGAGTATAGGATGTACACAGTATCTTCTTTTGTTTTCTCTTTTAAAATGTCTATAAACCAAAGCACAAACTAACTTTCTTGTTAATTGACATTGTTTGTAACACCTTGACTTGAGCGTTGCTGAATAAAGAGACTGGTCGATTAAAATTAGATATTAAAAATCGACGATCGACTCCATTAATTGTATGCGCACCTCCATAAACTAAACGGTTTAGTTGTGTGGAAATTACGAGAAGTACAAAACTCGACAAAACAGTTTAGTCGATGCAAAAGTTGTTTATATGCGCTAGCCCTAAGGAAGAGTCTGCTTGTAAATTTGTGATCAAAGTTATACAAAAACTATAAAAAGAAGCAATAGTTTCTGCTTCGACTAGCAATTTTTTAAAAATGTTTTATTGTCGGGCGAAATCGATAGCAGTGATTCATGTTCATGAGACATAAGACTCTGGTTGAACTTTTGACATTCTGGACATTATTTAGGCTTCCCTTGATATCCGATGTGCAAGTGTCAAGTTGCTTGTTACTTCTCGGTTACCAATAGAGCGACATCGAATGTTGTATTCATTTCACGTGACTTTTAGATTGATTTTTGTTAAATTGTATCTGTGGCCTTGAAGCGCATTTTATTTGCAAAAATCCCTAGCTTCCAGAATCTAATTTGGACAACTGAAAACTTCGAAAATTACAAAAAAAAATCAGTTTCTTAGTAATTTTTTCAACATTCTTTTCTAATAAGTATATAGAAAAAAATTAAATAATAAGTACATATTAAATACATGTCATATTAGTGCTTTAAAATATCAATTTAACTAAGATCACAAAATAAGACCGGACGCCATTTTTTTTTAACTCCATACTTTTTCGTTTTGCTACGTTTGGTGACTTAGCAGGGGTGCCCGGGTTCATGGAGTGAGGTTTGTCTAGGTATTGGCGGCGGACGCGTTTGCCCTTCTACCGCATGGCGGGCCGGAACTCTCCAGAAGGATTCTCTCGAACTTGCACTGCAGTGGGAGATTAGATTCATACGCCTGTCACTCCTGGACACATTGATCCCCAGGTTCTTACCCACTCTCGTACCTTTTTCCTTCCTAGAACTTTCTCTCCTTCTTTTCCTTAAAAAGATCCTCGACAGCATATTCAAAGGTGACATAGGCCCTGACGGATTTTTTTCCCAGAGCCTCCTGTGTGGAGATAATGTGAAAAAATGTATATATATATCTCCGTTAAGCCCGGTACCAAAATCAGTAAGTTAAAAATTTTATCTTTTTCAAATAGTATTTTTTTTTTAAAGTTAGCAAGCTCACCAATGAACTTGCAAAGTTATATTTATATTTTGCACTGTTTAAATGCCTAAGTGATATTTATGTAATTTCCGCTATTTTGCCTGAAAGGTATATTTTCCCTGCATTATCTCCCTAATCCCTACCCTTATGAATGGTAAAGAGTCTGACAGAAAAAGGTTTCATAAAGTTATCTCGGTCTAAAAACCAAATTTCTGCCCTCCCGCAATGCGTAAATAATGCATTTCGACGGAAAAATAATGGTTTCAAAATCTTTTTAATCATTGCAAAAAATATAATACCACAATTTTTTTTTATATATTATTATACGGAATTCAATAATCACACATAATAAATATGCAAGATACATGTTATAAAAAAAATATTTGCAATGCTCTGAAACGGCGAATAGGTTTATAAATCGTATAGTAGATAGGTAATTAAAATTTCCCATAGTATTTATAATTTTATCTACTAATTATTTCTCCGATGGTTTGGGTAGATGAGTGGAATTATTAGCTCACGATTTTTTTATGGCGTTCCTCATGGACCTCTTCTTGGACCCCTGCTTTTTAAAATTTATATTTCTATAAATGGCTTATTCATGTCCATTTTAATGGTTTATGTATGATTTTTTTTTTATTACAATTTGTGCCTATCAGATCTATCAGAAATATTTGATATATAATGGGGTACGCCAAAACTAAGCTTACACATTGACATGTCTACACATCTCAACTGACGGCCAAACGAGGAACAAACGATTTATTTTAAAATTCATTGTTTTTTTTGTATCTACATTATCTACAGTGGCGATCCCTCCCTTTAATACTGGTCGAATCGAAAGGGAGGATTTAATTTGCAATGTCTTATATGACGCGACGTTTCTACCCTTTGGCGACCGCTTACAAATTACCTGCTATTCCTGTGCTTATTTATTCTCTTTGAAGGCTCTTTATATCACTTTTTAGTCGCAGTAAGGCCAGAATCACAGAACTTGCTTTAGTTAGTTGAATTGTCTCAATATCGCTATATTCGAAGGTTATTTTGTCGTGAGTGAAGCCTTATTTTGTATATTCCTTCAAGGGTGTGTTTTGTAGTTCAGGCTGTAATCCCGTTCATTTATAACCCTTCTAGTTAATCCCTATTTTACAGTGGCCATATATGGCACCCTTCTCAGGTAGAGCGCGGAGCCTCGGTGACCATGTTTACCTGAATGTTACAAAATAAATATACACACTTGATGTAGTGAGTCTATCGGCCTTTGTCACTTTGTTTGAAATAACACAGACCGAATACATATGGAATAATAATAACATACTTTGTAACTTGATTTCTTCCTGCTCACTACACTGGACATTCAATTCAATTCAATCTCATTGCCGGCAACCCGGGCCTTTATTAAGGTAATATAGTATTTTATAACAAGTAAGTTAAGAACATAAATAAATTAAAATTGATTTAATTTTAATATGTATTATTTAATCATATCTTGAGAACAAAACTAATACAGTTTTTAGCCTTACTTATATTAGCATTTTAACTTTATGATGTAAAAATTATTTAATAATTAAATAAAAAATTGGTGAATTATATTTAATAAATAGTATCTAATATAAAGTTAGTCCTGACAGATACTGCTTTTTATTATCGACGGTAGTTTTATTTACTTTTTCACTTTATATTTACATTGAAATATTTGTCAACCACGCAAAAAAATCGGATAAACTCAGTGATGAAAAACACTGTAATTGATTCAAAATGGGAATCACATCGATAACTAAAACAAAACTTGAAGGCACATTTGTAGAACAATGTGTGCCTTCCTATTGGTCAGTTAGCGAACGAACTTCGTGCTAGTTGCTATCTTCGTTCAAAACAATAGCAACTAGCAAACACGCGCGAGGCACGCACCACTCTGGCCCCGCCCACTTTCTTTGCATGTAGTTATTTGCAGCAGACATGAATCCGCTCAGTTGATGCGGATGTCTAAATTAATACGAATAATCCGCATTTGCGGATGCGGGTGCGAATATCCGTAACACCCCTGGTCACGATCCTCAGTAATGAGGAATCGACTTTTTTTTCTTTTAATTTATTAAGTTAATAGAAATTTACATTTCACTTTCTTAACTTAAGTAGGTATAAAGTAATAAAATTAATTTTGTTCTTTTAACTTAAGGTTAAATAGTTTTCTTTTAAATATATAATCGAGGCTTTGTTTACCCCATTTTCTCTTCCAAAACTGGACCGATTATTTTACTTACTACAAGAAAATACTATTGTGGCGACTACCCACGCCCTTCATTCGCTACCTACCTACGTACCTGTTTACGTAGTTGTACCCGGCGCCGAAATAATGTTTTTTTTACCACCTTCGGGAAAAGTCTGGGAACTATAATCAGCAATACACAGCACCGCGTCGATATTTCGCGAAGGTTCTCGTGTGTGCGCGTTTTGCTTACCTTTCAGTAGTTACTGAACCAACGGCCATATAAATCGCGTCGGCAGCCATCCAGTCAGTCATTCAGCCAATGCGGCATCCAGTCGGTAACGAACCGGCATACCAGCAGCACAAGCTAGACCGTCCATACCTGCAGTTCACGAGCCATTGGATTTTTTTTTTATGTGTGTTAAAATTGTAACATTCCAACGAGTACGCGTAAGGTATCCAAAATACGATACCCTTTCTTCAAATAGAGGCCAACACATTCCTCCAAACTATAATCTATTCCTTTAGTTTTTTTTAATAAATACGTTGTCTAGTTTGTATAATGGACGTCTGTTGACGGCGTCCATATCAGGTAATTTTAACAATTTTTGGAGGGTCTTAACTCCTATAAGAAGTTAAAAAAATCATAATATTACAGTCACGCTAGCGGTCAATATCTATTTTATATTAAAAATATTTGCAGTAGTGTTAAAATCCAAACAGGAAATTGGGATTAAATTAAATTGTTGTTTTTTTTCTTCATACGTTCGCATGAAGAAAACGACCCCAGGTTCCCTCTTAAGTACCCATATACGATATCAGATATATTTATCACATATGTTATTGAAATCTAGAACATGAATCAACTCCTGTCACCTCATAATATTATGAAAAAACGGCGTTTGTTTTTATAGGCGATCGGTTAACTAATAATGATAAGAGAAAAAACGATAATATTTGATAAGCTATAGCATATCAAGTTGTCCTGGATTGGATATCGATTAATAAACAAGAAACCGGCAAAATTGTATATCACTGATTGATAAAAAAAAATGATTAAAAATTAAGTGCGTCTAACTTTATATGTGAAAATATTTGCGAAATAATATTCTGTTGTACAATTTAAAAAAAAAAATATATATATATAATGATATATTTGGTGACACCGAACTATCATATTTCTTAAGGCCATTGGGTGCGCGGCAATTTTCATACAAAACGTAGTTTTGGATTTTAGGTCAAAATACCCAACCAAACTGAAAAATTATTTTTGTCATAAAAAAGCATGTCAAATGTCGATCTTCGGATAGGAGGTACTTTATTTATTTTTGGCTTTAATTTTTAAAATTTAGGCTATTAAAGATTTTAATATTTTACGATTTTAGAGGCAACTTGGCCATTATTTGAGAGTAAATGTAAACATTTAAAAAAATAATTTTCGCTATATTTTTTTTTTTTTTTATGAAATATAAAATTTAAAATGTTGTTTTTTTTAGAAACAATTTTGATGGGTGCAAATTTAAATTACAATTTACCAATTTACATCGGAACAAAAACTTGTCGTTTATATTTTTAAATTACAGCCCAAAGAAAAGCATTTTTAACATTTTTTATTTTATTTTTCATTATTTTAGAACCAAAGATTAGGCAGATTTTTTTTTAATAATTATAAATAACTCACAAAAAAAACTCCAAAGTTGCTTCCAAAATGAACAAAAACTGATTTAAATTAAAACAAATAACTTTGTTTAAACCACTAATATAATCACAATTACCTACATGTTTCAAAACCGATGGTTTCTTCGTCAGGGTAGTAATGACATATTTTTGAATGTCATTACTACCCTGACAAAAAAAAAAAAAAAAAAACATCGGTTAAAAAATTAAAAAAACCCCGTCGTCGTGGTTTTCGTCTATCAAATTTCGTGTCTAAATTTTTTATTTTATTATTATTATATACACACATATATATATATATATATTTTTTTTTTTTGGGAATTTTATGAATTAAAGGATCGAATGAAAGGAATCAGATCAAAAAGCCAAGGGAATCAGACTGAATCGATTCACTAATGTGAATAAATCTGCCCATGTCTAGTGAGGAGTAAGTACTAAGAAAAATATTCTGTCTCTATTAAGTGCCTATGTCGGTTTCAAGAAATTTGATATCGATACCAGAAAGTACTCTAAAACGTCCTATACACATTTGAATGGAATGAAACTTTTTTCAGGTGCTCTGGATTAATGAAATTAAATCTTATCTAATGTGGAAATCAAAATACTGTTTCAGCGTTTAATGGAGAAAAAAAAATTCACTCCGAAGCGATTTACATACTTGACATATGCACTTCTAGCATTGGGCCTCAGATTTATGTCTCCTTAAAATTTCAAAATTATATATCTATTTTTTTTTTATGAAAATACAAATAACTTTGTTTACATCACTTTTATTAATACACAATTTACATGTTTCATGAACGATGTTCACATCATTAGGATCAAATGTAATGTCAATATATCTACATGTTTCATGTCTTTTCATTAAAATAAATAATGCCATCACAAAGTGAAAACCTTTCCGAAGAAGTTTTCTCTGAAAAATAAAAAATAAAAAAATATATATGTATATATATATATATAGTTGTTACTATTTTTTAAGTATGGCGTAAGGGTCTTTCCATCCTTTGTCTTCTTCTGTCCTTCTCCCATTACCTTCTCGTCTTACAATAATCCCCAAATGAGCTATTATTGCCGATTCCGGCTGAGTCACTTGTTACTTTTTCGCAAATTTTTTCAATGTTTTAACTTCTTTTTCTCCTTTTTTTCAGGTAAGCAAAGCGGTCCATTTGTTAATTCGTCCTGGAAAATAAGGTTTCGATGGTGGATTGTTGAAAAGGAGCATGCGTAATTATTATTTTCTAAAATATTTAGTAAAATAAGGTCCAATTATTTAAAATATTCCAAAGAGTAGATACTCGCTTTTATTTTGATGGATATTTAAAAAAAAGTATCAGCGATTTTTGGCTTTTATATGCGCCATTTTAAATGTCTAAGATTGCTTTTCGGTTTAAATAAGCCAATTATCTCTTGATTCGTTTTTTTTTTTTAAATATTTGTAGCTTCCACGTTTGTTATTTTGGTCTTAAAACGTAGCCATTGAAATGCTTTATCTATTACAACCGTAGATGTTGCAAATTCGAACTTCGTAGACTATTTTAGAACGATGTTAAAAATATATTTTTTGCGCAGAATTTCTGATCAGCTGTTAACGGTTAAAATTTAGTCATCTTTCCAAAGATAGTGCCTTTCATTATCAAGTATACCACAGACATTAAACAGAAATCGAAAATATTCTATGTTGACTCGAATAAGTACCTCTGACGGCTGATTCAAAGTATCAAACACGCAGGAACCGTGCGGTTTTCAACTTTACGATTTTTTAATATTTTTTTTATAAATCCTACAAATATGAGATAAACGGTATAATAGAGGTTAATTCATTGGGTATTAAGCACTTTAATACGTTTTTATGTCTTCATGTTAAAATTCAATGATATGATTTTTTTTAATGTTGGCTAAACATTTAAAAAATGATCGTCTGGAAATCTCGAGCAATCGAGGCAAATTTATTTATTTCGCGTGGTCGCTCCAGTGGATAATTGACAAGCCTGTAATAATGTCTTGTCTGTTATGTTTCTCATTTGGTTTTACTGATTTGTTTTATTGTATAATGTGAAAAAAATAGGGTTTCAAATTTTGATCTAAAATCATTTTAGAATTTGAACCAGATCTTAACGAAATAAAATAAAACGAGACGCACTGTCGACGAGATAAAGCAATTTTAACCAGCACATTGCTGTTTGAGGGGATATTTTAGAATGCGCATCACTCAAACTGTGAAATGAGTAGTTGTTATAGTAAGCGCCAAACTTTAATGCTGGCCTGACGTTTATACAGAAATTATCGTAACTGGCCAGTTTAAGATGCGAAAACCGGCATGCCTCTCCGCTCACGCACTTCTCTGTCGCACGTATGTTTTACGCATCTTTCTCTTTCGCTTACCGTCATTGTTAAGTTAGTAAAGTGACTACCTGCGCGAGAATGGATTGTATCAAGTTCAGGTCGGCATTAGTTTTTTGTCGAAGATGTGTAGGTAACATAGATCTCATTTGACTACACGCCGTATTTATTTTAGAGCGAATCTGACTCGAAGTACAATGAGGTTAATTTAAAAAAAAAACATGTTAAGGCGCTATATGACGAGTCATTTAGATGTTTTTCGGACGCAAATTATGTTGTTAAACGGAAATGACGTTCGGATCAGTACGATTACTGCCATCTGTGTTTGTTTTTAGACATATTTGTCGACAGATGAATGATACACAGCTACACGTTGAGTTTGGTCGCTTGTATTGAGAAATGCAATAAAAATTATGAATATACAGATTCGCACTTCATTTTTCATCCAAGTTTCGGAAAATAATAAAAATGTTCTAGCAAAGGCGAGAACCATTTAAAAATATAAACAAACACACATGGCAGTATTGTACCGTTTTAGTAATACCTGCCACAGCAGTCAAATAAGCTTTATACTTCAACCGCGCGTAAAGGTTAGTCGCACTCATCTTTTTTTCTAAGTAGGCACCTGAATTAACTACCCACCAAAGATAATTTTTAATTGTTTCATGCTTCTTGCAACACTGATCGGCGCCTTTGAAGCGTGCTGCCAACATAGGGATCTCAATTCACAATCATCCGCGAGAAGTGGGACACGGAATGTCTCGGAATCGGGGCAAAAATGGCGGCGAAATGGGTCGGCGGACATTTTCAGCGTCCGCGCGGTAATTAAGCCAATTTGTTACTGTTAAAATCTTAAGTCGGGACATTAATTTCCTCCTTAAACACATTCATGCGAAATTCCTCCACAACCCACTGCATTCTTGATTTGTACTTGCCCGGTACTAAAGAATGATGTATGTTTTCTTTAACGACTCAGTATGTAGTGCTCGGAGAGCATCTTCCCTAGTTATTTTTAGATTTAAAAATTTTGGCATCCATTATGTGTTTTTTTTTATATGGCTTTTAATTGAATAGACCGCACATCGGGTATATGAACGTCGGGCCATTTATAGGATAACCAACACCCCTGCCATAGATCATCCTAAGTATTTGCTTCGTTTAGTGACTTAGCAGGGGTGCCCGGGTTCATGGGGTGAGTTTTGTCTAGGATTTGGAAGACGGGTGCGTTTGCCCACCTACTCGGGATCGGGAGCGACTGATTAAGCGGCTAGACTTTGAACCACACGCGGAACACCCGCGTCTGTCATTTAGTCCCGCTCACAATAAGCTCACGCACACTTACAATACATGCGAATGCGAAATGTGCGAATGAGACAACGCTCATATTTACCTATAGAAATCGCACGAAAAAGAGTTTCGGGAGAAAACATTTTTCTACACCCAAACTTCCACGAAATTGTAATATAAAAACAAAAATATGTTCTCGAAAGAATAAGCTATGTCGGTATGCTTTGATAATTTTGTAATTCTTTATGACAATTAAGTTAGCAGCACCTTTTCCTTAAGTAATATTTCCCGATAAATTATACATGTTTGACAGTGAATGTTTACGTTAATACGAAACGCATCGAAAATTCAAAACCCTACCGACATAGCTTTTACCTTCTAGAAGGCAGTATAAAAAAAATATTCATTTCGTGCAATTTTCGATGTAGAAAAGTGTTTTTTCCCGGGCGTCCTTTTTGTATGGGCCGAAAAGTGAAGTCTTAAGGGAAACCTTTTGACCTGTCCAGCCGAACTCTCGACCCATCGCCTTGCACCGCAGTGGAGGAACGAGAGAGTGTTCGATCTGGCAGAGTACGTTATGACGCGTCGGACTTGTTGAAGCGAGTGGATCGAGTGAAACAGAATCATGTGAGCAGGCCCTCCTCCGTTTATATAGATGATGATTCCGTTGTTAGCGTCTTCCACCGGTGGAAGTGTCTGGACTTCGTTCCCGTAGGATCGCTGACGGTAGTTATTCGAACTGCAAGAGTAGGGTATTCCGTTTACTCGGTTCATTGTATGAACGTTTGCATCACCCTGTTTTCCTTCACGTTCGTCTTATCAGCAGTTTTCGTATGGCGGTGTCAAATTTTTGGTCGAATTTTCAATTTTCAAATACATTGTAGTCTGATTGTTGATTCAGCTTTCTTCTATGCGTGCGGTCTGATTTATAAATTTCGGGTCGGTGTCCTGGAAGTTGTGAGCAGCAGTGACGCAGCTTCTACATTACAAACTAGAATATTTCAGTTTTTTTTAAACACTTATTTTGTTTAGACTTTATTGAAAAATTATATAAACTTATGATCAAAAAATACTTACAAGAAGTATCTACACGATATTTAATAATTTATCATCGTGCGTTTTGAGCAATTTTATTCATCACTTGAATGTAGGTATATATTAAAGAAAGATTTGAATGAAATAAATCGATATTATTTTTTTTTTTAAATTTGATACGGGGAATAATCGAGATTTCTCATCCGAACCTCTCTGTACAGTTGCAAGCATTTTTAAACTTTTATTCTCAGCCGCTGGTCAATGGCTCTTAAACGTTATGTGACTTTTTTCAAACTTGATTTTGAGGGTTATTATTATAATACCTGCTGCAGAAGAATTGAATTGCGCGTGCTTATACCGGTGAACAATATTTACCAAGATTTCGCATTTGTCTTTACTGAAAACCGGGCACTAATCTCCCTTCTTCCTCATAAAAAATAAGACAAATAAATAAGTTCAAATAAAATCTCTAGTTAAATCATACAATAATCAACAAAAACTGTTGAACTTAACTCATACATTAGTAAACAAAAATAAACGGATGACGTCTGACGTTTGAGTTTGCTTTGACGTTCTGTAATTCGCTGACAGGCGTCGCACTCATTGCTGCCATACCTACGACGTTAATATGATGAAATATAAATCAAATATCATTTCCAATTTAAAATGATACTTCCGTCCAAAAAAGATTTCAAAAACATTTTCTATAAATATCCTGTTTGTGTCCCAAATAAATAAATAAAAAATAGCTGTTTCGTATTAAGTTTTCCTGACAGTAAAATTTCCCAACTGCAGTTGCAGTTTTATACATACCGTGTTGGCACCTACTTGCTTTTAATGAATTAATTATGTAAATAAATGAAAAGAAAATACTTTATTTAAAGTCACTTTATTTTGAATAGTTTTAAGAGTTAACAATTTGGAAGCTTTAGAAATAAAAAAAATCAGTAAATTCAAAGGAAGAAATCATTAATAACCAACTAAATTTAACCTTCAGTTCAATTTTAAGTATGTTCCCCGTGTCTTCACTTATCCCCCATTCCCCTCCTCCCTCCGACAACTGACGTTCTGTCCCACTCTAGTATACTGTCCCTTTCTTTCGTAACATTATGTACGTATATGTGTACTTCTATTATACTGTCCCTTTCTTTTGTAACATTATGTATGTATATGTGTACTTCTGTATTTTTAGACATTATTTTTGTAACAGTCCTGATGATGGTACGTAGGTACCGAAACCGGTAAAATAAAGTGACTTAAAACAAAAGTATTTTCTTTTCATTTATTTAAAATGTCAAGTCACAATGTGTTTGCTTCTTTTGAAAAATTACTTATGTCACTGTTAAATAACAATTTTGCATATCAATCAGTTCACAATAATTTATTACAATAATGTTTACAATGCA
Source organism: Limnephilus auricula (assembly GCA_951813805.1). NCBI lineage: Eukaryota > Metazoa > Arthropoda > Insecta > Trichoptera > Limnephilidae > Limnephilus > Limnephilus auricula. The sequence goes on from OX638410.1 coordinate 8,508,899, forward strand.
ATTTGAATTCATTGAGTGTTACATTTGACCCCGTTTAACCAACAAACAATAACATAACGCCTGAAGAATAAATAATAATTATATTCGTACGGTATAGAGGGCGCCCTTGTTGACTTTGATTGGAGCTATAAATGCACTATCTCGTTTGATATAAATAATACATTGTTAATAACAATTAAACGTTCCAGCATAAGTCATTGTTTATTGATTTTATCACATTTTATATTCTCATGAAAATGATATTGTTAATTATTTTTTATAACCATCTTCGTGCCTAACGGGCTGACCTCAAACGGGGTATTATATTAAAATTATTTTAACAATTAAATAAAACTGCATACGTAAAATAGATACACAAGAGAAAGAAGAATTTTAAGATAAAACATTGTATTTACGGACCAGACAACAACTGCGCCCCACTGTTGAATTTGGCAGCCACCTCTGGTCTGGAGCCCCAATATGCTTCAAAAGGCTCTTGATTCTGTGTAGAAACGGACGGTCCGTTTGATAAATTCTCCATACTTCAATAAACCGATTGTAATCTTTAAATCTGCTCTTCTCGTTCTACCGGTATTTCAATAGAAGATGCTCCGAGGAACTATCTTGATTGATCCTTTCAGCATCGGTGCATAATCGGAAAACATGCCAAACGCGCTTATTGCGTACACCGTGATATTTGTCACATAAAAACGGGTCGTTTTTACGACTCGTTCTTCAGTTCGACAGCTCGGCTGTGCCGGCATTTGTGTTTTCTACCTCCTAGGGTCTCTTCAAGACCAATATTCACTCCTTTTTCTCCTTAAAAAGACTTTCCACACAGCATACCCAAGGATGGCATTGTCCCTGAGGGAAATTATGTTCCTAAGGGCCTCCTGGAGTATATGTAAATACAAAAGTCTATTAGCTGAATGCAAAGTATGTATTTAATATAGATAATTATATATATTGGCCAGAAGTCGTAAACTTACGAAAAAAACTTACAAGTGTAAAGGTAGCCAGTTTAACTTTTACTTTAGCTAACGTTGAAACAGACGGCCCTAGCGGAGTTAAAACATAATTAATAATATTTTTAATTCTGAAATTTGAAATATGAAGTTGACAATTACGACAGTCTCATAATAGATCGCAGTAGCCCAATTGGTAGAGGTGTATGTCCCGGTAAGACGTAAGGTTCTAGGTTCGAGTCCCAGTTGCGACCGTTATCTTTTATTATTTTTCTGTGTCTTGTTCATTTTCATATTTAAAAAAATTAGATTATTATTGTTATCTTCTTCTTCAATGATATATTACATTGATGGGAACAACCTTCAAAAGTTAAAAAGAGAGTTTTTCTTATAAAAATATGAATAAAACATAATTATTTATAAAATCATAACTTGAACCATACCAAAGATATTTACATTTTCACAATATTTGTAGACTGAAATATTTGTTCTGAATCTTTAAATCTATTTTTGCAATCACAACACGTCAGTAAATTCTAATAACCCCCTCTCTTAAATCAATAATTAATTCCTCATTAAAGTGTGAAACATGAATTAAAAAGTTGTCCTTTTAAAAAATACATAAAAATATTCCACGTACGATGCTAGTTCGCTGACACAAAGATGGTTCAACTTCGGCTTCAATTAATTAATATTAATTTAATCATAATTAATAGACAAATTATAAGGCGATGATTGCTTTTCATCTAATGGGGACCAGTTCACATCCCGGCGCGTTAAAAAAAAACGTTCATCGGACAAGTTTTTAAAAGTAATTTTATCGATGTTATCAATTTGAAGGCCACGAAGATTAGTGGCCATTTTGTTGTTTCAATTATTATAATGTCTCTTGACTTTCTGGCTAGGGTTTGAAATCACGCAAAATTTAATAAATATTTAATCCCGCGGAATTGCGGGATCTTCATTTGCGGGATTTGCGGGATTGCTGGATTTAAAAGAAAACAGAATTTTCACCAAAACCTGAAAAGATTAGTGGCCATTTTGTTATTTTAATTTTAATGTCTCTTGACTCTGACTAGGGTTTGCAATCTCGCAAACCGCGGGATTTCTACTATATTTATTTGCGGGTTTTGCGGGATTTCGGGATTGAAAAGAAATGAATTTACACCAAAACATGCCGAGATTAGTGCTCATTTTGTTGTTTTAACTATAATGTCTCTCGACTCTGTGGCTAGAATTTGCAATCCCGCGTCCCGCAATCCTGCGGGATTTCAGCTATGTATATTTGATCCCGCGAATATGTGGGATTTTTGGTACCAAAGATAATTGATACCAAATAATGAAAAATATTAATAAAATATTGGATTTGTTTCAATTTAACACCTCTTAATAAGTACCCCGCAAAAACCGCAGAATTTCAAAGTTGTGTACCGCAATCCCCCGGGATTTGAAAAGGGTGCGGGATTTGCAAGGCCTTTCTGTAAAATGTCTTAATCTTCTAGTTTTTAATATTTTTCGTGTTAAGTATATACCTAAGAAAAAAATGTTCTTGTCTATTTTTATAAGACTAGGATGTTACGTTGAAAACGGCACGAAGCAAGAGGGAGATATAAATATATGTAAAAAAAACATAAAGTAACATTCGTGACTTGATTTTTAGTTTATTGCAACTTATTATTTATTAATTTCATTGATTATATTTAATAACTGTAAACATTATATATACCCATTTAATTTTCACTTTTGTGTTCTTGATAGAATTAATGTATAAATGAATTGGAATCTCGGATGTGGAAATGAACCCAGTTCCTGACATCCGATCGAGCTGCAACTCAATGAAGACAATGCATTATATAGTGGCATTTATGCTCACACAAACGGGCATATACGCATTTTTCTGAGATTCGAAGAAATTGAAGCACTAAAAAAAAAATGACGATATAAATGTCAGTCAGCTCGGCATAATAATATGGCCCTGTTGGTAGCGCGGTTGATTCCGATCACTGGGTAGGAAGGTTCAAACCTCAGGCCAAAGTTTTAAAAGACGAAATAGATGTTATATATTTAAAAAAAAACAAAGTGATTGTTTTCTACAAAAATACAAAATTGGCGAGTACGGCTGAATAAGCAAAAATGTATGTAAATAAATTAATTAAAACTCGTGGATTTTCACAAATTAAGTATTTTATTTTTATTAAATATTCAAACCACAAAGTGATTGCTTTCTACAATAATATTAAGGTGTCGAGTTTTAATTTTTTTATTTTTTATATGAATATTGCATAAGAGTCCCAACTGCTCCCGTCTGGAGCCAGTGAGACTACGGCATCCGGAATTGGGGTATGTTGCTACGGCTAAAAAAGCAACAATGAATATAAATAAATTAATTAAAAAAATAAATAAATTAACCACAAAGTGATTGCTTTTCTACTGATTTTTTAATTTTTTAATTTCTCTCCGAGATTTCATATTGTAAACCTTTTTAGTGGTAATAAATCAATACCAATTATGGATACCGTAGATTGCTTGGCCCGGAGGTATTAACAATTCATAGCAGTATAAATCACACTAAATTAAGTGCGAAGTTAAAACTTCCTCACAAAACCTTGATATTAAGCTTTCTCTTTATGAATAAATAATCTTTTATACGAAGATTAAAAAATACAATAAAACTAGGACATATTTCTTCATTTTTTCTGTTCTCAAAGGTTTCTGCAACGATTATGTTTTCATCGTAACCACAAAATTAAAATAATCCCTTTATTTATTAATTGTTTGAAACATGTATAGAGCGTTATTACACTTTTAAAATTGACATAGGGATTTGCATATACCTACATTTGTTCTGAGTCCGAAACGTTAAAGTGTCAGATATACCCGATAACAAAAAAAAATAAAATATTTTGCCTTTTTATTTTTTTTATGCTATTTTATTCAATGTTTCATAATTATTACAATATGTTCAATTGAGGAGATGTTTCACGTAATTATTTTTTCCTCTGAAAACGACAATTTTATATTAACTTACATAGCCCTACCGTACCAATTTTGGTTCCAAACAAAAAATAATTGTAAGAAGGCATAAAGTTAAAAAAAAATACTTTAATAACATTACGGTTTAAACATTAAATAGCATACTTGTTGTCGTTATTTAATTTTAAAATTTGATCAATTTTTTTTTTAATATGACTAATGTCTTTAAGCAACCTTTTCTTATCTTTGTTCATACTACAAATAATATGTGGTATTGTTTAGTACGCTCACGCATGCAATACTTTCCAATAAGGCAGACGAAATATCATTAAAACATGTTTTGTTCCTCGCTCGGCCCGTGAGCTTTCTACCTATAGCTTTCCTCCCACGCGGAGTGGCGACCATATAACTGGATAGGTGTTCACAGGTGAAATTGAAAAAAAGTCATTTTTTAATATATTATTATTCAAAAGTTAGGACTAAATAGCGGAGGATGAAGGTTGAAAAGGATCTGGCTATTTGAATGACTAAACATGGCTAAATCTATTTCTGTTCTAAACGGTTCTGCCTTCCAGCGATAAATTGTACAATTTTTTTATAATATTAAAATTTATTGGGATTTATCCGGTGGTTTCTAGGCTTTATTATTATTTGTTGTTTTATTTTTTTTATTTTTATAAATATATATATTTTTTAAATGTAGCAAACACTTTGTGGGAATACATAATTATAATAAACACAATAATACTTTGTTTTAATTCCACTTTATTATTTATTTAAACCAACCGGTTTCGGTTCATCCCTGAGGAAGGTTCAGGTTGAACCGAAACCGGTTGGATAAAGAAATAATAAAGTGGAATTAAAACAAAGTATTATTTTGTTTATTATATTTATTATTTGTTTTTAACCCATCAGGCCTCGGGCCTATGTTGTCGGAAGATCAAAATATTTCCGCTTTGCGATTAAATTCAAATATATCTAATCGAAAATCTGGAGCTACGCCTCTACAGGCACTCAGTTTTATACACGCATAATATTATACGGATAGAAGGCATAAACAAGCTCATATTTGGTTGGAGTTGGTTGAGTGGTCCAAAATTCGCTGGCAAAATTTTCCATCATAGCACAATCAAAGTTTCTATCTTATAATGCAGTTGAAATTTGAAGAGTTAAAAAAAACTAGAAATTGAAATATTTTCAGGTTATTCGTGGGCCTCTTTCTTTCATTTCCACAAAAAACACCACACAGCAACCCCAAAGATGGCACAGGTCCTGAGGGGAATCATTTCGTGCGGTGTTAATGTAAATAATACGAGTATGCTTTAGACCACACGACTGAAGTAAATACTTATTTAGCTCCGTCTATATGTATGTCCATATATATGTTTATATGTATAAAATATATACATATATTAATTTTCTACAAATATTTATTTAAATTTATTATCACATGATCAAGCCGTGTGCATCGATGTCCGCTCCCCTCCGCGTTTGGCGCGTCCCTGGTACTTCGTATTTCAAAATACTGGCTGAAATATTTCATTCACTGGCTATGAGAGGAAGAAAGAAAGAAAATGCTTTCTCTTTTCAACGCATTTCATTTTCCGTTACACATTCGTCAGCTTACACCCCAAGTCAAGCGTGCGTAAAGAAGTATTTAATAAAAAAAAACACACAAAACAAAAAAGTATTCTCTTCAGTTCTTCATCATATTGATGGCGCCATAATATTATTCTCCATCTTTGGTTAAATGAAAAACGGCATCTGCGTTCTATTTCCAAATTCAAATTCGGGTTTTAAATTGTTAATGCTACCAGGTGATAAATAATTATCGCTTGATTTTTGGTTTTTACAGAGTGCCTACCCACGCGATTTTATTTATTTATTGCACAATATGGCTACCGGTTTTTATTGCTTATAAACAAATGTTAATTTATTTGACTTTAAGAATAAATTTTCCACATTCCTTAGCTGTTTATTGGACTTCTAAGAATTTTGGCAAATACTAAAATAATTACGAATTTCGTGGTAGGTAACCACATAAATACAATGCTCAATTTGTGCATATAAATATCTACGATATCAATAGATTTAATAATGTACAGCTGTTTCCATTGTGATTCGTTCCTGAACACAACATTTATTGAAGTAAATACTTCTTTACGCACGCTTGACTTGAGGGGTAAACTGGCGAATGCGTTACGGAAATTACAGCGTTACGAGTAATATCGGGCGTTACGAACGTTACGGAGTCGAACGATAATAAATTAAAATTAATTTTGAGGTTCATTCCTCACAATCTAATCGTGACAACAGTGCTCAAATCCATAGTAATGACGTTTGGAATGGGTGCTGGCATTTATTTTTAACTTTGTAAGAATTCAATCAACAATCCCATTCTAAGCGTAATTCCCATAATAAAATTAATCAAATTTTCGTGTAGAGTGGGCGAACTTAGTGCATTGAAACGACTGATTTGTCACGATGATTGGTAACAATCCAAACGAATCTTCAATAAAGATTCTTATACACTGATGATTGGAATGGTTTTATTCGATGCCAGGAAGAAAATTAGATTTGATTACTAAAGTATTTACTTCAGTAGTGAGGTCTAAAGCACACTCGTATTTTGTTAATAATTATAAATATTAATCATTTAATAATTAATTTAAATTAAATTTTTAGCAGATAGATTGCATTTTAAAATTTTTCTTATCCTAGTTTGAAATTAATTAATTTCAAAAGCACACTCGTATTTTGTTAATAATTATAAATATTAATCATTTAATAATTAATTTAAATTAAATTTTTAGCAGATAGATTGCATTTTAAAATTTTTCTTATCCTAGTTTGAAATTAATTAATTTCAAAAGCACACTCGTATTTTGTTAATAATTATAAATATTAATCATTTAATAATTAATTTAAATTAAATTTTTAGCAGATAGATTGCATTTTAAAATTTTTCTTATCCTAGTTTGAAATTAATTAATTTCAAAAGCACACTCGTATTTTGTTAATAATTATAAATATTAATCATTTAATAATTAATTTCAAAACATAATACAGATCGATACAAACTTTACATAGTACCGGAGCCAAAATTAAAGAACTAGGTACTTCAAACCCTTATTGCTAATTCTACGTATAATATTAATAAAAATAATTGTTTATTCCAGAATGTGTGTAGGGGTAGTAAAATGATGTACATTCTATATTTCGAAATAGCAAAATAGAAATTTGACAAATAAAAGGAAAAATTAACGAAATACATAAAATAAAAACGAATTAGAACTGAAAAATACGAAAAATGAAACGGGAAAATATTAAACCACAAATGTATGCAAGCAGCCGTTTATGGAGGATGTTTGACCATCACCCGTCTCCAGGCGGGCATCATGGGGGGATTCCATTTAGGCAACCATGGCAGTGATGATTGTATTCTTCGATTGACGAAGTGTGCACTCGTCCCTCCTGGAACATTTCCGTAGCGCTGTAGCATCTCGGAATATTAGTTTACATACAACATATCCTCTCCTAATAGCTATACACCTAACAGAATGACGAAGCTTCGGTGTAGAGAAACATGGTCGGCAATAGATATAAAATTAAAGTAATGTTTACAAATTTTAGTGTTTTATTTAAAATTATAATATTATACTTTATAAATACTGCTTTGTCTATCTATTCAGTTTTGATACGCTTGAAAAGCTATGAAATTTCAACGCACCTAACAACTTTATCGGCTTGGCCAGAATGTAGCGCGTTTTACGGCGCGGGAGCGGTGCGATGTAATCAAACGTATAATAAACAAGTGAAGTGTCCATAGTGGCACAGCGTGTGCGGCAAGGACCCGCAGTTTACGCCCGCGTCGCTCCTGTGCCCGCTTCGGCACTCTGGCCAAGCACCTTTTTCGATTTATTAAATTTAGTACAAAAAAATGGCGAACAATATAAATGAACAGAACATCACTTTTATTGCAAATACCGCCGTTTTTCCTGAAAAATAACACCGATTTTAAACCAAAAATATCGCGAATTTTTCAGTTCAATCAGTCGTTAAGCTACGGTTTGATGGCCCACGCCGGTTTTCAAACCCGTGTCTTCTAGGTCCGAAGCCTAGGATTTTATCGCTCTACCATTGAGGACATACGAAAAAAGAAAAGTGGAACAGCAATTCAATGCAAAATTTGTTTCCTTTTATGTTTGAATAAAAGGACTTTTCACTACACAATCCTATAATATATACCGTCGTTTCGGCCTTTTCTTCAACACATTAAAAATTAAAATGACTAAATCAGCAATAACTTTTAACGACTTTTGGCAGGTCGCCATATTAAAACGACTAAGGTTCCGTGCTTCCGGTCAGTTAATCTTTACTTCCTGTGGAAATTGTGTTTTTTGATTTATTTTGTAACCATTTCAGGAAAGGTAAGCGCCGATTTTTATAGGCCCGACCTTTCGTATGGGACGCCTATAAAAGGTTCATTAGTATTCTCCAATTTTTAAATATTTTTCGTGATCTGTATTTCTAAATTTGTTACAAATTTACCTTATTACATTACATATTTACATTAATTGTGACTTTTACCATTTTTTACCTATCGGAGAATACATGACGCGAATGTGAATGGTAGAACAAGTCGGGGACGACCGAGGAAGACATTGTCCAATCCTAAGAGTATGGATATTAGAGAGACGGCATGTGAAGTGTGCCCGCGCGCTCCAAGTGTGCCTTTTCGAGAATTTTATCCAAACGGCTGACATTGGCTGCTGTTTTTTGGCCGTTTAATACGTTCCGACATTTTTACGATAGCAGCCATCTTCCATGGTGACAGCCAATGTCAGCCGTGTGGGTAGAATTCTCGAAAAGGCACACTTGGAGCGCGCGGGCACACTTCACATGCCGTCTCTCTATTATCCATACTCTTAGGTCCAATCAATACCAAAAAGATACTTCAGCCGGGCCATGCTAAGGACCAGTTGTTTCGGAAAATTTCACGTTTGAATTTCCTTCAAATCGTCATTCACCGAAAAATTGGGTTGTTTCAACCTCCGTTAGAACAAATTTCAACGAAAATTTCATAATTATAATAATCTTAATATATAAAACAAAGTCACCATTTATAACTCAAGAACGGCTGAACCGATTTCTATGATCTTTGATTTGTTTGATTTGTCTCTGTCTAGATTAACAGAATAACTATTAAAACACCGGAAAAAATCACAGGAAAAATAATTATGAAGAAAATTAATTTTTTCATATATTTTGTATGGAACGGCTTTTCAAATAATGTGCGTTGGTCGACATAATTTGAATCAATTCGAACTAATGGTGTAGTGTGCCGAACATTTCGTGCTTAGTCAACAGCGCAATTTCATTTTTTGAATTTAACTTAATAAAAACTTACTTTATTTCAGCTAATAAATTAAACACAACATTTATTGATTCTGAGGCGGTACGAAGATTGCCGGGCCAGCTAGTTCATAATAATTCTTACTACGTATGTATTATTATAAATTATTATTTGTATAAAATTTTAAAGTGGTCACTAATTTGTTCCTTGCAATATGCAATGAGTTTCAATTGCGATTGATAATTTCCGCGGACACTTGTACTAATTTATTCAGGACCGCTACATATCAAACACTCCAGAAACCCAGGTACATGTGGCTATTGTGTTTTTCCCCGTTTTCCCCCGCTTACACTTGCAACCCTTATTTCGCTTTCCGCCCTTCTGGTCAAATAATTTCAACCCTCGCCGGCTCCTTCCCCAACCTTCAATTTATTGACTCGGATCCCTTTTTCGATCGGCCCTCGCACGTGAAGAGGGTCGCATTTAGCGTCTAATCTTTAACACTGGAACGATTGCCTACGTGAAATATTAAAATTTGTCATTTCAATGTCGCGATAGAATTTGTCTTGACGAAAACACCCCTCTGTCACTGTTTAATTAAGGCAAAACAATTTTTAATAAATTTTTGATTATCTTTTCATTACAAGTCAATATCGAAAGTGGGCAAGTCGAATTTATTTATTATTTTCTGAAATCTTACTAGTATTATAAACGCGAAAGTTTGTATGGATGTATGTATGTTTGTTACTCTTTCACGCAAAAACCACTGAATGGACTTTAATGAAACTTTACAATAATATAGCTCATAAACCAGAATAACATATAGGCTATAATTTATAGCCAAAGCTTGCTATTTTCCATGTATTACAAAAAATATTTATTGTTTAATAGAAAATGTCAAAATTTGAGAATGACATTTTGAAAAACAATGATTGTGAAACCAAAATTCTATTTTAGATAATATTTAATTTAGTTAATTTATTTGAAGTACTCACCATTGATCGAATCAAGAATTATAGATATTTTAAATAAATAGGTTAAGAATTTTGGTATCAACATAGATGGGACCTACGAAAAGAAAATAGGCTAATCGAAGTACTAATCCTGCGCAGACGAAGTCGCGGGCAGAAGCTAGTAGACTATATTTTTAAAGTAACTGTCGAGCCCTGCTTCGAGATCGCGTTATTTTTACCTGCTTAATTTTATTAGTTATTTTAAACCTTTTTTTTTTAATTATGATTTTTCTAAAATAATTAATTTTTATCGTTTTATGTGTTTGTGAGGTACCCAGTCATTCATTCCCATCTATTATTATATTTATTCAATAGTTCTATTATTTTTTTTTCTTTTGATTAAAATCTGTGTGTAATGTTAAAAGCGTTACATTATAGGTTTAATAATTAACAAAGATAAGACTAAATTTATTAGCCTTTAAAGCTATGAATCCTCCACCCCTAATAGGCAACTAGGAATGCCTTAAAATAAAAACAAATACAAAAAAAATCATAAAAACCCAAACAAAATTATAATTGAAAGCGATAAAATCAAAACCGCATATTGTATTGCGTGGTGGTTTGAAAAATGCGTGGTTTTGTGGCGGATGAAACCCCTTCCGCCGTTACCAGCCGCTACTATTACTGGCCGTCGTTAGATAACGATCCGTTATAGCGAATAACCGCCCCAGCGAAATACGGCGTTCTTCCGCTACGCCGCTACGACCCTTAAAGCCTCACAACCTACCCTTGTACTTATACTGTAGTCTTTATTGCCTGACCGATTCACCCTTAGCTAAACGGGCTAACGATGCCGACATTCTGCAATCGTGCTATTTGACCTTGAAGCATTGAGATATTAGCTATTCTTTTGTGTTAATTAGTTATTTATTTATTTGTTCATGCTCTCCGTAAAACAGTTATACACCAATGATATATCATGGAGAAGATTACAAATTAAAAAGACAAGGGGGCAGTTTTACTATTTTGTGACATGCGTCAAAAGATAGTTGCTGAACTGTCTGTAAGTGACATTGAAAATGTCGATGGTCAATGCAGAATCGTTAAGCAGTTGAGTCGCTCAGTTTATTGGCGCGTTCTGATAAGCAGAAGTCATCGCTGATTTTATCCTTGCTGTCTAGTAGATTCATTCATTTTTTATAAATATTGTCATTGCCGTCTCTTCAAGCTGTTTTCGTTGTTCGTTGTTTTTTCTTATCCACAATACACCATTTTTATTCAATTTCATCCTTGGACCACTCAGTAAATTTGGTGTAAATGTAAATCCAATCCCACATTTTTTAATAAGTTACCTACTCATTTATTTATTGTTTTTTGTGTTTATTAAAAAAAAAAGAAATGAAATTTAATAATGTTATTATTAGATAAGTTCTGCAAGTGTTGCAAGTGTTTTAGTTTTGTATTATTGTGACAGCTGTTTCGGCTTACAAGGCCATTTTTAAACTGTGGTTGTTCCACAATTAGACGACGTATTTATACGATTTTAAATGTCAATTTTGAATTTGATTAAATTGATTTATCATCTGTTAAGTTAAAGCGATTTCCTGAGAGAAAACGAAAAGTTACTCAACTAAGAGTTTCGATGAAAACGCTAAAAATTCAGAAAGTGGTTCGTACCCTTTCTCTATAGTTTCAACCGGACAAACCTAATTAGATGTCCAATTACAAATTCAGAGTACCTATGCTTGTACATGTACAATCTATGTTCATATCTATAACAATTTTAATTACGAATTCACGTTCATCACGCTCGTACGTCGTACCCCTTCGCTTGTGTCGCTATCGTAATAAAATATAAACCCCGCACGAAATACAACATGTCCTTTTAATTTCACCCCAGGGAAATGCAGAAAGTTGCGACTGTAAACCCACAAACAAGTTCATCAAAAAACTTGTGCTGAGGAATTACGAGTTGACAAAAGTTTCCACGAAAATGTTTTTCAAAAACTGTCACGCCCCCGCCGGAAATTCTACAATTTGTAGCCACGCTAGCAGCCGTGAAAATATCACGTAAAAATAATACACGTTTACGTAATTCGGATGCTGTAATAAATCACACAGATCTGTGAAATTTATCTCGGCGACAAGACCATCTCCGCGCTGTGTAATTGAAAATAGAAAATATGGTTTTTAGACGATTTTGTCATAAATTTTCTCTGCGTGGAGCGCAGAGAATGTGGAGTGTTTGACTCAAATATTTGAGGATTCAAGTAAATATTTAAAATATTTTGTTTTCTTTTGTAATCGAGCAGATGGTGCGTAGGTTGTGTCAGATTTATATGCAAGTCTAGAATAGGTACCTACTGTTAAATTAGTCGAATCGTAAAATCAAGATTTTCTGAATTACTTTTTTTTTACTTTCGATAACTGTACAGCTAGTTTAGTGCGTTAATACCATTTAAGAGCGATTGACCAGCGGCTGAGAATAAAAGTTTAAAAATGCTTGCAACTGTACAGGGAGGTTCCAATGAGAAATATCGATTATTCCCCGTATAATTTTTTTTATTAAAAATTTAATTTCGATTTATTTCATTCAAAACTTGTTTTAATACCTACATTCAAGTAAGCAATAAAAATGCTCAAAAAGCACGATGATAAATTATTAAATATCGAGTACTTCTTGTAAGTATTTTTTGTTCATATGTATTTATTTCAATAATGTCTAAACAAAATAAGTGTGTAAAAAAAATCTGAAATATTTTAGTTTGCAAGACCCTAAATAAATAGAAAAACTGAGGTATTTTTGTCACAAAACACGTTCTCGGATTTATTTTTTAATGATTTTAATTTAACTAAAATTCAAATTCTGAAAAGTGTGTTTACTAGATTATGTATTGATTTATTTTGTTGTATGATTATATGATTTGAAATTTGTGTTGTCTAATAGAATTTATCGTTTGAAAATTAAAAAAATTTTAAACTTAGTTTTTAAAATTTTAAAACTGCGTGTACCAGATAAAATAAAAATCTTTCAAAATCAATTTATAATTTTTTTTAAAAAGAGTAAATACGTCTAGAATTATATTTTAAAAGGACTAATTTCCGGTATTCTCTGGTAATACCCTCTTAAAGCCCAAATCATAGGTCTATCTATTTTGCTGGCATCTGCGAGAATAAGTACCAATATAAGAGTTATTGCTAATGATTAGATATCGGATTATATGCACTGTCAAAATGGCGGAATGTATGCAAATATATGCACAATAATAATGCCAAAAAATGTGCATAATTAAATGATAAAAACAGATATTTGTCAGCAAACGGCTCATATTGTGTGTGCCTGAACAGAGAGGTGTGTGGAATATCATCCTTTGGCCAGCCGATAAGACAGCAAACATAATAATTATGATTTCTTTCCACATGAAACATATACTTTGTGTAAAAAAAATGTAATTAATTAATTTTTTTTATTTGCATTATTTCAAGAAGTAAAGTTATTTATTTATTTGCCCATTTTAATTTATTTTATCTTATAAAAATCAACTAATCCAAAAATCAATTAAAAATCCACTTATTTCTGGGCTACCTACTTAACTGGTGAATCAGTTAAAGTATTACCTTTTATACAGATATATTGCATTTAACCACAGACATATGAATATTCATAGACCAGAGAATCAGGGAGAGGGGTAAAAACCAACTGTAACGGGTCGCAGAGGGATGAGTTGACTGTAACGATATGTGATTCGTTAATACTTCAATATGACAGTATATAGGCATCACGCATTATAGTATCACCATTTAGCTCTTAAAAGTAAAATCTGCTTTTGAATGAATAGACCTTTTTACATGGGAGCGCGAATTGTTCGCCCGGTTTGAACAAACTTGTGTAATTCATATAAAGTGAAGAAAGGTTCGCTTGTTTTGAGAGTCGAATATTTTGTTACCGTGTTTATTTAAGACACTTTTACAAATGTTTCATAATTTACTTATCCCAGTAAGCAGCAACTTGCACACGACGGGACCGGGAATTTCGGTTGCTTACGCCTCATGTCTCTCGGTGTGATAAAACTGATCAAATTATATGATGTGAATAAGCTTAAAATAAAGACAAATAATACCTACATATGGAAGGTTATACGACAATTGGGTTTATACTCTTTTTCACTTCTATTTTTACATGTTTTAATAGCACAAGTTACCATTTTTGCCGCGCTATTTTGTAAAATGTACCGATGAGAGCTCGACGCTAGTCCGCACAAGAATGATGACGTCTCATTTTCTAGATTCACGCGAACCTATACGCCAGCCCGGCCGGTTCCATGGAACCCAGAATTAAGGAGGGGGAAATAATACGCTTTTATCACTGAGGGCAGGTCTAAACATAATATGTCTATGCATTTAACAAAACAATATCTGAACAATATCACATGTATTACATTTATATGATTGCATTTATATAATTATATATTTAAATTTCGACACCATAATACGGACGTGTGCTGGTGTGGTAGTCGAAAAGCATTTGAAAAAAAAACATAATGCCGACCGGGTTTCGCTACAACATATCCTTTTTCTGTACATTTGCAGTAAAACACTCTTCTAAAATCTATAAGTTTAGTAACATGTGTAAAATATATTATGCTTTCACAGTGGGTCGCAAAAAATGGGCTGAGCTCCAATGAAGGAGGTAGGGGTAGGTGGAGGATTGGGGCACTTTGTCAAAAGGGAACAAGTATCGGACTTTTATTTAGGTTTATTCGATTGTTAATTACTTTGTTACTAATGTTTTTGGCTTTCCCTAACTCCAATGCAGTTATTTCTAATTATAATTTCTCTTTTCAAAGCTCTCCACTTACGAGATGCGTTTCGCAGTCTGTTAATAGGGCATACAGAAAGCGGTGACCAGAATGTTCAGCGGAAACTTTTTAAGTGTATGAATATTGAGTACAAACTTTTCATCGGATGTTAATTCCTCACATGATAATTCATCATGTCTCGAAGCGTCGAAAACTGATAATTTGGGTTTTTAGCCTTCGGTTAGGTTAGGTTAATGTGAGTTATGATGTGATGAATTATCATGTGAGGAAGTATCGTGTCTGAATAAATTTACTATGGGAATTCAGACGCTGAGATCTCATAGTCCGATTAGACATGGAACCGTAAAAAATGGGCCGAGCTCCAGTGAAGGAGGTAGAGGGGTATGGGTAGGTGAAGGTTTGGGAAGAAAGTGCACTTTGTCAATGGAGAACAAACTAAGTATCGGACTTTTTTTAGGTTTATTTGATTGTTGATTACTTTGTTATTAATGTTTTTGACTTTCTTTAACTCCGATGCAGTTATTTCTAATTATAATTTCTCTTATCAAAGCTCTCCACTTACGAGATACGTTTCGCAGTCTGTTAATAGGGCATAAAGAAAGCATTTGAAGTCTCATATAATGTGATGCATTTATTCAATTGCTGTAGATAACACAGCGTGTGTTAAAATAAATTGTATTTTAAGAGATATGATACATATTATAGTCATCATGTGTAATGGGTCATATCTTTTTCAAGAATTTTAATTAAGAAGAACGGCTGTGCATTCCATAAAAACTTAAATTTGGATTTATGTTCTAAATACCAAACCAATATGAATAATTATTTTTTAATCTAAAAAGTAAATATATCTAGTGTGCATAATATGTACTATTTTATTTATTTTAGTGTTAAGGATTTAAAAAAAATTATTTATTTATTTATTCAAAGTAATAATAGTGTAATACGATAACAATAATAAGCCCCTCATCTCCCTAGGACATTCCTATGTCGATATGGGCAGTGGGCAGCTTAACGATTATAGAAATTTAAAAACAAATTAATTTATCGTTTAGTCCCATTCTAGATATGTTTCCAATAAACCGCTCTGTTATTGCTGGATTTCCCGCAACTACCCCCCTCCCCCTTTGACTTCCCACTAGAGCACCTAAATGTTTGGTATATATCTATCAATATTTTGCATCATAGATTAGTTTTAATATTCTCCTGACGAAGGAAGGGTTCTTCCGAAACCGGTAGAGTGAAATTAAAATTAAAGTGGTCGAAAACAAATTTATATATTTTATTGTACAAATAAGTATGTCTAACCTTTACGCTCGGTTGAAGTAATACTTCTTTGACTGTTGTTACAGGTTTTACTAAAACAATACAATTACTGTCATCTGTATTTAGTTTTATTTTTAAAGGGTTCTCGCCTTCGCTAGAATATTTTTATTATTTTCCGAAACTTGGATGAAAAATCAATAGCGAATCTATATTCATATTTATATTGCATTTATCAATCAAGCGACCAAACTCAACAGCTGGTGGTTTAGCTGTGTATCATTCATCTGTAGATATACATGTCTAACCTTAAAAATTATTACAAAAGAGACACTAAATTCAGTTATTCAAACTTAAATTACAGCAGGGCAGTACGTTTATAGTTTTTTTTTGTTATTTATTTTTGGGGTGTTATGCCATGTTACGCCTTATCTCCTTCTTTAGTGAAACTAATGAAATTAGTGATAGACGTTGACTCACTCAGAATCGTATATTTTCCACGTAATGGATGCACAAGTCACAAAAACCAATATTCCAATATGACCACATGATGTGCATATTACATTGAAATCGGATAACTGGATAAAGGTGCTTCGTAGGAAAAAAAGTATAATTTTTTTTTCTAATGAAATTTGCGATCTACAAACTCTTCTCATCATTTTTTTCGGTAGCTCTCACCGTTTCTGAGATATATGCAAAAACTAAATTTTATGACCTTTGACCTCAGATAAAAAACAACGCAAACGCTAGATCGATGGGGACTTTTGACATAGCATTTGTAACGCCGTATTCAAGACCTGTACAAAAATTCAGCTTGTACGGAATTAATGCAAACTCAGAACTTTTTTTCGTCTATTTTGACTGGACTACATGACGTATCGCAGGACCTAGCAACAAAAATACGCGGAGCGGGTTTTTAACTGATAGTAAGTAAATAATTATGCCTAGCACTTGTTAGATACCGAATAATTTTTTTTTAATTTCTAATAACCATTTCAATACGCAACGCGGAAGTTTTCATACTGACAATCCAGTAATTATGCGTAATATTTTTATGTCAATATTTCTATAGCTCAATAAAAATGAATACTTATAAGAACTTGTAACCTTATTTGGTCATATTTTATTAGTCGTTACTTACTTTTTTGGTTTTGAATCTTTAACAGCTTGTCTCAAGAGACAGAACTGCTTCCCACTCTCTTACACATACATTAATAAAAAAATAAACGTAAATGTTATTTAAAATACTTTTACGTATAACATATGTAAGATGGCCCCAACTCGTATCATTTACTTAAGCGTTTACTCGCAAGATGTCCGCGAGTGGTTTTTCCTTATATGCGCATGACATATAAATAAAATTAATCCCATCTGCGACTTAATTTGTGTCGAAACATGAACATCCATAATATTTTACACCTTTAGATTAAACATACACGGAATGCAGCTTTGTGATGTATCGATGGTTCTAGATAGGTGTTTTGAAATTTAATGATTTCGTTTTTCGTAGAAAAGTTCTTCTGCAAGGTTTTCACTTTAACAATAATAATATTTGGATGATTTGTTTAGAGACGTTTTTGTGAAAAATCACCTTAATGGCACTGTACAAATTTAATATGCATTTCTACAATGCTCTCTCTATCTTACCACTAACTACAGACTAGACAAACTACACGGAGAAAAATGTTATTCGGAAAAACGATCTTTTTAATAGTAAAAACGGTTAAAAACGGGACTGAAGTTCTTACGAACAAATTAACAGGGTTTCAATGTTTATTGGCGGGAAAATGTAAGAATAATTTGTTGGTATACGTACGAAATTACGTATACCAACGAATTATTCTTACATGTTCCCGCCAATAAACATTGAAATCCTGTTAATTTGTTCGTAAGAACTTCAGTCCCGTTTTTAACCGTTTTTACGAATAAAATGATCGTATTTTAGAATAACAATTTTCTCCGTGTATTTTAACAACTCGTGGCTAACAAATTGCATATCGATTACTTATATTTGTCGACCGGTTTTGGTTGAACTCAACCTTCTTCAGGACAATAATATATAAACTAAATCATAGTACACAGAAAGAATATTCGGTAAACTTTCTTTCACTTTGTATAGTTGTGGTACGAAATAAGGTACAAAAATATTTAATATATTTATTAACCATCACATGCATAATTTCTCTTTGCCTCTTTCATCGATATTTTCTATGTTTGTAAGGAGTGTTTTTTATTATTCGCTTATAATGAACTTTCAGATATGGACATGTCTATACTTCAGCGTATTCAGCATTTTAAAGTTTTACTCAAATATAATAAATAAAAGAGTTGGGTAACTAACTACTTATAATAACGAACGTGGCGTGACAAAGCGTTGATGATAATAATATAAAATTGACTCCCACTGAAAGATGGTGTTAAAATCTCTCTCCAATGTTAGATATACGAGTATTTTCAAATTCCTAAAATGGACGATGGACCTCATATTTACTCTTTGTTATTCTGACTCTGGTTTCAAGCATCTGATTCACTTAATCTTGCCATGCCCTAGTAAGAATAATAGCTAAATTGTATTTCCCTTCTATTTAATGTGTCGCGTAAACTTTGTACTGTTTTTACAGGTAACCGACGAGTTCATCGAAAATTCATCGAAAGCAAATTTACAAAATACACAAAAAAAAGTTTGGTTAGGTTAGGTTGAATTTTAGTTAGTTGAACTCGTTTTCGATTAACTCTCTCCGTGAACCATTTTTACATCATACTATTTAAATAAATAACTTGTAGAATCACCAAGTGTTGTTATTCCTGATAATATCCGCGACCCTTTATGAGAATTGGTAAGTAAGGCCAAATTTCTATAAGTGGTGCGTCTCGGGCGTCCTGACTTCTTCTGCCATTCACATTTGCGTCATATATTCTCCTTACACTCCTTTCTTTGTTCTTTCGCTACATGCCCAAACATCTGAGGATTTTTTTTCTTAATCTTACTTATTAAGATGATAGACTTCGCTGTTCGGCCCATACAAAAAGGACGCCCGGGAAAAAACACTTTTCTGTATCGAAAATTTCACAAAATGAATATATTTTTTTTATACTGCCTTCTATAGGGTGAAAACTATGTCGGTATGTTTTCGAATTTTCGATGCTTTTCGTATTAACGTAAACATTCACTGCCAAACATGTACGATTTATCAAAAAAATATTATTTAAGGAAAAAGTGCTGCTAACTCAACTCTCATAAAGAATTATAAAATTATAAAAAGCTACCGACGTAGCTTCTTCTTTCTAAAACCTATATATATTTTTTAAAATTTCAATTTCGTGAAAGTTTCGGTGTAGAAAAGTGTATTCTCCATAAACCCCCTTTCGAGCGATTCCTGTAGGTAAATTTGAGCGTTGTCTCATTCGCACATTTCGCATTCGCATGTATTGTAAGTGTGCGTGAGCGGGACAGAATGACAGTCGCGGGTGTTCCGCGTGTGGTTCAAAGTCTAGCCTCTTAAGCCTACATTCTTTGCGTATCTTTACATTTCTCACACGACCATACATGGTTTTACTTTTTACATTTCTACAGCATTCACTCTATTTTCATCGTTCCTCTTCCAGTTCCAAGGCCTCAATGCCATACACTCCACTGTACACTGTTAGCTTCGCTTCTTTGGATAGTTTTTTTTTAGCTCTAACGGTAAATAGTCCTCCATTAATGGAGTTACCTGCATTTACCCTTCTCTCAATATTTCCATCAGCCTCTCTCTCTCTCTCTCGTAAAATAATTTGCAAATTTATATAAATTTTATATTGCTATTGCTGATAAAGTACCGTATTCCAACAGATTCATTTCTCAAATAAACATTATGATATATTGCTTTTTCCCACAACAGTTGCACAAAATATACGTCTACACATAGCCATGTACCTAAATACTAAACTATTTTTTATTAATTTATGCTCTAATTGTTTTTTTCTCTTTTTTCCAGGTAATAAATCAGTCAGTCAAGTAATGGTAGCGGAATAATCCAAGGTAAAAATACTAATTTCTTCAAATTTCTGTTCCTTCAATCGTTCCGATAAGACACCTTCTTGAAAAAATACCATCCATAAGGTTCTTGTTGTGTATGTTTATTAATATAATAATGTCTTCTTCACAACAAAACACTGTGTCTACATTTAGACTAAAACGCTTATAATCGGGAACTAGTGTGTACGACGGCCTGGAGGCTCACGTCCTCTCTATTCTGCTCTCGAAATCTCTGCTTCTCGAAACCCGAGGTGCTTTTCTAATAATATCGACATCTATCGGATAATTCTATAGCATCTATGATCTATCTTAACTAGAGCCATCTATGTTTCGTAGCTCAAACTATGACATTTATTATCTAAGGTGAGCTAATTATTCCGTTTTGTATACCGTCCATTTATTTTCAGATATTCGTAGTATTTTTTTTTGTGTACCTACGTGTAGTATCTTTTTCTGCTTTTTATACTCTAGCACCATACAAGAGTAACGGAAGAAAATAATTCCTCTCAGGGCCTATGTCATCTTTGACGATGCTTTGTGGTGAGTCTGGGAAGGATAAGGGTATAAGAGATGGGCAGGAATCTATGGTTCAGTTTGTCCAAGAGTGACGGACGAAAGAATCCATCCTTTCCACTGATGTGCAATGTTCAGAGAGGCCTGCTCAAGTGGTCTAAGTTAGGTCTCCCTCAACCAGTCTCTCTCTATCCGGCCTGCCACGCAGTTTATGAGCAGACTCGTCCGCCGGACAAAACTCACCCGTTTGATCCCGGGAATCCCTGCCAAGTCACCAAACGTAGCGAACCACTTGGGGTGACCTATGGCAGAGGTGTTGGCTATCCAATAAAATATTCCATTACCAACAAAGTCCATTGAAAAAAGTGGCTAGTCATAATTTGCCAGGTAAATATCTAATCGACCAATTTAGTTCTAACCTTCTTTTCAAGGAAAAGTTAATAATTCATCTTCCTCCACATATTATTCTAGGCTATTTATGGAGCGGAAAGTTCGTAGATCTTCCTCCGTTCCCACACACATCTAATTAATGCCTTAACAATAATTGAAAAGGACAGCCTTTCTGCTTGACCACTGGACAAAAAACAGCCTGAAACCTTCACAGTGTACTGATCCAATAACGTTTTATTCGCGTTATATTTTCCCGAGCGTATTTCGACTGACCCAACTTTTGACCCACGTCACCCTTGGGGTAGCACTGTCTGAAAAACTAAATTAAATGTGGGTAGGTTTGTGAATTTGCGCATTAAACTGCTTCCAATCTCAATTCACTAATATACAAGCTCATAGAATGTTACACGATTTAATGAAAATAAATTTATTGTCCCAATGTTTATGAAAGCTTTTTCTTTCAACTGAAATTATCAGTTGTTTGAAAATGTCTGAGTAGATCCCATTAACGAAAAAATATAAATATGGATAACGGATGAATCAATGATGTACTATTTTTTCTCTGTTTTTCGTTTTTATGAGGGTACCGCATGGAGAAAAATGAACTGTTAAAAACGGGACAGAAGTTCTTACGAACAAATTAACAGTGATTCAATGTTTATTGGCGGTAAAATACGTACGAAATTACGTATACCAACAAACTATTCTTAATGTTCCCGCCAATAAACATTGAAACCCTGTTAATTTGTTCGTAAGAACTTCAGTCCCATTTTTAACCGTTTTTACTATTACAATGATCGTTTTTCTATTAAAATGTTTGTTTTTTCTATTAAAATGATCGGTTATTTCAAATAACATTTTTTTCCGTGCGCTCAAGTCAATTAAAACAATTAAACATGCTGAAAATGGATGTTTATCGAGTAATTTTTTTTTAAGTTCATAAAAAAAAATGTTTTTACGATGGGATATTGACAGATTGTCCACGAAGCAAAAACAGCAATCTGACTTTTTGATTTCAGTCCCAAATGCTCCCAACCGTCTGGAGCCGCCTATGGATAAATGCTTTTTGCCCAACGGTTCAGTTTTTACCCCCACAACGTCGCGTCCTAAGTCTTGGGCCTTTTAACAGTGCCCTGCACACCTCTAGCTGTAGTAGTTCGTCATCTTCTATTCATCTTGTCCTGCCTACAGGAGCCCAGATGAATACATATCCTTATTAAAGGCTCTTTGATAAGTTCTTGAATGGGTCCAAATTGTCCTCTAAGGTTTCTCCTAAGTTTCTTTTATCCTTTCGCTATTCTTCGCGAGGTCTTGGTCCTTTTCCAAAGCAGTCCTTATTTCATCTTTAGTGATCATACTCTTACGTACAGTTCGTCATCTCCCATCGTTGCTACATGTCCTGCTTAGTGGAGCCCAGACTAATCTATGCTTACTTAAGGCTCTTCATTCACTTCTTTAATGGGTCCAAATCGTCCTCTAAGGTTTCTTCTAAGTTTCTTTTATCCTTTCTCTATTCTTCGTGAGGTCTTAGTCCTTCTCCAAAACAGTACTTATTTTATCTTTGGTGATCATACTCGTACTTAGATCTGCCAAGTTATTATTATCTTCTAATCTTTAAGACATTTTCTTTAATTTTGAATAACGTAATTGTGGAGATTGTTCGTCTTGGGACAAAGCGGTAAAAAATCACAAAAAAGTTAGAAATATTTATACGCTCAGAAGGTAGAATAAAGATGAGAAACACAACAGTCATAAGCTTTTATTTGCATACTCACTATCTGAGGTCTAATTCAAACTCGGTTGTCTCTCTCATACGTTTAGACCTACGTTCCCTTACAGTAATAAATACAATACGCATGTAATCATTAGCGTGGTATTCCGATTGGAGCACTTTCATTCCGTAGTAGATACACAGTGGTTCTGGTTTTGGGTCTTGCCCCTAAATAATTCCACAATTGTGTTATCTCCGCGAAGGGAACATACCAAATTGGATGAATTGATTCCTTTATGCCCCTAGCTAGACCCGGGCGGGTGCGGGTGTGGGCGGGATGACGTCATCGTCAAACCACTTTGTGTTCGCCTCTGTAAATACAGCATTAATTCAAACTACCTTGGTTTACTATACTCCTTAGACTTGGTTAATATAGCATTGAATAGAATGGACCATCCACGGTTAAGAAATTATGCAATCATTTCTGACCCACACATGTTTAGGATATCCTAGCTAGACATTAGACATACCTTTTGATTACAAAAATAATGTTTAAGTTTGGTTGGGTATTTTGGCCTCAAATCCAAAACTACGTTTTGTATGAAACCGGCCGTGCAACCGTTCCTCGTATCATTGATATTAAGTATAATTTAAAATGGTTTTCTGCGTTTAGATTTTACCGGATACCAAGCACTATTGAGTTTGAACAGGTTTTTAGCTGCTACTTTGATAATAATTATCAACATGTTTCAAAACCATTTTTTCATCACTAATACAATATATCATCAAAACATACTTTGTTATTTTTTTATTTTTTTTTATTAAATTTTTTTTTTTTTTATAGAGAAACCTCACAAGAGTCCCAACTGTTCCCTTCTGGAGCCAGTGAGACTATGGCATCCCCAATTGGAGTATGTTGTGAGGCTGAAGGTATGTGGGGAAGGGAAGGAGATGGGAAAGAGGAAGGTGGGAAAGTACCTGGCTATTCAGATCTAGTCACTAAACACGGCTAAAGCTATTATTAAGCAACGTTTCAATTCTGAATGGTGGTCTTACACCAGGGCGATACTGAGAGTATCTTCACTCTGGAACGTGCCGCAAATACAGTATATATTATTTTTATTAATTAATTGTGAAATAACACAAATTAATCAAATAAAATTTATTTGCGCACGCCGGGTTCGAACCCGCAACCTTCCGATTGGGAGTCAAGTGTCTTACCACTCGACCACGGACGGTCGTTAATGACGTTACACAGTGTTTTTGCATGTTTAAAATGTGTAAATTACAGTACTTCTCTGCCGTTTCTTTTGCTGAAGCGGCATGATGACATCCTGAGCATATATCCTTACCTACGTCCTACGTGTTCAATTACATTAACATAATTAATTCTTCTCTAGTTGTAGCATCCTTGCGAATGTAAAAGAAACATCACATTAAACCCTTGGTACTTTTAATGAAGTTAATTTATATGTTTGCACGTGTTGCTGGAATTTTAATGTCGAGACACATTCAACATACATTAGCAGGACGGATAAAGTATTGTCTGTGGTTTCAGAATCTCAATGCAATACAAGGAAAACCTTTGGAATATGTACATTAAGAGGCTAGACGCGGAACACCCGCGTCTGTCATTCTGTCCCACTCACAATAAGCTCACGAACACTTACAATACATGCGAATGCGAAATGTGTGAATGAGACAACGCTCAAATTTACCTACAGAAATCACTCGAAAAGGGGTTTATGGAGAATACACTTTTCTACACCGAAACTTTCACGAAATTTATATTTTAAAAAATATATATTTTTCAGAAAGAAGAAGCTACGTCGGTAGCTTTTTATAATTTTATAATTCTTTATGAGAGTTGAGTTAGCAGCACTTTTTCCTTAAATAATATTTTTTGATAAATCGTACATGTTTGACAGTGAATGTTTACGTTAATACGAAACGCATCAAAAATTCGAAAACATACCGACATAGTTTTCACCCTCTATAAGGCAGTATAAAAAAAATATTTTCATTTTGTGCAATTTTCGATGTAGAAAAGTGTTTTTTCCCGGGCGTCCTTTTTGTATGGGCCGAAAAGCGAAGTCTATCGTCTTAATACGTTTTTTTTTTCGTTTAGTTAAACGCCACACTAGAGGTTCGTGATTTTAATTTTTCCTTGAACATATTATGTTATTCAGGCAAGCATTGCGTTCTTTTTAAAAAATATAATAAAATTAACAAATGTAATAAAATCCATAATTGAATAAAATCCCTGTAGAGCACCCCCCTCCCCCTACTCGCCCGTTCAATCACTATTTTCGATTAATCTTT
The DNA here is from genome assembly GCA_951813805.1 of Limnephilus auricula. Lineage (NCBI taxonomy): Eukaryota > Metazoa > Arthropoda > Insecta > Trichoptera > Limnephilidae > Limnephilus > Limnephilus auricula. The sequence continues at coordinate 8,534,162 of OX638410.1, forward strand.
AGTACGAATCGGTGTACATTGTGAATACAAACAAAACATGCTTTTTCGTTGTTTGTTTTTGGGGTGTTATGCCGTGTTGTGCTACCTCCTTCTTTGGCCGACGTTTCGGACAGCGTTGCAGTGTCCATCATCAGGGCAGATCCGGCAGATCCGACGATGGACACTGCAACGCTGTCCGAAACGTCGGCTAAAGAAGGAGGTAGCACAACACGGCATAACACCCCAAAAACAAACAATGAAAAACATGCTTTGCTTTGAAGTTTTTGCTATCGTTTCGCTTGAGTAGAAGTAAAATATAATTGTGAATTACTTTATTAAAAATATTAGACGTAAACAATTAAAATAATGTGTTTTTTCATTAGAGGCGTATGAACGCATATAAGAAACGTCAATTTGAATTTTACTTTTGTTTTCTTGATTGAATAATAATAATAATTGGATAATTTGTAGAGCGCCGTTTTTGTGAGAAATCACCTCAAGGGCCCTGTACATTTTATTATGACTTCTTAGGCTCTACCTAGAACTATTATTTACAAAAAGGCACAGAGAACATACTTACCTGGCAGGTCACTTCCGATAAACACACTTTAATTAGAAAGTTTATGCTTGGAGATACGACTTTGCACGCGGAGGACACTATATTTAAAACACTGGACATTGCATAACTTTACATTTGCTTCACCATCATTTTCATTATTTGAAATAATGTACGAATGAATTGTAATCTTGGAATTGGCAATTAACCCACTTCCCGATATCCGATCGAGCTGAAACTCGGCAATTAGACTCACTGTCGATGACGATTCGGGATGCGGATATGGGTACCGCCGCCCGGGAACCATTTATTGGACAACTGACACCTCTGCCACATGTCACCCCAGGTGGTTCGCTACGTTTGGTGACTTAGCATGGTTGCCCGGGTTCATGAGGTTAGGTTTGTCCGGGACTTGATGGTGGATGCGTCTGCCCACCAACTGCATAGCAGGTCGGATCGAGAGAGACTGGTTGTGGGAGACCTTTTGATCTCTCCTGCCGGACCCTCTCGACCCATCGTCTTACACCGTAGTGGGAGGGACGGCTTCACTCGTCCATCACTCCTGGACTTATTGATCCCCATATTTCTACCCACCCCTCAAACATATTTCCTTCCCAGGACTTCCTCTCCTTCCTTTCCCTTAAAAGACCCTCCAAACAGCATCTCAAAGATGACATAGGCCCTGAGGGAATTTTTTTCCTCAGGGCCTCCTGTGTGGAGCTAATGTAAAAAAAAATACATTCTACCAATTCTGGTAGAAAAGTGTCGTAAGTCAAAAAAGTTAATTTTACAGGAGAGCGAAAACAAATGCATGAATGAAAAACAAGTGGTCCCGTCAAAAAGAGACACTTTTGACATCTTTAGGAGATGGGGTGATCTAACTTAAATACGATTTCTGTGAGGCACAGATCACAATCACTTTCCTTTCACAGATAAATCGTAAAATAGAAAATGTTTGAAATGACCTTTCTATGGGATTTTATATGTGTATTATGCATTTCCCTGAAATTCGATGACATTATAGCAGGTAACATACGAAATAAATGTTGATCTTACAACTTAATAGGAAATACATTTGGCTCATTTGGTAGAGTGTTGACACCAATTACTGGTTAGGAAAGTTCAATCCTCAGCCATTACAAATAAAAATATAAAAAAATTAAATCCACTTGAAAATAGTAAAAAAAACTATTTTTTTTACGGATTGATTGTTCTTCTTCGATTGCGCTACAGCCCATATCGAGTTTTGGCTCCCCGCAACATTCGCCTCCAACTGATACTGTCCTCAGCGGCTGACTTCCAGTTTGTTAACTGGCGAAGCTGTGCTGCATAAATATTACGGATTGATTATTTTACTATTTTTATTTTTATTTTTAACTTTTTAACTTAAAGAGTTAAACCTCAAATTATAATATTTTAATTAATGAAGATAATATTAGCGAAAGTCAATCAAAAATCCGAAACAGAAAAATCAGAAAAAGATACGGATACATCTGGGACTCGAACCCAGATCCTCCGGCAATCCGGGCCGACGCGCTATCCAACTGCGCCAACGTATCCCTATCCGATTCGGTCATTTTTAACTGTATCATACTTCGACTGAGAACCACCAACATTATTTTCATTTTTCTTATCGCATATATATCTTATGGATAGCGCGTCGGCCCGGATTGCCGGAGGACCTGGGTTCGAGTCCCAGATGTATCCGTATCTTTTTCTGATTTTTCTGTTTCGGATTTTTGATTGACTTTCGCTAATATTATCTTCATTAATTAAAAGATTATTTTACTCTTTCCGTTTTTCCTTTCGCAAGTAGATTTATCCGTTGAAGTAAAGCGCTTGTACAAATGGCCGATTTTCAAATTGCCTTTGTTCAAAGTACTTATATAAAGTTTAGATTTGGTATAACGAATGTCTTCGCAAGCCGCTGTGACTGATTTATAGCTCATGAAGGAGTGAATGTGAGATGTGTGGTCAGAGAGATTGCCATCTCTTTACATTTGGCGTTCCCAGTGGTCCGATAATTTACCGGAACGAAGACAAATGATTTAAACACGATTTGTGGAGCGTTCTCCCTAAATTATTACCCTTCTTACACACCTTTATAAATTCATTCACAGAGTGTGTGATTGGCTGATAATCCATTATCGCTTTTCACACTCCCTTTTGGCCCAGTTCTCGAAATCGGCAGTTTAGCAACCGCGACGTACCATTCCGTAGAAAAAAATTATATATATATGAATTATATTTTTTTTTAAATTTAATTATTATTATTTTTTTTTTAATAGTGAATACCTCACAATAGTCCCAACTGCTCCCGTCTTGAGCCAGTTTGACTATGGCATCCCCAATCGGGGGAGGGAAGGACACGAAGAAGAGTAAGGTGGGGAAGTACCTGGCTATTCAGATCTAGTCACTAAAGCCATTTCAAGCAACGTTTCAATTCTGAATGGTGGTCTTACACCAGGGCGATACTAAGAGTACATTCCACTCCGGAACGTGCCGCAAATATACTATATATATTTTTTAAATAGTTAATTGTGAAATAACACAAATCAATTAAATAAAATTTATTTGCGCACGCCGGGTTCGAACCCGCGACCTTCTGGACTGCGCCGGCTGTTAAAATATGATAATATTTATAAATTTAATTATGTATTTGATACTATTTCAGATGGTCCCATGTCTGGTCGTAATATGGGATCTCACCATCTGAGTTCTCATAATAAATTGACTCATAAGCGATACTTCCTCACACGATAATTCATCACCATCTCAGTAACGATTCAGAACAAAGTAACTCAGAATATACTTTAAATTATGTAATTTCATATTATAAATGTTATATAAGCACTTAGGTCAATGGCAAAGTATGTCAAATATTAATATTGTTAAAATTACAATTCTCAGTTTTAATCACAATCGTTCTTATTAGATATGAAATTAAACAATTTTTTTCACTTTGTTCCACTTGTTTATTTACACCAGGACCGGTTTCGTCATACTACGGACATTTTCAGACTGGTAGTTGAAATTCTTATGCTACGGAATTTATACAAACATAGGCAGGGGCGCACAACATTGTCTCTATATGATGAATGTTTCTATTTTGTTAATACAAGGTATTATCAGTTATTTTGTTAAGTTAAGATACATATAGATAATTATAAAGTTTATTATTAAAATTATGAATGATGATACATAGTAAAAGGTTATTTTTAATTCACATGAATCTATATGAATTTATATAATTGAAAAGGTTTGTGATCACTGATATTTTATTTTGGTAATGTTGGGATATTCCCTCCTTGTTGCTTAGGGCTTAATTAACAAATATTGATAGCACTATGGTAATTATTGTTATTAGGGTTCTCCATACATTTGGGTTATTACATTTTTTTAATTACATACTTAAATTACACCACTGCTCTCTGAAGTAAAATTATTCTTAGTGAATTATAATGGATATATTAATGGTGATTGAGCATTATGTTCCAACTGTTTATTCATGACATATTTAAGATCAATTTTCTTTGTTAGGCGATTAATTTCTAGTGACTCTTATCTATTATTAAGAATTTCAACTACCAGTCTGAAAATGTCCGTAGTAGGACGAAACCGGTCCTGGTGTAAATAAACAAGTGGAACAAAGTGAAAAAAATTGTTTAATTTCATATCTAATACAATGGAATTCCACCATGAATTAACAGTTAAAAAACTAGACTCATTACAATCGTTCTTATTTATTACCATGATGAATTATGACAATCTCTACGGCCGTATTCTTAGACCAACATTACGAAAATGCATTTTTCTAAAAAGTTGCCAGATAATATTATCGTCCTGCCCTACAAACCGTGATGAACAATGGCTCCGCAGCAAAAATTTTTTAAAGTTTGGTTTTACAATTTTTTTTTCCATAAACATAATTCACTTAAAAATAATTCCCCGAGGGCCTATGTCGTCTTTGGGGATGCCGTGTGGGGGGTTTTTTAGAAAAGGAAGTAAAGGAAATTCTGGGAAGGAAAAGGGTAAGGGGAGTGGGTAGGAATCTGTAGGTCAGTGTGTACAGAAGTAACCGACGTATGAGTCCAATCCTCCCAATGCGAGGCAAGGCGATGTTCCGAGACAGTCCTGCTGCAGAGATCAAAATCTTTACCGATCGGGCCTCCTATTATCCAATATCCACTTTTCCATAAAAATTATCATCTAGTAAATCCACGCAATGCAAGTGTATTATATAAGTATAATTAATACAAAACAATACAAGAACAACATGTTAACCTACCAGACTATTAATAACTCTGGTGCGGGGCATACGGCATAAATTGTCGTGAAAACAAGCTTATGTGCCCAAGCGGTTAAATAAGAAAATAATTCACCGACTCCAGATATTTTCATATCAGAGGGTTCGCCTCGGTGGAATTCCTAATTTGTCCGATAAATCCTACTGATCCCTCAATATAAATATTTAAAAAATCTTTTGTAATCCTACATGTATTTAAAATGACTGATTTTTGCATTTTTGTATACAAATTCTTTGACAAATCTAATATGCTTAAATGTTTAATAAGAGAGCTAGATATAATGCCAGTAGCCGAAATAACAATTATTATTCGGATTATCAATCGGAGGAACAACTAAGTAAAGTTTTTTTTATAATTTATCTCCAAAACCCACCTTATTTATTCTCGTCGTAATCTAGTTTCCAAGTCAATTTAATTTCGCCCATAAACGTGAACAAATTTTCTCAGAGTTTATTTTTACGTTTATTTTCTGCGAGATAGTAGAATTAAGAGCAAGCCCCTGACGCCACTTTGTCTGAGATTCGGTTACGGTGGCTGGACGTCGGAACAGTTATTGTAAATTACCTGGCTGCTGTTTTTTTTACCGATTCTTTGTCGTGATTTTTTTTAAACGTAACTCCATTGAAAACACGTGTAAAGCGTAACATTTTCTAAAGGCGAAGGTCACTTGCCCAGGTGCTTTGAAATTACACGGGTTTTTATATTTAAGAGGATACCCGGCGGTGATTTTTCCATACAAACGTATTCCCTATTTATCTCTCTGGATTTTAACCCTAGAGAAAATATTGTTTTTGCATAAAATAGATATCAACTACTAGCGTGTCGGTACTTTTTGTTTTTTTTTGATAAGTTACTTTTTATAGAAGTTATGACCTTCCAAAAATCAATAAAATTGACTGGTTTAAACGCCGTCAAAAGATGTTCAGTATACAAACCAGACAATGTTTTTTTAAAAAAAGCAAAACGTACAGACATAGAATAGTTTTTTCTTATGTAGTTGGTAAAAAAAAAATTGAAAATCAGTCCACTTTTGGAGGAGAAAAGTGGGGAATACAAAACCTCCATTTTAGTTAGGTGTCAGTGCATTGTCCCTTTCGCTCAATATCCGGTGGAGTAAGAGCAACAGTGACAGCAATATTTTAGTAAAATCTATTTCTGCACCACCGGGTATTATCTTAATCGTTTTACCTGAATTAAATTTTTAAAATCCCTAGATCTTAGGAAAACGTTCTTGCAATAGCCTTGAACCAAACTTGTAATGTTGCAAGTAGATATCGTTCTTTATTTGGTTCAGGAAGCTTCTTGTTCAATTCTTGTCCTACAAATATTTATTCACTTGAATTTGTCATTAAAAATCAATTGTGAAAGGTTTATCTTGATTAATTTTAAAGTTATTTTGCAGTGTTTTTTTTTCACTCCAAAAAATACCCCATCATTGTTGATGCTGTATGGAGAATCTTTTTTGGGAAAGGAAGAAAAGTAAGGTCGAGAGAGCCCTAGAAAAGGTCTAGGTTAGGTCTCCCTCAAACGGTCTCAACCGATCCGGCCCGCCACGCCAAGACCTAGACCAACCTCTCATCATCAAAGTCATCAAACGTAGCCAACCACTTAAGATGACCTCTGGCACTCTGGCAGGGGTTTTGGTAATCCAATAAATGGTTCACGGGGCGGCGGTACCTACACCCACCTCTCAAATTTTAAATGCTTCCTTTTCTAAAATAACCCCGCTACACAGCATCCCCAAAGATGACATATGATGAGATTTTCCTCAGGGTCTCCTGCCCGGATCTAATGTAATAAATATTATTCGCAATGCTTATTATTGAATTAAATACTTCATTACGCACGCTTGACTTGGGGGGTAGGCTGGCGAATGAGTTACGAAAAGTGAAATGCTTTGCAAGGCGAACGGGCTGTATCACACTGTAGAAGCAATAGAGAGCAGTGCGCGCGCACATTTTCTTTCTCTCTTCCTCTCATAGCCACTGCATGAAATATCTCAGTCATGCGGATGCGGATGCGGATGTATATAGCGGATATATGTGTGTCTCTCTCTCTGGTTTCAATCCTGGGATTGGTTTGCAGCAATTTTCTATATTTTTCTCTTCCATTCTTCCCTGTCTTGTGCGGCTCTTTTGCAGTCTGCATATGATGAGCAGCGCATGTCCTCTAGGTACTCTCGGCGTGGGCGTCCCCTAGAGTTTGTCCCCTCGGTCATACCCTCCATATTTATTTGTATTTCACGCCCTGCTGGGCTTTTACATGTTTTTTTTTTTATTTTTTATTATCAAAGTACATCTAAATTAACATTACTTCAATTCACACAAAATTAGTTGGCTCTTTTTCACACAAAAGCAAAAAATCAAATTATAAAACTGAATCTGCGGAGCTAAAGAAGTATTTACTTCAGTCGTGTGGTCTAAAGCACACTCGTTTTTCTTATGGTTTTATCTATCGATAATAATGCTCTGCTTACTGATTTTTCCATAATTGCAACATTTCCCAGTTATAATGATACCAGTAAAAGGAATTAAAACATTGTCACGTGATTTGTAACCTTGGAAATGTTTCTTTCTTTTAAACAAAGTGAATGTGTATTGATTGTCAATATCAATTCTTAGCAATCAATTGCATACCTCTAGGTCTCGTTTATCTAGAAGCCATAAATAAAGAGTATTTTTTTTCAGTCTCCGGTCTAGAATAATATTCTATCATATTATGAAATTGCTTGGCCGCGGCAGAATTAGAATGCGCGATGAGCCACGCGCGTAAATCTCTGCAGACAATCAACGATCCCCGTTGAAACTTCACGTCGCTACAGACTTCACACCTCCTTTGGCGAAATACCCATAATATATTTTCGCTGCCCAATCGATGGTAAAAAAATATTGAAGATGCGTTACATTATATCCTAATTATTTTAATATTTCTATTTTTGAAACTGATAATTCGTGGTGGAATTCCATTATAATAGTATAATAAAACAAATTTAAAACTTTTTCCACTTTTAATTTATTGACCGTAACCGGTTTCAGCTTGTCAAAGCCATCTTCAGACTGAATTATTTTATAATTTTTTGTTATTTATTTGTTCATATTTTAGGCGTTCGGGCTTTTACATTGGGTACATGAAATGGTTACAATTTTTTAATCAAGGGTTAGTAAAAATCAACGGCTATTAGATCTAATATAATATTTTGATATATAAAAAAATGCATTTCAATCATCGAATTAAGTTATGTTAAAGTAAAGATATATTTATATATTAATTAGTTTGCTAAACTATGCAGGCGAGGAATTGGCGAGTTTATTTAATAATATAATATACGTTTATTAGTAAGCGTGTGAAAACGATTTTAAAGAGCGCACTTTGAATGTGCACACCCGCTCGCAGTCCCCTTATACCCCGCAAATAACCAAATAAACTGGGTTCGTAGTGACGTTTACAATTCCGTTTGAATTTGGATTCGCGATTATATTCTTTTATGTATTTTTGTTTCTTTCTTCAGCTTTAAAAACAAAATTATTTTTAATAACTTTTTTATCCATTCATTATATCATTACACAAGCAAGGGTCTCTTTAAAATGATTTTATTTTACATATTCGTAATTAGCATTAACTTTGTGGCTCGCCATAACTTACAATAAAAATATATACATTTGTTTTAGACCACTTTAAATTTTAACCACCAAGATATTTAATTTATTACCTGACACTATAAAACAATGTAATTCTATGAATAAGGTTAAATATATGGTGAAGAATTGACTATCGGAAAAAAAAAATTATATTGTGTATGAAAAAATATTATCTTATATGTTAATTATGTATGTATATGTTACTAAATTATAAGCACCTGCTGACAAGCCAATTCAATTGGCTTAGCGGGACTTGTTTGTTGATTTATTATAACTATGCTTTCAATAATAAAAAAAACACTTTTAATATTCTCCTGACGAAGGAAGGGTTCTTCCGAAACCGGTAGAGTTTAATTAAAATTTAAAGTGATCTAAAACAAATTTATATATTTTTATTGTAGATTTTATTTTACCTTACGCAATTCGGAATGCCTCGGCCTTGAGCTGAGCTTAAAAAGCATCTGAATTACCACTCCTAGATACTCAAGTTAAATTACAAGTAGTTTTTAGATGTTTTTTAAGCTCAGCTCAAGGCCCGGTATTCCGAATTTCGTAAGGTAAAATAAAATCTACAATAAAAATATATACATTTTTTTTAGACCACTTTAAATTTTAATTTAACTCTATCGGTTAAATTTTATTCCCCTAGTTCTTACATTTATACACCCAAACCAAAATTTATATCATCCTTGAGTGTCCGATGCGTTAAGTTATTGTTAAATCTTTCAATTTGCAAGCAAAACACGCGTGCGGAGTTCCGCGAAGAAGAATTATTGGTTGGCATATTTCAATCCTGTACCAAGTAGACGGATGCATCGCGTATCGCCGGTACAATATAACGCCCCCTTGACACGAACAAAACGTCTCCTCTGTATTCGGATCACGGACAAATGGGACGTTGGTACTTTTGTAAGCTGCTCTACCTACTCGTAAATTGGCTCGTCGCGAATATTTTTGAGTTATTATTTCGAAAAAAAAAACTTGCTAGACATTTATTATTATTGGGCGGTAGTCTTTGTAATATTTGAACCGTTGTTTTTTATACATTACAACATGGTGTTAAGCGGCGACATCTCGAATTTCTACCTATTTCTTACATATTTTTATTTATTATTATATAAACGTTTGAAGTTTTTAAGCTCTTAAAAAAATATATGTTATTCTTTAAGGTAGTATCTATACATTCCCCACGCCGAAACTATAGTTATTTGAAATCCCTCGATAGAAATAAATCGCAAGTTATGCTCCGAAAATCATTATTTAAAATTATTGTTTACATTTTTTTTTATAAGAAAAACTCTCTTTTTAACTTTTGAAGGTTATTCCCATCAATGTAATACATCATCGAAGAAGAAGATAACAATAATAATCTAATTTTTTTAAATATGAAAATGAACAAGACACAGAAAAATAATAAAAGATAATGGTCGCAACTGGGACTCGAACCCAGAACCTTACGTCTTACCGGGACATACACCTCTACCAGACTCGAACCCAGAACCTTACGTCTTACCGGGACATACACATCTATTCCCAATTTTTTATTGAATTAAATTATACTAAAGTTCCTAGCAAGTAGGTAAAAGGACCTAGTTGGAATCAAAACACTGCTACTCTAATTAAATATTTCCAAATACATTATTCCTCTCATAGTGTATGAAATGTTAACAGAATGATTCCGAACAAAGGGAATCGACAATTTCACAGGGAAGATGTCACATAAAGCTAACATCATAATTATGGGGATACGTTTTTAGATTTTCACGGCCAAAAGCATTTTCGTTGTTTGTTTTTGGGGTGTTATGCCGTGTTGTGCTACCTACGATCTGCCGGATCTGCCCTGCATCACAGAACGAAAATCATCATTATGATTCATACAACTATTGAACAAGAGCCCTGAATGCCTCCTAGGAAACTCCTCCACTTCTGATATGGTATCCTTCTGTCTTTCCTCCTATTTCTTATGTCGGAGGGTGCAGTTTTTTTTCTTAACATCGTCCGGATATCAGAGTTTAAACCTCCGATAGCAGACCCTCTTTTTTGCTATCTTCCATTCTCATTTCAAACATACTGAGAATATGTAAAGTCGTGATTCATTTTAGTCCCTGTTAGAGGATAGACCAGGCTCTAGCAATGGACCCAGGTCACTTAAGTAACTACACTAGGATAGTGTCGTCCAGAGATGTCTTGTGCCCGCCCCCTACAAGGAAAAGCGGAATGGCTTTTGGACTAGGTGACTTCAATCTTTTGAACCATCGACCAGTCCCATTTAGTCGAAGTTTGACATCCTTCGACCCCTTACAATGAATAGTAAAACAAACTGAACAGTATTTAGATACAAGCCTTCGACTCGTTCGTATCTTTAAAAAGTGCCTATAATAATTGAGAGACGTTGCTTTTAGAAACAAAAGAATCTTCTTTTTTGATGTAACGTAACGTATCCTCAGCTGAAATTTGTCCACCGCTCACCCCATCTCACGTCCCTCCCAGCTTTTGAACAAAGCTCTGAAAAGTTGCGAGGGGCACCATGAATTTTTTATACCATACATTATGAGTTTCTACTTCTACTGTTTCTCTGGAATAAATGGCGGCAATCGCGGTCCTAATCTGCTTTGTTTTATGCTCACACTGTTTCAAAAATTAAAGCAGTCTAATGAAACACACGCGGTGGTACAAAACAAACACATTTTAGAATAGTACAATTATTTTTCATGTACTGCTTGCTCTTTGCGGTCCTAGTTGCGGAAAGTTTGGAATGAGAACGAACAGAATGGGTTGATCGATAGTCCTATGGAAAGGCCGATTGACTACTAGTCAGACACCAGAATTCAATAAATACTCAATTTATGGTAAGTGAAGAGATTTGTACTACACGGGGAAAAATGTTATCCGAAAAAACGATCATTTTAATAGTAAAAACGGGACTGAAGTTCTTACGAACAAATTTACAGGGTTTCAATGTTTATTGGCGGGAACATGTAATATAATAATAACATTACATTTATATAGCGCAGTTTTGTGTGATTTCACTTCAAGTAAGAATAATTTGTTGGTTTGCAGGCAAGTGTAAGAGAGATATAGCGCGTGCTAAATGGGCTAGAACCAAAAGGTTCCAAGTCAGTGCCGATATTCGTTTCACAATCAAACCTGTATATAAATATATATTTTTTATTTTTTTTTATTTAATAAATTTTTAAAAGTTACAGTTTATGACATTTTTTAACTACCATACTAGGCTAATGCCCGTGTTGTGGTAGTCATACGTAATAAATATATGAACTAAAAATACTTTTTTATAGAAACAGATAATAAAAACTATGGTAATAAATAATAAAAAATAAGAAATAAGAAAGCAGAAAAGAAGAAAAAACATATTTAAGGATAAATAAAACTAAATACAAATATAAAATAATAGTGAGCTGAAAAATAAAGAGAGATAAATATTTTAAAGAAAGAAAAAAAATTAAAAATATTAAACATTAAAATTATAAAACATATAAAATTATATTGTTTTGAAAGCTGGTTAAATTATGGCAGATATTATCTACAAAACTATAATGTTTATGGTCACATTTAATTTCGGTATGAAACAAGTTGGAATAAAGCTGTGACAGGATAAATTTTGTAATTATAGAAGGCATTTGTAATGTTCTTCTTTATTTTTTGTTTATATTATAAATCTTAGGGTTTAATGCACTTTAAAAAATATTTTAAACGCATTGGCTCATCGATTCCAATCTAAAGCTTATTTAAATTAAACATTTTAGAAGTTAATTAGAATATTGAGTGAAATTTTACATTACATTTTTAACTACTCATTTGCTCGTTCCCACGTACGTTTTCTACGCTTAAAACTATTAAAACCGAAATATGTTTTTTAAAAGTCGTAAAAAAATACGACTTTGACACATTTTATTTCTTAATTTTATGTATTTTTGATGATTTCATCCTAATTTATGTGTATTGATTATTTTAAATTATTCGATCCCGTAATTCCAAGCTACTTCCAGTGTATCTTTTTCTAAGACGTATTGTTTAACACCCTTTCCAATGTAAACATTATCACTGGCTCAATCCTGACAGTACCGTTGATGAATATTGATCTCATCTGTCAACGAGTACTAAACTAGTTGATGGTTTAATTTCGTAGCAATGATAGAAGAATTGGAGAAGATGTTGTTGAAACCTATTATTCATTTTTCAAAGCTGGGGTCTTAAATTTCTCAATGCATTTTGAATGCGAAACAACAGTCTCAACTTTACCTAGGACTTCTTCATATCATACCAGACGGAATATGCCTCCAAAATATACCAGACGGAATATTTTATTCTACAACAATAACTTCGCTATGAATTCTGTGTTAGAAAGAGCTAACCGATGTCGCAGACATATTTAATTAAAACTTCGCCACATTTAAAGCCAAATTATTCCACTATTTTTAAATGTAAATAATGAATGAGAAATCATTTTGGTTTATTTCGATTTTCTTTTGTTTCTATAGTTTATTTTCTTTTCTTATCTTTTTTGTTTGTTTGTTTTTTATTCTAAAGTCATCCATGTGGGTTTAGCTCTAGATATATTCTTATTAATTTAGAGTGGAAACGCGAGAGGGGAAGGGGACTTGGGAGAGGAAGGGGAGGAGGAAGGTGATCGGGATGAATGGGAAAGGACGCCCAGGGAGAAACAATTTCTTTATTAAATGGCATAGCAACGCATGCCGGGTACCAGCTAGTGGGTTATAATAATATATCGAAAGAGACGAAAGGGAAATTTTTAATGGTATATTGGAAACAGACTTCCCATTTTTCCCATTTCCTTTGTATTGATGTAAATGTATCCTCACTGTTTTTATCGTGTTGTCTCCCTCTGTATTTATATGTAAGCACACCCAACTTTTTTCTTGTTTAGTATTAATTTGTGTCCTGATAATGCTTGAGCAAAGTGAAACCGGTCGGTAAAATAAATTAAACAAAACTCGAGGTTTTATTAAATATGTCAAACCACAAAAGTGATTGCTTTCTAAAATAATATAAATATATGCAACTTATATGAAAAAAATTACTTCGTATATATCACATACATAATCACAATAATTATCTACATGTTTCAAAACCAAAGGTTTCTTCGTCAGGATAATATTAACATGAATACAAATAACAAAAGACAAACAAAAAAAAAACTATAGACAAAAATATTATAATAACAAGGTCATTGGGACAAGTGGATTTTTTAAAAACAAATATGGGGTTTATAAATTAATTTGTAACAATTGTCACATTTTGTATACAGGGAAGACATTTTAATACTAGAATTAAGGAATATCTAAGATCTTTAAATAATAATAATTATTCTGAAAAGGCATTTGCGAAGATTGAAGAAATAATTATTACGAGTTGCAAATTTATTGAACTTAGTTTTTAGTGATATTATCAACAACGGTGATTTTTCAAATGTGTAAAAATGTTACTTGATAGAAATGAACCTTCTAATACGGGCATACTCATCGGATATGGTCACGTCTTCATCCCAAGTATATAATCCCATATTGCGCACGAAATCCTTCCAATGTTTATTTTCCCAATGGTGTTTGCTTACAATTTACACTTTTTGGAAACGCTCCCGCCACTGATCGAAGCCATTGGTGTATTTGTTGTAATTTGCCTCGGCGAGACGTGTTTACCATTCGGGAACGTTAACCCCGGGGCTCCACAGGGTTCAGACTTGAGACCTAATCTATTATATTATCAAATGTGTTAAAGGAGTAAAAACATATTAATTTGTAACGTTTTAAACTACTTCTTTATCAAACCTGGTGCAAGATTTTTATGGCCATAAAACATTGGGAAACCATTGAAAATAAGTTTACTATAAGTTTGTTCATTTTTCAGGTAAATCATATTATCGATTTATGGAGAAGGTTTCACGATGACTCTGAATTAAAATATTGCATAAAAATTGTAATTTACAACTTCTGTGAAACCATTAAAGTCAACTTTCTGAAATTTTATAATTTTACCATTCATTTTATATATAAAAACGTCTCTAGTACCAGAAATATACAAAGCATTATAAACAGCATCCTTACAGCTTCTGGTTTATGTCGATTCCGATTCCTTACCGACCCTTGATGTGATTTTTCGCAAAAACGGAGCTTTACAAGTCATCCATTATTATTAAGAGAGCCGCATTAATTCATATTTCTATAACAATTTTTCTGTTTTGATTATGCAGTAAAAACATTCATTTAAAAAATAAGCCTACGAGAAAATCGTTTTAAATTTTTAGTTATAATAATATAAGTTATCCTTATTTACGTAATAAGTTTTTTGAAGTAAAACTTCTTTAGGCGCGATATGACGAGTAATTCAGGAAATTTTTCGGACGGAAATAACGTTTTCAAACGGAAATGACGTTCGGATATCGGTACAATTACAGCCATATGTGTTGTTGTTATTTTTAAAGGGTTCTCGCTACACCTGCTACAAATTAAAGAAGTTTTATCGAAGAAAGCAAACACTTTGTGGCTTGACATTATACCAAATGAAACAAATACTTAGTTTTAAACCACTTTATTTTATATAAAGTGGTTTAAAACTAAGTATTTGTTTCATTTGGTAAAGAAGTTTTACTTCAACCGCGCGTAAAGGTTAGACGAACTCATTTTTGAAGTAAATTCTTCTTTACGCACGCTTGACTTGAGGCTTAAACTGGCGAATGCGTTACGGAAATTACAGCGTTACGAGAGGCGTAATAACGGGCGTTACGAACGTTACGGAGGCGATAGATAATAAATTTAAATTAATTTCGAGGTTCATTCCTCACAATCTAATCGTTACAACAGTGCTCAAATCCATAGTAATGACGTTTGGAATGGGTGCTGGCATTTACTTTAAAATTTGTAAGAATTAAATCAACAATCCCATTCTAAGCGTAATTCCCACAATAAAATTAATCAAATTTTCGTTTAGAGTGTGCGAACTCAGTGCATTGAAACAACTGATTTGTCACAATGATTGGTAACATTCCAAACGAATCTTCAATATAGATTCTTATACACTGATGATTGGAATGGTTTTATTCGATGCCAGGAAGAAAATTAGATTATATTACTAAAGAAGTATTCAGTCGTGTGGTCTAATCACACTCGTATTTTTTTCCTTAATAACTTTTGATACCTATACACATATTCTCATGTTCACTGTTAAGTTAACTTCTCAGTATAAATTTATTATAATTTTTTCCTGTGATCTCAAGGTGCCGGAGTTTTAAGGAGTATTGGCATGAATATTCAAGCATATTAGGAAAATTTAAAAATAATAAAATTAAAAAGCTCTCCTTGTTACGAACAGAAAGTTCGCGGAGTTCTTTGTGGCGAAATGGGTACAATTTGCGGTGTATTTTTGAACGTTTTACGTACTAGCACGAACAGATTTAAATCTAAGTGAGAATTTACGGTCGTTTACACGAACGAAACTACATTCATGAAAACTCCAGATAGTCAGAACTTGGTTGAAGTTAATGTTATGAATCGTTATATAAATGTGCCATTAAGTTTCTAGTGTGTAGCTTTACAGAATAAGATTTTAATTTTAGGAAATTTACGCTAATGTGGCAAATTTATCTCAAAATTTGTGTTGATTAATGAACTCACATGTATCATTTTTCGTTTAATTATTTATTAAAAATGTTAAAAATTAAGTATTGTCTGAATTCTCAACCAATCAGTTCCAATTAAAAAAAATTACAATTAAAATAATGTTATCTTAAAACACTATGTAGGCATTTTATCGCTTGACTGAATTCTTCGCTTCGCTTTTGACTTCCAGGCGTTGTGTGTTTAATCCCTCGGCTGGCTGGCTTAGTCCTCCATCACGACACAAGGAACATTTTTCTCTTATTTTGATGGTAGTAGAAGATTTTCAAATATTGTCAGGTTATTCGTAACCAGGAAATGATCTTTATTTTCAAAATAATCAGTTCCATTTTTCAAAATGACACTTAAATTCAAATTTGAGTTCATTGACGGCCGGCGTAGTCCAGGGGCAAAGCTTTGCACTCCCAATCCGAAGGTCGCGGGTTCGAACCCGGCGTGCGCAAATAAATTTTATTTGATTATTTTTTTTTTTCACAATTAAATAATTTAAAATAATATATATTATATTTGCGGGACGTTCCAGAGTGGAAGATACTCTCAGTATCGCTCTGGTGTAACACCACCATTCAGAATCGAAACGTTGCTTGAAATGGCTTTGGCCGTGTTTAGTGATTAGATCTGAACTAGGTACTTGACTACTAGGAAAATATGGAAAAGACGTTGGCGGACGATGAATTTAATGAAATGCAGTTTCCCGCCAAACATCTTCGTTGTGCGATTTATTTTTATAATAATATTATTTTAAAACAATTTTATACTCTGTAGGCAATTTAAAGCATACAACACGATAACATACAAATGTACTATTTTAAAGATTGCAAAAATTTTCATTACTCCATCCATAAATCTATCAAAAAATCTATTCAAAGAATATCTCCAGAATAGAAAACAGGTAACGAAAGTTGAAAGCTCAGAATCAGAACCGATAGAAAACAACCTTGGTGTTCCGCAACGACCGTCCGTGGTCGAGTGGTAACAACACTTGACTCCCAATCGGAAGGTTGCGGGTTCGAACCCGGCGTGCGCAATTAAATTTTATTTGATTAATTTGTGTTATTTCACAATTATTTAACAAAAATAATATATACTACATTTGCGGCATGTTCCAGAGTGGAAGATACTGTCAGTATCGCCCTGGTGTAAGACCACCATTCAGAATTGAGACGTTGCTTAATAATGGCTTTAGCCGTGTTTAGTGACTAGATCTGAATAGCCAGGTACTTTCCTACCCTCCTCTTCCCCATCTCCTTCCCTTCCCCACTTTCCTTCAGCCTCACAACATACCCCAATTGGGGATGCCATAATCTCACTGGCTCCAGACGGGAGCAGTTGGGACTCTTGTGAGGTATTCTCTATAAAAAAAAAAAAAAATAATAAAAAAAAAAAAAAAAAAAAAAAAAAAAAAAAAAAAAAAAAAAAAAGGGTCAGTATTAGGTCCAATTCTATTTATAATTTACATAAATGATATTATCAAAACTATTAAACATTGCAAAATTAGACTATTTGCAGATGATACCTTAATCTATATTTCGTGTGAAGATTACATAGAAGCAATTAACAAAATAAACGAAGACCTACAAAATATAGCAAAATGGCTGAAAGTAAACAAGTTGAAACTGAACGTAAACAAAACAAAATATTTGGAAATAGGCAATAAAACGTGTAACACAGGGTTAAATTTGACAATTAATGGTGAAAAAATTGGAAAAGTAAATGAAATCAAATACCTGGGTGTAATACTCGACTCAAAACTGACTTTCACAGCAAACTTTGAATATGTGTTAAAAAAGGTATCAAAAAAGGTAAATTTTAAGACTAAGACGTAAATTAAATAGAAACACTACGGAGCTCATTTATAAAACTATCTTTGCTCCACATTTGGACTACTGCTCTACGATGTTATATTTGGCCAATGAAAGTAATTTGAACAAACTAGAAGTTATACAAAACAAAGCCATGAGATGTATACTAAGGAAAGGCAAATACGCAAGGATTAATCAAATGAGAGAGGAACTAAATTGGATTCCAATAAAAAAGAGACTATTATTTAATGTATTAATTTTTGTGCATAAAATTATGAAAAACCAAATGCCAAAATACTTTAAGGATGAAATTGTTTTTAATAGAGACGTTCATAACTATGAAACAAGAAATATAAACAGAATTCGATTGCCACAAATGAAGAAATCAAAATCACAGAACTGCATAATGTACAGAGGACTAAAGATGTATGATGAAATGCCTGAAACTATGAAGAATGAAGAAAGAATGAATGTATTTAAAAAGAAATGTTATGATTACTGTAAAAATATTTAAATTTATCAAATGAAATGTTACATTGTGCTTATTAGTTTATATTCATGTAGTATAAACTAACTCAATAATAATAAAAAAAAAAAAAAAAATTAGTACAAAACAGTTGACGCATGTTCCAAAAACACAAGAACACTTTGAAGAGACTGCCTCATGGAGCGATCCCGTTTGAACACGAAGGAATGCTCTGGGCAACTGTTTGGGCGCACTTGCGACGTTTACGTCAAATGAACGAGCATTCTGCTAAATTTAGGCGGACACTCTCTGAGCACCGAATCTTCTTCTTCTTCCTTGCACTGTCCCAACTCATTGCCTAGGTAGGCTGTTGGGGTCGGCTCTCCTCGTTCTCAGGTTGTAGCTTCTTCGATTCTGGGTATCGCTCTCTTCCAGGCCGTTTGTACTTAGGATTTTGGAGCATTGAGTCATCCAGGAGTTCTTTGGTCTTCCTCTGGATGACTGTCGATGAAGCTCCATAGACATTGTCTGCTTCACTGTGTGGTCTGGTGGTCTCCGTTTTATGTGACCATACCATCTCAACTGTCGTTCCTCTAGCTTATTGTTTATGTCCGTGACACCCAGGCTACCATGAATGCGTGAACTTTTAATTTTATCTTTTAGTGACACTCCTGCCGACCATCTATGCATTCGCATTTCTGCTGATTCAAGTTGCCTGGTGAGGAGTTGTACATGGTCCAGCATTCGGAGCCACACATTATCGCGGGTCTAACAATAGTCTGGTATGCCTTTCCTTTTACTTTTATAGGCATTTTTGTGTCACACAAGATTCCTGTTACGGATCTAAATTTACTTCATCCCACACCTATTCTGTGGTTAACATCTGCTGCACATCCTCCATCTTTGTGGATGAGTGAGCCGAGATACTTAAATGTGTCACAGTTAGCTAATGTTACTCCATCCAGTTGCATCGAAGGAGTTACAGCATTTGTGTTTTCAAATGGCAAGTACAAATATTCAGACTTTTTCCTGCTAATTTTTAGGCCATTATCCTCTAGGATTTTTCTCCACCTTTCCAGGCTATTCTTTAAGTCACAATGATTATCTGCTATCAGTACAGCATCATCTGCAAAAAGCATAGTCTTGAGAATATTGTTGTTCATTTCTCTAGACTCTCTGAGCACCGAATGAATGTTCTAAAACAGATTTCACCAAATTAATTTTGCTAAAGCGGACTAGAATGAGCATTTGCTCGTTTGGTTTAATCCTACCTTAAAAAAAATACATTGCAAAATATGTAAGGCTCTAATAGGACCCTGTCGGTTAAAAGTCTCGCTTTTGCAAATATCACTCGAGAGCCCTGTATGCCATATACTTAACGTTTCCGCTAATCACAGAATAAAACCACATTCAAACAACGTTAATAGACAAGAAGAGAAGGTTTTACTCAAGATGCGGCGAAGCCTCAAACGACATTAACCCTTGAACAGTCGTCTAATTATATCATTATCACGGCAGCTCACGCCAGCTGGTGGCGGTGAAGCGACCCCGGGTTAACTGCTCCTTCCTCCTAGCTCCTGGGTGCGCCGTCTTTCTCCTACGCTGGAGCTCTCATATCCTTATCTTGGTTTTTCGTGCGTAGTTTGTTTCGAAATTATTTTTTAAAATATTATTTTATTCGGAACATTTACAGATTAATAACATTACATGCATTAAAGAAAACAATAATTAGGTTACAACCCAATAACGAATGTTTACACCATGCCCAAATAATAAATAAAAAAGTAATAATTAATATTTTTTTATCAATAATTATTTTTCAATCAACCATTTTTTTAGCACTTAGTAAAATAAAAGTTAAAGGATAGTACTCACAAAAAAAAAGAAAATTGTAAAATATATTGTACGCATATAGATATATAAGTATATTTAGTAAGTTTTCCATCTTGCAAACTAAGTGACGCAAAGAAAAAAAACAATTAATTTGGAATTCCTAACCAAAGAGAAGATATTTGAGATCAAAGTTGCCAGTACGGCAAAACGCCAATTTCATATATAAGGACCTAATATCTACATGTTTCAAAACCATTTAATTAAAATGATGCCACAAAGTAATTTTGCAAATATTGAAGATATTTTTTTTTTAATATTCACGTAGTTGATTAAATTGCTAAAGATAAAGTGTGCGACTGTCCCTCTCTAAAATATTTCTAACTGTTTCAATTTTATGTTGAATGCTCATGAGAGGACTGTCTTGCTAAAAGTCCAAAAGGTAAAAAAATAAAATAATCTTTCGACTGCGAGATAATGCACTTTCTTTTTGATGAATATTTTCTAAAACCAATATTTTTGATTTCGGTATTAATTTTACGGTTCACACGCCCTGTCTTGTTAATAATTGGTCGATGCCTGAACCGTTTAATTTTTTATTTAATATTTATAGGTTTTTTTTTACAATAAATACACAATTTTTACATTTTATACAGTGGTAAAATAGTAGATTAAAAAAGCTTTTCCACACCATAAAGAGACGAGGCTCTTGTGTTTGGTGAGGGAATTTTAGTTCAATTATATAATATTATGTGTGAAAGTAAATAATACAATATGGCAAAAACAAGGGATAATTAAGAAAATGCAAGATTTATCAATAAAGGATTTGAAATAAATAATAATAATTGCGAGATATGGACTCTTATAGTAGTTTTAGGTATTTTTTTAAAATTTTTGCTGAAATTCCTGAATATTTTCGATAACTTTCAGATATAATAGTAGTTTGTTATAATATGTTATACCTAGACAGGGATAAGCATTTTGTGTGTGCTTTGTACTAAATTTAGGGTTTTGATAGTATTCTGATATCTTGCTGATGAATGGAATGGTAAGTTATTTAACTGTACTTTGTAAATTTGTAGTATTGAATATTTTTTATATATTTTGTCTATTGTAGGTACATTGAATATTGAAAAGAGAATTTCAGTAGAAAATTTGGATGTGTTTTTCAATATTACTTTAATTATCAATCTTTGAACAATTTTGAGTGTTATTGAATATTATTATAAGTTCCTCCCCAACCAATAACTGTTTCTTCTTCTTTCTTGTTTTTTATGAACCGGTAAATATCCAGAATAACTAGACACTGTTAATATGCACAAATTATTTTAAAAACTATAGTAAAAGAAAATTATTAAAAATCTTTTCGATAATAACAAAAAAAAATGCATAATTCGTCAGTCAACGCGATAAACATGGAGTTAGTTATACAATATCACTGGCGATGAATCCTTTGAAATATTTTCACGACTATCGGAAATCCTAAGGTGGACGTATCCTCTCTTGAAGTTCACTTGTGAATAGAAAAATTGTCATAAATAAATTTTACGCTAGAGAAATAACTGAAAAACGGGACCGCTAGCTTTATTTTCGTATAATTGAATCGTACACCAGACACTTATAATTAATATCATTGTTTCATGTATAATTCAGACGAACTTCATTATTAAACGCTCAGCAATAACGTTTGACTTGATCATGCCTAATATCCCGTGATTGATATAATGATATTGCGGGGAATGTAATTCTGCCTTTACGGGGAAATCCTATTGACTTAATCCTATTGTCTAATTTAATACCTAGGAGAGCAACGATGTTGATTATATTAAATATTATTTATCCGGTTATTTCTAAATGTTCCTCTTTCCCATCTACTCTCCTTCAAATCCCTTACTTCTCGATGAAATGTTGGACAGTTGATGCTAAAAAAAAAGGAAAATAACTGTCTACATCTGATTTCGAAAACTCTGCAAGAAGCTCGGTAACGGGACTGCAGTTATTGAATATATAAATGTAACAACTTTTAACCCTTAATATTCTCTCAGAAGGTCAGAAAATTTCCGCTGTGCAATAAAATCCAAATAAGTAGATTTTTTTCTGAATGTACCCTAAAAAAATTAAAAACCATTTTTAAAAGGTGATAGAATGTTATTATTAGAAATAACCATATAATTTCTGAAATATTAAAAACTAGCTTCTGACCGCGACTTCGTCTGCGTAGGGTTAGAACTTCGAGTACCTAATCAATTTTATTTTCCTAG
The DNA here is from genome assembly GCA_951813805.1 of Limnephilus auricula. Lineage (NCBI taxonomy): Eukaryota > Metazoa > Arthropoda > Insecta > Trichoptera > Limnephilidae > Limnephilus > Limnephilus auricula. The sequence goes on from OX638410.1 coordinate 8,556,656, forward strand.
GTTCCATCTACGTTTATACCAAAATTCTTAACCTATTTATTTAAAATATGTATAATTCTTGATTAGATTCAAAGTATTAGGCGATTACTTCAAATAAATGCACTAATTTAAATATTTTCTAAAATAGAATTTTGATTAAACAATCATTGTTTTGCAAAATGTCATTCTTAAATTTTGACAATTTCTATTAAACAATAATTATTATTTTCAATATATTGAAAATAAATAGCTAGCTTTATAAATTATACCCTATATGTTATTCTGATGTATGAGCTGTGTAATATGTACCATTCTCAAGTTAATTAAAAAAAAAAAAAAACATTGTAAATTTTCATTAAAATCCATTCAGTAAATTTTAACAAAATTTAAATTTTTAAATTTTAAAGTTAAAGAGTAACAAACATACATACATCCATACAAAATGTCGCATTTATAATATTAGTAAGAAGATTTTAATTCAAACGTAAAAGTTTTAAAAATGGCTCATCTTTCGATTTTTTCTATCTAAAATTATTGATAATGAAAAAAAAAACACACTCATATTATATTAGGCAAACGTATCCACGTTATTAAATCCTCACCTTTTGGTCGTTTCACAAAAAAATGGCGGAAATTTATACTTTTTTCACAAATTGCTATGGAAACTTTGGTTTCATAGAGGTACACATATTTTTTTTTCTATATTTTTTCAAGATTTAATCTGTTTAATCACAGGAGACCATATTTGTCCCAGCTCACGTAGGTCTCACAGAAATCGTTGTGACTCCCTTACTATCATAGTGAGAAGTATGATCTAAACGGTATTGGAAAGGGAATAAAACATGCTATATATTCAAATCTTAAAGTTAACTACAAACAAAATTAAAATGTACACTTTTATGAAACCAAAGTTTCTGATCGCAATTTGAAAAAAAATATGAAACTTTGTGATTTTTTAAAGATTTTTTTTTACATGAAACGACAAAAAAGTGAGTTGACAGTATAATTCATTTATCTAACGAAATATGTGTGTTTTTTCCATTATCAGTATTTTTCCTTAGAAAAAACGTAAAGTGAGCCATTTATAAAACGTTTATAAGTTTTTACCCAAAATTTTTATGTTTAAAAAATTACGTAATTATTTCTAATAATAAAATTTGAAGGCTTATTTCATCACCTTTCGAAAACAGTTTTTAGTTTTCGGATACGTTAACAAATATTCCATTTTTTTGGATTTTATTGCAAAGCGGAAATATTTTTAGCCTCTGAAAAAATACGTCAAGTTTTTGAAGGATTAAATACAAAGCGTGGAGTTTTCTCTTTTTAATACCGTTTTGACCATATTTCTCACTATGACAGTAAGCGAGATACAGCGATTTATATGATACCTATGTGAGCTGGGACAAATTTGGTATACGACGGGTTAAATGTTATATTATTAAAGTATTCATTTCTGAACTGAGATTAATTTAGAATGTACCAGTATGAAGATGCAGGGTGAAAAACGGTTCTGTCAATTGAAAAAGGAATGATGTCAAAAAATTTCAAAATCATAATATTTATACACTTTTTTCAAATAATTTATTTATATTTTCGATATCACATTTTACATGAGTAAAATGTGATGATATTCTCCCATTATACTTACTGTCTTATAAATAAATAATTTAAATTGATCCGTGTTACGGACTTAATTATGTTAACATCTGCCTCATATTAACATAACCTGTTTAATTAATAGACTCATTTGCATATTTGTCATTCAGTCATAGTCCTGCACGATTATGACAAAGTAGACAAATTTATTATTATAACGATTTGATTTACTATAACAATAATTGATTGTTTGCTGTGCTTGAAGAAATAATTAATTAATCAACGTGCTATTTAACCAACGGTGCATCTGTTAAATTTCTATTTCGCACCAAATAATTAATATATAAGGCATTATTTTGATTAGCCAATATAACATACCCTGAAATACAAGCTGATATTGTGATAAAGCTCTTTATTTAAAATGACTGGGTAGCAACTTGTTTTTTACATAAGCTTTATGTTGTAAGTAATAGTTTAATTCCAATATTTTAATTAATGTAGATAATATTAGCGAAAGTCAATCGAAAATCCGACACAGAAAAATCAGAAAAAGATACGGATATTTCTGACTCGAACCCAGGACCTCTGGCAATCCGGGCCAACGCGCTATCCACTGCGCCAATGTATCCATATCCGATTCGGTCATTTTTAACTGTATCATACATACTTCGACTGAGAACCACCAACATTATTGACATTTTTTCTTAATGCATATTTTTATTAAATAAATGAAAAGAAAATACTTTGTTTTAAGTCACTTTTTTTAACTTAAAACAAAGTATTTTCTTTTCATTTATTTAAAATGTCAAGTCACAATGTGTTTGCTTCTTTTGAAAAATTAACTTATTTTTATTGGCTGCTATCTCTATGTATGATTGCAAGGTTCAACTCGAACTAAATGCCCTAAATGTCAGGATAAATTTTATCACTTTTTATAAATATGCGACATCTATTGACTTTATCTGCAAGTCTAGGATGAGATATTTTTATTTTTAACTAAAAAAAGTTAAACTAAGTTAAAAATATAAAATAATTCCCCTCATGACCTATGTCATCTTTGGAAATGCTCGGTGGAAGATCTTTTTAGAAAAGTAAGGAGAGGAGAGACCTAGACAGAACATCAAAGTATAATGTGAAATGTTATTGCTTCCATCATTGCTGCTCATCCTATATCCATATTTTCCAATATAAAAAAAAAAAACTTTTCAATTTACGCCAACAAAATACACCAATTGCATTTAAAGTGAATTACAAAATCACTCGCTCCTGATTCCCGTGTTTGAACAGTGTACAGTTAATCTCACTCTGCATAAATCTACACTCTAGTATTTAGTTTTTGCGTACTTTTTGTACTGTGATTATTGAATTTGCAATGCGAGTGGCGTTGTGCAATTCGATCCTGAAATTCTGCTCGTATTTCGTCGGGTTAAAATTTAATTGAAAGCTTCGTGGGAATAATGAACAGGTTGTTCTATGATTAATTTTAAATTGTGAGATTTAAAAGGTTTCGTATTAAATTAATTGCTGATGGAGAGCTTTTATAAAACTCTTAACGGAAACTATATTATTTAAATAAGTAAAAATAATCTACCCGTAAAACACCGTTTTTTATTAAAATTCATCTCATTTCAATTTTCTTCCCAGTTGCGCCGTTCTTGGGCCGGCTGGTGGCCACATGAACGAGCGTTGAATTTTGGAATTTTGGTAATTTATACTTAGACATTAAAGGAAAACTTAAAATAATTAATAATCTGCTTCTTCATAGATGGTGGTAATTTATTTATTTTAGGAAAAATATGGAGTAAAATTTTAAAATGATTTGTTTGTTTGCGCCCGTAAATATGAAATATGAATATGATTTAATAGTTTTAGATAAATTTTAATAGTTAGATAGTAGAGGTAAGGAGTTTTATTTACAATGCACATTTGTTCCTTTATTTAGTTTATTTTATTTGTGACTACTAAAAATTTTAAACTAGATTTAGGGAACGTTAACTCAGTTAACGAAATAATATAATATAGCGTCTAATGCATTATGTATAGATATATATACATAAACTTGCATACATATGTACATGTATTTTCCTGTTTTTTTAATAGTTTTTGTTTTTTAAGTCTATTTATTTTATTTATTTTATTTTATTTTTTAAAATCTTTTGTCTGCACAACTACATTGCTCTCTCTTTTTACTCTTTATAAAAATAAAATAAAACTTTTATTGTAACTTGTATGTAACAAAAAAATTATTAATAAAAAAAAAATAATGAAAAAATATCTATTCCGAGTTTGCTCATCATTTATTAGAGACAGGCCTTAGCTACATATATTCAGTAAAGAAAAAATATGTATAAAAATTCAAATATTAATACGTATTTTAATTTATGCGCCTAAAAAATTTAAATTCGTATTAATATTTAAAAAAATTATTACGTATTAGTATTAATAGTAAATATTAAAACCAAAAAATTAATTCAGTCAACAAAATAATAGCATTTTTAAGTCATCATTGTTGACCATGTTTCCTTGTTATGTTGACTCCTCCCACAGATCTCCCCCGCCGAATCACCCCTCCCATTACCCCAACCTAATTAATAATATCTTCTCATTCTAGATAATTTTAAAGTTATTTTTAAGAAAGGTAGTGAATGAATGACACGGGTGTGTATAAACTGGTAGCAAATAAATAAAATAATAAATGCATATTGTAAATAAATTTCTTCAAATCAAAATGTCTATAAATTGTTACATAGTTAATGCCCAAGAATGCAAAAAAATTATTCATTTATTACTAATAAATTAATGTTTCTTTCCCTTTTTCAGGTAATTTCAAACATTCTTCTACGGATATGATCAATAATCACACTGCTCTTGCCATCGCTGAATTTAGGTAAGTTTAAAATAATATTTTTCGATGAAAATCAATCCGAATTGTAATTGCTAGTAGTTCTTGTACTGGTTAAAAGGAACGGCTACGCGAAATTTTTTTGTACAATGCTTAAATTAGGATATGACGCCAAAATACCTAACCAAATTGAATGATAACTTTTTAAAGCAATATTGCAAAAATCTAGTATGGATATCTGCTACTTTATTTATCTGTATTTCGAATTATAAAATATATGCCATTAAAGAAATCGGTTACAAAATAATATAAAAATAAATTATTAAAAAAATAATTTGGCCCTACCTTCTATGAAATATAAAATAAAAGTCATAAAAAAATCAATTTGATGTGATCAAATTTAAATTACAAATTCCGACATGCTTACAGAAGATTAACTTTTTTTTATATTTCATTCTATTTATGAAGTGGGTTGGGCAAGCCTTTTTTTTAAACTCACAAGAAATTTAAAAGTTGCCCAATGCAAAAGTTTCAAAAGATATGTTTACCTTAAGAGCAAACACGTTCGCCGAGAACTTTGAACAATATGTGTTTTACCAAACTGTTGTTTATTTAATTTAATTTTAATTTTTATGTTTACATTTGATACATTTAAAGCCAAAATAACAGAAATAATATTACATAATAAGAGAATATTTAAAATGAATACAAGTGTTATTACGTTGCTTTAGGTCGATATTAGTTCCTAGCTAGGCAGATTGCCTGTTCTAAGGAACCAACGTGTGTAAAGTGCCAACTTATTTACAGCTGTTGTTGTAACAATTGTTGTTGCAACACTGTTGTTGTAAATACAACACAGGTGATCTCCTAGCGTGGATGAAAATATACTATACCTGTGTAATATAAACATTTTAAGAATAAATAAAATAACTGTCGCTTTTACACCACAAATACTAAGCGAAAGGTCAACTGCACCACAGGCTGATGATAAATAAATAAAATAATAAAAATCCAAATTTTATATTCCCCATTTTTAAGATTTTTAACTGTTTTAGAAGTAAATACTCTACGTATGTCTGTACTTTTTCTATTTAAAAAAAAATGTATTGTGTAGTTTGTATACTGAACGTCTGTTGCTGGCGTTCCAATCAGGCAATTTAAACGATTTGTAATGAGTCCTAACTCCTATAAGAAGTAACTTATTAAAAAGTAAAACTTACTGACGCGCTAGTGGTCGTTATTTATACGAGTATACATTTATTTATTTATTTATACTGGATTTTTACAGATGTTCGCACTTACGTGAGAACATCCAATCATAAAAACTCAGTTATTGTACAAAAAGAGACATACAATTACAAAAAATCTACAATTACAAAAAATCTACAATTAAAAAAAATCTACAATTACATACAATTAAATACAGATACATATAATTAAATACAGATACATACAATTAAATACAGATACATACAATTAGAAAAACAGAAAAATCACAAATAAAAAATAAAAAAATAAGTAATAAAAAAAAAAAAATACAAAATTTTATACAAGCTCCTCAAGTAACACATATTACAATGAGAGGCAAGAGACATAGGAATCACGAGAGGCATGCAAAGAGAGACAATTGACACAATATAATTAGTTAAACATATTTTTTAACAGCGCCAGAACTTTTTTCTGAATCCGTACACATTATCGACGAAAATATCTTCTTCGGCACACTCTATCTTGTTATATAGTCGACACATCTGGGTCAGAGGGCTAAAGTAGGCTATATTGTTTTTAAATGTATGCAGGTGAAAAGTAAGAGTATGTTAAAAAATATTTTCAGTATTGTCAAAATTCAGAGAGGAAATCAGGGAATACGTTTGTATGGTCAAAACGCCGCCCGTTTTCTTCTTAGGATAAAGTTCTGAAGGTTGCGTAAATTTTTAACTCGACTCTTCCTTTTTAAAATGGATCCCATTTTTCGATATTGCCAAAGTTCTAACTTTGGTACTCTGACCATTTCACCCCTGAAGCAATGGTTTTTTGCCCCATATCCCGTGTTCACCCCACCATAACGTGGCTTCTATTTTTTGCGCGTCTGTCACTGTTTCATCGCGAATTTAATTACGTTTTTATTTGTATATCTCATTGTTTTTTTTTTAATTCGAATGGCATATTCGTGTTGATTCAAACAAAGAAATATACACACTGTAATATGTGATTTTTTAATGCGTTTTGTACACTGGGAATACTGTCTGAATTTACTGTAATTAAGTTTTTAGTATCTCAAATATTGACATGATATGGGCACAATACTGTTTTAATCACTGGACAGAAAAAGGATAGAAGTGTATCTATAATCTAGATTAAATATTAAAAATTGCAAAATGTCCTGCATTGGTTCAATAATAACTAAATGGTTGATTGGCTTGGGTAGGGAGGAGTCTGAAAAACTATTATATAATGTGACTTAAAACGATACATGGTTACCTATGAATGGCACATTTAGTAAAAACTTAGTACATAGGTATTAATTTAAAAAAAAAAAATGTAATTGCATTTGGCACTTTACACACTTTGGTTCCTTAGAACAGGCAATCTGCCTAGCTAGGAACTAATATCGACCTAAAACAACGTAATAACACTTGTATTCATTTTAAATATATTCTCTTATTATGTAATATTATTTCTGTTATTTTGGCTTTAAATGTATCAAATGTAAATAAATAAATAAATCTATACCGATTTCATTTGAAAATGTTTAACCGATTTTGCCCAGTAGCAAGAGAAATATATCGCACTTCGGACACAAAGACAAGCCTTTTTTGAATTAGCTCCGTACAGGAAGCCCTGAGGAAAATAATTCCTATCAGGGCCTATGTCATCTTTAGAGTTGCTATGTGGAGGGTCTTTATATTCCGCGAATCAGTGTGATCAGGAGTGACGGATATAAATCTATCTCTCCCACTGCGGTGCATTCTAGGTAATGATTCCATTCTAGAGTGGAAGATACTCTTAGTATCGCCCTGGTGTAAGACCACCATTAAGAATTGAAACGTTGCTTTAAATGGCTTTAGTCGTGTTTAGTGACCAGATCTGAATAGCCAGGTACTTCTCCACCTTCCTCTTCCTCGTCTCCTTCCCTTCCCCACTTACCTTCAGCCTCATAACATACCCAAATTGGGGATGCCATAGTCTCACTGGCTCCAGACGGTAGCAGTCGATACTCTTGTGAGGTATTCACTATAAAAATAAATGACTGCATAATACGGGCATTTGCCTAGCTTGGTAGTCAAAAAGCCATGTAAAATAAACCTGTAACAAGCAAAATTACTCAAATACTACTCAGTAGTGCTTCACCTTAAAAAAATATAACTTGTATCAAATAATAATTATATGGCGCCTTGTCTATATTTTTTATCAGTGTAATGATTATTTCAAAATGTCGGTGTGAGTTAAAAATAGTTGTCGCAACATGAAAATGTCGGAAATTTAATTTTAAAGTTTTTAGTTGTAAAGAACATATTACTTTTTCGTTGTTTGTTTTTGGGGTGTTATGCCGTGTTGTGGTACCTCCTTCTTTACGACGGATCTGCCGGATCTGCCCTGATGATGGACACTGCAACGCTGTCCGAAACGTCGGCTAAAGAAGGAGGTAGCACAACACGGCATAACACCCCAAAAGCAAACAACGAAAATGCTTTTGGCCGTGAAAATCTAAAAACGTATCTAACATATTACTTGTTTTGAATAGTGTATCTAGGTACACCTCGAACACAGTACATAAAATACAAGATTCAATTATCTGAAGATGTTGAATTTTGATTATCTTACTTTGTTGAAACTTGTAAATTCTAAACTATCCTAAGCAAACTTAACCCTTCGCTAACTCGTCCAAAGTCAACTTAACCTCGCCTTATCTGGCTGTATAATAATGAAGCAATGTTAAAACTGAATAATTTACCTACAACTATCTACCCACAACTTACCCGTGAAATTTCCAACCACAAGAAGAAGAAGAAACTTATCTTTTCAATAAAAATATCAGAAATTTCTTTTCTAAAATAACAATCTCTGACGTATTTTGTGATTAGTTCATGTTATTTCACAATTGATTAATTAAAAATATTTTATAGTTTGTTTGCGGCACGTTCCAGAGTGGAAGTTACTCTCAGTATCGCCCTGTGTAACACCACTATTCAGAATTGAAACGTCGCTTGAAATGGCTTTAGCCGTGTTTGGTGACCAGATCTGAATATCCAGGTAGTTCCCCACGTTCCTCATCCCCTTCTTCTTCCCCTCCCTACTACCTCCATCCTCACAACATACTCCGATTGGGAATGACTCACTCTCACTGGCTCCAGAAAAAATATAATAATATATAGAAATATAATAAAAATATAATAAAAAAGTATACAGATTTCGGAAATGAAATTAAAAGAATTTGGCATTCTCAGACTACAAAAATATAGCCTTTTGTTATTTCGGCTACTGGCATTATACCTAGCTCTCTTATTAAAAATTTAGGCATATTAGATTTGTCAAAGAATTTGTATATAAAAATGCAAAAATCAGTCATTTTAAATACATGTAGAATTACGAAAGATTTTTTAAATATTTATATTGAGGAATCAGTAGAATTTATCGGTCAAATTAGGATAATAAATTAGGAATTCCACAGGGCCGAACCCTCTGATATGAAAATATCTGGAGACGGTGAATTATATTCCCATTTAATAGTTTGGTAGATTAACGTGTTGTTCTTGTATTGTTTTGTATTAATTATACTTATATAATACACTTGCATAACGTGGATTTACTAGATGATATGGAAAAGTGTATGAAAAAAAAAACCCGGACCTGAAAATCTGGTGCGTAAAAAAATAATAATACATGTATATATTTCATACATATAAACATATATATGGACATACGTGTTGATGGAGCTAAAAAAGTATTTACTTCAGTCGTGTGGAGAGAAGCACACTAGTTTTTTTATTTGTAACATATTTTTCAATAATTTTATTGGAGCGAAACCATTTAGTAAACTAGTGCATAGTTAAGATTTAGAACATTAGATACTTAAATGAAAAAAAAAAAAAAAACGATTGCACTACAGTCGTAAACCTTTTTTCGTAATTTGTTATTTTGACGAAAAAGCACAAATTCGAAATTAACGGGCGCACTTTGTTTTCAACAGACCGGAACAGAGTTTCGGCTTGATCCGATTACACGAGCACCGGTCACAGTAAATATTTTTTATATCTACTTAAATTACTTTAAAATCAATATGTCAGAATGTCAAATACTTCGGTTATTTCAAAGCGTTTTACATTTAATTGAATTCTTTTATCTCGAAGTCCACATTTCTCCTCTTACGAACGGAGTTACTTTATTATAAAAAAAATTACTTGTTACTTAAAACTGGTTACGTACTAACCTTCCGAATGTCGTCCAACAATAAGGAATACTAAAACCCTCATTCAGATAGGCGTTAAAAGTTTGACGCAGATACTTTTACAGCGTGGAGTTTCTTATTAGTGTCCTTTTTGCCATAAACGTGCTGTCATTTTGACATTACAATTTTAATTCAGCATCCACATTGCTATTTTTTTCCACCGATTTTCGAGTAAATGAAGATTTAAAACAAAACAAAAAAATTAAGCGTTCGTAAAGTACATGCGAAACTTTAATACTGGCCTGACGTTGATACGGAAATCGTCGCAATAGGCGTGTTTTAAGGTGAGAAAAGTGTCATGCCTCCTTGCCGACGCCTGTCTCTATCGCACGTAGGGTTTTACGCATCTTTCTCTTTCGCTTACGTTCATTATTGAGTAAGTAACCCGAGAATGGATCGTAGCAAGTTCTTCGTAGTAGGTACTATACAAACAAAGTAATACAATATTTAAGCATGATCTGTGTCGCAAGTAATAGCTAAAAAAAAAAAAAATAAAACAAGTTTGTTGACTTGGAAGCATAAGGTTAACCTAACCTGTGATCCGAACCACAAGTTCCTTTCCCATAATTCGTAGCCTCAGCTCGCGCTTGTTTGTAAATGTATACGCAGGATTAGTGATCAAGAGTTTTAATCAAATTGTCGAATATTAATTTTTTATAAGAAAAACTCTCTTTTTAACTTTTGAAGGTTATTCCCTTTAATGTAATATATCTTTGAGTTGCGACCATTATGTTTTATTATTTTTCTGTGTCTTGTTCATCTTCTTCTTCAATGACAAATTGTCGAATCGTTACCAGATGTAAAATTCAGGGTGAAGATTGCCCCGATGCAACCTAACCTAACCTATGATAAGAAAAATAAACCAGTTTTTTCATAATTTATCGGCAAAAACCACAACAATGTAATTCAGTATAAAATGAAGATTGCGAAAAATGCATCGCGTTAAAAGACTCCCTTTTTGAATGAGGCTTTATCATATCAGTTTCTTCGTCTTCTCGACTACTCAAGACGTATTGAGTGTCATTTCTACGTCTATCATTCGTCATTCCGATACATTCTGCAACGCTATGTGGTCTGACGGAAGATCAAAGGAATTCGTGCGCCTTTAAAGGCTGCCGATCGTACAAACATGGGCACTGGCATGGCTGTTTCGTTTGATCGGAGAAAGGTAATTCAAACCCGTGGTAATTGTGTTAATATGATTTTTTAAGTTTCTTTAATTCTTATTGCGTTTCCCCGCAGCGGTTAATGTATTTATTTTAATTGATCTTAGATTTATTTATCAGTAGATCGACATTCTTATGATGGCGTAGTTAATGTTAATTTTGTGGATGCCACACGGAGAAAAATGTTATTCTAAAATACCATCATTTTATTCGTAAAAACGGTTAAAAACGGGACTGAAGTTCTTACGAACAATTTAACAGGGTTTTCATGTTTATTGGCGGGAAAATGTAAGAATAATTTGTTGGTATACATACGAAATTACGTATATCAACAAATTATTCTTACATGTTTCCGCCAATAAACATGGAAACCCTGTTAATTTGTTCGTAAGAACTTCAGTCCCGTTTTTAACCGTTTTTACGAATAAAATGATGGTATTTTAGAATAATATTTTTCTCCGTGCAAAATCAAAGTATTAGTCAGTTTCTCTTCTGTTAGTCTGCATTTTGCCTAACTGAATACTAAGCACAATGCACTGTAAGTTATAGCCATGTTGTTTATAAATTTTTTTGATAAATCAAAAAATACTCGGGTAGATTTTTTAGATTAAGTAAATTTACAGTTATTGTACATAAAATAGTACTCAACTACTAACCCTGTACAAATAGCAGGTGTGCCCCACGGTTGAATTTGGCAGTCACCTCTGGTCTGGAGCCCCACAATACTTGCAAAAAAAACCCTCGACTCTGTGCAGAAACGGGCGATCCGTTTGATAGATTCTCCCGTCTTAACAAACGGGTTGAAATCTTTAAAGCACAGACGTCGGGTGGGAATGCTGTCCTTCTTCTACCAATATTTCAATGGAAGATGCTCTAGAAGGAAATAGCATCATTGATCCTCTCGGCACCGGTGCATAGTCGGGAAACACGCCAAACGCGCGCCCAACATATGTACACGGTTGAAGTTTGTCACATGAGAACGGGTCGTTTCAACAGCGCGGCTGTGGAACGATTTGCCGGCCTCTGTGTTTCCTCCCTTCTACATCATGTTCATTCATGTTCATTCCTCCTTCCTTTCCTCAAATAGACCCTCCCCACAGCATCTTAACAGATGCCATAGGCCCTGAGGGAAATTATTTTCCTTGGGGCCTCCTGTGTGGAGTTAATGTAAAAAAATATATATTTTTTAAGGGGAGGCTGTGGATTGTGAGTCGATGGGGATGTTGTGAAAAATGTTGTCGAAATTCGTGCTAAACCGGGTAGCAAAATAATAGACTGTATAATATAATGTATTTTATGTAGAACATGTCTGTTCTTGGCTTTGTTTGATAATTTGCGTGAGATTGATGAAGTTTTGCACACTTGACTGTTTCAAAACCGATGGTTTCTTCGTCTGGATAATAACATCATTCACATTATTATCCTGGCGAAGAAACCATCGTTTTGAAACATGTAGATATTATAACATGTGATTATAGTGGTTTTCACAAAGTAATTTCCTTCATTTAATTAAAATGATGCCACAAAGTAATATTGCAAAAATCGAAGAAGTAAAATTATTATTGTCTATTTTTGAAATTTGGAAAACTCTGCGAAAATTGGTGAGGGAACTTTTTTTTTTTTCATTGTTTTTTTTTTATTTCTTGCTAGAGCAATCCCGATGAGTTACAAAACTCATTTTAGGACAGGAGGAACTTACAATTCATAGGTAGGAGGTAGTAGTTACAATTTTACAAAGGTATTTTGATATCATAATATAAGTTTTACATTCAGTACAGCATAAAAATAAAAATAAAGACAGGTTAAGTAGAACAAACAACAAGAGAAAACAAGTAAAGAGAGGGAAAAACAGATCCGAGTATATAAGATAGAACAAAAAATGACAAGACGATTACATATTTTCATTTTTAAATGTAGTTAAAAAATATTCTTTTAAAGCATTGCTTTGCAATTTTTTATTATGCTGGATGTTTTTGTACATATCTGGAAGCGAATTATATAGTGTATAGGCAATATAGTTCAGAGATTTTATCCCATATTTTGTAGTGTGTGTTTGAGGAATGCGGATTTTATTGTTATTTCGAGTATTGTGGTTGTGGATGTCTTGATTGTAAATTGACTTGGTGTTAGTATGAGTTGATTGTTGGGTAATTTGTAGGATGGTGCTTGTGATTTCATGTTTAGGAAGGATTGTGATTGGAAGGATACCGGAAACTGAATAGATGTCCCTGACATGAGTGTCCCATGGAAGTCCATGAACATTTCTGAGAGCTCGGTTTTGAACTACCTGCAGGTCGGCTATCAATTTCTTTGAGGCAAAGCCCCAGATACAGCAGAGATAGTACAGGTGAGAGTGTACCATGGCATTGTAGACTAAAGTTAATAAAGGGATGGGTAGTAATCCTTGAAGCCTATATAGTACACCAGTTATGGGTGTAATTTTCTCCTTTACATGATTTACGTGGAGATCCCACGAGAGTTGGGAATCTATGATCAGACCCAGATATTTTGTGCTCATTTTCTTTTCGAGGGAGTTGTCTCCAATTTTGATATCGAGGCTGAAATTTTTTTTGTTACCGAAAAGTATATAGTGAGTTTTTTTTTCGTTAAGGGTTAGTTTGTTTATTCTCAACCAACTTGTGAGATGGGAAATATCAGCATTCATTTCCGTTTCAAGCTCCGCTAGGTTCGGTTTAGTATAAAAAATTACCGTATCATCCGCATAAAGTTGTATAGTTCCTTTAATACCCCACTTTGTTATGTCATTTACGTAGATTAGAAAGAGCAACGGTCCAAGAATTGATCCCTGTGGTACTCCACATGATATTTTACCTAATTCACTCGTTTCTCCCCCTAGTTCTACTGCCGAAAAGCGATTTGATAGGTAAGATCGGAAAAGTTCCAGAGGTGTACCAACAATTCCCAAATGTTTCAGTTTTTCGATCAATACGTTATGATCCACCGTGTCAAACGCCTTTTTTAGATCAATAAATATTGCCGCCGTAAAATCACCGTGATCTATATGTTTCTGCAGATTTGATATAAAATCGAAGGCTGCACATTTAGTGTTAGAACTTCATCTTGTATACTATACAATTGACAAATTTATTAATTTGATAAATTGCAATGGCTATCGCCTGTTATGTCAGTAAAAAATAATAACTTCCTTTGGCGCTGTCCCTATGATCGATTTCCAACAATGGCCCAAATTTTTTTTAAATCCTGTCATATAAGGATTTTGATCTAGCATTTACAACATACACCATCAAGGTAGGCAACATTATGTGTAACATCAAAATAATGTAACAGCTTAGTTAATACATTGAGAGAGTTTTCTCATGAGGGTAAGAATAAACGGTGACCGGTCTACTCAGTGGAAACTTTTTAAGTGTATGAATATTGAGTACAAACTTTTCATCGGATGTTAATTCCTCACATGATAATTCATCATGTCTCGAAGCGTCGAAAACTGATAATTGGGGTTTTTAACCTTAAGTTAGGTGAGGGGGGGAGGGGAGGGGGGGGGATGGAAGGGTAGGTTAATGTGAGTTATGATGTGATGAATTATCATGTGAGGAAGTATAGTGTCTGAATAAATTTACTACGGGAATTCAGACGCTGAGATCTCATAGTCCGATTAGACATGGAACCGAATAAATACGTCACATTTAATGTTTGAGGACCCAATCATGAGCCTTTAGGGAAACCTTGATCCCTACTGTAGTAGTTTAAGAAGCCTTCATTGCGAAGGCAATTGGATGGGACTCGCAAAGATGCACTAAATTCCATTGTGACGACACTGAATGCAATGGTGAAACATTAATAATTCCTAAATGACTTGAGCTATAAACTTAACGCAAGGAATGCAAGCTCAGAAAGCCAATCGCAATATCCTTATTTTATAACATTTTTATTAAAAATCCAATGAAAATATAATAACAGATTTAATTGATTTTAAAATGAGATACCTTAATACTAAAACCATGAATTTATAGGCAACGATTTTGCTCTAATATTGCACCAGTATCCAATATTCACTTGAAAGCGTGGGTTCTTTTTATTAATGTCGTAAAGTTTGATCATAGACCGTATAAAATCCTTCAGACAGGATATAAAATGTTACTGTATTTTAAAACAAAATTAAGCAGCTTTTTATTTGTTTCAAACTTGTCACGAACTTGGCAATCTTGATCTCGCATAATATATGTTTATTTATTTATTTTTATTTATTATGGTATATCACGCTCTGCTTGAAAGAAGTTGACACAGGAGAGGTGCTAAGAAAATTTCGCTGAAAGAGTAGTAAAATATATATTTTTTATCGTATATATTTACTTGATGATAGCTACCTAAAATGTGTAATTATCTTTATATATAAAAATCTCGCGTCACAATGTTCGTCCGAGGTAAACTCCGAAACTACATAACCGATTTTGATGAAATTTGGCGCACTGTGTGTAATTTGGTCCAACTTAAGATATATGAGTTTTTATCTCGATTATTGACCTCAATGTTTATTATTGCGAATTAAATGTTTTTTATGGGACAATTATTTGAAATTATTTGTAAGTTCTAAGTTAAGATGGCGGTGTGAGTTAATTTATTGACACAACACTCGGTTATCTAGGTGTAACCATCCAGTAGATGTCGTTTGTTTCGTTAGCCACAGCAACGCGTGGGCGGGTCAGCTAGTTCATTATAAATTAGGTTCTATTTATAATACCCCTCACCCCGACCGTAACCATCCAATGCATACCATTTTTAGTCAAAAACAAAAGATGTCGCCGAAGGTCAAACTTTGTTTTTCCTAAAAAAAATAATTTTTTTTCTCTTCAAATAATGTCAGCAAACTGTTTAATAAAGTAAGTCCTGCACTCTGAATAATATAAAGAAGATTGTCTGTAGGTTTGTTTGTTATGCAAATCGATAGTTTTATTTTAAGATTGATTATATTTTGCACACTTGACCTTCAAAACAAGAGGAAGGTCACTGTATAAATGCACAACTATCCCTTCGCTTTTCCCAATTCTTAAAAGAAGAATAAATCCCTGGCAACGCCGGGGATATTGCTATAATCACAACGTTACCCTTTTCAACCCACTTTTGGCATTTTTTGAGCACTGGCGTGAAAAAAAATTACACAGCTTTTTCCTGAATTCTTTTAACGTCGCACCCATTGTCATGTTCTTCAATTATAGTTGAATAGAATAAACAGTAAATATATCTTTATAATTGGTTATCAACCACCTTTATAATCTTGTCATATTTCGAATTTCGACATATAATTAAAATGTAATTTGATTTGTATTTTAATGTGTAATTTTAAAATTGCACCGTTATTTTCCCCTATGAAGACAGACGGTATAAATAGCTTTATTGCATTTATTTTTGCATACAATAATAATACCTCAGTTTGCTTCCCACACACTATAAAAAAAATTCCAGTTGATGTAGATTAATAGATTCACTTGGTTTCATGTATTTGCATAGAACCTAACAAGGATTTATCTCGTATGCATTTGCGCTTTATTATAGCGAGACTATAAACTAGACAAGATTTACCGCCATAATTCGCCATTCTGACATTTAACACGATTTATACTGCCAGGTAACAATACTTCGTTAAAGCTTTTGTAGCGACAGAGGCCATTTTTTATCTCGGTTTGCCAGTTTCCTTTGGATCGGACCCCCAGATACATAACTGAATTAAAGTACTGTCAGACTACGCTATAACATTTTTGGGCTTGGCCTATTTCGTTGTTGGTTGTTTTCTTTAATGTAATTTCTAGCTTTACCTTATAAGATTTATTTACCTTAGATAGGAGGGCACTAGGGAAATAATTGGAAAGTATGATATAATATTATTATTTATTTTAAAATATTACCTGTAGGTGTAAGTAAATAATTACACATGCCTATGTTCTAATACGGTTCTATGTTTGAATTCTAAAAATATACTTTTTTTTGTATTTTGATCAATTCAAAACATTTTAAAGGGTATTAAGAAAATTCAGTTTTTGCGGGTAAATTGCGGGTGTAAAAGATGCATTATCGTATAACGATACCTAAGAAAAAAAAAAAAATGGTTTCTAATTTTATGTATTTTTGCTGTTATGGGATCCAAACAGCAAAAGCGTATTCTAATTTGGTCGTATTTAGTTAAACATCGATGATTGCTTGTATTGCTCCACAACCTCCTCTTTCCCTTTCCACGGTAAATGGGGTGTAATTTAATTTATTTCTATTCTTGAACATACATTGTACAAATGATTACAGTGGTTTACATAGTAGTACAAAAAATGTTAATATTCTGTAACACGATGTAAAAATGTATGAAAGAAGGTTAATAGTAGCATTTTCACCGAGAGAACCTATGCTGAGGTGGGATACGTTTTTTAGATTTTCACGGCCAAAAGCATTTTCGTTGTTTGTTTTTGGGGTGTTATGCCGTGTTGTGCTACCTCCTTCTTTAGCCGACGTTTCGGACAGCGTTGCAGTGTCCATCATCAGGGCAGATCCGGCAGATCCGTCGATGTGGATCTGCCGGATCTGCCCTGATGATGGACACTGCAACGCTGTCCGAAACGTCGGCTAAAGAAGGAGGTAGCACAACACGGCATAACACCCCAAAAACAAACAACGACTATGCTGAGGTGTTCGCTTGTTTAGGATTAAGAGATATTCTGCCGACGATAAGTAGAATTACAGTATCCTCCTTGATATTGTCAAGAAGGGCACTGTGGTTCGACTCATGGCGGCAGTATCGTATACATAAATTTAAGGTTACTAGCCGTTAAACTTAGACAAAAAATTGTCTTCAAAAGCAGATAGGTATATTTTTCTATGGACCACAAACCAATGGTATAAATAATATTTTATTTTATGGTAATATTAGGTACCTAGATGGTTTTATTGTTAGCTCATTTCAATTTATGCTACACATAAACTGTAACTTGCAACCTGTTCATGTTTTTTTTTGGGATTTTATGCATCAGTGTCAATTATCTCCACTTTTCCTGTTATTTGTGACGCCAGTCACAATCAGCTACGTCAACCTTATGAAGTAAGAAGTAAAAAAAAAAAATCAATCAATCTTGGTTAGCGCACCAGGAGAGCATGGCTCGCAGCGGATCGCGTGTGACAGAGAGAGGTCGCACGGGTCGGCTAGTAGTGTTCTATTACGCTAGCCCGTACCTATTATCTAATCGCGCGGTAGCACCTTACTACGCCAGCAGTGTAGTGCAACTCATTATCGCTTGCCCATGGCTATCCGTTTGCTTTATGATGCCCGGATACTCGCGGTGGCCGGTGGCTAACAGACACGGAGAAACAAAGTGCTCATTTTACTCGTTTCATTTCATAGATCTTAACTAAATAAACCATTGGAAAGATTTTTTTATATTAGCTCCACACTAGGTCCTGAGGAAAATAATTCCCCTCAGGGCCTATGTCATTTTTGGGGATGCAGCGTGGAGGGTCTTTTTAGAAAAGAAAGGAGAGGAAGTTCTGGAAAGGAAAAAAAACTATGACGGTAGTGTAGAAATCGGGCTGTCAGTGTGTCCAAGAGTGACGGACGTATAAATCTATCACTTCCACTGCGGTGCAAGGCGATATTCCGAGAGTCCTGCTGGAGAGGTCAAAAGGTCTCCCTCAACCATTATCTCTCGATCCGGCCTGCCACGCAGTCGGTGGGCAGACGCATCCTCAGCCAAAATCCGGACAAGACTCAAGAGCCCATTGAACCCAGGTACCCCTGCTAAATCACCAAACGTAGTTTAACTGTTAAAACTGAAAGACATGTTATAATGCACAATGCACAATCTCGTTGTCTTGCAAAATGCATTCATTAGGATCTACAAATAATAATGTCAACTGACGCCACACTGCTAAATTGCAGTTGAATTTTCAAAGAATTCTCTGGAACACAATCCCTATTTAAAATACGAATTGTGTTTTCTCAGAAAAAAGTCTGACAAATACTAATGTACCTACGTTAATGCTCCGAGAAAATACTAAATTTCACCCACGCCACAAACCGTACCGAGAAATATGCATTGCCGTGTAGTAGAGCTAATTTCACCCAACAAATTGAGACGAACTTCACAAAAGAAGCCTCTCAACTTAATGGCACATTGGTTGTAATTTATTAATATTAGTTACCTACTTCTGTCAACTCTTACATTTTATGTTACCTGTATTTTGTCAACTTGTAATTTTGTAATTTGTACTTAAAAATAAAACATGTACTGCTTAATACATATGTAAAAGCTCTATGGGCGTTTAAATAAATAAAATCAACTTATGTGTAAATGCTAAAGTTCTGCCGTCATCGTAACCTACGCAACTACACGGAGAAATTGTTATTCGAAAAAACGATCATTTTAATTGTAAAAACGGTTAAAAACGGGACTGAAGTTCTTACGAACAAATTAACAGGGTTTCAATGTTTATTGGCGGGAACATGTAAGAATAATTTTTTGGTATACGTAATTTCGTACGTATACCAACAAATTATTCTTACATTTTCCCGCCAATAAACATTGAAACACTGTTAATTTGTTCGTAAGAACTTCAGTCCCGTTTTTACTATTAAAATGATCGTTTTTTCGAATAACAATTTTCTCCGTGTAGTTTCTAGGAATGGCAGTTTAACATATACTGTTTGGATGCATAATTATTATTTTTTTCGATTTCTTTATCATGAATAATGAAAAAAAAAATACACGTTGGCTTAATTACCAATGTAATAATTTGTGTCAGCATCAGTATCCCCAGGATGACTACTTCCCAAAACTTCTTCCATTCTTCTCCCTATGATGTCAACAACATTTAAATATGAAGCATTTACATTACTCATCAATGTGACTCACCTTTATCAATTTCGTCGTTTGCTTTACAAAGAACTCTGCCTAATGGAACATAAAGGTTAAATTCTCAAATCAATAGGATGTAATACACCCATTGTAGGCATACCCATTCATCAAAATGTTTTAATTTACAAAAGATCCCAAGTCCCGGCCTTGTGGGATACCGTATTTTTTGCTGAATTCACGACAAAATAATGGCTTAATAGTTGTAAATCTTTCAGTACGACTCTTCTTATATGAATTAAAAAAGGAACTATTAATTCAAAGTGTATTAGAACCAACACCTTCAATAATTCGGAACCTTTCGCGGAGTTCTCGATAGTTTATTAGCTTATATTTTGCCTTAGAGTCGTATATCCTTGTCTAGGCCGTTCGAGCAATGCAGAGGTCAAGGTTTTTCACAATATTCAGTCATGGCATGCCCGTTCTTGTTTGAGATCTTAATAGCGTTCTATTGTTTGGATAATAATTTGATTGGTTTCGTGGGTGTGTTCAATGTATTTTAAAAGGAATTTAAGGACTAATTATTGTTCTCAGAATTATTTTTCTTGTATAGGTACAGCAATTAACCTACATTGTGAATTAACGGCGTGATGGGATAATTTCTTTGTTATGTGTTTCAAACCCGCAGCATCCGGAATCCGTATTCAGGTCAATCGTTATAACTGCTGCAGTATGGAGGACCTTTTTATATTTTAGGTCACTATTTACAAACAGTGCGACTTTTTGGACATACGCATTTTAAAAATGTAAAAACAAGTGTTGGCTTTTGGAATACTCTTAATCTGGTGGGCAGATATTAACTAATAAACAAAATCACGAAAAACACTATACATAAAAATAATTATTTCTCTGTCATATACATACGATCGCACACTTTATTGCATCGTCATCATTGCTGTAAGCAGTAGTAGACCAACGCGTCCAAATAAGTATACTAATTTAACCCTTTTAGCCCCGTTTACACATTCAGAACATTCTTAGATAATTATTTGAAAATTTTTGTTGTATAACTTTCTTTTTGCTATGGTTTAGATTTGTTTCTAATTTTTCTAAATGATTTTATTTCCAAATCACTATGAAAACAGGCCAGTTAAATCGTGAAAATTGATAACTGTCGTTCAAAAATACAAGGGTTCATTAAAAAAAACATATGTAAAGCAGATAATAAAGTACAATTGGATCGGCATTGGGACCACATTGCAAAGAAAATTTGAGAATCTTAAAGAGAGATAAAGAGCATGTTTGTCTCTTTCTGTACCTTATGCAATTAATTAAACATTAAAGTATTCTACGCACTGCGGTAAAGCTGGGTAGGAAAGGACAAATCGTTTACTGTTTCTGTGTGCCCTGTTTGTGCCACCCAACCTTTCCAAATTGTTATTACGTAAAAGAAAGACCTGCCGTGAATAATGAACAAGTGCTTCGAATGTAATTATTTGTAAAAAGTGGAACAGTAAGTGACTAGCAATGTGCCAATGCCTTGCCCAAACATTGCGGGATCTATCTTTGATGATGGAAAAAATGTCAGATAGGGGAATATAATTTACTAAGGTAACAAAGGGGTTGACGGTGAAGCAAAAAATGTATTTTTTTATACACAAAATTAACATAGGAATGATGTCTAAGGAACTGAAAAGAAAATAAATTACAATAATACAACACACGGAAAAAGCAAATTAGATTGCCAACATTAAAAAATCAAGCACCCAGAAATCTTGTATGTACCAGGCCGTCCAACTTTATAAAAAAATCCCGAATGAAATTACTGAGATTGAAAATATGATTTATTTTAAAAAGGAATTAAGAAATTACGTCTACCCCAAATATTGATGTTTAGTGTCCAATTGAATACACTGAATCGAAAATAATTAAAAACACAATGTAGATGTTACGCGGACACGTCCTAACACGATTGTCGTGCATACCAAATTGTAAACTTAAATTATCAATAAACTTAAACTTAAGAATAAGTATTGAACACGGTTTCACAGTAATTGTAAAATTTTTCAACTATGAAACATTCATCAAATCAAATTGCAGATGTGATAAGTGTTTCTCTGATCCCAAGAAGCTTTTTCGTCCCAGACAGGTCAATTATTATGCAACAGACTCTGCAACATCTAAGAAGAAAATGTATCTAGGCCAGACAAAATCTGGTGAAACGTAATGATTCTCTTTGATGCAAATGAATTCGTTTATCTGTTTGTGCTTTTCATTTCCCATCAAGAATCCCAACAGTGATAAATATTTTGATCTGCGGAACAAAACTTGTAGGCGTTCAATTGCGTAAGTTTTTACAGGGTAATGACTTTTGCAAATATTAAAATACCGTTCGGTGTGAAAAATAATAAATATAGACGCAAGCTTCACGATACTGGCGTATTTTAGGCCGCTCTTGAAAATTCCCAGATGATTAATGATCTAAGAAAAGCTATCGAAAGCTTTTCTATTCTTAAAGCTTCGGTTATTGCGTTGCGTTGGGAGAAAGCTTCATTTTGCAAGATATATTAATTTTATTTGAAAAATGTATGATTTTTTAATGGTAACCCGTGTAAAATCACGGGAAATTAAAACTTTAGAATTTGTGAAGCTGAAAGTATTTGTAAATATTTGCCTCGATCATTTCCAGCCAAACACAATTTTTGTCAGTTTTTTTATTTAATATGCAATGTTTTTTTATTAATATTTAATTGCTTTATCACCTCCTGAATTGATGTCATTCTTCGTATTCGATTATTATTTGGCTGTACCTACTTGTTAAGATCAACGAATCTCTTTTTCAATACTGGAACTGATATATCAAGAATTCAGACGCTGTAAAATCTATTTACCAGAAAATTTGTTTAATTCTATATTTGAAATGTGTATTTTTTTGTTTAAATTTCTAATTATTAATATTGACAATTTTAATTCAGATATCGTGATTTTTCAAGGTTATGTTCTTTTTCCATTTTTAAGTAGTCGTTAATTACTAACTAAATTTCACGGTTCTGCGCTAGTTATATAATAATTATACCGTGTATTTACTTTCAGAGTTTATTTTGAGAAACATGTTTCCCATAAATCTATCATATTTTGGTTCAGGTGCGGTGCAAAAGACACAAATCCCATGTATTATTTA
Organism: Limnephilus auricula; assembly: GCA_951813805.1. Taxonomy (NCBI): domain Eukaryota; kingdom Metazoa; phylum Arthropoda; class Insecta; order Trichoptera; family Limnephilidae; genus Limnephilus; species Limnephilus auricula. The sequence goes on from OX638410.1 coordinate 8,579,679, forward strand.
GTATTATCACTTCATTCCGTCTCCTCGTTTTATGAGAATATAATAATAATAATAACATTACATTTATATAGCGCAGTTTTGTGTGCTTTCACTGCAAGTGCTCTTAACTAAAATAAACTTAAAACTAATCATATAGTACTCCTTACAAAATACTTATAAAAAATTATAATTAATTTACAAAATATTAATAAAAATTCATTATTAATAAAAGTCCATTACAAGATAGAAAAAAAAGAATATATGGTATACACAAAACAAAACAATGGCAGATAACACAATTTAACAATAACAGTGCTGTTGTTATAACACAGGTCAACCATAATAGACAATAACGGTGCAGGACAAAACAAGAACTGTAAAACTAAAGTATTATATAAAACAGGAAAACACTAAATTATTATATAAAAAGTAGAAATTAAACATAAAAGTACAATAAGGAAGAAACCGAAACTAAACAATTACTGGAAACTCATTCGGATTCATGATTAATATTATTTTTTAAATAATTTTGTTTTTAAAGCCCGTTTCAATTCAGCCAAGTTTTGGATATTAGTAAGAGCTGAGGGAAGTTTATTCCAAATGAGTTGGCTAGTTACACGAAAAGAGCCATCATAGTAACCAGCTCGAGTTCTATTCCTACAACATTACTACATTACTTAATTCAAATGATTTATCCAAAAATAACAACAATTTTCTGATTCCAAGATTATTGACCAGATCCAAAACAAACATCAAAAGTAGTCAAATCCAAAATTCGTTTATAAAAATCTGGTTACATCTAAAGTAGCGGTAAAATTCTAAATCCTTTCGACATAAATTTAGATTAGATCCGAAATCCATTCCACATACCGATAAATGTATGGTCTCACAGTGATGAAATTTAGAAAAAGGAAATAAAATATATACTCGTATGTACAAAAGTACACTGTAAATTTTTTTGATACATTTCTACATTCTTACTTCTAATTACAGACTAGATAAACCGTTATAACAACTTATAGCTAAAAAATTGCATCCACCGGTTCATTGATCTGTGATACCAAACTATAAAAAAAAAAATGAAAAAAAAATTTTGGAAATCCCTTTACTTTTATACTCTTTTTTATTTTCTCTCTTCTTCTTCTTTTATATCTTTTCTCTACTCAATTCTGTTTCACGTATAATGTATGATATACATAATGTTATGAAAATAACTTAAGAAAGTTAGTTACCTTTAAATTAAGTACTTTAATATTTATGAAATTAATTGTCTATGGCCTTTTGTGGGACTGGCAACACATGGACTTTTGGGAAGGACAGGAACAATGTGAGAGGTTTGCACTTCCGTCTGGGATCCTGAGTGGAGGGGACACTTGGGTTTCCAGGACGGTCGTCGCAGTTGTTCTGATCGACATGTTGGATTGATTTTAAAAAGGAGTTTTAATTTTATTTCTTGACCAAAGGGTCACGGAGATGTGTTTCGAGTGATCGATTTAATGATCAAATAATCCGGAGTTTTTGGATTAAATGTGCGGGTTGCCGACTTTAACAAGCCTCGAGTGTTGGTTATCCACGCGGTGGGAGGAAACATCCAACTTTATCCTGGCCATCCATCACCATCACTCACCGGGCAGGTAGCCCTTTGCTGCTGAAGCCAGGCCGGAAGCCTTGGGCCGCTTACCGTGCCGAGATTACTCCTTTGCTGCTGAAGCCAGGCCGGAAGCCTTGGGCCGCTTACCGTGCCGAGATTACTCCTTTGCTGCTGAAGCCAGGCCGGAAGCCTTGGGCCGCTTACCGTGCCGAGACTACTCCACAGTCTCCTACCATCCACCAACTCATCTTCGGTTCGCGTCATCATACGGATCTTAGTTAGTTATAGTTAGACGTACGTGTATCAGGTCTGCTGGGTGAGTTGTTCCAATTTACTTATGTTCTTATTGTTCTGAAATATATATTTTAAATGTGGCTCGACCACTTGCATAAGATTTCTCTCTTTTATTTCTTACTAACCCCCTACACAAACAGAAAGAGGTTATAACCATTGCCTATGCCCTGACAAGAGTGTCTTGCTCTACTGACGTCCAGCTGGCCGGATCAGCATTTTCCTTAGTCAGGAAATTGGCGCGCCTTAGGCAAAGCTGATCCCGGACCACCAGGGTTACACTTAACTACCTATACTTAACTACTTATTTTGGCTTCCCCTGGCCAACCCCAAACTTAACATGGCGCTACCAACTTGGTTTGGGTCGATTTGATCTCTTTCTGATTGTGTATGGACCTTTTTCAATGATTTAGGTAATAAAAAGTTGTTCAAATATTTATCATAACCTAAAATTTACTTTCCACTGGGCTCGCATCTGTACTATTTGACTAGTTTTGAGTTACAAGTGTTTTGTTTGGTAACCAATTATAATTGTTTTTGTTATTTCGTCGCATCTCACATATAACATAACCTATAAATGTCTTATATATTATATTATAATTTTCATTATCCTTACTACACATTTTAAAAATATATGTTGAATTGTTTTTCGCTCCTCCACCTTTTTTACACGAGCATTGCTCAAAAAAAAAGATGAATCACGATATTTAAAAAATGTATTAAAAATATATATATACAATGTATAATAACTGTATTTGTAAAAAAAAAATAAATAAAATAAATAAAAATAAAAAAAATATAATTGTGATGTTTGCAACAGTGCTTCGTCTCTATGATAGATGGGCGGGCTCTACTGCCGCGCAACAACCCGAACGTTGACGGAGTTGGGACCCGAAGTGGGTCATTTCAAGGCAGCGCTTTAGCGAGCGGTGCTCCGGGTATTCATTAATAATCCTACCGGCTGCGCCAATTTGTTCTAATTCTCAGTACTACACACTGATTGTTTGTGGATAAATACTTTACTGGTTCGTTATACGAGAACGTCGTTTATTGAATACAAACGGTTACAAAGTAAACGTCCAGTCTAGCTGGCGGTAAGATTATTAATGAGTACGCGGAGCACCGCTCGCTAAAGCGCTGCCTTCAAATGACCCACTTCGGGACCCAACTTCGTCAACGTTCGGGTCGTTGCTCGGCAGTAGAGCCCGCCCTTCTATCATAGAGACGGAGCAGTGTTGCAAACACCACAATAATGCAATTGACAAATGAACGCGATGCTGCGTAAAAATGTACATATAAAGTTTAAAAAAAATCATATTTCATTTGACGCCAATAAAGGTTTGTCAAATTCATATTCCACCTGACAGTGACAAAGCGTGGTTAAATCAAAAATCCATAATAAAAGGAATAACAACGGAAATGAACTTATTTCGTTAAGTCGCACTGTTCTACTGGCGCCGAGCTGCTAAATATAGGTCGTGAGTTAGTGGAGAACCATTCAAAAGGAAAACTGACTGACTTCTGTAGTATCACTGGGAGTGGTTATAAATAGTATTGCAAGGAAATGCGGAAATAGAATGAGACCCATGCTGATTTTGTCACAATAATGATTCTCGGAGAATGAGTAACGTTTAAAATATATGTTTGATTTCATTACTTTATTTTAATTTTAAAACAATTGGTTTCTAAAGAAGATTATATTTCAGTTGATTTGCAGAAATTCCCGTGTGACAAAGTCATCAAATATTATTATTCATCACCATTTTTAATTTTAATTTTTCGACATTTGAAAGCCCACCATTAAACGCCGATCCAGGTGCGTATCAGTTTTCTTTCAAATTGTTATAAGTACAATCTTAACAGCACGATATTTATCCTCTTCTGCTAATCTAAAGTTTTTCACAATAAGGAAGATGAGTCCTTTTTTTTAATTTTTTTTTTACCAATGTTCATATGCAAACTTAAATACTAGTATATTTTTTAAAAAGTTCGTTTTCATAATTAAATTAATTCTACAAGTTTGAATTTTATTAAGCCCGCGAAAACGCCGGCAAGAGTATAATACCGTGCGGGAGGGTTCGTGACGTCACCCGGTCCTTGATCTTTTATCTGTCAAAAACCCGGTCTTTTATCTATCAGAAACAACAAAAAAGTACAAAATGGCGTTGATAGGTCATTTGATGACAGTGCTACATTTGAATTTCTGTGAAACAATCCGTCCTGAATAAATGAATAGTTAGGTAAAAGTAAAAAAGGGAAATTACTAAATTATGGTCGTAGTTTTTTCGTCTGATGTAAAAAAGTCCTATATTTCATTCCCTAAATTGTCATTCTTTTTTACCTCGAATTTCTACGCCTTCCTTTTTTCATTCATCTTTTTAAAACATTCTCAAAATTTTCTTCTTCCAGTATTTGTTAGGATTTCCGTGGGCGCCAGCGATTTCCATCGCATTATGAATAGTTAAATAAATCTTCGCCGACGACGGATTATGCGCCATTCTGAAAAATCGTCCAAATAATATAAATGTAAAATACGACGATCTTAATCTTGACTCCCATATCTCTTTTCAACACCAGATAAAGAATATAGGTTATTGCAATACCTGGTAGGTATTGGAGCTATTATGTTTTGCGCTTTATTCTCTGTATTTATTTATAGACCATTTCTTGTGTTTTAAGACGTTTTCTTTTTAAAAATCTGTAATTGAGTCTCAATAAACAGACCATTTCCTGTGTTTTAAGACGTTCTCTTTTTAAAAATCTGTAATTGAGTCTCAATAAACAGACCATTTCCTGTGTTTTAAGACGTTCTCTTTTTAAAAATCTGTAATTGAGTCTCAATAAACAGACCATTTCCTGTGTTTTAAGACGTTTTCTTTTTAAAAATCTGTAATTGAGTCTCAATAAACAGACCATTTCCTGTGTTTTAAGACGTTTTCTTTTTAAAAATCTCTAATTGAGTCTCATAAATTCCCTTCTGAAATCACTGATGTTGTTACGATGAAGATAATATTGTCAACTCTCAATGAAATAGACAAAGAGACACGGAAAAATAACAGAAAAGGTAAAGGTAGCAAGTAGTGGGACCTGAACTAAGTGCCTTTACGTTGAAGCTTAAAAACCATTGACCAGCGGCTGAGAATAAAAGTTTAAAATGCTTGCAACTGTTCAGGGATGTTCCAATGAGAAAGATCGATTATTCCCCTATCAAATTTTTGAAATTAAAAGTTTAATATCGATTTATTTCATTTAAAAGCTGCTTTAATATACACCTACATTCAAGAAAGCAATAAAAATGCTCAAAACGCACGATGATAAATTATTAAATATCGTGTACTTCTTGTAAGTATTTTTTTAGCGTAATTATTTCTGATTTTTCAATAATGTCCAAACAAAATAAGTGTGTAAAAAAATCTGAAATATTTTATTTTGTAAGACCTTAAATAAATAGAAAAACTGGGGTATTTTCGTCACAAAACACGTTCTCGCTCTCTTGTCATCAAATTTCAAAGTTAAAGTTCAAGTTCTGTAAAACTTCTATTCCAGTTTGTTAGTATTACATTATGATCATGGGCCGGTTGTTTTGCAGAACATGGATAGGACTTTCACAGAACTTGAATATTATCTTTTATTGATGATATTGAGTTTGTATCTTAGATTTTATAACACTTTTAAAAAATATATTAAAAGTAAAGATTCGTTGCATGGTTCATAAATACGCTATCGGACATACTTACTAGAGCCACTCTTTAGTGTCATATTACTGTCAGAAATACGTTCAAATGAAAATATTTTATTTTTATTCCGTGGTTTATTCGATGTCGACTGTGCCATCCATAACAGAGATGACACGAATGAGAATCCGAGTCAAAAATAGAATGAAAATGGCACCACATCAAACGAAAAGCTTCCTAGAAAGCTTTCACAGTCCTACGTTTGTAATGGTATGAAAAATACGCGACTGCATCACTGCTCATATTCTGCCGTCATACAAGCAAAAAAATTCTATGTTTACCTTTTGACGAACGAGACCTCTCATGTTTATTAACCTATTGTAATAAAAAATACATAAGAACGAGTCACTTTGTGGTTTGACATATTAACCAAAATAAAACATTTTTTTTGTTTATAACCACAAAATTTATCTAATTTAATATGACGCCCGGTTTCTTTTAATACAGGTGATGGGATACAATTTAAACTTAGTTTGTGTTTAATTTCTACCCCGATGATGCTAATGTGAAGCGAAACCGGTCGGTCCTAATAAATTCAATAAATTTCGTGATTATACGCAAAATAATTATTGTTTTATTTCATTATTTCATTTTTGAAATTGACAATTAGTGGTGAAATTATTGTTTTATTTCACATTTAATATGTCCTATTCCACGTTAACATTGGTAAAAATATACCCCATTGAATCCACATGGAGAAAACAATGTTGGTTCCATACAATTCAGAATCATGCAATTTCAAGACCCCTTTAAAAAGTCATTAAAAGTTATGATTTTTTTTTTGAAAAATAACCTATAACCTAACCTAATTGATCTATTTAATCTATTTGATTATTTTTTTTATATATTTATTTTTCTTTATTTTAATGACTTTTCAAAGGAGAAGTTGGATTATTCTGTGTGGTCTGGTCACCACAGTTATATCAATATATTAACAATTTTATACTTTTATCCACTTCATTTATTTCTGATCGTAACCGGTTTCAGCCTGTTAAGGCCATCTTCAGACTGGTCTGAAGATCCACACACCAGTCTCAAGATGGCCTTAATAGACAGAAATCGGTCAGAAATAAATTAAGTGTAAAAAAGTTAAAATAAATTACAAAATAATGACAAATCTTCTTGAAATTATCTTATTCTAATATTAGATTGTTGAAAACAAATACTGGGTAAGGGACGTACTTGACTTACTTTATTTAATCAGCGATTCCTAACATTATTTGGAGTAAAAATGTGAATCAAATTTGGGTTGCCGGTGACTTTTTGAGATGTTTTTATCATATTTGTTCTTTTAAACCCACTGGTCACTCAGTCGAGTAAACGCCCAACTTCTCAACCCGATTCTACCTGTCCAATACCTACTGATTTTTGGCAACTGCTCATATGGGTCTCACATTACTATCTCTCTTTCTAAGGGTTGAAGCCAGGATATTTTCTCAAATGCAACTTTTTGAAAAATTTGTTTTTGAATGCTGTGCAGGCCAGTATTCTAAGCGAAGATCAAAAATTTCAGTCAGATGGGCGGCTTAGGGTCGGAGAAAACTACATTTTAAAATTGTTCGAGCCCAAGTCTAACATTATGCCCGTGAAAAGAATTAACCAGTCCAGTTTGACATTCATTGTGTCCAGTTTGACATTCATTTTGTCAAGTTGGACATTCATTGTGTCCAGTTTGACATTCATTTTGTCCAGTTGGTCATTCATTGTGTCCAGTTTGACATTCATTTTGTCCAGTTTGACATTCATTTTGTCCAGTTTGACATTCATTTTGTCCAGTTTGACATTCATTGTGTCCAGTTTGACATTGATTATGTCTAGTTTGATATTCATTTTGTCCAGTTTGACATTCATTTTGTCCAGTTTGACGTTGATTTTGTCCAGTTTGACATTGCTTGTGTCCAGTTTGACATTCATTGTGTCCAGTTTGACATTCATTTGTCCAGTTTGACATTCATTTTGTTCCGTAGGACCTTCATTTTGTCCAGTTTGACATTGATTTTGTCCAGTTTGACATTCATTTTGTCCAGTTTGACATTCATTGTGTCCAGTTTGACATTCATTATGTCTAGTTTGACATTCATTTTGTCCAGTTTGACATTCATTTTGTCCAGTTTGACGTTGATTTTGTCCAGTTTGAAATTCTCCGCTGGATCTCCACCGAAAATATCTTTATGTCTGAAGTTACCGCTGAGAAATTAGGCTTCCAGCCAAAACAATATAATATCATTATTTTCATACACGCTTTCGTCAATGCTTTCCTGATTCTGACAAAGATACCATAAATTACTCTTATTAAAAACCCACATCGTTGAAAAAATGTGTAAAGGTCAGCATAATAATTTTCCAATACTCTTGGCTTATTAATTAAAATTTTAAAAAAATTGCCAGGTTTTTGACACTGGCCAGGCATTTGTTCTATTTAAAAAAAAAAATTCTGTACTTACGTAGTTACTTTTTTATGTATTGAAGCCCGAATAATTCACTCGTCAATCTATTAATATTCACAAACAAAATATATATTTCTGCACAGAAGATCATAATAACTTAATAACTATGAATAGGCAAGCGTGTTTTCTGAATTTCTTCTTAGATTGGTGCTGAGAATTGAAAGCTAAATAAAATCGTTTTGGCAGAACTCAATAATTATGATACTTGCAAAGATTAATTATTTTGGTCCTATTAATAATTGCAAATATATATTTTTCATTATTGTTTTTGTGTGGAATCTGCATCTGCGAAAATACTCAGTAATATTTCAAAGTGAGGGTGAAGAAAAATGCATTCTTAAAAAAAACAATTTTGTGAATCATTCAAATACAAGACATTTATGTATGACGCGGTGCTCTCAGCATGAATTATTTCACCGCTTGTATTTAACCTATTCATTCTAATTTTGGAAGGAATAATGTCACATTTGCTGTCATCGTAGAGGGTTAAAAATAAGTTTGTGCACTTCTTGTCATTCAGACAGCTGGATGAGGAAATTTCCTAAATCAGTTTTGCCATAAAATGTTTGTAGACTCATCACGTCACGACGTCACGTTTATAAACGATAATACTTGGCTTATGTCTATGGTAAATACTTTTTATTACTTTATAATAAACATTATAAAGTAATTAAAAGTTTTAAAGCTACAATATTTATTATACCTATAATAGTTGTTTGAAGCATATTGACATTCTAATGCTATATATATGTGAAACATCTATTCAAACTGAAAGTACTTGTATGCAGTGGCGGTTTTCTCTAAAGTGCGGTTGTGCGGTGAACCCCCATTAAAAATATGATAAAATAAAACAATCTTATTGTATAGTAATATAAGCGCATCACAGATAGCTCGACATTAAAATTCCGTCTTTAAAACTCGCGCCACCGAAAAATACGGTACCTATCTATTCCCATTTTGTGCGCGTTGCGATCCGCACACATTTGTCCATACGAAAAATCATAGCCGATACGAATCGCTGTGACGGTAGAATGGAAAAAACTACGCAGCTTGGTGCGCCGATCACGAGTCAAGATGTCACGTGACCTCCGAACTTTGACGAGTCTCGCCGAAACGAAGCCCGAGATTGTCGCAGGATGACCGGCTGACGGTCGACTTTTGCACCGACGGATGCAAGTTAAATGTTATATATTATGGTATTTAACTTTGTAGTCATTTTTGTACATTTTTTATTTTCTTGTTTCTGCATTTCTCCAACCGTTTACTAATGGCATTTGTAAATCTACTATTGAAGAGGACCGATTTTGACTTCTGTTTTCGTATTTTTTTTATAGTTAAGTCGTTACATCCCTTAGTTATGAATACATTTACAAAATTTTCGGCTAACAACGTCGCTAGTTATGCAATTTTGTGTTGAGCTTTCCTAGTATTGTTTCGGCTTTCAAATTGAAAGTGGTTGCGTTTATCGGTTGTCGCGAATATTCTGTCCTAATTTTTTCACACAATGACGGAATACAGTGATATATACAAAAAATAACGCTAATGCTTATGAAAAACGTTTGGAAATTAAATATTATTATTTTTTGTACGTGTACGTGTATAATGGATTTTTAGTGTAAGTGAAAAAAGGTAATTTTATTTCGTGACCACCTTTATTTGTGTTTCTTGTTTTTTTATGTTTTAAAATATCAATTATATTATATTCTACATTCTACGCAATTATTCTTATTGAAAAAAAACAATAATAATAGCAACGTACATTGAGTGTTGTAAAAACCATTAAACAATTTAAATCCTCTAAAACCATTTTGGTTGTTTAATAATTGTGTCGACGAGTATCAAGTTATTTAAAAACAATAGTACCTATTTAGGTACCCCCCCACTAACTTTATTTAATTTGTGTGAAAAGAGTAAATTTTGATTAGACAATATATTATTCTTCTCTTGAATTTCTGAACCCCCCGTTAAAAAGACCACGAACCGCCACTGCTTGTATGTACAATATTTCCGGATATAAATCATATAACTACTGCAGGACTGATAAGTCCGGAGGAGGTATATAGTATATAAGAAAAAAAATTGAATTTAGACCAAAAACGTTCCAATCACAACATTTTGAAAATATAACAGGAAAGCTCATACTCCAGGACAAAACTAAAATATAATAGCTATCTATCTATAGGCCTCCTGATTCAGAAAATCTTCATTTCTAACGGAATTATCATCATATCTTGATAAATTAATTAGTAACGAAAATATTATCTTACTTGGAGATATAAATCTAAATTTGCTTAAAGACCAAGATTATATCATAACTTCATATGAAAACTTACTTACTCACCATTATTTAAATAAATGCATCTATTTAGTAACCAGAGAAGCTGTATTAAATGGAAAAATTACTCGCAAGTGTATTGCCAAATTTAGAGGTAAGAAAATAACTGCTTGCATCTGTGAAAATAATATTGCCGATCATTTTATCACTGCTATTAATATAAAATCTCATAAACGTCAGGTAGAATTTGCAAATAAGTATATTCAAATCATCTCACAAAAGGCTATTGATAGATATGTCAGAGATTATAACTGGAGTAAACTTATAGAGGAGAAGGATTGTATTTCATTACAAAAAATAAAATATTTATTTAACAAATTTTACAAGACCAGTTCTAAAACGATAGTGCAAAAACCGAAAACACGACCTTATGCAATAAATTAATGGGAAAGCAGTGAATTATTATGTCATATAAATAAAAGAGATAAACTATATAAAAAATGTTAAAGTACACCAACAAACAAAACATATGAAACAGAATACAAAAAAAACACGAAACCTTGTCAATAAACTTATAAATAAAGATAAAACAAACTACTGTCATAATAAATTTAAAAACTCTTTAAAGATTAAAAAAAAACCCGGGACAAGATAAATAATGTTGTAGGACGTTAACCTATAAACTATTGTGATGAAACTATAACAAGATATATGTTAAAAGATAGAACTGAGGATTCTGTGTCAAATAATTTTGTGAATTACTTCTCGGGTAGCATCAGCAACACGTTACATAAATGCAATCATAAAAGCTACTAATGTAGTACTGAAAGAACTATCACACAGTTTATATATACCAAGAGTTACAATAACTGATATTGAAAACATTGTTAAAAAAATGAAAAACTCTGAAAGCACAGGTATTGACAATATAAGAATGTTTGATTTAAAAGAAATATAAAAACTCTTGGCCCAATAATTACTCATTTAATCAATATGATAATAAAGCAAGTAAAAATTCCACAAGAATTTAAATGCAGCATTACTAGACCAATATTTAAAGGTGGAAAACACATTGAACTGGGAAATTATAGGACTGTTACTATACTACCAGCATTAGAAAAAATTCTCGATTTTTTTTAATCAAATAAATTAAAGAAATACATTAATAAATTCGCTATCATACCTTGATCCAAATCAATAAGAGGAAATGTGTTAAATTTATTTAAAGATTATCTTAGAGGAAGAAAAATATGTACCAACATAAATAATACTTTTAAGTAAAACAAAAAATGTATTTGCAGGAGTTCCACAAGGTTCCATATTGGGACCTACACTATATATAATTTATGTAACTACAATGAAAAAAAAATTCAGTTAAATAATGGAATGCCGCCATATTAATATAATAACTAGCTGATACCCGGCATGCGTTGCAATGCTAATTAAATTAATAAATTGTTTCTCCCTTCGTGTCGTTTCCCATTCATCCCCCTTCCCCTTCCGACTCCTCGTCCTCTCCCTCTCCCGCGTCCCCTTCCCCTCCTGCGTTCCCTTTTCCCCACTCTCGCTCTCCTCTTTCTCGGGAACCCCCCCTCTCACGAATTTCGCTTACACCTTCTTCGCCTTCCCCTCTCCCTCGTCTCCCCTACCGCGAAGCCACCCTCCTTAATTCCCCAACTAACCCTCCCGCATACCCCTCCCCAACCCTTTTTTCCCTGCCGCCTAACTCCATAAAATACACCCATTTTTCCAACAACTCGCGTGACCTATTTAATTTTTTATGCAAATTTCATTATAGATTGTGTCAAGAATATATTATATCGTTTGTTCAAATTTCCAAGTTCTAGCTTTAAATCTAAAAAATAATATTTTTAGAGTCGAAAGCCCGGGTAGCATTAACGCGAGGAGTAAACGAAGCGTCCCCACACAGCCGAAGCAATCCCATCGCAATACGTACAGTACCCACCTCCTGTGAGTGAGGCAATACATCCTCTGGGATTTATGTGCTCCCGATACTTGCTACTTACATAAGACGTATTTAGTCAAGTGGAATAAATTCTGCTTTGGTCATAGGAAAGGAAAGGAAATGATTTATATTGACAAAATGAGATTTTTTTAACGTAAATAATATGTTTCTTTTTGGCGATTGATCGTCTATGTGAATTTGTACATATTTTCAATAAAACAATAAGGATCAGTTGTTTTTCAGAAATTCAAATGTAACATTGTCGCCAAATGGCCATTCAGCTCCATTTTGTTCTCCTGACATTTTAAAGATCCCCGTTAAACGCCTATTCCAGGTGCGTTTGAGCTTTGAGATGAAATTGTAATAAGCTAACAAGCTTATTACAATTATAAATTATATTAAACGTGATAGTTGTCCTCTTCTGCTGATCACTAATTGTTTAAAGCTGAAACAGATATAGGAAAATGACGCTGAATGGCCATTTGATGGCTTTTGTCATACGTACATAGCTACATATAACTACATACATCTATATACCATGAACCGCTCTGTACATGTAGTTAGTATTGTTACATTTCCTTCCTACTCTTCTCCTATATATATCTGTCAAATTTTCTATTAACCACATCATCATTAATCGACCCTCACCGCGTGAATCTCTCCGCATCTAAAATCCGCATTTTTCGCTCTTCGCCGCCTCTGAAAAAAAGTACCGCAAGTAATACAAATATTTCCGCCATAAATACAATTCGTGAACCAGCAAAATAAAAGTAAGTGCCACAGTTCCGCAATAAGTCATTTCTCTCATTTCCTTATCTGTATGCGCATATTTTCTACTTGTGCAGTGATTAAATCACACATCCACACACACATTTCCAAGGTCCTTTGATATAAAAAATTACATAAAATACACACCAATTATTATGTACTGCATTCAGTGTACTCTCTTCTCTTTCTCTGCCGGTTCCTTGCCTCTTTGTATCAATATTGATATCAGCACCCTTTGTGGATTCTATTTTATTATAATGATATAATTAATTACCTTTTCATCAAAAAAAACTATCACCGTCGTAAAACATGTTGTTAGAATTCTAGGCCTGTTAATTTCCCCTCATCGTAATGACAATCCACTTCTCATAAAAAAACGAAAACTACCCCAATCTGTATTAAAATCACCCCTAAAAAGCGTTCTGGAATTAATTATTGGTTAAATGAGGCAATAAGCCAATAATTACCCCATAAGAAACACGACTCTTATTTTTTTAGAAAATTTCATTTGAAATTAGCTCGGTTCACGCAGAAAAAAAATAATTGTTCAAACTCATGCAATGTTTTAAATCGATACATACAGTTTTTTTTGGTTTTTGTGGAAAAACAATTTTGAATAAATGCAAAATTTAGCCGTAGGTTAGGTTAGCACATGGTTTAAACCCTTAAAACAGACATTAACAATTATAAACAAACAATGACATAAATGTTAATTATGGACATAGACACGAATGACCCTTCTTAGACATGAATGTTAATAATTATGAACTTACTCTACATAAAACAAAAAAAATCATTTTTAAATAAATTGTTTTACTCGGGCAAATACCGTTTTTTTACATTAGCTCCATACAGGATGCACTGAGGAAAATAATTTTCCTCAGATTCGATGTCATCTTAAGGGATACTGTGTGGAGGGTCTTTTTTATGGAGATGAAAATTCTGGAAAGGCAAACGGTAGGAATCTGGTGGTCAGTGTGACCAGGAGTGACAGACGTAAGAATCCATCCCTCCAACTGCGGTGAAAGGGGATGGGTCGAGATAAGCCGGCTGGAGAGTTCAATAGGTGTCCCTCAACCACAGTCTCTCCGTAGACGCAGACGATGGGCAGAAGCATCCGCCGCTAAAACCTAGACAATATTCACCCCATGCTAAGTCACCAAACGTAGCGAACCACCCACTTAGAGTGACCTATGACGGAGGTGTTGGAAACACATATCCGCCTCTCAAATTGAAAAATTGGGTTACGAGTACACCAAGAATTAAACATAAATAATTAAAGTACAAAACAACGAAAATACCTATTTGTTAGTGTGTATTTTAGTTTATTCTAATTAAACGTATGTATTTAAAAAGTTTCCACAGTGATTTTGATGTTATGTATATTCTATATAGATATAGATAGTATACTCTACATAGAACTATTATTTACAAATAGATATAGAAAACATACTTACCTGGCAGGTCACTTCCGTTAAACACACTTTAATTAGAATGTTTATGCTTGAAGAAGAAACGACTTTGCACGCTGAGGACTCTATATTTTAAACATTGGACATGTATTATTATATACTAAGAAAAATTGTAATCAAGAAGTTAAATTGAATTTTAAGCTAATTAAAACAATTTTCTAACATTTCCTACCCTTTTCATGTGTTTTATTCATAATATACATATCATTATAATATGTTCAAAACTTTACAAAAGTGAGGAATGATTTTAGTGAAGAGATAGCAAAGATAAATTACAAAATAATTATTCCGTATAACCTCCATTATTAAAACTAATAAAATAATAACTTCTGATATTCCACCCCAAGGTAAGTTAATACAATTAACTCTTTGAACGTAGGGAGAGAAAGGGCTTCGTTTGCAGGTAGGAAATATTCCTTCATCATTTAGGGGTAGCAAATAACCCATTCATCTAGTCTAGGGTAAGAGGAAAATCCATCACGTGGCGGCCTAGGGTGGGTTTTACCAGACCTTACTGTAGTAGATGAAAATTGAGCAAATAGAAATGTAGACGAACAAGGCTTATTTAGGGTCATGGGTTGTTGAGATAGAGTATACTAGATTGGCCTTTTATGGTTTTAATTTTATAATAATAAATAAGGTAATTGGATCTAATATGTTTACATAAAATCATTCACGGCCATCTTGATAATACACTATGTCTTAGAAATATTGAAATAAATGTCCCCAATTCCCATTGTTTAAGACAAGGTTGCCCAACCCCAGGCCCGCAATGTGGCCCGCGAACAAATTATAAATGGCCCACATGAGCAAGTTTAATAATTCCGGCCAAATTTTGTAAATTGTTAAAATTAATGAATTTTTGTAAATCTCTTTACAATCCGTTTGACTGAAATAATCAGTCTGTAAATAATCAATTACAACTATAACATACAATGTTGTGTTTACCGAAATTACAGGATGACGGACTTCCTGACGGAATCCAATAAAATGACAAAACTAAATAATTAATATCCTGAAGGTCTCTACCCCCCCCCCCCCCCTACCCAGGATGGATAATTCCAGAAAAATTTCCCCCCCCCCCCCCCCGTTAATCTAGTAACCCTATCAGTGGCCCGCCCGTGATTTGCCGTGTCAATTTGGGCCGACTGTTAAAAAGGTTGGGCAGCCTTGGTTTAGGATGCCATAACACTTTTCACCCGAATACATTTAAAAATAATATCGCCTACTTTAGCCCTCCGAACTAGATGTGTCGACTATATAACAAGCTAGAGTGTGCTGAAGTAGATATTTTCGTCGATTTTGTACGGATTCAGAAAAAAAGTTCTGGCGCTGTTCAAAAATGTTTAACCAATTATATTGCGTCAATTGTCTCTCTATGCATGCCTCTCGTGTTTCTTTTGTCTCTTGCCTCTCATTGTAATATGTGTTACTTGAATGAGCTTGTGTATAATTTTGTATTTTTATTTGTGATATTTCTGTTTTTCTAATTGTATTTATCTGTATTTAAATGTATGTAATTGTAGATTTTTTGTAATTGTATGTCCCTATTTGTACAATAACTGAGTTTTTGTAACTGGATTGTTCTCGCTTAAGTGCGATCATCTGTAAAAACCGACTATAAATAAATAAATTATCTTGTTATTCACGCTAGAGAGCTTTAATCAAGTAACGGCTGAGCGGCCCCTTACACACGAAACTTAATTTTGGATTAATGATCAAAGCGCCCAGCCAAAGAACACATTTATTTTAATTTTAATAAAAAGGTTCAAATATCTATCTGCTTTAATTCTTTGTATTTTAAATTTTAAAATATAGGCCCTTATCCTCCTGAATGTTGGATGACATTTGGTCCCATGATGGCCGTGTACCATAGAAAATTAATATCAAAGTATTACGAAAAGCTACTTTACTAAGATTAAAGGCAACGTCTTGAATGATATTGACGCAATTCTGACCTTGTCCTTGTACAGTTTATTTATTCATAAGGATTAAAATCGTATTTTAAATAAAAAAAAATAATCCCGGACGCCGGCGTTCGAGCGACAGATGACAGGTTAAATAATACAATTTTTCATGATTTTATAGTCATTATTTAAGAGTTAATGATAATTATTTAAGAAAATAATTTTTCTCTTACTATGCGAATATGATGAAATGTAACAAGAAAAAAATAAAAATGGGCAAACAATGCATTTTGATGGGCGTAAATTCAAATTATTAACTACCGATTTACGTTAAAACAAACATTTGTCGTACAAATTTAAAACGTTTTTTACGATAATTTATTTTTTGCATTAAGAAAGGTGGGGCAAGATAATTTTACAATTAACTAACAAAAAATGCAATAACTCACAAATAATGCAAAATTTAATTCTTTGTTGGTCACATCATAATCTAAAACGTTAATAAATTAAATAGCATATATCCTTAGGGGGCATACATTAATTACGTGAGCATATATTAATAGCATATATTATTATAGAGATAATAAAAAAAAATCAATTGTTTCACTTCTTTTGAAAATTTTTTCAGTGTCATATTTTGCCCGCTGAAAAAATGGCTATTATGGGAAAACATTTATTTCGAGAGTAAGGTCCCACTAAATCTCAAGAAGGGGGGATAGGGGTCAATTTTTAAAAAAATAGCTTTAGTAGTTTTTTTTTTCAGTTTCAGTGCCGGCAACCCGGGCGTTTATTTAATATAAATTGGTTGATTTACAATTTTCTGTTCTTTTACCTGCCTCACTAGACAAAGTCTGTTCCGAGGCGGGTAAATAACATAATAAGTATATTTATTTAAAAAGGATATATATCAGAAGAGACATGCATTAAAAAGATATGTATAAATATAGATATGCATTAATAGAGATATGTGTTAAAAAGATATGTGTGCAAAAAAGCAAAAAGTAAATATATATATAATAAATATTTACACACCTTCTTATTTTGATTTTATTATTTGTTACACTACCATCAAAAGCTTACATACGTTATAAAAATAAAAATAAAACTAAGAATAAAAATAAA
Organism: Limnephilus auricula; assembly: GCA_951813805.1. NCBI lineage: Eukaryota > Metazoa > Arthropoda > Insecta > Trichoptera > Limnephilidae > Limnephilus > Limnephilus auricula. The sequence continues at coordinate 8,597,231 of OX638410.1, forward strand.
TAACTTAAATTTGCAGTTAAGAGAATATAAATAAAGCAGGAACTTGTTATTTAAATTGCAAACCTGCAGTGCCATATATATTTGTTAATTGTTTAGAATATTTCGAATGTCTGTTCTTTCCTTTTCATTCAACCATATTACAAATCTTTTGAACAGCCAATTTAAATTGTTTGGGGTGACGTAAGTTTTTGTTTGTGTAAGGAAGATATTGAAAATGTGCGGTGCCAAGTAATATTCGTGTTTTTTGCGAAAGTTGATTTGATATGGGGAACTTGAAAGTGTTTATTTATTTTTGCTCTTGTGTTTTGTGAGTGAGGTATGTGGTGATGTGATGTTTTGATACAGTTTTTATATTTGATCTTCCTTATGAATAGTTTATTTACGTCCAGTAATTAATGTATGTCCCTTTACTAGATATTTTCTATTTGCAATTATTGATTAATTATGTGATTTGATTGGGTATTTCGGATTTTTAAAAGAGGCCTTGCAGCTGTTCAACATAAAATCCAGTCGTAATTCTAATTTTAATTAAAGTGTTAAAAGCTGAGATAAAGTCTGACAATATCCTAATAATATGCAAAAAAGGTCAATGCTAACAAATTTTTATTATAAGTTGAGATCAGTGACCCTAATTCCAATTGATTGTGCTTTATTTCATAGATCACCTAGCTTATTTCATCCCAATGGTTTGGACACAGTCACAAGTCCCACGCTAATGCGACTAATTCCGGAGATTTCGCCGTTTATTGGACGGCATTACACAAGCCTTTAATCTCACGAGAGCGCCCCCTCTCTTTTCTGATACCACCCCCCCTGTGTTCGGTTTAATCAACCGTGTATCACTTAACTGGCTTAGTGATCTGACTAAGTGCCTCATTCTGTCAAAACAAGGAGGGTAGATAATTTGAATTATCGGTATAGATAAAATATTAAACAATTATTTCTAACATTATTTTCGCAAATTTAAACGGTTTTACGCTTACGATTCCTGAGGCCCTAGCACGCTTGCTCTATAACGATCGATAGGATAACTATCGGTAACTTCTCATCGTTCCCTACGACAACTGCAGATCGCAAACGAATAGGTGACAGTTCACAATGACTAAGTGTCCTTAATATATTCTATATCAACTGTCGTTTGTACGTTTGAGATCTCCAGTTGTCCTAGAGAACGATGAGAAGTTACCGACTTTACTTCATATCGAGCGAACGTGCTAGCACACCTGATAGGCATCGTTAGCGAAATGATTTTACGTATTTGTTATGGAGCCCTTGAAAGACTAATATTCTATTTACCGTGAATTTTTCCTATTTGTAATGGCTTTATTAATGTTTAGTTTCCATATCTGGATAGCTAGTTACTTCCCATATCCATCGCTCGTTCCAATCCTGACCTATCCCATACCTTTTCACACATCATTCTTTAACAAAAGACCTCTGGCTCTAACTACTGCAAATCTTTTGTGGTGTAACAAATGTAATCTTCCAAGGAAGAAATTGGACGATTTAAGCCGTAACAAATGATACGCAACATAAATTTCCACCCTTGAAATCCTACCCCATTTAAATGATTGATTTTTCTCCTTGATATTTAATTTTTTCGCGTAGTTTCTCCCTTATCTATTACTCTCACCTGTCTTCTGCATCTTTTTCCATACATAACTTTTCTTTTCTCTATTCTGCCTTACAATGATGAGAATATGCTTGGATTGTACTTACTTATTAATACAAATGTTTTTTAAAATTAGTTTTTAGTTTCAGCTGTTTATGTTTATGATTATAGCTTAATATAAAAATGATATTAATAGACACCTACGTGACATCAATAAAAGTGTTTTGTTAATAATTTATGTAAGACAAACAAACAAACACACGGGGAAAAATGTTATTTTAAAATACGATCATTTTATTCGTAAAAACGGGACTGAAGTTCTTACGAACAAATTAACAGGGTTTCAATGTTTATTAGCGGGAACGTGAGAGAATAATTTTTTGGTAAACGTAATTTCGTACGTATACCAAGAAATTATTCTTACATTTTCCCGCCAATAAACATTGAAACACTGTTAATTTGTTGGTAAGAACTTCAGTCCCGTTTTTACGAATAAAATGATCGTATTTTAGAATAACATTTTTCTCATTAAAATAATCTATTAACCCTTAGATTGAATTTCTAGTTATTTGGTTATTACCAGTAACCGTAAAGAAGACAAAGCAACAACTATGGGAAATCCATCTACTTTGAATAAAACTCTTTTACCACCCCTGTTAAACCCCCTTCCCCAAATTTTATGTATATAAACCATTGATTAAAGAATAATTGTAATAGTCTGAACGTGGCATTAATAGGCTGAAACCGGTTACGGTCACAAATAAATTAAGTAGAAAAAAGTTTAAGATTGTTTTAATATATTATTATAATGGAATTCCACTCCAAAAAAACTCCACAAAAATAAAAATATTTCTTATTTGATCAAACTTAAGAAAGTAAGCGCTTTACTGTCGGTAAGCGGAAACGTTCAATGTGAATTCAAAATAGCTACGTCAATTTACGTCGTTGAAGCGATTGACATTTGCTAATTAATCATTTACTGAGGCAACTGAAGCTATTGACAATAAGGAAGTTGAGTTTTTTTTTTTTTATCAATGTTCACAGGCAAACTTAAATACCACTATTTTTTTTTTAAACTTCGTTTTCATAATTAAATTAATTCTACAAGTTCGAATTTTAATAAGCCCGCGAAAACGGCGGCAAGGGCATAACACCGTGCGCGCAGAGTTCGTGACGTAATCCGGCCCTTGCGTGTGTGAAATATAAGGGAAAATATTTACAAAACCGGGACACGCTTAATATGGACGAAAAAATAAATTAAAAAGTTGTAGTAGTTAGATATTTACTAGTACTAATCAATTCAGTTATTGGAATTTCTAAAAAAGTGCATTTTAATGGTTTTTTTTTTAAATTTAAAAACACGAATTGTCATTTTTCAACGAAACTTTCAACAGTTCCTAACATAGCGGTCGGTGCCGTTGGCTCTTGCCGCCGTTTTGGCAGGCTTTAATAAAATTCAAACTTGTAGAATTAATTTAATTATAAAAACGAACTTTAAAAAAAAAATATTGGTATTTAAGTTTGAATGTCATCTACATGAACATATTTTTTATAAGTCAAAATATTTTTCACTCAACTTCCCTATTGAGACTTTCAATTGACGGGGGAATGATGTGTATTTATTGAGCACATGCATATGTTCCATAGACAAGCGCCATTGACGCCCCGGTTTGATCGTTTCACTGTTATTTTTTTTATATATATCATTTTTTTATTTAATAAATTTTCATTTGTTACAGTTTTTGACATTTTTTTAAACTACCATACTAGGGTAATGCCCGTATTATGGTAGTCATACATAATACATATAATAACTAGAAACTACTGCGATTGATCGTTCGTTGAATTCATCTAACTAGCAATATATTTGAATTCAGTTTTATCGTAAAATGAGATCAATCTCTCTCCGATCAGCTAAGTGATTTGTTTAGTTGCGCTCGATTCGCCAATTGGTCGGAGCGTTGTGTTGGGAAAAGCGTATTAATGCATTTGAGGAATGTTAGATCCAAAATTTCGGCTCAAACAGTTGATCAGCGGGATTGGGAACAACGGCTGTTATTGCTTGATTGATTATTAATTTGACTTTAATTGTGCAAACCTATAATTTAATAGACCTTACAAAAAAGCGCTATGTAGCATTTGAAATTTTCTGTGGTAAGAAGATACTTTTATCATTTTTATTTTGCAACTTTCTAGATATATTCACCTCAGTGTAACGAGGGCGTTAACCTCCCAACCTTGCGCCACATTTCACCAGTCCTTTTGGACTCACAGCATTAAGGGATGGTTCCAAAGGACTAGAATTTCCCTGATAATTTGAAAACATAAAACCTGAAGATATATGTTTATTGCCACGAGGAGTAATCATTCTAGAAAACCTTATTTACAAGAGGGTCGGGATTACCGCAAGGATGGCTGTTCGCCTCTGAGAAAGTCTTATTTCTTTTTCAGTTTTCGAAACCATGATATTCATATTTGAATACGTCTTTCATCATCGTTATATTTACTTTGTAATAACAAGCACCAGCTATTTTCGGATATTATTCGCTACAAAAGAATCTACGGCGGTCGCTTCGTTCCTTTCCCTTGTCGAGTTTATACGCAGCATGAAACTCGCATGTCTTGGCACACAATGTTTGCTTTATCCACATTCATACATAATCGCAATACTCTTCTGTTTTTTTCGAATCTTGAAGTGTCCGTGTCCTCATCTTTGATTGTTCCACGTCGCGTTGTTTTGAGGCATCCCCGATTTCTTTTTTCCTCATGCATCGTAATAATCTTCCGACACTGCTTTCTTCGCCCATTCCACAAGAATAGACAGTTTACTGCATCTAGTATACTGTCATTATTCATATTTATTTATTATCAATTAACGCCGATTGACGGCTTTTTCATAGAAATTACCCGGGATGGTTGTAGGACAGTGAGCTCTGGCGTTATGAAATTATTTCCTGTACTATTCGTACGATTGCGATTAAAATTTCATCCGCTTGCTATTAATTTTTTTTGAATTGTTGTGAACATGGCCGTGAATACTTCTATATCTATACTGGTGAGATCTGGCATTTTGAAATTTGCATAAAAAATTTAAATAGGTCACGCGAGTTGTTGGAAAAATGGGTGTATTTTATGGAGTTAGGCGGCAGGGAAATAAGGCTGCGGGAAGGGGTATGCGGGAGGGTCGGAGAGGCGAAGAAGGTGGAAGCGGAATGGGGATTGCGGGAGAGAGGAGGGGGAACGCGGAAAGGGGAAAAGGGAACGTGGAAGGGGAAAGGGACGCGGGAGGGAAAGAGGAAGGGGAACGGGGACGAATAGAAATGAAACGAAGGGAGAAACAATTTATTTATTTAATTAGCATTGCAACGCATGTCGGGTATCAGCTACTTTAGAATAAATTGAACAATAATAAAAAAAAAAATTAATCAACATTACACTGCGTTTTTACACGTAGCTTCTGTCGCCTACCCATTTCAAGGTTGACGGATGCATTGCGTGTTGCGTAAAAAATTCACCATTGAAATGTGTTTTTTACCTGTTATTTTCATTCATTGTCAACACTATTTAGTGAAGTCATTGCTGTTTTAGTTGTTTTATTTACACCGGCTGCGTGGGTTTTCTTTGAAGTGTTACCAAACAATGCCGCCATGTAGAAACAACATTATTTGCCGTGTGTCAACTCAGTACATTCATAATCATTATGCATTCTTTTACATATTGTACAAGGGTCAGTCAAAAAGTAATGCCTCCTATTTTTTTTTCTCCTTTTATTTGTGAAGAAATTAAAATGCAATTACACAGGTTGAAAACCACAATATTGACGATTAATTTGTGACTTTTTAATATAATCTCCGTCCATTTTTACAGTTTTGGTTGATCTTTTAACAAGGGCATGTTTTCCAGTGCGGTAAAAAGCGCAGTCCTGCTTCCTATATAAGCCATTGACATATAAACATTGTCAAGGCCTCCGCATTGTCAAATTCAATCTCACGATGAGCTTCACATCACACAGCCTTTTTCTGAAGGAGAGAATGCATCACAATTCATCTATCGTTATCCGGCGGTCACCATGAATAATGTCATCGACGCGCTGAATATTGCGTGGAGTCACTGCAATGAACTGCCAGCGGCGTTTGTCCTTCAGCTTCGTTACAGCGACAAACCCATCACCTAATAGTGCTGACATCCACTGCTGCATCACTGTATACATTTTTCAGTCTTTCATGATTGCGAATGGACGTTTCACTTTCTGCATTCAAGAATTCAAGCACAGAACGCTATCTGATACCAACCTCGGTGTCGGCCATTTGGCAAACGACTGCAGTGCTGCCACTTATTGATGCAGAAAGTTAATACTGCAGTAGATTGTAGAAGATGGTTGAAAGAATAGCGCCAAATTAAAAATTTTCACTAAACTAACTTTATATAAGAAGAAAAAAATTGTTGGCATTACTGTTTGACTGACCCTGCTATTACGCAAATTGGTAGTTCGGCTTCAGACCTGAAGATTTTCTATAAATGTAATTATTTTTATCCTCCCTCTAGATACCTCTTAGAGGGTTCCATGACAACTCAACATTGTGGCATTTCAACACCCCTTTTTAAAAAATCTTTAAAAAACTTATAATTTTTTTTAAAATAGCCCATAACCTAGCCTAATGTAACCTATTTATCCTCTTCTACTAATTATTTCTTACTTATCTTATATAGAACCAACTTTCTACTATTTAGCTAATTTGCACTAAATTATGTTACAATCATATGTGTTGCTTTTTTACAATTATTACAACTGCATTTTTATACTTAATTACTGTAACCAATGTATAAAATTTTCATTTTAAGGCCCATTAGGGCGTGAATAAATAAATAAATAAATTTTAATTTTAACAACCACTTTTGACTTTTCAATGGAGGTGTTGAAGTTGAAAGTTGTTGAGTTGTCAGGTCACCCCCTTAGGGGATGACGCTTTTTTTTTTTAAATGAAATGTTCAAAATCAATTTGGGAGGCGGGTATAGGTACCACGTAATTCTTGGATAACCAACAGCTCTTTGACTGGTTTGCGTCCGGTTACAATTTTAAGCGAGAGGGAAAAAAATGTTTAGATACTTTCGAAAATAGTTATAAACATGCAGTATGCTTAATGTGACCAGACGTACCGTTTTCACCGGGACAATCCCGTTTTCAGGCAGCGTGTCCCGGTGTCCCCGAACTCATCTTCGGGACGCCAAAATGTCACGTTTTCGAAAAGAAAGAAACTCAGAGTAGATTTTTTTTTAAATATATAACAAAAGCGCGCAAATAAGAATCCTGGCGAAAGAATCAAGACGAATTGTGATCTAGCCTCCTACATTTACAAATTCAACATATTACTTTCTTTCGTTTATCAGTAAAAAATCTCTGGTTTTTAAAAATTAGCGCCTCCGCCCACTCAGGCAACTGAAAACTCTCAACTGCCAACTGTCTTTGTATGACAATGTGATGGCCCGCACACTACACAATCACACAAAACCCCGTTGTCAATGGTAACGCAAGCGGTGACTTGCGACCATCTTGCGACTGTCACGGCTGATTACCCTGGGCGGCCGTTGCTAGGTTGCGAGCTGTCAGCTGATTGTTCTTCATCTATGGTTAAACAAGCTTTTTGACCAATCAAGACAGAGAAAACAGCCGGTTTTAGTTGGTTTTCAGTTGCCTAAGTGGGCGCAGCGCCTTAGGGTTAAGAATTTCAGTCGACCATGCGATTAGTAGCTTCAAGATAAATTTGTATTTAGACCCCTTTGTACAGCGTTCTTGAGATTATTTTTCGTGAAAAGAGTGCTATATGAGTTGTTTAAATTTATTATTATTATTAAGTACCTACCTTGACTTGGGGGGTAAGCTGGCGAAAGCGTTACGGAAATTGAAATGCGTTACGAAACGGAATATCGGGCGACTGTAGGAGCAAGAGAGAGCAGTGCGCGCGCACATTTTCTTTCTCTCTTCCTCTCATAGCCAGTACATATATTTCATGCGGATGCGGATGCGGATGCGGATGCGGATGCGGATGCGGATGCGGATGCGGATGCGGATGCGGATGCGGATGCGGATGCGGATGCGGATGCGGATGCATATATAGAGCTAAAGAAGTATTTACTTCAGTCATGTGGTCTAAAGCACACTCGTATTTTTTTCGGTGCCCCGGTTTGGGGGAAAAAAAACTTTCGGTATGTATATTCAACTATACTATGTTCAACTCTTTATCTGATATTCGATGCCTATCAGCCATTATCTTGAAGGGTCTATTTTTTGTTTGACAAGTTTTAGTCATCATTACTACATTTTTCTTGTTAATCAAGTTACCAGTTTGTTTATCTTGCATTTCCACATCTAAAATTTGTTGATTAACGCTAGACTTTTAATGGTCATTAAGTGGAAGCTATTCAGGCTTGCACGTGTTATGCGTGTCCTAGGTACGGCACATGTGTGATGGCTTCTAATGGACAGTTGGACACGTGCGACGTGTTTGACAAAGAGACTCCAGGAAAACGCGTGTCCAAATTTTTGGATTAATAAATACACAGAACGAATCGTGACGAGGGATTAGGCCGCCTTTTAAAGTTTGATGTAAATTTCTAAAAATAAATAATTAAGTTCTTTGTACAGAATTTTTTTTTCTTCAAACATCGAAAAATCACTTTGTGGAGTCATTTTTAATTAAATTAAAACAAATAACTTTGTTTAAAACACTAATATAATCACAATTACCTACATGTTTCAAAACCGATGGTTTCTTCGTCAGGGTAGTAATGACATTAGCAAAATAAACAAACAAGTATAGACTAAAAAGAACAGATTAAAAAGAACTATGGACAAAAATATTATAGAGAGAGGTGATTAATTCGGCCAACGCTCATGACGTCACACGATAGCCCCGCCCCAAAATATAAGGAAAATGAAAGAAAATACTGCAAAATAAAGCAATGCGAATAACATATACACAAGGACAAGGAGCAAAATATTTTGACGGTGAAGCATACTGTGTATTTGAATGTGTTTATTGTTATACATAAAATTTACATGGGGATGATGTCAAGGTCGATGTGAAAAGAAAAATAAATTGTAATAAAGAGATACATGGACACGGGACGAGAAATTCAAAGCAAATTAGATTGCCAACAAGAAAAAAATCAAGCACCCAGAAATTTCTGATGTACCAGGCCGTCCAACTTCATAACAAAATCCCGAATGAAATTGATAAGATAGAAAATATTAATAAGTTTAAAAATGAATTATTATAGTATGTCTACCTCAAATATTAATGTTTTTATTTATTTGTGACTGTATATGGAAATATTTAAAGAAAGTTTTTTCGTAAGAAAGCAATTACTTTGTGGTTAGGCATTATATTTTTACAATAAAACAAACACTTAGTATTTAACCACGAACATTTATTATTTTATATATCGACCGGTTTCGCTTCGACCAAGCTTCATCGGGATATAATAATAACTGATAGATATAAAATAATAAATATTCGTGGTTAAATCGTGTTAGTTTTATTGTAAAAATTTTAAGAAAGATTATGTTTGCCAAACAATGTAAATGTTTATATGTTTATAAAACCATTAGCATACACGAATATGTGAGCTTACTTAAGATAAATAAAAATAAAATATTTCGGAGTTGTTTAGATTTATATAAAAACGTATTATAATATATTTTAATTCTCAATTTGTCACGTAATAGTAATTTCATTTTTTAGGTCTTGACATTTTTCACGTGTAGAAGCTAGTTACATGTAATAAGTATTAATAAACCAAGAATACCATCCACAAATCTTGATTATATCATATTATTCATAATGAATATGTACTAACAAGATGTTTTTTTTCCCTTTTCCAGGTAATATCAAACTCTGTTCCCAAGGATGGAGAAGCAGTCATTTCTCTCTTTTCTGCCTACAGATTTCGGTTGATATTAGGTAAGATTTATTTTTCTCATTTCTCAAACAAATTGGAGTAAAAGAGTTTTTAGACTATTTTTCTTTGTTCATCCGTGCAAAAATCTTTACTTTGCGTTACGGAGATTTCACAGCGGAAGCTTTCAAAAATTCGTGATATTTTATGATTATGGTTTGCGGGATCGCTATTTTTTGGGATAGCATGAGAACCGTAGCTCCTAAAAATTTTAGCATAGAATCTGAAAATTAGAATCTTAAAGCCTCAAAGCCTTTAATGTCTCAATACGACGTTTTCACCGAAATACAGCATGTCAAAAATCACCGAAAAATTTAGATTTTCATTTTCTCCCTTAACTTTTTTGGTAAAGCCAACATTTTTGATCTTTACTATCGAAACCAGATACATTTTTGTGGACCCCCACTTACAACTTGTGAACCCCCATTTTTCAATCACGCCAATATAGACACCCGTCGAGTCTCCCGTGGACCCCTGAGGGTCCACATGGACCACTTTGGGAATCATTGCTCTGAAATCATGAAAAATCGACATCTTTTATATCTCTTATTAAAAAGTCTAGTTTTTGGACTGTTAAATCGTGGTGGAGTTCCATTGTATTAGATTTGAAATTAAACAATTTTTGCACTTTGTTCCAGTTATTCATTTTCACCGGACCGGTTTCATCCTACTAAGGACATTTTCAGACTAGTCTGTCAGTCTGTAAATTAAGAAAAAAAAAGTTTCAAATCCAAATTACAGTTTATTATAAAAAAGGCGTTTCTCTTAGCATTTGGCTAAAAAAAATAGATTAAACACAACTTATAAACACTGATTCGTATATCCATTAGCCAATGTTAGGATCAGCCGGGATATTAGTTGCAATCGAGAGTTTACTGGTACATATTTGAAAAATCAAGCCCAAGGAACATCCGTCTTATTTTTTCATTTATTGTTCCCTTTATATTTTTTAAACGTCAAACTTATCAATGCCTTATCAATTTTAAACCTTTTTCGTGTAACGTATTGGCGCTAGGGCAGGCTGTAACGAAATAGCTAAGTCGTTACTTTTTGTTTAGTTTGCCTTCGGTCGTTAGCGTCAATCAATCACTTTTCGTGTAACGGAAACGGAGCCTAAAACCGAAGAAGCCTCCGGATATTACACATCACGTTTTGCGCAAATTGAGTTAAACATTTTGATTCAAAACCGTGACGAAACGAAACGCTTTTTGGAATCAAATATATTTTAAGAAAATTTTATTAAATTTAATATAATTTTGACTCTTCCCACCGTTCTCCCCCTTCCCCAAAATCACCCCTCCCACTACCCCTACCCAATAAAATGTAATCATTTCTTTACTTTAAGTACTAAAAATTTACCTTTTCGTAATAAGCATCATCTTTGTAGCTCGCAATAATTTACAATAAATATATATAAATTTGTTTTAGACCACTTTAAATTTTAATTAAACTCTACTGGTTTCTTCTCAAAATCTTGGCAGAAACAGTTTTAAGTTTGCTAGTGAACGACACGGATGTGTCGAAACCGGTAGCAGATAAATAAAAAAAATTGTAACAAATGTATATGTGAATAAGACTTTGAAGACTCTTCAAAACGACATTTAATGAGTCTAGTTTTTTAACTGTTAATTCATGGTGGAATTCCATTGTATTAGATATGAAATTAAACAATTTTTTCACTTTATTCCACTTGTTTATTTACACCAGGACCGGTTTCGTCCTACTACGGACATTTTCAGACTGGTGAAATCACCAGTCTGAAAATGTCCGTAGTAGGACGAAACCGGTCCTGGTGTAAATAAACAAGTGGAACAAAGTGAAAAAATTGTTTAATTTCATATCTAAAACGACATTTATTTTCCCCGTCACGATTCGGGTTCAAAACAAAATGTCTAGAAATGGTTACATAGTTAATGCCCAAGAAATACAAAAAATTAACGGGAGGAGGTTATATGAAGAGGTTTTTATGTGAAAAATTTGATATATTTATGTAAACTGAATTTGTGGTGAAACTCTAACCCAACAACGTTTTTGAAAATTTCTCTAATTAAAATTTTGTATTAAAATATGTCAAATATTGACAACCTTTGTCTCATGTATCGAATTTGGTCCCTGTTGGGTTGGGTCCCTATTTCCATTGGGAATTTTGTCTGTACGCCACTGGATGCCTACCAAAATATGGCACAAAACATGTTATTAAAGCTTTACGTAAATGCATATTGGAGTCTTTTCTTCCGCTAGGGGAGGACGGCCATTGTGCGGTAACCGCGAGCCTAGAACAATGGCGGTCTGCGGCCACACGGATTGCCACCCCTTTTGATATTTTTCTTAATTACCGAATGCGCCCGCTTGGTGCAACCCTTTTTCAGGGCTGATTAAAGACATTTTACGAGAGTGAATTTCTGCAATTAAAAAAAAAAAAAAAATTTGCTCTCCATTTGAAGACTTACACCAGCCCTGGCCAGCCCGCGGCGCCTGAGCAATATGAAGAATTTTATTTTAAAGTATCATGTACTTCAGAGTGTCTTTAAAATCACATTTAAAATATTCAGTTTCAGTTTCAGTGCCGGCAACCCGGGCGTTTATTTAATATAAATTGGTTGGTTTACAATTTTCTGTTCTTTTACCTGCCTCACTAGACAAAGTCTGTTCCGAGGCGGGTAAATAACATAATAAGTATATTTATTTAAGAAGGATATGAATCAGAAGAGGCATGCATTAAAAAGATATGTATTAATTTAGTTATGCATTAATCTCTTTTAATTTTATGTTAAAACATAAAATTGTATTTTTATGTTAAAAATATATGTGCAAAAAAGCAAAAAGTAAATATATATATAATAAATATTTACATACCTTCTTATTTTGATTTTATTATTTGTTACACTACCATCAAAAGCTTACATACGTTATAAAAATAAAAATAAAAATTAAACTAAGAATAAAAATAAAAAACTTAAATTTGCAGTCATATTAAAACCAGTTTCTATAATTAACCAATAATTGTTCTTATTCTGCTGGTTTATATTTCCGCGCGTAACCGAGAAATCACTTTGCGGATTAACAACAGATGGAGCGCATAACTTTTTTTATATTAATTTAATATCTGTGCTAACCAAACAACAGTTTTTAAGTTTTAAACTTTTTTTATTCTTAATTTTTATCTTTTCTAAAAATTCTTTCTCTTCTTTTTATTTCCTTCATTTCTTTTTGTTTGTACAGAACATGTTCCATATATCATCCTAATTTGACTGTCCTAAAACCGGATTCCTCCTAGTTAGGCAATCAAAACATTAAGTAGATTAATTGATTAACTGTTCCCAGCCAGTACGACATGATATGCATGTTACGAGGAAGGAGTGGGGAAATGTTTGAAAGGAGGTGGGGAAGGGAAGGAGGTGGGGAGGAAGGCTGGGATAAACATGGCTATTCAGATCTGGTCACCAAACAATGCCTAAGCGATTTCGAACAACCTTTCGATACTGAAACGTGGTATTTTTACCAGGGGATGCCGACAGTATTTCCCATCCCTTTCATCATCATCACAATTGGCGCAACAACCCTTGGTGGGTCTTGGCCTCCTCGAGAGTCTTCCTCCACTCATCTCTGTTTTGTACTAGTTCTCTCCAGTTTGGAATCTCCAAGGTACGTAGGTCTTTGAGGACGTTGTCGTTCCATCTTAATTTCCCATCCCTTTATTTCCTTTTAAATACAACCCACAAACCACCCTGAAACATGATATAGGCCTCGAGGGAAACCTTGGGGCTTCTGGTAGGGATTTGAAAAGAAAAAATCACCGGTGGTTTGAAAATACGGAAAAAATGTTGGGAGTTTTATTGACATTCAATGTATCCCGATCTCATTCCAATCCAACAAAAGAAAAAAAATGATATTCTTGTTCGTTTAACTGAGTGAAATTAAATGGTTCACATTCTCTCTTTTTTTAAAAAAACATTTTCGGTAATTTCCACCCCTAGCGAAATAAAAACAAATAAAATTCTCCACCCTGCATTGTAGATGAACACTCTGAAAACGTGGCACTACATTCTCACAGTCCTTAGGGGTAGCGAAAAGCGAGTAGTATGGGGGTTACATAATGAAATGTGGTACACTTCACACGGATGGGAAGTGCTTGGGGCTCGTACTTAGCCCACATCCCTTAAACCCTATACAGCCCTTATTTATACACAGTCGTAGTGTATGTATATTTGTCTCCTTATCTGTTTCAAGGGCGCGTTCTGTCGAGAGCCCTTGTGGATGTAGCAACACTCCACACTTACAGAATGTGATATGATATAACTGCGTCATTTCCATCATTAGGGTGGTTTTTATCCTCCCCTCGAGCACTCCGGGCTAGCACGACCATCTTAAAATTGTCAATACCGACACGATTTTGCTGTGATTAGCTAGCACGCACGCAATCCGTAATGGCGTTTGACAGTTGACATCGACTAAAAGTTTCTTAGTTTATCTCCCTAGATAAATTAGTCGTGTAAGTTTCAAATACATTTTTATGTATTATGAAATTTATGAAAAAAGTAAAAAAGTATTTTACTGCTTCTACAGAGCTGTGCACTTCGTGTATTCCCTAAATTATTTTTCGGTATTCACTCATCTAATCTCAACTTATTTTTCATCTCCCAATCTTCTCCCATAGAATTACTTTCTTGTTCTTTGTTTGGAATGAGTTATGATCCGGTAAATTATGGACTTAGATAATTTCTTTCTCACCTGAAAATCTCTCTCAATTTTCGCTTTTGGAAGCCTCTATACTACTATTGTAAATCGTTTGTTCCGCTTACAAATATATAACACTAGCTGACCCGGCAAACTTTGTACAGCCTCAGAATCAATAAATGTTGTGTTGAATATATTAGCTGAAATAAATAAAGTTTTTATTAAGTTAAAATAAATACCTACTCTATGTTCAAAAAATGAAATTGAGCTGTTGACTAAGCACGAAATGTTCGGCACACTACACCATTGACAGTTCGAATTGATTCAAATTATGTCGACCAACGCACATTATTTGAAAAGCCGTTCCATACAAAATATTTGAAATTAATTTTTTTCATAATTATTTTTCCCGTGATGTTTTCTGATCTTTTAATAGTTATTCTGTTAATCGGGACGGAGACAAATCCAACAAATCAAAGATCATAAAAATCGGTTCAGCCGTTCTTGAGTTATAAATGGTGTAACTAACCCGACTTTGTTTTATATATTAAGATTACTTTTCTCTTATCATCCTTTTGACGTAATTGTTTTAGCCTAAATTGGCTGTTTGCTCTTTTATAAACAAAATGCATTATCTACACTAAACCAGTAAAGCTTAATAGACCTTTCTTCAATTTTTGTGTTATTTAATTATTATTAATTATTGTGGTTCTTGTATTGTCTTTAACAACGGTTAAAATTGACATTGAAATAAATAAAATTGACAAAGTTAAAAACGTAAGAACTAAAACAGTAACATATCAATTTTATTAATTTAGTTTTTAAAGGGAAATGTTAGGTACCTCGCTACAAATTTTATGACACATTTTCCTTTCAAATTTCCGTTCTTAGAAAGCGTTAGACAAATAGTTGGGTAATGGAATTTGTTTTATTTTTATCATTTCAGTAAGTTCCAAACCAAAAAGGTAACATATCACATTGAACCTTTTTCAAAGGAAATCGACAGTTCACTCAAATACATAATAATATGTCAGTTTCTTTTCAAATTTGCCATAGAAGAAAGCTATGGACCCAAAAGTTCTTTATTCTGTAATAAATTGATATATTTATGTATAAAACTGTATTTGCAAAATACGTTCGTTCAATCTGTCCTCCTCTTTTATATGGTGTCCTTGTTTGGCCCTTCCAATCGGCCAGAAACTACCATCCACCTCTATACCTTTAAACCTACATCACCATCCGCCCTGTTCTCGTCCTGCACCACCCTATACATTTTTCTGCCATTTATCATCTTGGCACGCATTCTCTAGCCATAAAACATGTTGCCATTCATCGACTTGTCGACCACCCTTAATCTTAAATCCCTTGGCTTTCTCCCCTACTTCCATAAATTCATCTTCGACTTCTGAAGACAGTTTTTACCCACGTGGATGTGCTCCATATTTCAATATTGTAAGACTTTCTTCAAGTGGTTTCCCTTCTCATACGCAAGTTACTGTTTTATCTCTCCACATGAAATATTTACAGTTTTAAATTGTACTGGTTAAATAATTGCAAAATGTTTAAGGTGAATTCTATTAGTCTTTATTTTGGGTACAATCAATTAGCAAAGTATGAAACGTATTTAAAGCAGTTCAATAATATAAAGATAGTACAATAAACTTTAACATTAATTTTGGTTCATTGGGTTCACTGATAAACAGGTGACAATCTGTCCTCCTGCAGGAACGTTAATTGGTACCTTAATTGTTCTGGGTTACCTGATCTCCGAAAGCAGAAGGTTTACAAAGCGTCCCTTGGTTCAGTCCTGCCAGAGTTTCATCTGAAGAAGCGCTGTAAGAACTGGAAACCATCTTGCTCTCTAGACCCAAAAACTTGACCTTTTATCTGTCATCAAAGCTCTGACATCCCTTCCAGGTATCACACCTGTAAGCCTGAGCGGCGATGAAAAACTAACCAGTATCATCCCTCGCCCTAATTAGTAAAAAACGAAGCGATGCGGCAATGAGAAAGAGTTCGAGATCTAAGAAGAACTAATCAATATGCGCTCAAAAATCTGCATAACTATTAGATGGTTTATTACAAAATTAATTTAAAAAAAATGGTTTTAAAACCTTTCTTTTCCAATATTTTCGGTACCCACTAAGTTACTACAGGTCTGCGTATAAAATATTAATATAAGTTTAGTGATGTTGCAAAAAAGTAACTACTATTTTTATTTAAATATTAATTAATTATAAGTCCCCGCTGTTCCCCAGGCTTTACACAAAGTTTTTTAGAAATCAGACGTAGACAGTATTTTTCCTCTTACTTTGAACATTAAAATAAGTAAAATTTCATCAAAAGTATGTAACAAAATTCTGCTTTAAGGGGTAGAGGTGATTTTACTAAATTTCGTGTAGTGACTTTCTTCCTGTTTTGAAGGTCATGTATGGAAAATTACATAAATCTTGGAATAAAACTGCAGATTAATATTATAAGCAATAATTATTATCCTAAAACACTCATCCATATTGAAAAAATCTCCCGAGAAACGATACATGTCGCCGACGGGACTCGAACCCGCACCCTTCTGATTGTCGGTCAGGAGCTCTACCATTAAGCTACACCGGGTTACCTCCTACCCGCCAAATAATTTAATATATACCTAGTGTTTCATTCAACAATTACCGCTATTACAATTTATTCACCTGCAAACAACCAATTTTTTTTTATATGAGAAAGGCATGTAAGTGCTAACTCTCTCACTAGGTGGCGTCGAGACATATTATGTCTACACTTTTTGGTGAAATACTTCAGTGTTAGGATAATAATTACTGCTTATAATATATGTTACCCTTTGTGCTATGCATAAAAAATTCTTGTCTTAAACATTAGTTTATCAATTAAAAAATAACATATTTTTAAAAATCTATTATTCTGCATATAAGATCTTTGATTCTAATCCCACGTGTCCAGGATAATATTTTCAAATTATCTAACACCCGTCTAGTCTATACTAAATATTTAATAAAGATTTTAACTAAGTAATCTTCCACTTTATAATTCGTTGTTAGTAACGTTCTTTGACGATCTTTATTATCATTTAAATATTGTACATTGCACTTGAACATACTCGTAGCAATAACAATGCTATATTCTTAATCCTGTTTTCGACTTGTCTTTTTTAAATGGCTTTGTTTTTTTTCCGCAGTTTCTCCGTTAGGTTCAACCGGTTGAAATCCGGGGTCGCCATCGCGGAAATATAAAAATAACCCGTGCGTATTTTTGCTAGACTGCAGAAAATCCCAACAGAACGGAAAAATATCAATTTGACACTACATTTTCTGGAGCGCATCCAAGTTTTCCATCCGAAAAGTACACATTTTTATGTGCGCCAGTTTAATAGTTCGGATAAAATATACCAAAGGGACATTAAAATAGGATATATAAGATAAAATATACCGTTTGTCTTTTTAATGTGAAGAAAATACATGTATTATTCGGTGGATAACCTAGTTTTATATAGATAAGTCATGTTGACATTTAATCGCCTGCGATGTGTAGATTAGTAGTTTTAAGACATTCGAAATAGTTTTATTTTATGTTTTGTATGGGCCAAATTTGACGTCATATAATTTATTGTAATATTATTGATCTTAAATTTCAGCATTTGTGTCAAAGTAAACATTCTAGAGGAAATTTATTTTTTGTATTTTATTTTTTATGAAGAAAACACTTCGTGGTCTTTATTATTAACTCCACACAGGAGAGGTCTTAAGAGGCTAGACTTTGGCGCAACACCCGCGTCTGTCATTCTGTCCCGCTCACAATAAGCGCACGCACACTTACAATACATGCGAATGCGAAATGTGCAAACGAGACAACGCTCAAATTTACCTACAGAAATCGCTCGAAAAGGGGTTTATGGAGAATACACTTTTCTACACCGAAACTTTCACGAAATTGAAATTTTAAAAAATGTATATTTTTTAGAAAGGAGAAGCTACGTCGGTAGCTTTTTATAATTTTATAATTCTTTATGAGAGCTGAGTTAGCAGCACTTTTCCTTAAATAATATTTTTTGATAAATCGTACATGTTTGACAGTGAATGTTTATGTTAATACGAAACGCGAAAACATACCGACATAGTTTTCACCCTCTAGAAGGCAGTATAAATAAATATATTTTATTTTGTGCAATTTTCGATGTAGAAAAGTGTTTTTTCCCGGGCGTCCTTTTTGTATGGGCCGAAAAGCGAAGGAAATCATTTTTTCATGGCCCTTTATTATCTTTAGGGATTTTATAAATAATATTTTAAAATAACTTAAAATAATTGTGGCAGATAAGTTATTCAACTTTGGAGGCGTTTATGGGAACCAAGTAACTAACTAACTAACCATCACGCCGTTTCCCCGAAGGGCTACTCTGTCAACTCTGTCTTCGCATACATTCCTTGCTTCATTCACATTCATACATCTTCCATACATGGTTTTACTACACATATGCCTCAGGGATATCATCTCTACAGCATTCAGTATACTTTCATCTTTCCTCTGCCAGTTCCATGCTTCACTACCATACATCAGGGTAGGTACCAGCACTCCATTGTGTATTTGTATTTGTACAGATTTTTGTTGGCGCCAACGGTGTTCAGTCCTGCAGGGCAACCATTTATTATATAACCACCACTTCTGCACAGGTCACAAACCTAAGTGGTTCGCTAAGCCCGGTTCATGGGATCAGATTTGTCCGGCTCTTGGCGGCCGCCTCTCGTGGCACCAACTGCGTGGCAGGCCGGATCGGGAGAGACTGGTGAAGGTTTTTGACCCCCCCAGCAGGACTCTCTCGGAACATTGCCTTTCACCGCAGTGGGAGGGATAGATTTAGAACTTCCTTTCCTAATAAAACCCTCCACTCAGCATCCCCAAAGATGACGTAGGCCCCGAAGGGAATCATTTTCCTTAGTGGATAATGGCATGGAGCTAATGCAAAAAAATATGTATGTAAATATTTCGACTTTCAAAGTCATTATCAAACTCTGTTTAAACACATGGATTCCCCCTATTTAGTTTCTAAACCTAAATTTATGCCTTATTTTTTTTATTTAATTGTTTGTTTCAACATGGCACAAGAGCCTCAACTGCCCGGAGCCAGTGGCACTATAATTTCCCCAATCGGGGTATGTTTTGAGGCCGAAGGTAGTGGGAACAGGAACAAGTTAGGAAAGATAAAAAGAGCGAAGTACCTGACTATTGAGATCTGATCACCAAACACGGCTAATGTTAGTTCGAGCAAAATTTTTGTCCCAAATTCCGAAGTTCTAAGCCGCCACTGTTGTCAAACTTTCAGTTTCATTTCGCAACCACACAGAATTTAAAAATACTGTTTGCATAATAATCGTACTAATCTCCTCTCTCTTAATGTATGATCCCCTTGACTATTTTAAACGGCCCTCCCGGCTCGCCCGAGTTGTCATTATTGTCATTACGGAACCGCGAGTACAAACTCGGGTATTAGGTACTTTTTTTTCTATTTTCGCAACCATTCTTCTCGCCAACTCCCCGTGATCTTTTTTCCGTGAATATTTTTTTCAGTGCTGGCAACACTGCATTGTTCTTTTGCTCTTTATTTTTTTTTAATTCGTCTACCTACTGTTTCGAGTAGATAGGTAAAACAATCCAATTGCAATAATTTGAAAGAAAATGTTTCCTTGATGTTCAACTAAATTAACTGAAATTCTGAAAATTTTAAATGTTTTGAACAATTTACTTTTTCATTTTGTATTAATTTAGGTAAGTACTTACTTTGTACAATATTTTGTCCATAATGGAACACTTACACCAGGCATAATAACAAATTGTCACGAAGAAATTATATAAATAAGAAGGTATTGATTTTTTTAAATAACCATTTTCATCTATTAGTATTTTTTTAAACTTACAGATGGTGACATAAATCCTGGAATTACTTACAAACAGTATATATATCCTGTCTTCCTGGAATTACTTACATTTACTTGAAGACATCAAATTAAAGAAGTTGGTTTAGTGACCAGACGTGAATATGTCCTGTCCTTCGTCTTCTCCGCCTCCTTAAGCCACACAAGATAGCCCAATTGGAGATACATATATATTTGTATATCTACAGGGTGTACCAGCACATACCCGAAGGATATTAACCCGCCATTCCTGAGATTATTTGAAGTACAAAAAGTAAATGTCGTTTTTATACATGCAGCGACGGGTTCACGTGATACGCGCTGTTTTGTGTGTTACCGTGCAGCTGGGACGGGGCGGAGTACTTATAACTTGACCCGCCGTTAAGCTATACTCGACTACTCAGTTGCGACGTGTGATGGAAAATATTTTTATTATATTTTAATGATAAAAAATATCATCAGACAGCAAAATAAAATCCGTCGGCTGCCTGCAGTTACACTGTGTATATATATTGGACATTGGAGATTAGCCCAACGCCATAGTTCCATAGGCTCCGGGCAGTTGTGTGCGGTATTCTTATAAAAAAGTTTTGGTTTTAGGTCTTTTTGAAGATATAAAAAACAATTTCAATTAGCAATCTTTTCATTTGTGGTCCCTCGCTAAGGCGATACTGTATTTACCACTCAATATTGTTGATTCATGATACTATCAGTATTTACCACTCAATATTGTTGACGTCCATGATACCAACGGTATTTACCACTCAATATTGTTGATGTCTATGATACCACCAGTATACCACTTAATATTGTTAATATCCATCATAACATCAGTATTTACCATTAAATATAGTCATGTCCATGATACTATCAGTATTTACCACTCAATATTGTTGACATCCATGATGCCATTAGTATTTATCACTCAATATTGTTGATGTCCATGATACCACCAGTATACCACTCAATATTGTTGATATCCATGATACCATCAGTATTTACCATATTCATGTCCATGATACTATCAGTATTTACCACTCAATATTGTTGACATCCATGATGCCATCAGTATTTATCACTCAATATTGTTGATGTCCATGATACCACCAGTATTTATTACTAAATATTGTTGATGTCCATTTTACCATCAATATTTACCACTCAATATTGTTTATTTATATCCATGATACCGTCAGTATTTACCACTCAATATTGTTGATGTCCATTTTACCATCAGTATTTACCACTTAATATTGTTGATGTCCATTTTACCATCAGTATTTACCACTTAATATTGTTGATGTCCATGATACCATCAGTATTTACCACTCAATATTGTTGATGTCTATGATACCATCAGTATTTACCACTAAAAACAGTTGATGGCCATGATATCATTCCGCACGCTCGGTGGTAGGTTTATAACACAATAAACACGCAAGCTCACGATCGTGCTTTCAAGTTCTTCCAATGCCTACTGCCATGTTCATATTTCAGTGAATTCAATAAATGATTATTACACTAGAAATATTTTTTCCATTTTTCACGCTTTCACAGCGACTGCATGGCGTTTTTATGGCATACACTTTATCTAGTGAGGATTCAAAATTGGAAAAAACTCGGAACAACGATGAAAATATATTAACATTATTTTCTTCTATACGCATTACAACGCAGACCTTGAAAATAGAATGAGATTATGTCGGAATTCTTGACACGTCAGTTCCAATGTTAAAATAACATTAAAATAATTTTCCTCTGTTTCTTGGTTTAATTACATTTTAAATACATATACGAGTATTTGAAAATCACATTTTTTATTGAATGAATAATGTATGAATGGAGTGGAATCATGGAAGTGGAAATTAACCCGATCGAGTTGAAAATCAGCAGATAGACTCGTTGTCGATGACAATGCATTCGATCAACTTTTTGTGGCACACACGTACACGGACATATACGCATTTTTCGAAATTGTAAGAAATTAAAGCACGTAACTTACGAAATAAATGTAGGTCTTATTAACTCTCTTATTAATTTGAATCGGTTGGTAGCGCGTTTGATTCCAATCACTTTTTTTATTTTATAGCGAATACCTCACAAGAGTCCCAACTGCTCCCGTCTGGAGCCAGTGAGACTATGGCATTCCCAGTTGGGGTACTTTATGAGGCTGAAGGTAAGTGGGGAAGGGAAGGAGACATGGAAGAGGAAGGTTAGGAAGTACCTGGCTATTCAGATCTAGTCACTAAACTCTGCTAAAGCCATTTCAAGCAATGTTTCAAATCTGAATGGTGGTCTTACACCAGGGCGATACTTATAGTATCTTCCACTCTGGAACGTGGCGCAAATATACTATATATTATTTTAAATAATTAATTGTGAAGTAACACAAATCAATTAAATTAAATTTATTTGCGCACGCCGGGTTCGAACCCGCGGCCTTCGGAATGGGAGTCTAACGCCCTACCGCTGGACAATGCCGGCCGTCAAAACGACTGGGTAGGGAAGTAGGAAGTTCATACCTCATTGTACCAAAATGGCAGCCATCTTGAAATTCGGTTGACATAGTTCAGCGGTTTTTTTTTGTGCCAGTAACACGTCTTCTTTTTTATCATTTAACGAATCAGTTTTTCGTATTCCGCTAAATGGGTTGTCAATATTGTCATTTCTCAAACGAAAAAATGACAGTTGTTCATTTTTAAATATACACGAAGCTTAAATTCGATGACAGGCACAAAAAAAATCTCAACCGGCCATAAATATTATTAATATTATGTTATTTTAGATAAAAAATCATGTGATTTGAACGATGACTCACATGCATAAGGATATAAGCATATTTAGATAATATATTGGTTTTTTAATCGGCTTTTTCCATGTATAAAAGCTCAATGATGATAATATTTCTCAAAAAACATTGGAATAACTCATTATTGTCACAACTCAATGCCATTTTGCTAAGAAAGGCTTCCTACATTATTCGTTAATATGTGCTTTTGTGCCTCAAAGGTGATGCTTAATATTTTTATTTTCTTTTATACTTAAATTTTGAATAAATATAGGTGGAGTTGGTTAGTCATGATAGGTTTGTCACATTTTTGTTGTTTTGCTGCAAACACATCT
Organism: Limnephilus auricula; assembly: GCA_951813805.1. Taxonomy (NCBI): domain Eukaryota; kingdom Metazoa; phylum Arthropoda; class Insecta; order Trichoptera; family Limnephilidae; genus Limnephilus; species Limnephilus auricula. The sequence goes on from OX638410.1 coordinate 8,620,521, forward strand.
AGATTCATGAAAAAAATACGAGTGTGATTTAGACCACACGACTGAAGTACTTAGCTCCATCTATATGTACGTCCGTATATATGTTTATATGTATAAAATATATACATATATTAATTTTCCACAAAATATTTATTTATATTTATTATCATTCGCCTCGCCCGATCAAGCCGTGCGCATCGACGTCCGCTCCCCGCCGCGTTTGGCGCGTCACTGGTATTTCAAATACTGACTAAAATATTTCATGCACTGGCTATGAGAGGAAGAGAGAAAGAAAATGTGCGCGCACACTGCTCTCTCTTGTTTCTACAGTGAGCCCGTTCGCCTCGCAACGCATTTCAATTTTCGTTACACATTCGCCAGCTTACCCCCCAAGTCAAGCGTGCGTAAAGAAGTATTTACTTAAAAAAACTGGTAATCGGTGCCGTATTACTTATTCGATAGCATGGTGGAAGACTACGATGGATATAATTGAACTTTTTTTCTATCAAGACAAAATAACCTATGTTACATAAATCAACTGTTTTCTGTTGTTGCTATACGTGGTGTCGTGTATAAGCGAGAAACTGGTGAATCTACAGCACATTTGGAGTCGACTTTGCCAGTAAACTTTTTTGATCTGAGCTTTCGTTTTCGAGTAAATCAAGTCAGAAGTTGGAAGTTTTAAGGACCTAATATGAAAAATTTGGTCGCAACGGGGTTGCCATTAGTTGTTCATTTTCTATTTAAGTGGGTTTAAAAGTTTTTATGCCCTTGAATGCAGAAAAAAACGTAAAGTAATTTAACAAAATTCGAAAAATTCAGGTCGATTTTTTTTTTTTAATTTTGGATTTTGACTTACGTGATTCATCACTTTCCCGCAAATCATCCCACCCGTTTCAGAACATCATCCATAAAAACATCGTTAGATATTAAATCTACTTCGGTGAATACACTTTTTCTTGTAATCTACATATCTTTCTTATCTTCATATATGTTATTCTCAAAATATAAGTGGAATTTTTTTCTGTAAATAAAATATCTTAAAACAACACAAGTTATTGAGCTATCTCCGTTAGTTCCGCCTCCATTCATTTTGTAATTCAAGAAAAGTTAAATAATAAAAAATATATTTTTTTCGTCTTTGTCCAAAATTTTCACGGCCATAAATTTAAATTAAGGTACACAAAGAAAAGCTTTCACGTCGATTTTTTATTTTCTTGAAATTGATAGCTTTTGATTATTATTTAACATTCCGAATAAGTTTATCTCAGATTTTAACTCAACAAGTTACTTATCTCATTTTTCTCCGTTATTCGTGTCGAGACACGCGCCGATTTTTTACCTTTTATAAATGCCTACATCTCTACAAGTTTTGATTAATTATCGGCCACCCAGGTTTTTTCTGTTTATGGCAATTCGTAACAGTCTCACGTATGGGTTTCAACCTACTGGATACGCATTAATACATTGATAAAGATGTACGTATTCAACACGTCGTCCGACGTATCCGGATTTTCATCTTGTAGATTTCGTTTAACAACGTCATCAAATACAACATATAAATACCGGACCGGTTTTGGTCGAGCTAAAAAACTGGGTTCACACCCGGTCTTTACAGCTTAAATCTTTTGCAAGCTGGACATCCATGGATAAGCAATAGGTGTCATGACTCTGAGCCCAGAATTCGCGGGTTGATTTGTTTTCATTGCTCTACCATCTGCATAATTAGAGTTTTGGTCTATAGATGATTGCCATCTCATTGAACCGTGTTTGAGTCCAGACAGGCCTGTGCCTTGTTTGGGCGTATCTCGAACTGGTTGCTCCTCGGATAACGAAAATGCTGGAAGCTGACTGATAATGAAAATATGCCACCAAATTTAACGTTAATTACTTGAAATTATTGACTGTTATTCTTCTCACTTTTTCCTACAGTTTGTGCCATTAAAAAAAGTTATTGTGTCACCCCGCAAAAGCTCTCTTGTTTAACTGGGGTTTCGGAAACCAAAAAAAGGTTACCCAGTCGGGTGGCGAAGTTCGTTTGGTTTCAAGCGAGTATATTAGCGTTTTCCCACGCAATTCTTATTTTATTTAATTTACATTTTCTAGGGTGACATTATGATTTGCTGTTCTGTTTCTGCTATCTAAATTAAGTCTCCATCAATTGCAGCCTAGTTAAAGAGCATTCTCGCTATAAAGAAAGCGATAACCCCTTTTCCATATTAATTTACAATTTGAAAAAAAGTAATGCATGTGGTTCCCTAACTAAGGATACGAGGAAGGAAGAACTGTTGCCACGGAATGGACGCACATGGAATGCAATGAAAGAATGAAAGGTTGTCACTGTACCTTTTCCCAGCTGATTAGTATGTTTAACGTCCAGCATATACTTCTGGTCCTTCGAGCCGGATCCACAGCATTTCTTTGTGGAAAGAATAGCTCGTATAACAACTCACCGATTGGCAAGGAACATATATTTATCTTTAAAGATATTTTTTATAATAATCTCTCTCTCTGGTTTCAATCCTGGGATTGGTTTGCAGCAATTTCCTTTATTTTTTTCTTCCATTCTTCCCTGTCTTGTGCGGCTCTTTTGAGGTCTGCATATGATGAGCAGCGCATGTCCACTAGCAGGTCCTCCAGGTACTCTCGGCGTGGGCGTCCCCTAGAGTTTGTCCCCTCCATTATGGCATGCAAGAGGCCTTCTTGTCGTATTATATGACCGATCCATCTTGCACGCCTTTCGGACAAGGTTCTGAGCAGGTGCCTTCCTCCTTCGATTCTTTGGAGAACCTCCTCATTTGTAATGTGGTCTCTCCAGGAAATTCCTAATATTCTTCTATAGGACCACATCTCAAAAGCCTCTAGTCTCCGTTTATCTCTTTCGGATAGGCACCATGTTTCGCAGCCGTACATCAAGATACTCCATACATAGGTCTTGATGAGGAGTATTCTCAGTTTTAGGTCTATATTATTTGATTCTATTATTTTCGTCCTTTTATTGAATGCAAGCCTAGCCTGGTGTATACATACGGCTGTCGACCTCGCTCTTAGACCGACCGTCCCATGTTATTTTGCTCCCGAGGTAGACAAACTCCTTGGTGTTCTTTAGTGGAACTCCTGACATCATCCTTATAATAATAATAACGTTAAATTTCTTTAGCGCAGGTTTGTGCTATTTCTATGGTGCGATTATAGTACAAGACAAAACAAGAAACACGGCATTTTACAGCATTGGCTTTGTGAAACATCGGAAATCGATCTGTTTTCTCTAAATATTTTAATTTTTATTTCGGGGTCAAATTGAATTCAGTTCAATCGTAATTTTACGTGAACAGCATTATTCCAAAGTTGAAGACATTACTAACTTTAGCGAAAAGCCAAATTCAGAAGCGCACTATTGCCTAAAACCCAATAAAACATCACAAATTGCAACAAAGCCTTCAACCAGCTATTCCGTCAGTTCTTCGGACGAACTGGTTAGCTCATATAAAAAAGCGTCTATGGCGTATTATAAGCACTAAAAAAACTGTTTAGTCACCGCGTGAGGGTCGACAAACCCGTTCTTAATTTTTCTCCCACGCGAACGTCTGGGTCTTCTCGCCGCAAAGAGGCAAAAAAGTGGCTCTTTTCGCGACGAACACGTTCGATCCGAGGGTAAATTTATGATTGTTGTATCTATTTCGTAAAAACTGTACATATATAAATCTACGTGAAAAACTATATTTTTTTGTGCTACGTGTTCGTTTAGCTCGGAATTATGTGTGTTTAGACGCGTGGCGAGATATGAGTAAGCCTATGAATAACATAGCACCAAAGAATGTAATCAAGGAGAAATAGCTATGAACATTCAGCATTGAAAATAATTCTTGCTGAATGTCGTGCTCAATGAATTGTTTGAATTGGGTAATTATATTGCGTTTAATTGATGATTATCTAAATTAAGTGTTACAAAAAAGTTTTAATTTAAATTTAAAAAATACGAGTGTGCTTTAGGCCACACGACTGAAGTAAATCTTCTTTAGTAATCTAATCTAATTTTCTTCCTGGCATCGAATTAAACCATTCCAATCATCAGTGTTTAAGAATCTATATTGAAGATTCGTTTGAATTGTTACCAATCATCGTGACAAATCAGTCGTTTCAATGCATTGAGTTCGCACACTCTGAACGAACATTTGATTAATTTTATCATGGGAATTACGCTTAGAATGGGATTGTTGATTTTATTCTTACAAAGTTTAAAATAAATGCCAGCACCCATTCCAAACGTCATTAGTCATTACTATGGATTTTAGCACTGTTGTTACGATTAGATTGTGAGGAATGAACCTCAAAATTAATTTTAATTTATTATCGTTCGCCTCCGTAAAGTTCGGAACGCCCGATATTACGCATCTCGTAACGTTGTAATTTCCGTAACGCATTCGCCAGTTTACCCCTCAAGTCAAGCGTGCGTAAAGAAGTATTTACTTCAATAAACAAGATTAATTAATGTTTTAATGTTGAATTGAAGAAGAATATAATACTAAATAATACTAAATTAAAAAAAAAACGAACACACAGAAATTAAAATGGTAACGTGATCTGCGAACTGCGGATCGAACCCAGGATCTTTGTCTTACCGGAACAACGCCACTAACTACTCGGCCATTGTAACCTGATTTTTGAAGTAAATACTTCTTTACGCACGCTTGACTTGGGGAGTAAGCTGGCGAATGCGTTACGAAAAGTGTAATGCCTTGCGAGGCGAACGGGCTGTATCACACTGTAGAAGCAAGAGAGAGCAGTGCGCGCGCACATTTTCTATCTGTCTTCCTCTCATAGCCAGTGCATGAAATATCTCAGTCATGCGATGCAGATGTATAGAGAGCTAAAGAAGTATTTACTTTAGTCGTGTGGTCTAAAGCTCACTCGAACAGCAACGATCAACCCCTAGACATTCCAGATGGAAATTAACTGGGCAAATTTCATGACGCCATAGTTCACCTCTCGAGAGTACTTTTGCTGCTTAGATTAGTAAATTTCTGCTGTTAAGATTTAGATCTTTTTACATTTCGCTCTCAATATTGACATATTTATGATGAACCAACTATAACGTATATAATGCTAGAAACGAATTTTGGGTGGGGACCACCCACTACTCACAGAATTTAAATTGTAAATTTTCCATCACCAAAATCTTTTATTCGATTTATCTCGCTCCAAAAAAAAACATCTGATCTTTTCCAATTCGAACAGACAGATGTAAAATCTCATTGAAATAAAAAAAAAACACGTCATGTAAATGAGGCAAACTCGGACAAAAGCAATAATAGGTATATGTTTTAAATAAAAATTTTTTATAATAATGTATGCAAATCCTTTTGTAATTAAAATACTAACGATTTACATTTACCACTGGATGACAGATTTATGCAAATATTCCGCGGTTTTGCGCAGCTCCTCAACGACTTTTTTAAACCAGTTTTTTTTTTAATACAAAGTCTACTGCAGTTTGGCACGTTTGTCTTTCGCCATTTTGTCTCAGTATTCAAGAAGCTCTTTATATCACACAAAATAATTAGGAGTTAGCCGAGAGGGTGGAATGACACAACTACCTAACGATATTCATTATTGCGTTCCAAATAAATTATAATAAAACCAATTCAAAAAAATTTATACCTCTTTTATTTCTCTTCGACCGGAAAAGTTTCGGACAAACACTTACGTTTTTAGACTGCTATATTTTTTGCTTAAAACTATGGAATTTGTACTTAGTTTCTTAATATCTACTAGCATTTTTATTTATTTACATGACAATTTGTTTGTTAAAATTTCGGTTTCTTTACTATTACGCTTACGTTCCAAATACATTATATTAAAACCATTGTTTTTTAACTTTACTCCACTTTTATTTCTCTTCGACCGGAAAAGTTTCGGACAAACACCTACGTTTTCAGACAGCTATATTTTTGCTTAAAACTCTGGCATTTATACTTAATTTCTTAATATCTACTAGCATTTTTATATATTTACATGACAATTTGTTTGTTAAAATTTCGGTTTGTTTACTATTACGCTTACGTTCCAAATACATTATATTAAAACCAATTTTTTAAACTTTACTCCACTTTTATTTCTCCTCGACCGGAAAAGTTTCGGACAAACACTTACGTTTTCAGACTGCTATATTTTTTGATTTTTTTGATAACCGTAACTCAAGTACTGACGTGGGTGTCTCACAGACGTCAAGTTAACAAATATGAGTCTTATTTCGAAGTCTTTAAAGATACCCCCGCGCCCTTCCCCTTAGCTTCGATATCAAACACGGCGATCAAAAAGACGTACTAAGTACAATTGCATTGAATGTCGCATATCCTTAGGTGTTCAAAAACAGTATGCGTGGACTGTGTAGACAACAAGTGATTTATTCTAAAATACTTACATGATTTCAAAAGCAATCACTATCTAAGTTATACTATAATGAATACTGATGTTTAAAAAATAAAAACAAATCAAAAAAATTTCAAAATTTTTTTATTATAGCTAAGATTATAACAAATATTTGTCTAGTTGAGCGAAATATAGGTTATAAAATTTGTATCAAATAAATATTGATCTCATATTAAATGTTGTTGTTTTTTGTACTTCCTTAGTAAAATTGTAATAAACGAATCATGATACAAGTAACTAATGTGCAAATCAGTAAATATAAATAATCCATTTCGATTACTTATGAGGCCGTCTGAGAAACATCACGTCACCATTTATGATATGACTTAACCGCGTCAGTACTTAAAGGTTAAAACTCTGGCATTTATACTTAGTTTCTTAATATCTACTAGCATTTTTATCTATTTACATGACAATTTGTTTGTTTACTATCCCGCTTGCAAATAACATAGGTACATTATTTTTATTATGGTTTCCCCATAATAATTAGCATTTTTCCTTTCATTATGTATTTCCATATATATTCCAGGTATTTTGAAAATATTTATGAGTACATATTACGCTTGAATTACCCTAGCGACTGTGCGGTTGAAATTTAAGAACCCATCTTCGAGTTTATCTCTGACGCCGCGTCCTATGTAAACTTTATGTGAAGTTTTTTTTACAAAGTACTGTCGTGTTTCCAACCGCCCGCCGCCCAAAGGGCCTAGCAGCAAAAACTCGCAGAGCGGGTTTTTAACTGCTTGTTTAAATAAATGGCATTGAATAATGAAAGTAGATGTTTCATTCTACTTCTTAATACTGCTTGATTCTACTTCTTAAACACTCAAGCGCTTTTTGCCACAATATGGCACTATTTCCAAAACCACGGATTGCTTTGTTGCCAAAATGTGGCAAATTTAATTTTTAAAATTTTTTTATTAAAGCGATTGTATAATATATTGTACATTCAAAAAATAACAAAATAAATATTCTCTAGATTCTTTAAAATGTTTTAAAGTTAACGAGTTAAAAATATATTTTTTATTAACCCTACGAATATGTGATAATAGACAAAATATAGGTGAATTCATTGGCTGTATAGAACTATAATCAGTTTGTATGATTTTTTATGTGGGCGGAAAAAAATTCTTAAGCAATCCCAGAAAAAAGTTTTAAATTGCTCTGTCGCTCTAGTGGTTAAAATCTGAAACCTTTCGCATTCTGCGATATCTGTCAATGTGTAAATTAGCTGTTGTGTATATATGTATATCAGAGCACTTTAAAAAAATAAGACAAACTTTCCCTGTTTACGAATAACTTGACAATATTTCAAAATCTCTTACTACCACCACAGTAAGCGAAAAATGTTCTTGTTTTGATACTTTATCGGATTAGCACAGCAAAGTCTTTTTAAGCCTATTACTTTTTACATCATTACGTTAACAGTGATTTTACAAGCCTATAAATAATGTGCTCCCTAATTATCTGAAAATTATAATTTGTGTATAAAGGTATGTAATTAGTCTTACTTAAGTATTTCTTAAACTGTGTTATTTTACATTTTTAATTTGATAATTTGCAACTTTCCTACTAGATACTTCAAAAAATCTTAAATTCATCTAAATAAAGATTTAAAAAAAAAAAACTTAATTTTTTTATAAGAAAAACTTTCTTTTTAACTTTTGAAGGTTATTCCCATCAATGCAATTTATCAATGAAGAAGAAAATAACAATAATAATCCATTTTTTTTAAATATGAAAATAAACAAGACACAGAAAAATAATAAAATATAATGGCTGCAACTGGGACTCGAACCCAGAACCTCACGTCTAACCGGGACATACGCATTAACCAATTTTGCTATTGCACCCTATTATGAGACTGTCGTATTAAAAATACTTGCTGTCTGGAGCCAATACGACTATGGCATCTCCATTTTTGGATATCTTGTAAGGCAAAAGCGATAGGGGAAAGAGATGAAAAAGTGGAAGGTTGTGAATTAAGTCTCCCCTTGTGTACGGTGGCGTTTGTTCACAACTTATTTTTAATTCTAATAAATTTTATTACTTTTAAGTTCCTTTCTAGCTTTGTAAAGCAATTGTGTCAACATTTAACCGAAATACGAAATGTTAATATCGTATGACGTTAAAAAGCGATTTATTGGATTAGATTAAAAAAATAATTAACCATATAAATAAAGTGGAAATTTTAATAATCGGAAATGACTTGTAGCCACTGCTACTCTTCATAGAAAAATCGCATCTGAGGTGGCTTGGGCATGTACTAAGAATGTCTGGTGACCGAATTCCGAGGAAAATACTGAGTGCCATTCCCAGAGGGTATACGTCCAGTGGGCCGCCCCAGACACAGTTGGGTGAGGCAACTCCAAAAATTGTGCGAGGGGAGGATGGGTCTGCCATGAACGGAGGCCGAACGATCGGCGCAAGACAGGGACGTATGGAGGAGCCTTGTCGATGCAGTGGGTCCCCGACCCGAATAGGTCAAGGGGAACAAGAAGAAGACTTATAATTACTAAAATAACAAGAAATAAACACATTCTTATTGCAGACTATATATTTTTCATTTTAATTCCCGGCTGTGTTTGATTAAGTAGTCATTGACTTTGAATTGATAGGCATGAAAAGAGATAAGAAATATCGTTTAGTTTTACTCTCGAAGCATTTGACGCATTGCACTTCAATTCCGGTATTTTCTGATAACTAAAAAAGTGAATCGTAAGTAGGTGCGTCACAGGAAATGACTCAAAGAATATCGGATTATAGTCCTTCATAAGACAAGATATCATTATTTTTTAAATATAAGTACTGGTATATAATATAATATTACAATACTAACAGTAATTCATTTATAATGTAGCTATTTTGGTATTTAATTTAAGTAAATATTTTCAAATTTATTATAATTCATTTATAATAAATATAGGTACTGGTATACAATGTAATATTACAATACTAACAGTAATTCATTTATAATGTAGCTATTTTGGTATTTAATTTAAGTAAATATTTTCAAATTTATTATAATTCATTTATAATAAATATAGGTACTGGTATACAATGTAATATTACAATACTAACAGTAATTCATTTATAATGTAGCTATTTTGGTATTTAATTTAAGTAAATATTTTCAAACCATCCACGAATCACTCTGAAGAAATGTGTAGCAATGTGTATGTACATCCGTTCTGATCCGTAGATCGTTCATTACGAGCATACCCAACAAGTCAGTATACCATACAAAAAAGTCAGTAGGTGGGAGTCACGGGTTGCATAGCCATACCTACTACCCGCACGTAGAGAGATCTCGAGAAATAATGAAGCAAGGAGTGTGTCCCAAAACATAGTTGTCTGTATCTGTTTCATCCTCTCTGTCTACCCCTGCGGAGAAGTGATGTGGTAGTTAACGTCGATCGATTCAGGAGTGCTTTGCATACTTAAAATTTCTTTGAAAACGGATTGTACAAAATTTACGTCGTAATTACTTGTAGATAACTTTAATTTTTATTTCACAAGATTTTATGTCCGGGTTAAATCTTCCCCACAGGAAAAAAAATCCTTCCACACACTTTTCCACTAATGATCATCTAGTAAATCCACGTTATGCAAGTGTACTATTAAAGTATAATTAATACAAAACAATACAATAACAACATGTTATAACCCACCAGAGAACCAAATAGGTAAATAATTCACCTACTCCAGATATTTTCATATCAGAGGGATCGGCTCGGTAGATCTCCTAATTGTACCGATAAATCCTACTGATACCCAATATTAATATTTAAAAAAATCGTTCGTAATCCTACATGTATTTAAAATGACAGATTTTTGCATTTTTATGTATAAATTCTTTAACAAATCTAATAAACCAAAATTTTTAATGAGAGAGCTAGGTATAATGTTATTATCTACCTATTACGAATTTGATGCGGCAAAAATTTAATAATGTTTGGAAAGATTCATAAATTTAAAATAAACTAGATGACCCACTTACGCGTTGCTGTGGCTAATGAAACACAACGCCATCTACTGGATGGTTACCTAACCTAAATAAGCAATTGTTGTAAATGAATTAACTCACACCGCCATCTATTAGAAACGTATGGAACTTAAAAATAATTTCAAATAATTGTCCCCTAAAAAACATTTATTTCGCAATAATAAACATTGAGGTCAATAATCGAGATAAAAAGTATCCCATCTCTTAAGTTGGACCAAATTACACACAGTAAGCCTAATTTCATCAAATCGGTTTAACAGTTTCGGAGTTTACCTCGGACGAACATTGTAACTCATTGAGATTTTTATATATAAAGATTACTCTAACGAACATGGTGATTTGCAAGCTTGCTTTGTGGAAGAATATGAACATTTTGTCATTGTTTTAATGTAGTTTTACCCTAAGCGATGGTGCAATTGAACCGCACTGCAGTAATAAGGGATGGAAGTTACTTACTATCATTTGTAGTCCCGTTAGATTTTTCTTTTAAACCGGGACTTGAAATCTTTATTCACGATTTCGGCCATCTACTAATTCCAGTATTTTAATCTACCACAAAGCCATCTGTATTTCACTATCATTTACACATCTCTCATTAAACTAACTTGTTTTTTTAACAATTTCTTTAACCTACAACAAAAATATATAAATTTGTTTTAGACCACTTTAATTTTAACCAATCTCTACCGGTTTCGAAAGAACCATTCCTTCGTCAGGAGAATATTAAAACTAACCTATGATACAAAATATAAATTGATATACATAGAAAAAATTAAGTGTTTAAGAGGTAATTCGGGGATTTACGGCAAGAACAGAGCGGTTCACTGGAAATATATCAAGAATAGGACTAAAAGATAAATTAAATCCCTTAATAATAATGCTAGTAAATAGAATAACTAAATTAATTTTGCAAAGATTGAAGAAAAATTCAAGTGATCTAAAACATCTTCTTACTAATATTATAAACGCGAAAGTTTGTATGGATGTATGTATGTTTGTTACTCTTTAAATCAAAATTTAATGAATGAATTTTAATCAAACTTTACAATAATATTGCTCGTACATCAGAATAACATATAGGCTATAATTTATAAAGCTAGCTATTTATTTTCAATATATTGAAAATAATAATAATTGTTTAATAGAAAACGTCTAATAGAAAACAATAATTGTTAAATCGTAATTCTATTTTTGAAAATATTTAAATTAGTGAATTATTAATATAAAAAGTACTCGCCTAATACTCGAATCGAATCAAGAATTATACATATTTTAAATAAATAGGTTAAGAATTTTGGTATAAACGTAGATGGGTCCCAGGAAAAGAAAATAGATTACTCGAAGTACTAATCCTACGCAGACGAAGTCGTGGGCTACGAAGAAGCTCGTATTTATATATTTTTATTGTTAATTAGGGCGAGCCACAAAGTTAATGCCTTTTACAAATATATATTTCTTAAATCATCTGGTTTCGGACACAACCGTGCCTTTTTCACGTAACAAAAATTTAAGGCGAAGCTTTGCTAAATAAATATTTTAGATTAATCTTTACTACGATTCTGTTTACAGTATAAATACAACATAATATGTTTTTAATAAATTGAAGCTTTTCCTACCGTTTCCATTGAGTATAATTAAAATAAAATTGTTAATTACTTTATACAAATATATAAGCGTAAACCACTACTAAAAAAAGTTTTTATTACGAATGTATAAACGCTCATAACAAACAAATTATCTGTGTCAGTTTCATTGAATAACTTTTTTCCTTTCTTATAAAATTATTCATAAAATAAATAAATACCACATTTGCGCTTTAAATCGTGATCTCGCTAGCGAATATTTATATATTTCCATTATTCGTGGCAATATAAGGCACACTAAGAATATATACATTTTTGGCTTGTAGCTTCCTCTTAAATGAAAGTAGCAACCGATAAAATAATTAAATACAATTATTTTGTTCTAACACGGTTTCAATGGAAACCTGCTTCCTCATGAAACAACCTTCTTGCCTAAAGAAACAGTATTTAGAAAATATATTTCTACTTAGTGGATCATTACAAAAAAAAATAGTTACATGTAAAAACTGTGTAAATAATATGTAGTTTTTTTTTTTTACATGTTACTTTTTTTTTGTAATGATGCACTGCGAAGATTATATATTTTCTGAATACTGTTTCATCAGACTGTGAGAAAACAAGTTTCCATCGAAACAGTAACATCAAAATAAATAAGAACTTCTATCTTATATAAGCAAACTTCAAAGTCGTTATTGACAGCTACTTTTACGTATGTGTAAAATCCTCAAACTGCTTCGTCTCGCAGAATTAACTTACTTCTACGTTACTTGTTTGTGCCAATACTTACAGAGTTTTGTTTGTTATGTTTTTAATGTTATCACTGTTATCAGTGACAACCCTGGCAAAAACCAAAATACTTAATTTTAAATATAAGTACCTATGATAGTTGTGAATCTTTAACTTTAAGTCACAGGTGTAAGTAAATATAAATGTAAGTCAGTAGTTATAAGTCTTAGTCGTAAATCACTAGCTATAAGTCTTAGATGTAAGTCACTAGTTATAATTATAAATCTTAGTTTATTTGTACAGCGCCCTTCATGTGATTTTTCAAGAAAACGGCGCTATATAAATTAGCCAAATTATTATTATTATAGGAAACTTATAGTAACCTTTATTTTTTATTATATTTTATTGTAACTATTTTTATAGTACATAAATTTCTTTAATACAATTTAGAAGATAGTGCTCCACGATATTTCCCGTTTTATTTAACCACATAGTCTGTTTCATTCTGACATCCTGGTAGAGGAGGGCCTTTAAATTAATTCAAGTTGAAATAAATATCTTTGTTGTTATTTACTTGGCCAGAATTTTTTATCACCGTGCACTGCTGTACTCCTGGTACTGTGCCAGGAGCGCAATTGATTTTTTGGCCACAATGACTATCAAAACCCTCGAAGTGAGAGACAAAAACGGCCAGGAATTGAATTTTAAATTTAAATTAACAATATCATTCCTTAAAATAATTAAAGAATTTACCAGACTCTTTTTAATTCATTTTCACAAATCTTACTTCTTACTAATATTATAAACGCGAAAGTTTGTATGGATGTATGTATGTTTGTTACTCTTTCACGCAAAAACTACTGAATGGACTTTAATGAAACTTTACAATAATATCGCTCATACATCAGAATAACATATAGGCTATAATTTATATCAAAAGCTTGCTATTTTCCATGCATTACAAATAATAATTATTGTTTAATAGAAAATGTCAAAATTTGAGAATAACATTTTGAAAAACAATGATTGTAAAACCAAAATTCTATTTTAGAAAATATTTAAATTAGTGAATTTATTTGAAGTACTCATACTTGAATCGAATCAAGAATTATAGATATTTTAAATAAATAGGTTAAGAATTTTGGTATAAACATAGATGGTACCTACGAAAAGAAAATAGGCTAATCGAAGTACTAATCCTGCGCAGACGAAGTCGCGGGCAGAAGCTAGTATCAAAATAATCTGAACAAATAAAAACCTGATATTATTGGTAGTAAATTTTTAGATCTGAGTAAATATTATAATTGAACTGTTAAATAATAAAGTGTTTCAAATCAGAATGGCAAATCTCCAGTGTCTGAGAATATCTTCTCTTATAGAGATTTAATTTGCATCCATACTGAATGGAAATCCAATCCTTATGTATTTACTATTTACTTTTGTTTTATAGTGTGTTTTAGCAGTCCCATTGAGAACTCAGAAATGCAAACGATGCCGAATGACAAAAATAATAATAAAAGTGGCGAGCGACCGCAAACCAATAAGCATTCGAAGCTGAAAATAGATTTTATGGCTTTGCAATGAGTTTACTGAAACCGGCACACGGCAAGAGGCAACACGGGCCGTGTTTTGTCCATACTAACAAATCTCTCTGGATTTTGACTGGTGCCAATTTAAAAAAATATATATATTATAATTATCTATCACTGCACTTTTCGCTTTATTTGATAAATTATTTGAGTTGGGTTTTTTTTTTTACAATTTTTCTGGCTTTCACCCTTCAAGAGTGTTCTAGGCCATCACTTAAAATTATGGAGAAATGAAAGGCGAATTTTAATATTATTTTAATTAAATGGACAAATTTTAAAATTATAATGAAGATTGGAGTCGAGTTTAGACTTAGAAGAGATGAGATATTGAGGTTAGAACCATTAAACATCCTTAAGAGCCATTGACCAGCGGCTGAGAATAAAAGTTTAAAAATGCTTCCAACTGTACAGGGAGGTTCCGATGAGAAAGATCGATTATTCCCCGTTTCAATTTTTTAAATTAAAAATTTAATATCGATTTATTTCATTCAAAACTTGCTTTAATATACCTACATTCAAGTAAGCAATAAAAATGCTCAAAACGCACGATGATATTTATTAAATATCGTGTACTTCTTGTAAGTATTTTTTGATCATAAGTATTTATGATTTTTCAATAATGTTTAAACAAAATAAGTGCGTAAAAAAAATCTGAAATATTTTTTCTTCTTCATTAAGACCTTCAATAAATAGAAAAAACTTAGGTATTTTCGTTACAAAACATGTTCTCAGATTTATTTTTTAATGATTTTAATTGAACTACAAATAAAATTCCGAAAAATGCGTTTACTACATTATGTATTGATTTATTTTGTTGTATATGTTGTATGATTTGAAATTTGTGTTGTACAATACAATATTTCGTTTGAAAATTGAACAAATCTGCCAACGACCAACGGTATAACCTTAGTACATTAAAAATAAACTTAGTTCTTCAAACTTTAAAAAGTGCGTTTACCAGATAAAATTACAATCATTCAAAATCAATTCATGTTTTTTTGTAAAGAAGAGTCAATATTTCTAGAATTTTTATTTAAAAATGACTAATTTCCGGTATTCTCTGGTAACACCCCCTTAAGGCTCGGAAGTAAGCGTTCACAAATAAGAAGAATATGATTTGAAAGGAAAAATATAAATGTTAGAGATAGAACGAGCTTATATTAAAAAAATGTGAAAATATTTCATGAAACAATTTGAAATGGAGCAATAATCTCTCGTCATATGTTTATGTCACATTAAAAGATACACCGTGATTTTTTTTCATATCTATAACATTTTAAATAACAGAACAAAATGTGTTTTTAATAATTTTCGGAGCTCACTTTGCGTTTTTTTTTTTCTATCAAGAAAATTTTATACAAAGTTTATTTCCACTTTAATTTATTTGTGACCATTTTCTTTATTATATTATTTTAATGGAAATTCTCCATTAATTTGTCAGTTTCAAAAATAGAAATGCTAATAAACCATTATTATTATTATTGGCCTGTCGTATTCCTTCTAATAGTCAAAAGGTCTTATTATATCAAACACATTTCTAGAAATTTTCTGTACAGAGATCGCAATTGAGCCTGGCAGTACATCAACGTGTAAAATAGGACGCATTTAATGGTGATACTTGAAACGTTCACAGTTAAACGCATTAAACATTGATATGTTCTCATGAATTGATTCTGAATTAACGATGAGCATCATTCAGATGTCCATTTCGAAATGATGGATTTTCAAATAAAGCAGAAATCATGAAAATTCTACAGAATTTCTAGTATCTTTTGAATACCAGATAATCCTATAAAAGCTGTACTTAGGAACGTGCAACGTCAGAACTCATCGTTCAAGAATTTTTGGTTGTTTTAGGAAACTCATTTTTTTCCCTTATAGGATATGATTAATGCGGTGGAAAATTCTCGTTATTTAGGATTTTTACATAAATTCTTAAAATATCCAGATTACATGAAAATTCAAATACTCATTAGTTTATTGCAAACTTAAAGGTGTAGAAAAATCGTGACGCTAAAAACAAATTTTCTCCTCTGTAATCAGTCAGTTACAATATAATAAAACAAATATAAAACTTATTTTTACTTTAATTTATCTGACCGCAACCGGTTTCAGCTTTTTAAAGCCATCTTCAGATTGGTACAATCTACGGTTTATATATACAACATATGGGTGAAGGGGGGTGGTCTACAAGGATTTTAAAAAATTATATGGGTCTTCTTGTATTTGTTACTAATTCGTCTTTGACTGTCGAATTTCTAATTATTTTGGTTATTCTCAGTAGGCTTAATTACCTGTGATTTGGAGCCTACTTTAATATTGTTTGTAGAATACCTTACAAGTAATATGAATTAAACAACCTAATTTTATTGTTTTCATGTCTATTATTAATTAAAGTCATTTTTATAATTATGATTATGTGGAATTTTTGATTGATAGATGAATTTTTAAAGGGACACATGTTTTAAATTAGAGTGTACGGTCAAATAAATTAAAATAAGTTTTATATTTGTTTTATTATATTATTATAATGGAATTCCACCACGAATTGTCAGTTTCAAAAATAGAAATATTAAAAAGTTACAATATACAATAAAAAATTAAATATTTAATGATTTTTCCAGCAGAGTTTTATAAATATTTTATTTCTTTGTTTTCAGGTAAGCTGTCAATCTTCACCATTAACCTCTACATCGAAATCGGGTAGGTAGCTGCAATTTGAAAAACCCACTTTTTTATTATTCGTTAAGTACTAACCTACTCTCTTGATTTGGTTGATCTGCGGCAAAAATATTTCCCTAGGTCACCGCAAGGTCACGCGTATTCCTGTGATCTGGTGTACCTATCAAAGTGACGTTTGATACCATAGATAAAGTTAAGCTTGCACGATTGATATTATGGATTATTTGTGATTTCCTATTATTACACTTTTGAAATTAGCTATCACTTTGTGGTTATCCATTTTATAATTATATGAAACAATATAACTTAGTTACAACCACTGATTTATTTAGTTAAACGCCGACCGGTTTCGGAACAACCGTTCCTTCTTCAGGGCAAACATATAATGATGACAATTACAAAATAGTGGGTGGATACAATTTATCAGTAGGTGTTGTGGTAGGGGTGGGGGCGTGGCTAGGAATTGATGAAGAGTAAGAGGGGACAGAATGGACACCGAATGGGAAGAGATTTAATATAATTATTTAACTAATTAATATTAATTAGCCTAACATAATGACTAACAATGTGCCAATACTCTGCCCAAATATATATTAAAATAATTAATGCCATCACAAAGTGAAAACCTTTCCGAGGAAGTTTTCTTTGAAAAATTACTATGCATATTTTCATTTCAAAACCAAACAATAGGGTTACAGATAAACTTAAATTAGCTTAGCTCTAGCTTCCTGTGACTTCTTTTCGTTCACTTATTAACATTTAATATTAAAATGTTCCTAAATAAATAAATCAGTGGTTGTAACTAAGTTATATTGTTTCCTATTATTACGTTTATTTATGAAAATATGGGAAAGGTTTTGCACTTCCCAGTAAGATAAGTTCACGCGTGTTGCGAAGCATACGCATTTTGTGTGTGTTTTTTTTAAAAATATTTTTGGTATCTGGAATGCGCTTTATTGGAATAAATGTGACTAAAAATCTATGTAAAAGTTTATAAATTTCACAAAAAATGCAGGTGATAACTGCAAAATATGTTCAAAGAGAAGCTAACTTTAGCCTTAGAAACATATTTCCTATATTTTAAAAGTATTGTGGTGCGTCGCTTTAGCGCCTTCGCCCACCGAGGCAACTGAAAACTCTCAACTGCCAACTGTCTTTGTATGACAATGTGATGGCCCGCACACTACACAATCACTCAAACACCCGTTGTCAATGGTAACGCAAGCGGTGACTTGCAACATGCACTGCTGATTGCCCTGGCCGACCGTTGCTAGTTGCCAGCTGTCAGCTGATTGTTCTTCGTCTATGGTTAAACAAGCTTTTTGACCAATCAAGACAGAGAAAACAGCCGGTTTTAATTGGTTTTCAGTTGCCTCGTCAGCGGAGCGCCTTACAATTAAGATGAAACTACCTAAAGGCGATGTAATTCGTAAAAATTCTTGAAATTTAAATAATACACTCCTCTCGCTGGTGGCTGTAAGTTTCAAATAGTCGAATGATACCATATTAATTTGTGACACCTGATTCGATTTTTGCGAAAAAAACGTATTTATCATTATCGCCTAATTTAAAATTAGGTTATAATAAATTTTATTTTCTGAAATTCAAGCAAAAAATTAATATTAAAATGTTCCTAAAAAAATAATTTGCAAAACTATTCAACGAAATTCGAAAAATGGTTTATAAGTAGAAGATTTTACACTTGTTACTAATCATTTTTACAGGCTTGAAACATTTTGTTGTATTTGAATGTAGATATTTCTAAATAAATGATTCCTCTTCCGAAATGTTGTTTGTCTTATGCATCTTTTGAGTTCATTGTTTCATCTCGAACGATCCATTATTCTAGTTTCGTAGCGTATCAATTTCCACATGTTATGTCATCATTTGGCAATGTCCATGATCTCTAAGCCATATGTTTTGTTTTTAGTCCAGCAGAGTTACCATCTTAATCGTATGATTCTCTTGTCAGTCTAGCCAAGGCTAGTAGGTGGTAGGTCGGTACTGCCGCCAAACGGGTTGGCACTCATTGGCTTAAACGGGACGCGGTCGTTAAGCAGCCGGCAGCCAGTTGTCTATCCGCGGTACTTATTTGGAACGAAAACAGACAGGACAATCAATCCGAGACATTTCTTTGTACTGGTTATGCTAGTAGCCATATTTTTACACGAAGGGATGGGTACAACGAGTACCTGCCTAACTGACAGCATTCTTGAGCATCCTACATCTTTCTCTGACACTTTTTGCCAATTATCTATATAACAGTCAGGTTAAGAAGATCAGAAGAAGAAGAGAAATAATAGGATGGAAGTAAACGAACAAGGCTTACAGTATAGGAATAATAATTTTAAAAATTCACATCCATTTTTCTCTTTTCCCAAATATTATACTTTTTAGGAAAATATGATCATGAAACAAATAATAAACATTTAAAAGAAGAAACCTTCCATTCTCGCAAAGCTAATAAATAATAGCAAACAAAATATTCAAGAAGAGTTATAAAATCTATGATTCATTTGTATACTTTATTTTCAAAAATTGTAATATTTACACTAAAATTTTTTTTTTTTTATTATTATACAATACCTCTCTAGTTGAGAAAATCTCGTGTTTAGAGAGGGAGCACTATCAGAGTTGACAGTACTATACACTATACATATGTAACAGTTGTTACAATTGGCATGCATGTATAACTACTATTTTATACATAATATAAACATAAGTTGGCATTTTTTTGTACATAATGGAAATATTTATACATAAATAAAATAGAAGTTGGTATTTTTTTTTTGTACACAATGGAACATAATGAAAATTTTTATACATATAGAAAATATAAGTTGGCATTTGTTTTTGTACATAATAGAAATATAAGATGGCACATCGTAACTGATACTTAATTCTAATTAATAGTAAAATGTTTTTTAAGTTTTTGTTTAAAAATTTCATAATTCCTCTCGGATTGGATTTCTTTAGGGAGTTCGTTAAAGCATTTTATGGCTGAGTATGTGTAATGATGTTGGGCTGTTGTAGTATTTAGTTTAGAAATTATTATTTGTCCTAAGGTTCTCGGTCTGGTGCTACAAGACTTTGTTGTTAGTTTATCTTTGTGGATTTGAAGTAATGCGTTTTTCTGATAAATTTTATTTAGTTGTAATACTTTGAATTCTTCGAATAATTTTTTGGGTTGAATAGTCTAATGGTTTCTTTAGAATAATTTTGATGAGTCTTCTATGTACTATTAAGTCAGGTGGGGTTAAGTTGGTTTTATACGCTCCTTCCCAGCCTGTTATTCCGTATTGTAGAAATGATTGGGCTAATGCATAGTAAACCTTTAGTAGCATAGATTTATGTAGAATATTTCTTAGTTCGAGGAATACGTAATAAAGTTTACGTATTCTATTTACAGTTTGTGCAATATGTTCTGTCCACTTAACATGTTGATCTATAATTATGCCTAAATATATATATTTTTTTTTTTTTTGAAATTTTTGAGCATTTAGATGAATTGCAGTTGTCAGTATAGTTATTATATAATTATAATGTGTGACATTCAGCAAATGACACAAAAAAGTTATTTAATAATTTTTAAAAAAAATCGTAAATATACCTAATAGGGGTATTAACATGCTCTTGACTAAGTAATTTTATTTGATTAATTTGTGTTACTTCACTATGAATTAAATAAAAACCATATATTTTATATTTGCGGCACGTTAAAGAGGGAATATACTCTTAGTATCTCCCTGGTGTAAGACCACCATTCAGAACTAAACGTTGCTTGAACTTGTTTAGCCTTTTGAAATGGTTTAGCATGTTGACCAGATCTGAATAACTAATTACTTACACCTTCCTCATCCCCATCTCATTACCCCAATTAGGATGCTATAGTCTCACTGTCTTCAGACGGGAGCAATTGGCACTCTTGTGAAATATTCACTTTTTTTTTTTTAACAATGCACGTCAATGGCTCTCTCCTGTAAATTGACGTGGAAATCTCAACAAACTCCACGTACGCAATCGTATGAAATAAATAAATCCAACCAATAACCCTTTTCCCTGTTCTATTTTGCATCGTAATCAATTGTTTCCCTACATGTTCATAATATTATCCTCACAGTATGCAAGCAAACCTATTCTCTCCCCTCCAAGAGATTACGCGTATACCTATTTACCGCACTGTAAGTGGCTATTGCCTACCCAATACAATAATCTACATGGTTAGCAAAAAGTGTAATCGAAAAGCTTAGAGGTATTATGGTAACCGGAATAAATAGAACATGGTAAAAACAGAACTTTGATTTAAACAGAACAGCGATCTATGAAAAACGCAAATTTCTTTTTATTCCTGACGTTATTTGAAGTAAAATATATATACATATAACTACTCGAGCGCTTTTTGCCACATTATGGCATTATTTCCAAAATCACGGATTGCTTTCTTGCCAAAATGTAGCAATTTTTATTTATTTTTAAAGGTGACTATATTATATATTGTACCTACATTCAAAATATAACAAAATAAATATTCTCTAAATTCTTTAAAATGTTTTAAGGTTAAAGATTTAATAATATTTTTTTTATAAATCCTACGAATATGTGATAATAGACAAAAGATATGTGAATTCATTGGCTATATAGAACTATAATAAGTTTGTATGTCTCCATATTCGAATTGGGAGGTATGATTTTTTTATGTGAGCGGAAAAATTTCCTTTAGCAATCCGAGAAAAAAGATTTAAATTGCTCTGTCGCTCCAGTGGATAAGCGAAATTTTTGTCTCCGGTGGCTTTTTAGATGTTTTTTTTCTTCAAAATCGTACAAAAAAATTCTTCCACTTGTCTTCTCTGGTCATTCAGCCGAGTAACCAACCAACCCCTCACTACAGTCTCCTGATTATTTTTTTTGTGATTTTATTTGAAAAAAAAAATCAAATAATATGTCATTTTTATTTGTCAGTAATTTTTCATTAAAATTTTTTTATCAAGACAGAAATATATTGCTTCCATGGATAATATAATAGATCTATTTTATCACGAAACCACTAAAAAACCAGCTGTTAAATGGAAAAGCTCCCGAAATTGGTCTTTACTCAATCTAATTTATATATATTAATAATAATAATAATAATTGGGTAATTTGTAGTGCGCCGTTTTTGTGAGAAATCACCTCAAGGGAAATCACCTTAATTTATAACGGTACTGCAGAAAGTTAGTTATAACCGAAACTAGTTATCTTTTGTGTGTAAAGTATATTTGTAAACAGAGTGGTTTAAAACTAAGCATTATTTTATTTAAATTATAATGTCAAGTCACAAAGATAATGCTTTTTTCGATAATGAATGATGTTCTATTTTACCATGAAACTACAACAAAAAAACCAGCTGTAAAAATGAGAAGCTACCGCGACTAGTTTGTACTTAAGATGATACCCGGGTGGTGGACAAATTTGAAAAATAGATTTTACTAAATTGTTGCTGTCACTGTTGCTCTTACTCCACCGGATATTGAGCGAAAGGGACAATGCACCTCGGGCTACTAATACCTAACTAAAATCGAGGTTTTGTATTCCCTACTTTTCTCCTCCAAAAGTGGACTAATTTTCAATTTTATTTTTACCAACTTCATAAGAAAAAACTATTTTATGTCTGTACGTTTTTCTTTAAAAAAAAACATTGTCTAGCTTGTATACTGATCGTCTTTTGACGGCGTTTAAACCAGTCAATTTTATGGATTTTTGGAAGGTCATAACTTCTATAAAAAATAAATTCCGGCACGCTAGTAGTTGATATCTATTTTATGTAAAAACAATATTTTCTCTAGGGTTAAAATCCAGAGAGATAAATAGGGAATACGTTTGTATGGAAAAATCACCGCCGGGTATCCTTTTAAGTAAGTTTATATTATAACGGTCCTGCGAAGGTTATTTATAACCGAAACTAGTTGAATATTGTGTGTTATAAAGTGGTTTAAAGTAACTAATTTTTCATTTAAAAAGCTCCCGCAAGTAGCGCCGCGCGGTCTGAGGCGAGGCTCGGAACTTGCTCGGTACGAACGCGAAATGTCATCGCGTCTGTCGTTTTGCTGCCGCAAACGTTTTATATTTAGATGTGAGTTTTGCATTAGAATGTGAATGTGAATGAACTTTGGTATTGAGCCGTGCATTTTAGTTCCGTGTCACATTTTCAAACGTGGCGCGGAAAGGATGTGATTTATAAACAAATTTAAGTGAATGGACGTGTAGATGAAAAGCGTTTTATATGCGAATTAAATTTATATAATAAACCATGCAGATTATTTATTTGCATCAGTCTTTTTTTAATATCGTAAAAAAATCGTATAATGAAGAGGAAACATTGTATTAATTAGGCAGTTAGGACCTCAATTGATATTCTTGACAGTAAATTCAAAGGAGCGGGTTAGAAACTCGGCTTGCACAATAAATAAGATTTATTTTATATGTAGTGTTTTTTAGAATATTTGCGCCACGTTCCATAGTGATAGAGATGCTCTCAGTATCGCCCCGATGAAAGAGCACCATTCTGAAAAGAAACGTTGCTTTCTCGACAGTGAACTCAGAGGTTGCGGGTTAGAAACCCGGCTTGCACAATAAATAAGATTTATTTTATATGTAGTGTTTTTTAGAATATTTGCGCCACGTTCCACAGTGATAGATTCTCTTAGTATCGCCCCGATGAAAGAGCACCATTCTGAACAGAAACGTTGCTTTTTTATATTAGCTCCACCCTGGAGGCCTTGAGGAAAAAATTCTTTGTCATCTTTTGAGATTCTTTGCGAAGGGTATTTTTAGGGAAAGGTAGGAGAGAAAGTTCTAGGAAGGAAATAGGTATGAGGGGTGGGTAGGAATCTGGGGTTCAATGTGTCCAGGAGTGATAGACTTATGAAACCATCCCTCCGGTTGATAGTCCTGAGAGTCCGGCTGCAGAGTTCAAAAGGTCTCCCTCTCAACCAGCCTCTCCCGATCCGGCCCGTTACACATTAGGCGAGCAAATACATCCGCCGCCAATACCTTGACAAACCTCTCTAACTCCATGAACTCGGGCATCCCTGCTAAGTCACCAAACGTAGCCAACCACTTGGGTGACCTATGACGGGGACGTTGGTTATCCAATTAATGCACGGAGAAAAATGTTATTCTAAAATTCGATCATTTTATTCATAAAAACGGTTAAAAACGGGATTGAAGTTCTTACGAACAAAAACAGCGTTTGAATGTTTATTGGCGGGAAAATTTAAGAATAATTTGTTGGTATACGTACGAAAATACGTATACCAACAAATTATTCTTATTTAATATTTTATAATTTGTTGGTATACGTACGAAAATACGTATACCAACAAATTATTCTTACATGTCCCCGCCAATAAACATTGAAATACTGTCAATTTGTTCGTAAGAACTTCAATCCCGTTTTTAACCGTTTTTACGAATAAAATGATCGTAATTTAAAATAACATTTTTCTCCGTGTGGTACCCTATTTAGTGATCAGATCTGATAGTCATGTACTTTCTAACCATCCTATTATATCTCGCATCGATTAAAAGAGAATAGTTAGTAGTTTTTTTAAATCAATTTAATTAAATTAATTTCATCGTATAACATGTTCGGCGAGCATAAAATAAATAATGTCCCCTTTGGAAGTACACAAAAAGAACGAAGCAATTTGAAACTTCCCATTTCTAAATTTGAAATCGCGTGCAGGTTGGCCAACGCAGCGTTGCCATCATTATAATAGCTTAGGGAGGGTAAACTGCAAACATTCGATATTTTTTAGTACTTACCCTAAACATCGATTTTTTATATGAATTATCATGGCGTGTTTTTATAACCTCATTTTAACTACTTTTATAGCTTTTTAGGGTATTAAATTGCATGCATTTGGGTCACAAGTCTTTTGTGCTTAGTAATTATTTGTTCTTCTTCTAAGAAACCGGTAAATATTTCTAATGTTTATACTATTTCGTTTAATATACCCAGAAAATGATATGACTCTCATATTAAAATAACATTACGCGTGCCTGGTTCTGAATATGTGTAAAAAAATTATTATACATTTTTATGCGTAGAATTTATAATCGTAATTTAAAAACTAATAAAACACTATCACGTTAAGAGACAGTTTAGTTGAATCTGCTGATTCTGACCGGTCTACTAAAATAAATAATAAAAAATTGTCTCATTAAAGTAGTTTTGAAAGATGACAAGCTACTAAACGGTTGCAGATTTTTGCAACTTGTGTAATATTTAGGAGTGCAGTGAAAATTTATTATGGATGCAAAATCTATTCAATGTACGAAAACATCTATTTTTTTATATATCGGTATTCATATTATTATTATTCAATAACGGGGGTTCTCACCATCCTCCTAATAGCTTATCCATACTATATCGAATATTATTAAAAATAAAAATAAAATACTTACAATAGTTATTAAACTCGGCCAACTTATCCAATGTACAGCCACTATTCTTAGGTTCGAGCACCGAATAATAAACTCCAACTTAATAAATAAACAAACCCGGAGATCGAAAATAAACTTTATCCTATGGAAAAGCTAGGAAGAGGATAGTGAGTAACCCCAGTAGTATATTATGTATAGTCGTTATTCAAAATTAAATTTGAACAATGTTCGCCCAATTCATTTAAAATTAAGTCAAATGTTTATGGTTGTAAAAGTTTTCAGTGTTATCTACATAATAAAATAATTATCTGCATCCTAAATCACAGTTTATTGATTAATTTTGTCAATTTACCATAAAATGGCAACATTATCGTGTTTTAAAATTAACATTGAAATATTTATAGTTTTTTTTATGTATAGCTCACCTGGGGTTCCAGGTGAGCTATAAAATGCATAGACTAAACAAATAAAAATAATATTCTCATATATTAGACATCATATTGCAGACATTTTTCGTGAATAACACCTTCTAACTATCTGACTAACCATCGAGCCGTTTCCCACAGGGAAGGCAGAAAGGATAGACCGCCATACAACTTTCTCAACGCACACTTCCTGCCTCATTCACATTCTGATATTTGACTCTTGTATTTGTTGCACTTGTTCGTGTCTTCCTAGGGTGTCCCCGACTCTTTTACCATTCACGTAGTCGTGCGTCACTCCTTTCTTTGTGCATTCATTCTACATGCCTAAACCAAGCATACATTTAGCTTACATCACCATTGCCATAGGTCACCCCAACTGGTTTACTACGTTTGGTGACTTGACAGGGGTGCCCGGGTTGGTGGGGTGAGGTTTGTCTAGGTCTTGGCGGCAGATGATCTGGATACATTGTACCCCAGATTCCTACCCAACCTTCATACCTTTTTCCTTTCCAGAACTTCATCTCCTTAAAAAATACCCTCCACACAGCATCCCCAAAGATGACAAAGGCCCAGAGGGAAATTATTTTCCTCAGGGCCTCCTGTGTGGAGCGTATGTAAAAAAAATGTTCTAATATTTAAAAAAAAAAAGATTATAATTAAGCGAAAATAGTGAAAATATTTAATGAAATACTCGTTTAAAAAGGGGCAATAATCTCTTGACAAATGCGTTCAATTTAAAGATTCTCTGTGAAGTTTTTCATAGCTATAACACCATAACTAAACAAAATGTGTTTATATTATTTTCATAGCATTTTCGCAATTTTTTTCTATCGAGGGAATTTTATATTTACCGTTTCGGCTCTACAGATATTATTTTCAAAAATAACAAATATTTTTATGGGAACTTAAAAACTGAAAGTGAAATAGAAATATGTTATAAATCGGAATGCGGGGGCTTAATGGTTTAGAGTTTTGAACTTTGAAAAATTCTATGGCTCGCCGATTTCCAATCTCGGTAAGCATTAACATTTTTCACGTGATATTTTCGGATTGAAGGTTAGGCTGAAAGTTCCAATTTTATTAAAAAAGACAATAAAAATAATTTTCTATTAAAATTTTATACAGGTAGGTACTTGTCTGAATTTTTCTCACAATCAGTTCCAATTTGTAATTGACTCTCTTAAATAAAAAAAAATATACGAATTAATTGAACCCGAGTTACAATCACAGATACACAACTGAAATTCTTATTTTTTATATTCCAATATTCAATTGGATTATATTGCCATGTTTGTAATAAATTACGAAATATTTTGCCTTAATATAATTATGTTTTGACCTTGGCAGGCATTTAATGCAATTATTTATCGAAGCGAAGTTTGCCATTTATCACAAGACTTTATCGGCTGTCAAAACAACCTAAGTGAGTTATCTAGCGTCATAATTATTAATAATGGAATTGAGTCGGAATAAAATAATATATACGTTGGAATTATTGGCTCTTTTTTATCAAGTAAATTCAGAATTGAGCATATTAATATTATAATTAGCAGGTAATAAATAACCCGCTTAAACCTGGCAAAACTGTAATATGAAAACTTCCATAGTTCTATTTGAAAATTATAGATGGCAGCACTTCCGTTTGTATCTCGTTCGTTGAGTGAGTGTTTACGAAGACGTTAGCGTATTAATAATTTAGAAGATAGAGATCCATCCCAAATACAGAAGGATTTTACTTTAACTTGGACTAAAGTATTTTCATAGAGATAGCTGGGATTTGATTGTTGTAGTCAAGTTTATTATTATTAATTTGACGGCCGGCGTGGTAGAGGGTAAGGCTCTCGACTTCCAATCTGAAAGTCGCGGGTTCGAACCCGGCGTGCGCAAATAATTTTTTCAGTTGATTAATTTGTGTTCTTTCACAATTAAAAATAATATACACAATAGTATATTTGCGGCACGTTCCAGAGTGGAATATGCTCTCAGTATCGCCTTGGTGTAAGAACACCATTCCGAATTGAAACGCTGCTTCAAATAGTGTTAGTTGTGTTTGGTGACTAGATCTAAATAGCCAGGTATTTCACCATCTGCCTCTTCCTCATCTACTTAGCCTCTTCACTACCTTAAGCCTCACAACATGCCCCGATTGGGGATGCCATAGTTTCACTAAAAAATGAAGATAATGTTGCTAGTTCTCAGTCGAAGGATACAGTTAAATACGATCGAATCGGATAGGGACACATTAGCTCAATCGGTAGAGCTGTTCCCCGGCAAGGCGAAGGTTCTGGGATCGAGTCAAAGATGTGACAGTATCTTTTTCCGATTTTCCTGTTTCAAATTTTTGATTGAGTTTCCTTATATTGTCGTAATTATTAAAAAAACTTACATCATACTTTATCCCTGCATACATCAAATAATACACCAAACTAATAAATAAAACTCATAATATTAACGTCTTATGTAAATAATATACAAGTTGGCTTCCCTCGGATAAAAACGAAATTAAGTATAGTCTAATAACAAATGCTTAAGAAGTTTTCATAGTCAAGATTTCTCCAATAGCCAATTTCGAGTCCGAAATTTCGGAACAACACTTGTCCAACACTTGTAAAAAATTCGGAAGTTTCCGTTTAAAATTGCCTTTTAGCGTAGATCTTGTTTGTTATCGAGATCAATCAATTCTCACAGTTCAATCTTGTTTCTGATGTAGGTCTGTTTCTTAATGTTTTTAATTGGACAATTATTTCCAAGAAGACATGATTTCGTCGTAAAGAATATCAATTTTATCCTTTGTGCTTGTAATATCGTTTTTTTGCATTTTCTTTTATCAAAGATATTGGCTAACGAGGGTGTATTTTCTGTTTTATTTATTCATTTATTTATTTATTCAGTGTGTCCGTTAAACTGTTTTTAATGACGTTATACAATATTTATTTTTATTGAATACATCTTGTGAATTTCACGAAAACGAATGAGACATTGAAAGTGACTTTTTTATGTGAATACCGCACAAGGGTGAAAGTTGCTGAAAACCATATCCAGTATGGTTGGGTTATAAGTACCTGGCTATTCAGATCTGGTCAGCAAACACGGCTAAAGCCATTTCAGAAACTTTCAATTTTAAATTGAATTTTAATTTTTAATGTACTATTTGCCCAGAGCCATTGGAACTGCGACATTCCCTGTTTTGAGAATGTTGCCATGCTGTGATAAATGTTTATCTATTATTCTCTCCATACTGGAGGCCTATGTCATCTTAGGGAGTGCTGAGTAGTGGATCGCATCTACATACCTACATAAGCACACACTTCACCACATTATTCGATTACACTTCATCCCTGATGATAAACACTATAACGCTGTTCGAAACGCAAAGAATGATAAAGCACAACACGGTATAGTATCCCAAAATTAATCACGACATACAATATAATATATTAGACAATTTGAGAGGCGGTTATGGGTACCGCTGCCTCGGAAACAATTTATTTGATAACCAACGCCCTTGCCATAAGTCATCCCATGTGGTTCGCTACGTTTGGGTCTTATAAGTTTTGTCCGAGTCTTGGCGGCGGTTGCATAATCTACCTATCTATGTCTACCCTGTCGATCTCTTACACCTCTCTAGCAGGACTCTTTCGTAACATCGCCTTGCACCGCAATAGGAGGGATGGATTCATACTTCCCCCAGATTCCTACCCACTGCTCATTTTTCCTTCTCAGAACCTCCTTTCCTTCAAAAGCCCTGCACACAGTATCCCCTAAGATGACATAGGCCGTGATTAAAATTATTATCCTCATGGCCTTCTGTGTGGAGCTAAATGTTATTTATATAAATAAAATTCACACGAATAAGAATAATTTTACTCGGAAGTTTTACAATTTAGAAATATTTTCGGTCTTGTCGGTGAATACAGATGTTGGCTAGATTTATTCAAAGTTTGTGCCTCGGGGAAAGTGATAAAAATGTAAATGTTATCTATTCTAGTTTCCAAAGAAACAGGCGATAGTTTCGGAGTTTCAATTCAAGAGTATAAATAAAACTGTTAAATAATGTAGAACACGACGCTGAATAAATAAGGGTATGAAAAAAGTTTAAAATTTAAATACGACCTTGGAAGCTCACATTACTGTTGGTTTGTGTAACTCCCCAAACATCTTCTTTCTCCTTCCCCTCCCCACTTCTTTTATTTTATATCGCCCTGGTAAAATAACATCTTACTATCTTATTAATCTTACTAATATTATAAACGCTAAAGTTTGTATGGATTTATGTATGTTTGTTACTCTTTCACGCAAAAACCAATGAATGGACTTTAATGAAACTTTACAATAATATATCTAATACATCAGAATAACATATAGGCTATAATTTATACCCAAAGCTTGCTATTTTCCAAGTATTACAAATAATAATTATTGTTTAATAGAAAATGTCACAATTTGAGAATGACATTTTGAAAAACAATGATTATAAAACCAAAATTCTATTTTAGAAAATATTTAAATTAGTGAGTTTATTAGTAGTACTCACCCTTGAATCGAATCAATAATTATAGATATTTTAAATAAATAGGTTAAGAATTTTGGTATACCTAAACATAGATGGGACCTTCGAAAAGAAAATAGGCTAAACGAGGTACTAATCCTGCGCAGACGTTGTCGCGGGCAGAAGTTAGTAATTTATAATCGAAACGTTTGAAATGACCGTTGCCGTATTTTTTTACTTCCCAACCTTCATCTTTCTTCTCTTTACAGCATTTAACCTCATAACATACCCCAATTGGGGATTCCGTAGTCCCTTCGGTTTACATCGATTACAACTAGAAAATTCAGAAAATCTTTTGGTCCTTTATTTTGCTTACCTCCTTCTTTAGCCAACTTTTCAGACAGCGTTACAGTGTCCATCATCAGGGTAGATGTATACAGAGTGTTAAGAAACGTACTTGACTTACTTTAATCACACGGAGAAAAATGTTATTTGAAAAAAACGAACATTTTGATAGAAAAACGAACATTTTAATAGAAAATACGATTATTTTATTCGTAGAACGGTTAAAAACGGGACTGAAGTTCTTGCGAACAAATTAGCAGGGTTTCAATGTTTATTGGCGGGAACATTAAGAATAATTTGTTGGTATACGTAATTTCGTACGTATTTTACCGCCAATAAACATTGAATCACTGTTGGTTTGTTCGTGGGAACTTCAGTCCCGTTTTTAACAGTTCATTTTTCTCCGTGCAGTAATTCCTGCCATTATTTGGAGTTAAAAATGTTAATGAAATTTTGGTCTCTGATGACATTTTTTTCTTCAAAACCAAACATTAAAAAAATCTTCCACATGTCATTCACTCCAACCTTAACTGCCCAATATTTACTGATTTTTAGTGTTTTAAGTTAAAAAAATGTCGCCGGAAACCTAAATTTCATTTACATTTTTACTCCAAATAATGTCAGAAATCGCTGGTTAAATAAAGTAAGTCACCCTGCACAATGTATAACTTGTATGTGTAATGTATGTGCCATGATGATGGACACTATAACTCTGTCCAAAACGTAACACGTGAAAATCTCAAATCAAAGCTCCAGAATACCTGTTACAATTTCAAGACGCCAGAATCCACTGTTGTGATATTTCTTGCAAATATTTCTTATTATAAAATAATTTTCTCATGTGACGACTTTGATATTTTTGGCTTAGTTTTATTCAAGAGTAATAAGAAATGGCCACTTTGGCTTTATTTGAAGTTGCCCCTCCTGTCAGATTTATTTGCTTTTCCCGGAATTCGGACGTATTTGGATTAAATCCCATCTTGAAGGTGAAATAATCGTATTTTCCTTGCGAATCACGACCTTCTTTTCCTCCGAAGACAACTTGGAAACCGTTCTGTTTGACTCATTGAGATTGATGGTGTAACTTCATACTTCAGAAGTTAAGCTTTTATAGTTTATTAAGATGATACCCGGTGGTGCAGAAATAGATTTTACTAAAATATTGCTGTCACTGTTGCTCTTACTCCACCGGATATTGAGCGAAAGGGACAATGCACTGACACCTAACTAAAATGGAGGTTTTGTATTCCACACTTTTCTCCTCCAAAAGTGGACTGATTTTCAATTTTTTTTTACCAACTACATTAGAAAAAACTATTCTATGTCTGTACGTTTTGCTTTTTTTAAAAAAACATTGTCTGGTTTGTATACTAAACATCTTTTGACAGCGTTTAAACCAGTCAATTTTATTGATTTTTGGAAGGTCATAACTTCTATAAAAAGTAACTTATCAAAAAAAACAAAAAGTACCGACACGCTAGTAGTTGATATCTATTTTATGCAAAAACAATATTTTCTCTAGGGTTAAAATCCAGAGAGATAAATAGGGAATACGTTTGTATGGAAAAATCACCGCCGGGTATCCTCTTAACCGGTGCCAAAAATCTAACGTGGTTATTGAACATGTGTATTGATTTTCACGCTACAAAACTTGACTCAAAGTCAAATTCCTGGACCGTTTCGCTGCCGAGGTCGTTTGCTATTAGCACTAAAAGTGATCGTTCCATCATCTTCGATAACTATACACATAAGATAACAACTTTTAGAGCAAGCGAGAACGCCCGTGAACCATTTTATTGGGTAACAACACCCTTGCCAAGTCTTAGTGCTTGGCTACGTTTGGTGACTTAAGATGATAGACTTCGCTTTTCGGCCCATACAAAAAGGACGCCCGGGAAAAAACACTTTTCTACATCGAAAATTGCACAAAATTAATATATTTTTATACTGCCTTCTAGAGGGTGAAAACTATGTCGGTATGTTTTCGAATTTTCGATGCGTTTCGTATTAACGTAAACATTCATTGTCAAACATGTATGATTTATCAAAAAATATTATTTACGGAAAAAGTGCTGCTAACTCAACTCTCATAAAGAATTATAAAATTATAAAAAGCTACCGACGTAGCTTCTTCTTTCTACAAAATATTTTTTTTTTTAATTTCAATTTCGTGAAAGTTTTGATGTAGAAAAGTGTTTTCTCCATAAACCCCTTTTCGAGCGATTTCTGTAGGTAAATTTGAGCGTTGTCTCATTCGCACATTTCGCATTCGCATGTATTGTAAGTGTGCGTGAGCTTATTGTGAGCGGGACAGAATGACAGTCTCGGGTGTTCCGCGTGTGGTTCAAAGTCTAGCCTATAAAACGTAGTTTTGGATTTGAGGCCACAATACCCAACCAAAAAAAATCCAAAGTTGCTTCCATAATGAACAAAAACTGATTTCTTTTATTACCTATACGTCATCATTTAAAAGCAAAAATAAATAAAGGAGCTCCTACGCGTGATCGACATTTCACATATCTTTTGATTAAAAAAATAATTTTTCAGTTTCTAAGAAGGTAAATATGTGCTATTTCTCGATTTGATAATTTAAAATAATATGTATATTTTTCGCACGTCCCTGAATGGAAGATACTCTCAGTATCGCCCTGAGGCCCTAGCACGCTTGCTCTATAACGATCGATAGGATAACTATCGGTAACTTCTCATCGTTCCCTACGACAACTGCAGATCGCAAACGAATAGGTGACAGTTCACAATGACTAAGTGTCCTTAATATATTCGATATCAACTGTCGTTTGTACGTTTGAGATCTGCAGTTGTCCTAGGGAACGATGAGAAGTTACCGACAATCGGTCGGTAACTTCATATCGAGCGACCGTGCTAGCACACCTGGTGTACGACCACAATTCGGAATTGAAACGGCTTTGGCCGTGTTTGATGATCAGATCTGAATATCCAGATACTTCCCCACCTTCCTCTTCTTCATCTCTTCCTCCATACTACTACCTTGAGCTTTACAACATTCCCCAATAGGGGATGCCATAGTCTCACCGGCTCAAGACTTGGTTGGGGGCGGTTGGGACTCTCGTGCAGTTTCAAATTTTTTTTATAGTAGATCTATTAAATAACTAAATAAATATGTAATTGTAAAACTACCTCATACCTTTATAATTTGTAATCTTCCCGTGATATATTTGTGTATAACCGTTTTTAACAGAGAACATGAAAAAAACATCGTCATTCAAATCACACTTTAATTGGGTATTTTGGCCTAAAATCCAAAACTACGTTTTGTATGAAACTTGCCGCGCACCCAATGGCCTTAAGAGCCAATGACCAGCAGCTGAGAATAAAAGTTTATAAATGCTTGCAACTGTACAGTGATGTTCCGATGAGAAAGATCGATTATTCACCGTATCAAATGTTTTAAATAATTTTTTTTATATCGATTTATTTCATAAAAAACTTGCTTTAACATATACCTACATTCAAGAAAGCAATAAAAATGCTCAAAACGCACGATGATAAATTATTAAATATCGTGTACTTCTTGTAAGGATTTATGATTTTTCAATAATGTCTAAACAAAATCTGAAATATTTTAGTTTGTAAGACCTTAAATAAATAGAAACGTTCAAAACACGTTCTCGGGTTTATTTTTTAATGATGTTAACTTTTTAATTTATTAATTTTTTATTTTATTTTTTTATTTTTATTTATTTTAAATTAAATTTAATAATGTTTATTATTAAGTTCTGCAAGTGTTATAGTTTTTATTATTGTGACAGTAAGTAAAATTAAAATTCTGAAAAATGTGTTTACTTGATTATGTATTGATTTATTTTGCTGTATGATTATATTAATTTGAAATTTGTCTTGTATAATACAATATGTAGTTTGGAAATTGAACGAATCTGCCAACGACCGACGGCATAACCTTAGTATATTAAAAATAAACTTAGTTTTTCAAAATTTAAAAAGTGCATTTACCAGATAAAATAACAATCTTTCAAAATCAATTTATTTATTCTTGTAAAAAAGAGACAATACGTCAAGAATTTGATTTAAAAAGGACTAATTTCCGGTATACTCTGGTAATACCCTCTTACCATAAGTGCCCGGGTTCATTAGGTAAGGTTTGTCTAGGTCTTGCAGTGGGTGCGTTTGTCCATCTAATTGATGGTGGGCCGGATGGGTAGAGACTAATTGAGGGGGACCTTTTGACAAAGGTTTACTTTCCTGAATCAAAGTCTTGATAATACGGGGGACTTGACTAATACTTCTGTGAATGGTATTATTATTAACGTATTCATGAGCTGCATATGAGTCGGGAAATGCATTAGGCGCTGTGGACCGAATGCATTTGAGCTGATGGAGACCTTTTGACCTCTACAGCTGGATTCTCTTAGCAGCTAGGGATGAATTCATATCCTTACCAACCAGTCATACCTTTTTCCTTCCCAGTACTTCCTCTCCTTCCTTTCCCTAAAAATACCCTTCACACAGCATCCCCAAAGATGAAAAAGGCCGTGAGGGATTTTTTACTCAAGGCCTCCTGTATGGAACTAATGTAAATGAAACATACACGGAGAAAAATTTTGACCCTCACGATAATTTATCAGGCCATATTTATAAAACATTCGTTTAGAAATGTTTTATCTAGTTGCCCTGATAATACAACATGACGATACAACGAAAAAATACGTTGTACCAATAATGTATACGTACGAAATTTTTTCTAATAATTAATAATAATAATTTATTCTTGCATTTTCCCGACAATAAACATTGAAACCTGTTATTTTGTTCGTAAGAACTTCAGTCCCGTTTTTAACAGTTTTACGAATAAAATGATCGTAATTTAGAATAACATTTTTCTCCGTGTAGATCTGATCTTTTTGATCTGAGCATTCCGTGTTTTTTTTTCTAAAGTGTTAAAAAAGTTTTTGGAACCGGGTTCACGCTTCGGCGCAATTTAAAAGACATAAAAAAGCTTATAATAATCTCCTAACGGAGGATTTTTTTCAAATTTGACCTTTAAAATTCCATCTTCGTACTCGATATACTCGAAAACAACAAATCAAAAAATGTTGCGCCCCAAAATCTACTCCAAATGTGATGTATTCTCCAAATGTGACACATTTTCCCGCTTATACTACGAGATTCCGGACACTGTTGATATAGCTGAAATTAATCCACTAATGAAAGATTTTTTCAAATTTGACCTAAAAGATTCCAACTTTGTACTCGATTTACTCGAAAACGAAAGCTCAAATTAAAAAATGTTACGCCCCAAAATCTACTCCAAATGTGATGTAGATTTCACATTTTCCCGCTTATACTATGAGATTCTGCACACTGTGTGTATCGAAAAATCTGTTGATTTTTTTCAGAAGTAGCAAAGCTTTCGAACACTGAGCTTTGGCTTCATAAAATCTTCAGCAACGAAATTTTCATAATGATTTAGGGCGCTTTAAAATGTTTTGAACTGACCATTTTCTATTTTTGGACAATTATTAAATAGGCTTGAATCAGAACTTAAACATGTTTAATTACTTACGTGTGTACAGATACTATTTGAAAATAAATAATAGTTTTATATCAGTATAGTTTCCAATTGTTCAAAAAGAAAAAAATCTCGGAGGAGCCGGGTAGTAAAACGGGAGTTATATCTAATACTTTCTTTGTAAAAATTGTATAAGAATAAACCTAAAGCGTTAATTTTTCTAAAATTAATTGACCGGGTTGTATATATATATATTTTTAAATAAAACACTTTGATAACATATTCGAATCCTTAAAAAAGGATATTAAAAATCAAACCTACGCGTTAAAATAGCAATAAAAGTAAATATTATGAATCCCAATAAAAAAAATCCATCCCCTTTTTTACATTACCAATTCTATGATTTGTTAGTATTCCATCCTTCCCTTACCCCTTTCCGAATCAGTTTCAACCCTCATACATATTAAAACTTCCCCGAAATCTTCAACAGCAGACGCCCTTGAGCTTTCCACATATTATTAATTTAATGCTGAAATATCAACTCAAATCTGAAAGCTCTAAGAATAATAATATTTTCGCTCGGTTCTTCAAAGAAGAGATTCGAGAATTCTCCTATTGTTCAAATCTATGCAAACCAAGAAATATAATTTTCAATAATATTGTGGTACAAAGATTTTCAGATTATTATTCAACATTTCTTGAGATAACTAAACAAAATAGAGTTGGCAACAAAATGAAGGAATAACGATTGATATTGGTAGAATATCTTGACGGGAATTTATTGATTGTTTGTTTTAGAATGTTGATATTAAAGCATATTATTATATTATATGTTTGGTTATGGTTCGATTAATGTTAATATTAATACAATTGATAATTACACAGGCCTGGAGCCTATTATGGGGATGAATAAAATATGTCCGCTTTGCAATAAAATGCAAATAAATGTAATATTTCTGAACGCATCCGAAAAATAAACACTGTATTTTAAGGTGAAATACGCTTTCTAATTTAATAATTCGAAAGAAATGTATAATTTTTGAAATTTAAACATTTTTAATGCAAACTTAAAAAAGTTTTAAAAATGGCTCATTTTACCTTTTCTCAACTAAAATTACCTAAAACAAAAAAATGAAAACACATATATTTTATTAGGTTATTAATGTTAAACGTTATCTTCAACTCACTTTTTCGACGTTTTATGTAAAAATAATTAATTAAAAAATTCCTAAAGTTTTATAAATATTTTTCAAATTGCGATCGGAAACTTTGGATACATAAAGGTGGCGTACGTTTGAATTATTTTGTGGTTAATTTTTAGATTTGAACATCTTTTTCTCTTTTAAACACCGCTTAGATCGTTATTAAAAGGAACACCCTATACTAGATTTCATCTTAGTAAAGTTTATTTTTTATAGGTTTATTAAGTAGCCCTTGGGGGAAATATTAATAAACAATATTATTTTATTAATTATTGAAAAAAATAATAAAAAAGTTCTTAGAAAAAAAAAAAAATTGCAGGTGTCATCAGGAATGGCACTCTCTTGAACTCGTGATTGCTGGGCGATCGCTTTTACTAATTACACAATGTACCTAATCTCTTTTCAATATATATTTTTTGAAAATAATTAATAATGTTGTCCAGCAAAAATGGATTTCTATGTTCAAACCACGGTGATTGATCACCTGATTTATTTTAATTTTATGTGTGTTTTAAAAATATTTAATATCCTCATTAATGAGCCTAATGACGATTCCTATCGCAGGTCGGCAATAATCAAGACAAAGCCCACTTAGGATATGTGATATACGATTAAACACTTCACTTTGCACTTCATCAAGTGAAGAAAACACTTGAGTGGTGCTGTAAGCTCTCTCTCTTTATTCAAACGATCGTAGTACCTCTTTCAACATATCGCACATGGCCAACCGAGAGCTTCACTCCCATCTGCGCACGCGCCAGTCTGTCACCCGTTCCTCTTACATACATTATGCAGCCTGGATAATAGTAATTATAGTAATCATAAAAAATGATTGTCACAACAGATTTGGTTGAATGAAATTAATGATCTGCCAGATTTCTTCCCTTGGAAAACACGTGTCTCTTAAGTTTCGGGATCAACCCTATCTCTACATATTTAATAGCATACCAAGAGATGCCACCAGCAAATAGTATAATTAAATACTTGACTTGTGTAATAACGAGAAATAATTCATTTGAACGATTCTTGCTTGATGGGATTTATGGACTTTAAAATGTTGATTACAGGTGAGCATGGTCTTGAATGTTGTTTATTCTGCATTTTGTTGGAGAGTATTTCGAAGATCTACTAGCGTCATTGATCCCTTATTTACCTGGAGGCTTATCAAACGCGTGCCTCATATTTTTACATGTTTGTCGATTATGGCCATACGAGTTGAGGTTTTAGATTTGTTTAGCAGCTTAAAATAAAATAAAAAAATAATTAATAGTAAATAATATTAAAATATATATATTTTTTTTATGAAACAAAAGCTTATTTTCGTTGTTTGTTTTTGGGGTGTTATGCCGTGTTGCGCTACCTCATTCTTTAGCCGACATTTCGGACAGCGTTGCAGTGTCCATCATCAGGGCAGATCCGGCAGATCCGACGATGTGATCCGGATCTGCCCTGATGATGGACACTGCAACGCTGTCCGAAACGTCGGCTAAAGAAGGAGGTAGCGCAACACGGCATAACACCCCAAAAACAAACAACGAAAATACTTTTGGCGGTGAAAATCGATCTAAAAAGATTATACGTCTAAAGTTTTTTATTTTTGTTTTAACCACCACCGTTTTTATACCCACATATTATAATGCCCACGCACAGGCTTCGCCTTTGTGGGATTTTTTTTTTTTACTCTTTTCATTTACGTTATTATGTATTTTTCTACCTGTAAATGTATGTATCATAAAATTTTGTCAATAAAAAAAAAGAAGTTAATTAACGTGAAGCAAAAAAGATTGCTTAGAGAAAGGAGTTGCATTGTGTCTTAAAATAAATTTTAGGTAAATAAGGGGAATAAAAGCGCCCTTGAGGTGATTTTCTCACGAAAACATCGCTATATAAGTTACCCGAACATTATTATTATTAATTAGGAATTTTTTCTAATGTTGATTCTACAAGTAGGCAAATGATATAAATTGATTTGTCGTTTTGATATCACGGTAATTGAATTTTTATTAAAGTTGTAAGCTCTGGCGACTCCAAGCCATTTTTCATAATATTAAATAACAAGATTAGATAAAAGATTTAACGTCGTGTATGAAGGGAGTTGAAATTGTGTAATTTAAAGGATTCAATGTAATTTTAAAAATGTAAGTTATTAAGTAAATTTGTGTTTTTAATTTTTTTCTTTGAATTCTTTCAAATGGGCTTGGTAGTCATTGTGATGCTATTATTGAAGGATGCGGATTCATCGGTTTCAGCTGCTGATGAGCGTGACTAACATCAGGTGATCAGGTGAGTCACAACGGCTAAATGTTGTCCGTTGGTGACGCCACAACTCGGCTCGATGACGGATCCAGCACGCGTCCAGAGGTCACTCCGGTCAGTGTGAAACGACCCTAATAATAAATTATTCAAAGGATTACATTCTGAATTATAAATTTATCACAATTTTTTGTGGATTTTAGTTTTTTTTGTTGATTTTATTTATTAAT
Source organism: Limnephilus auricula (assembly GCA_951813805.1). Lineage (NCBI taxonomy): Eukaryota > Metazoa > Arthropoda > Insecta > Trichoptera > Limnephilidae > Limnephilus > Limnephilus auricula. The sequence continues at coordinate 8,660,395 of OX638410.1, forward strand.
GCTCGTGAATCATTAAGAAGATCAAACTATCGAACGGTTTACAGATAGGGATGTCGAAAGTGGAAAAAAGTATCGATATATCAATGTATCGATATTTATTAAAATATCAATTTCGACGTCGATATATCGAGGAAAAAATATTGATCTATCGATATATCGGTCAAATGTTCAGATTGTGCGTTTATAAAATAAAAGTGTATATACACACAATGTGTAAAAATAAAAGTGTATATTAACACAATGTACATTATTTTAATCAGGCGCTCCCCCCCCCCCTGAAATTGAAAAAATATCGTTTTTGATACTATTTTCGATATTGGATATTTTGTATCGATATATCGATACATTTGTTCAAAATATATCGGCAAAAAATATCGATATATTTTATTAAAAATATCGATATATCGATGTATAGATACTTTTTCAACAAGACTATTTACAGATTGACAAGAGTAACTTTGCAGTGTAGATTTTATTTTAAAAAAATTAATGCGTCTAATCTTTACGCGCGGTTGAAGTAAATCTTCTTTGACTTGTGGCAGGTATTACTATTCTAGCGAAGGCGAGAACCCTTTAAAAATAAATACAGATGGCAGTAATTGTACCGATATCCGAACGTCATTTCCGTTTGAAAACGTTATTTCCGTCCGAAAAATTACCTGAATTACTCGTCATATCGCGCTTAAAGAAGTTTTACTTATAAAAATCAATAGATTTTTTCAGTTAATATTAAATGATGAATTTTTAAAGTGAAATCTTCTCATGCGTATATCTATATAATTTTTTGTTTTGTTTTATGGTGACCACCTCACAAGAGTCTTAACTGCTCCCGTCTGGAGCCGGTGAGACTATGGCATCCCCAATTGGGGTATGTTGTTAGGCTGAAGGTAAGCGGGGAAGGGAAGGAGATGGGGAAGAGGAAGGTGGGGATTTACCTGGATATTCAGATCTAGTCACCAAACATGGCTAAAGCCATTTCAAGCAACGTTTCAATTTTGAATGGTGGTCTTAAACCAGGGCGATACTGAGCATATCTTCCACGCTGGAACGTGCCGCAAATATAGTATAAATTATTTTTAATGAAGGTAATTATTGGATATAGATGGAAACGGTTAATACGCATTTTTTTTTGAAAAACTCTTTTGTTTCACCTTAATTACATTAAAAGACAACTATTTTCATTGGGGGCAGTGGAATATATTTCATTTTAAATTTCAATTACGTAAAATTAAAATTAGCATCGTCTTGTTAAATTTTGCCCATTTCTAATCACTGTCAGTTTGGTATGTTGGTATTCCTGATACATTTTTAAATATAACGAGCGGCTAGAAGATTTTGAAGGTATCACGAAATCTGGTCGCATTAGGTAAACACTAATTTAGGTACCAGAGTTTTGGAAATAAAACGACGTAAAAATACATGCTTTTTTTCTAGTAATTATTTTTTTTTAAATAATACATTCACTTTTGTATCACAAACCATGTTACACAAACCTAGCGTAGCCGCTAAACTACTTGAAAACTGGGATGTTTTTCTTGCCTTGACGCGAGCAGGCGTTCTTAAGGGGGCACTTTTTTGTATCACAAACCATGTTACACAAACCTAGCGTAGCCGCTAAACTACTTGAAAACTGGGATGTTTTTCTTGCCTTGACGCGAGTAGGCGTTCTTAAGGGGGCACTTTTTTGCATCACAAACCATGTTACACAAATCTAGCGTAGCCGCTAAACTACTTGAAAACTGGGATGTTTTTCTTGCCTTGACGCGAGCAGGCGTTCTTAAGGGGGCACTTTTTTGTATCACAAACCATGTTACACAAACCTAGCGTAGCCGCTAAACTACTTGAAAACTGGGATGTTTTTCTTGCCTTGACGCGAGTAGGCGTTCTTAAGGGGGCACTTTTTTGTATCACAAACCATGTTACACAAATCTAGCGTAGCCGCTAAACTACTTGAAAACTGGGATGTTTTTCTTGCCTTGACGCGAGCAGGCGTTCTTAAAGGGGCACTTTTTTGTATCACAAACCATGTTACACAAACCCAGCGTAGCCGCTAAACTACTTGAAAACTGGGATGTTTTTCTTGCCTTGACGCGAGCAGGCGTTCTTAAGGCGGCACTTTTTTGTGTCACAAACCATGTTACACAAACCTAGCGTAGCCGCTAAAGTACTTGGAAACCGGGACTTTTCTTTTGACTATAATACTTTGAATAAACTAGAAGTTTATTCAAAAGTATTATAATTTTACATTAGTATGGCAACACAAAGCTATTCTTTTAAATTTTGTTGTTTGTTGTCAGGAATTTGCCTGTTTAACAAGTTTGCCAAGTTTGGCAGTTCGTTATAAACAAATATCAAGGTACAAAGGAAAACCTTCTCTAAGACAACTCAACAAAGTGGCATTTCAACATACCTTTGGAAAGTGACAAAGTTATTAAAAGTGATGAAAAAAGCCCGTAAGCGAACCTAACGTAATCTAATTAGGGCCCGTTAACAAATATTCAGTCTACCGCCAAACGAATATTGTTAAAAATGGTATCAAGTATGGTTATGAAACCGGCCCTTAACCTAGATTTTTTTCATCGCTTTTCATGATTTATACCAATTTTCGAATGTGTTATTAGGTCACCAGAGAAACTAACACAATTAAATTGTTTTCCTTTTTTTTATAATTTGATCTGTGTGAGTTAAGAATTTTGCTTTATTTTGAATTAATATCTTATAAATGCCTATTTTCGAACATAAATTTCAGAAAACAAAAAATCCCCCTGTGAATGCAAATTATTTCCGTCAAAAAGCGTTAAATAATAATAATTTTTTATGTAAATGTCTTCCAATATGATAAAGAATCACCTCATTTCGGAAAGTACCGCTAATTTCTGATCAACGTTTGGTTAAAGTAAAAAATATGCATTTGGACCGTTGTGATTTTTAAAACTTATACTTTTATTTATTTATTTATTTTATTTTATTTATTATAGAAGGATACAAAAGAAGTACATTTTACATATAAGAAAGCTTTGCCTGTCCAACTAGGAAAGTTTCCCGTTCTAGGACAGACAAATTGACAGGTTTTAGTTCATATTATTAGTCCTTAAGAAATGTACATAATTACATAACAAAAAACTGAAAACCATAAAAAACAAAAAAATATTATTTTTCTCTGAAACCAAAACTCTGTATTGAAAAGTATAAACCAGGTATGTGATAACAGGATGAGGAAAATTTTACAGCATAAAAATATGAAGTTATTTTAGGTTACGGGTTTAGAAGTGTGAGCTTATAATACATAGTACATTAAAATTTACAATATTAGATATAATTTAAGTATGCATTAATATATATGATTTTTTTCCTAAGCGTAACTACGATGTGCAATAAATTATGTGCAATCATGATTATTTTCACTGATTTAAAACATGTTTTCAGTTCATACGACAATACCAATCAATATACACCGCGCTAATCGCTTGAACTAATCCTGCTAAAATATAAAAACAATAACTATAAATATAGGTAGAAATATAAATAGATACTATGAATATACATATATATATATATATATATAATACCTCATTTAATGCTAATTTGATTACGGTATTGTGAAATTAGTGTATTACTTTGTACGTCATACATGTTGTGTTATGTATTGTTTATTTATAATAAATCATCACCGCTGTAAGGTACCAAGTTTCGCACAGCTAGCCTTGTTAATGTGTGACGTGCATATGATACGCCTTACAGCGGTGTCCTACTAGGACCAAACAGTCTTCAGGGGCGCAAAACCATAAACAGATATAAAAACATCAAAAAGGATGTCGAAAAATTTCAAAGCATTATCAGAACTCAATGGAGTGTGGTGGGAATTTTGGTCTAGTGATCAGGAAAGTTGGGTGATTCATGACTCATTTTCATATTAGCCACCTTTATTAGTCCAGTCAAAGAATGGTCCTAAAGGAGGTTTATAGTGCGTGAGCAGGTTCCTAAGCAATTCCTTCAGAAACTTGTTCTTAGGATGTGAACATACCAAAAGTCCTGACGTCTAGATGGTGAGCCAGGGCTGGAGGAGGAAAGGTCCCAATTTTCGGATTTCATCCAATATTTCGAAAACGGTGCATCCCAGGGGAAAATTTCTTATAATAAATGAAAGCTCATAAAATTATCTACAACTTTTATTCTGTATGCAATTTTCGAATTCCCAACCGTTTTTTAATTACACGTTCCACAAAAGTAGATATTTTCGAAAAAAAAAATCATTTTATCTTACATTTTTCATCAAATGTCATTTCCTTCATGTCGTCTAAAATATTCACCAGAAAAAGAAATTCATTTGAAAAAAGTTGTATATATAAACATTTTAAACGATCGCAGTGCCTGTAAAATATTAAATTATTATATTCCGACCTGTAAAATATTAAATATTATTACCTCGTATTAACATTGATTTGAACTATCAATAAGCTGTACATAAATGATTATTCAATTTATTAATTACTTCATTATTTATTTCAACGTGGTATATTTACTGTGGGTGGCAGGGACCACCCATACGAATATATTTACCTTTATGAACTAACATAATATGTACGTAGCTGAAAGCACTGATTAATTCATTAATCAGTGAACCGCGTATTATGGTGGCTGGTGAATATTGAATTTAATTACAATTATTTCATTAATTATTTCCGATCTAATATCCGTTATCCATTATCCATTATCGAAATTCCATTTTATGTATAATTGCATATTCACAGTTAAGGTAGTTATTACACTAACGATAAAACTGATGTAGAATTAAGTGGTAATAGTACCAAGAGAATGTGTGACGCACAAGCAGATGGAACAGGGGATGGCTAAGATAGTCATGTGAATCAAATGCCTGAACTGGATTATGTGCACAACTTTATTTTTTTATGTGAAAATCGCACAAGAACACTGCTCCCATCAGGGGGCCTAGTCTCGATCTTTCGGTTTCACAAACAAGCACGTTTGCCGTTTAACCTTTCTTGATGGTGCTGTCAACTAAGCGGTCACGGTTTGTATTTACTGAAATATCTTTGTAAATATACTTAACATAGAGTTAACATTTTAGGTATTCCTCCACAATACATTTATGTATTGGATTAAATAAATACATTACACTAATATTTACTGAGTGTACAGCATCGGAGCGCGAGAAAGTTTTTAGCACGGTCAGAGGAGGGTTAATACGGATTCGTGACGTAGCTAAACCCGCGTTACGGGCGCTGTGAGAGATATAGACTAGGCCCCCTGGAGCCAGTGGGACTGTGGCATCCCCAATTAGGAACGTTGTGTGGGTGAAGGTACTCGGAAGGAGAAGGAGATGGGGAAGAGGAAGGTGGGGAAATACCTGTCTTTTTTATAGTGAATACCTCACACGAGTCCCAACTGCTCCCGTCTGGAGCCAGTGAGACTATGGCATCCCCAATTGGGGTATATTATGAGGCTGAAGGTAAGTGGGAGAGGAAAGGAGACGAGGAAGAGGAAGTTGTGGAAGTACCTGGCTATTCAGATCTAGTTACTAAACACTTCTAAAGCCATTTCAAGCAACGTTTCAATTCTGAATGGTGGTCTTACACCAGGGCGATACTAATAATAATAAAAAATAAAAATTTGGATGTCTTGTATAGCGCCGTTTTTGTGAAAAATCACCTCAAGTGCTAAGAGTATCTTCCACTCTGGAACGTGCCCCAAATATGCTATATATTATTTTAAATAATTAATTGTGAAATAACTCAAATCATTTAAATAAAATTTATTTGCGCACGCCGGGTTCGAACCCGCGATCTTTGGAATGGCAGTCCAACCCCCTACCGCTGGACCACATAAAACTTTTTCAAGCAACGTTTCAATTCTGAATGGTGATCTTACATTTTATTTTTATTTTTCATTGCTTTGTAAAAACATAATTTTGTTGACTACCACGCTAGGCACATACACATATTATGATGGGCGATCAGGGCGATACTGAGAGTATCGTCGACCCTGGAACATGCCTTAAATACATACCTTTTATTATTTGTAAAGTAGTTGTATATTATTTTTAGTTAATTATATCATATTTCTATATCAAATAAATATTTTTTTACTCGCAAGTAATTTTCAAATATGCCTGTAAAATCATTAACATTTCGATAACAATATTTTATAATTTAAAACAAATCCAAAATTAAATTTTGTATGAAAAGGGCTAAGCAAACAATAATGTAACCGTATATACCAGTAATCTTCTACATAGTATGTCCTAAGAGCTTCACTTTGACCTAATATTACATTCCCCAAATAGTTCTCTGCCTCTAAACAATTTTAGCGTCCTTGAATCCTGTTAATTTGCGAATTCTCGCAATTAAGACACTCTAACGTTAGAATTTTCGTAATATCCGTATTTCGCGGCCTTTTTTTTAAGTTAACCTGTAAATGCCGGTGTTTCTTTAAGTTGTCGGAATAACTTTAGGAATACGAGTAATTTCTAAATGAACTGAAAACTTCTTAAGAATTACTTCCCTTAAAATTTATTTACCTGCGGAAAACAGAAAGTTTAAAAGTTGCTACCAATCGAAGTAACCTAAATTACACGAACTTTCGAGGTGGTTTTTCGCTCTAGTTAGATTCGATCAAATTCAATTTGTGTGAACAGCATTCTTAAGATGTACGTTTTCTCCCGCTCCCCTCGTAATGTGTTCGGTGTCAGGGGATGGGGATTGTTTTTATATGTAGGTCACAAGGTCAGAGGGACATACTTACTAGAATCTTCAGAAAGCATTTAACGTTGTCTAATCTATTTAAAGCTATTAATGGATTCGTCACTGCTTGTATTGGTGAAAATACCAACTAAGGTCAGTATTATTACAACAATAGTGTATTATTTAAATGAAATGAAACAAATAACTTTGTGTACACCACTTATATAATATGAACTGACTAATCCTTCGGTTTTGAAACATGTCGATATTTGTGATTATATAAGTGGTTGAAACAAATTAATTTGTTTCATTTAATTTTGCGTAGATTTCTAAATTTTTTTTTTATAGAGAATAGTCTCAAGAGTCCCAACTGCTCCCGCCTGGAGCCAGTGAGACTATGGCATCCCCAATTGGGGTATGTTGTGAGGCTGAAGGTAAGTGGGATGGAAAAGAGGAAGGTGGGGAAGTACCTGGCTATTCAGATCTAGTCACTAAACACGGCCAAAGGCATTATTAAGCAACGTTTCAATTCTGAATGGTGGTCTTCCACCAGGGCGATACTGAGAGTATCTTCCACTCTGGAACGTGCCGCAAATATAGTATATATTAATTTTATTATTTAATTTTGAAATAACACAAATTAATCAAATAAAATTTATTTGCGCACGCCGGGTTCGAACCCGCTACCTTTCGATTGGGAGTCAAGAGTTTTACCACTCGATCACGTATGGCCGTCATATTGAAGAAGTGTATTATTTGATACAATAATTTACAATTTAAAATGTAATTGCTCACTGGGAAGCTTACCCGTGCTGAGACTGCTGAGGCCCCTGTTTTATAATACAAAATTCAATAAGATGAAGTAATAAATTTTAATAAAATATATGAAGTCAGTAATGAAAAAAATTAAATACAAAATCGGCATGTATTATGAGTTACGATTGTGTATAATGATGTCGGTTTTGTAATGGTATTATGCGTAACGTGTATAATATGTTTTATTATTTTGTGGTTTAAAAATTTTGTAATATTGTTTTTTTTTTAAATTTTTTTAAAATTAGTTTGAATTTATTTTTGTTTTCTTAATTTTTTAGATTTAAAGTCGGAATTTTAGAGAAATTCAGATTAAATTCAATGTTCTAAGCTTTTAGAGTTACTCGCTTATGCTTGGGAAATTCAAAGTATTTTGTAAAAAGATTAATGCGAAATTAAAGGGCACTTGGGTGCGATTTTGACCAAAACGTATGATTGTAAAAACGCGTTCCTTCAAACTTCAAACCACCACATTAGAGTCTAGAATCCTATCCGTTAGAAGACTTGGGGAGACTCGTGGTGACTTGGGGCAACTCGTGGCAACACTCCCACTAGGGTCGGGGGTGGGTAAAGTATCCCGGGGGGCGGCAGCATATCCCGGCGGGTTTCCAGGCTTTCCCGGCGCCAATCGATCTGGTGCCGGCGACGTCTAGGCGCCTCCGGCCGCCCTCGCATTTTCCTAGATACAGGGTACTGTCGGCTACTGGGTTGCACAAAACATAAATACCATCTCGTATAAATCATGCAATAAGCGCCTGTGCTGGTCGTAACGAAGGATTTTATTCATGTTTATCGCGTGTTATTTTAAACTTTTGCGAAAACAAGATGAATATAAACGAAAAAATATTTGATTGATGCCAGAGTAAGAGGTGTTTTTGATTTTCTGCTACTCTTCCTTATAAAACTAAACTCAGATATTCATAAATAAATCACTTAGGTTGTTACTGTTGACGTCTTTGCCTCTGGTATAACGGTAATCAACGGTAATAAGGCATTACTATGAAATTAGGGATGGCGGAATAATAGTAAAAGCACGTGATATTGAAGATAGACCGCACAAAAACGCACATTTTTTTATATACCTTAAGTTGTCTCGCTCTTATGCCGTTTCGCTTATAAAAAATACCCCATTCGCGCGTTCATTATAATAACTTACTATCACGCGTTTCCTTACGTTATCTTACGTTTACATAATAAAAAAATTATAATTAAAAAATTATTAGAAATTCTATCTTCTTTAAGTTTGTCTTTAACAATTTGGTTGTAAGATCAACCATTGCATAATTTGTAAAGCTCGATTCGCCTGTTGATCGGAGAGTCGCGTTGGAAAGAACATATGTGTACATATGACCGGTCAGTGGTTGAGTGAGCATCGCGTTTGGGTCCCACCCAGGCGTTCCGTGTTCAATTCCTCGGCTGGCTAAGTCCTCCATCACAACACAAGCAACATCTTCCGCTTGGTGTGGTGGTAGTAGGAATCACAAAATCAGCTCAACAGTCGACCAGTAGGATTGGGAACAACGATCGTTATTTATATTCACAAAAAAACTTTATGAAGCGCAAACAACGAATTCTACCAAATAGCAGATATAATAAAAAATAAACACAATTTTCAATGTGGCATTTGTATTTTCTAACACCCTGTACCATTTCCTATGTTGGTTTTACTTTGACTGCATAGTCTGCCAGAGACAACCATGCTCTCCAAACTTAATAGTCCTATCGAGAGATGTACAGGGCCATCAAAGCTGGCGAAGTCTCTTGCCCTCATAAAAATATAAACGCATATCACTTCTATCACTTGAAATAGTATCACATATTTATATATCTAGGTTTTTAGTGCAAAAAGTGTTTGTTTTTTTTTTCACGGGTTTGTTTCTTTTGAAATTTGGGTTAAATGTATAGAGATGTTGTTATGTTTATAATATTCTGTAGATAATCTTAATATATAAAACAAAGTCAAGTTAATTACACCATTTATAACTCAAGAACGGCTGAACCGATTTTTATGGTCTTTGATTTGTTGGATTTGTCTCCGTCCCGATTAACAGAATAACCCTTAAAACATCGGAAAAAATTAAGAAAATTAATTTTTTCATATATTTTGTATGGAACGGCTTTTCAAATAATGTGCGTTGGTCGACATAATTTGAATCAATTCGAACTGTCAATGGTGTAGTGTGCCGAACATTTCGTGCTTAGTCAACAGCTCAATTTCATTTTTTGAACTTAAGAGTAGGTAACTATTTATTTTAACTTAATAAAAACTTAATTTATTTCAGAAAATAAATTAAACACAGCATTTATTGATTCTGAGGCGGTACGAAGTTTGCCGGGTCAGCTAGTATCATAATATAATTAAACCTTACGGTGGAAATTGCTTGAATTAAAGTTAACATTACATTTCTGTTTCTAATTTGGTTTCTTTCTTTTTGACAAGACTTAATTCATTTATATTACATACACGTAGGTATTTAAATGTATTTATATGTGATTACCGCTCAAGAGCCCTAACTGCCCCCGGAGTGTGTGGAGCATCCCCAAATTAATGTATTTTGTGAGGCTGAAGAAGGTAGTGGGGGAAGTAGATGAAAAACGAGAAGATTGGGATAATATATATTATGCTTGAACCCAAGGAGGAACTCCATAATTCGTTTTATTTGGCTATACTGCGCAAGTACAAACAGATAAAATTTATATTGTCGATTTTCCGAAAATATATAAATAAATAATTTATGCTAATAATTTAAAAATAACACAGATGCAAAGAAAACAATAAATTACGCTAAAATTAAAACAAAAAGACAGAAAAAAATGCAATACATTATGCTATTTGATTTATGCTAAACATTGTTGACCATCTTCCGCTAACAAAAATAATTTAACAAAATTTTAAAAGTACACAAGGAATTAGATGTCGTTAATTGTTCCCTTTTGATAAAAGAGATCGGTTATTATGCTTGATGTGGTACAACTTACAATTTCCTTAGTAATAACTAGCTTTTGCCCTCGACTTCGTCTGCGTAGGATTAGTACTTCGAGTACCTTATCTATTTTCCTAGGTCCCATCTGCGTTTATACCAAAATTCTTAACCTATTTATTTAAAATATGTATCATTCTTGATTCGATTCCAAGTATTAGGCGAGTACTTCAAATAAATTCACTAATTTAAATGTTTTCTAAAATAGAATTTTGGTTTAACAATCATTGTTTTGCAAAATGTCATACTCAAATTTTGACATTTTCTATGAAACAATAATTATTATTTTCAGTATATTGAAAATAAATAGCTAGCTTTATAAATTATAGCCTATATATTATTCTGATGTATGAGCTATATTAATGTATAGTTTCGTTAAAATCCACTCAGTAAATTTGGCTTGAAAGAGTAACAAACATACATACATCCATACAAACTTTCGCGTTTATAATAATAGTAAGATAAGATATATTATTTTTTAACATAGTGTTAATTAAAAAATTAAAAAGTCAACTAGTTTTGTTTGTGTATAAGTACATTTTTGCCATTACTAACCTTGATTTATTTTTTAATGTCATTTATAAATATATGTTATGATTAAGGTTTCATATAAATTATATATATATAGGTTTAATATATATATAATTTTTTTTAATTTCTTATATTATTTATATGTATAATTTACTAAAATAAATGAAAATATTTCATTTGGCATTTCTTTTATGTGTGTTTTTTTTATACTGCCGTTACGAAGACAACAAGACAAGTTTGGCTTTAACACAAATAAAGTGGTTTATACAAAATAAATATTTTTCAAAATGAAAGCACTCGTTCAATGTTTAAAATTTCTACAGAACTACCTTACTTGGCAAGCTCCTTGAAACTCAAGCTTTTCTTTTATTTTGTTGTCTTGTCGAGGTTTATATTTTTTTGCTGGTGGGTGTACCTACTCTCTTTGAAATCCTTGAATACCTTCGCTGAAACCACAGAGCATCGGAAACTACGAAATTTGTATAGTGACTTCTTATTTAGTAGCGACCTGCTTGACAGAGCAGTAAGATCTTTGGCTCTGGGTCGATATATCATTAGGTAGTAGTGTAAAACCCCGCAAAGTGCATTCATTACATACTTTAAAAAAAAAAGAGTTTTTTATGGCTTTTGGACTTTATTCGGTCCATTGAATAACGCAATTCAGAAACATGAATTGACTATGTCGCTTACTACACCAGAAAATGACTTTTGTATTGTTCACAAGTTAATCTATATTTAGTAATCTTCCCTATATATATTTTCAATTTTTCAGTGGATCAGGCTACCGTAAAACGTGATTATTTTGATAATCGTATCAGAATAGTTATAAACGATATTTTACCAGTTTTTGTGTCAAGCGACAAGTTTAAAGACAATAACTAACTAACGAACTAACTAACCATCACGCCGTTTCCCCGCAGGGGTAGGCAGAGAGGACGGACCGCCAAACACCTCGGTCTTGGCACACACTCTTTGCCTCATTAACAGTCATACATCGTCTCATACATACTCTTCTATTTTTCTGACTCTTGACATGGCCCGACTCAAGTATCTGATTCACTTGATCGTGCCATGTCTTCCTCGGATGTCCCCTACTTCTTATACCATTCTCTACATACTTAACATGCTTACTCTACTCATCTCTTAACATACTTATCTAAGGGTTCCTTTCTTAATTTTACTCATTACGCTTACATCAGACTTGCATTCTTTTCGAATCCCCACATTTCTCACACGATCATACATTTACCACAATAAGCCTCAGGGATCTCATTTCAACAGCATTCAGTCCACTTTCAGCCAGTTCCATGCCTCACTGCCATACATCAGGGTAGGTACAAGCACTCCATTGCGGACTGCTAGCTTCGCCTCTTTGGACAGCTTTTTGTTAGCGCCAACGGCATTCAGTCCTCCATTACTGGAGTTACCTGCATTCACCCTTCTTTCAATATCTCTATCATCCTTCCCATCTCTCGTAAAAGACAATAAATGAAAAAAATCAGAATTTTCAATTAGTAAGCCTGCATTGGATACTTTAGGCGTGGTTTATTTTTATTTATTTTAATTTTTTTTTATATTTTTTTTTATTTTTTTTAATTTTTTTTTTTTAATAGAGAAACCTCACAAGAGTCCCAACTGCTCCCTTCTGGAGCCAGTGAGACTATGGCATCCCCAATTGGAGTATTTGCGCACGCCGGGTTCGAACCCGCGACCTTCCGAATGGGAGTCAAGTGTCTGTTAATGTTATCCCAATTTATTCAAACTTTGACCAGTGACTGGTAGGTAGGTACTTCTTAAATTTTTCAAGGATTACTTGATGGTGTTCAATGTTAAACAAGATTTTTTGATTTGTAGTTTGCAAAGTATTCTACTCCTAATTTAGTATTTCAGTAAATAAATTTTATGGTAACTACCTCAATAAAAAAATGTCATGTAAAATTGACAAATTGTTTTTTAAAAAAGAAGGTGAAACTGTTTTGTGGTGTTGTGAAAATGTGTTTTGCGTGCAATATAATAAATGTGATTTTTTTTAAATATGTCAAATGCTTTTACCGTTATCCTTCAAAGGTCGTCTAGATCTGAATATCCAAACGCCGGTATCACATAAGTTTCCTCCATCCGATCCTTTTCCTCCAATTCCATAACTTTTCCCAGAATTGGGGATGCGATACGATCTTGACATCAACTGAGTTGAAATTGAAACCAATGTTGTTAAGAGCATCTTGTTCGCAATACCAATTTAAAATATTTCACATTGGGCTAGCTAAATTCTAATCTGGATTTGAATTTTGCGATGACCTCAAAAACAATTGTTTAAGTGCGGTCATTTAGTTAAAAAAAATAGTACCTAAACATTTCTGCTTTTTATTAGCAAACCGATCTAATTAAAAGTTGTCGAATCCCTCGTCTTTCTCATGTTTCGACTCTCCTGGATATCTATGGACTCTTTCAACGAACAATGTCCGACTTTTTTATTTTATATTATTATGTTAGGAATATTTACAGATTAATAACATTACATGCATTAAAAAAAACAATAGATTATAATAATTAGGTTACAATCCAATAACAAATGTTCGCATCATGCCCAAATAATAAATAAAAAAGTCAAATAATTATTAACTATTTTTTTTTTCTAGCACTTAGTAAAATAAAAGTTTAATGATAGTACCTACTCAGGAAATTGTAAAATATATTTTACGCATATATACGTATTACATTATTTTTAAATTTCAAATACAAAAAGTACATGAAAAAGTATGGTATCATTTTTTTAGTTTGGTTACAATGAATTAATCCACAAGTATTTAGGTAATGAATTGGTTATTATAAAGCTCCATTAACTATATGTTTGAAAGAGTTTAAAGTACACGACAAGATATCAGCATTGATACATTTTTTGTTATTTCATGATTGCAAGTTCTTAATAAGAAAGAATTTTGCCTGAGACTAGTTGAAGCAATTTCGACATGAAACAATGACTTGTCCCTAGTTTTTTTTACTCGGGACTCTAATATTAATTGATGACAAAAGAGCTGGACAGTCAATATGACCATTCAAGACTTTGTGTAAGTAAGTATATCCGTAATGTCTCTCCTACTTTTTAGAGTTTTGAGTCCATAGTATTTTATAGAACTGTCCATGTCATAATAACGCACATGTCTCTTGAAATTCAGGTGATGTGAATTGGTAACTTTGAATAAGGGCTATTTCAGGTTACCATAATATGATTTTCCAAAGAAATACATAGGGGTTTATGCAAAAATATATCAAAGCAACTCTCTATTTTTGCTCTTAAAAACAATACAAATGTAGACACAAATCTTTAAACAGCTCTACCGTAAATAACCACTTTGCATATCAGTCTTTCTTCGTTGGGACAGTCGATTTATCTTTTCCTTAAAGGTCATAATGACGTCGGTCGTGGAGCGACGTCGACGCTCGAGCTTATCAGCGTCCGTTTTACCAAATGGTTACCAATATTGACTTGTATCATATTTGTAATATTGTAATTAGACTAGGAAGCGACCTTTTGCTTTTAAATAAATTGATAAGTAAATCATTAACTACCTAGTTGCTATTTACAGCTCGGAAAATGACCCAAAATTCTAGGATTTTTTTATCCTTCAGAACTAACTAACTAATCATCACGCCATGTAGGCAGAGAGGACGGACCGCCAAACCACACGGTCTTGGCATACACTCCTTGCCTCATTCACATTCATACAACTTCGACAACTTCATACAACTTCTCATACATACTCTTCTATTATTCTGACTCTTGAAATTGACCGACTCAAGTATCTGATTCACTTGATCGTGCCATGTTTTCCTCGGGCGTCCTTGACTTCTTCTACCACTTCTCGTCCTATACCATTTCACGTCTTCGACTTCTTCAGAACTAACTCTTGCAATTTCTGCATGGGTGACCATCACTGTCATTATCAGTCACTTTTCTCACTCTTAAACTGCATGATGGCCTCCTTATAAGCAGCTTCCACTTTTCGTATTGGTTTCTCTTTTGCAATTGCGAGATTTTGACTGTCAATGTACATCCTCTAAGCGATTGTATTAACAATTTTCTTTCTAACTGCCTCTCGCTTTTTAAAGTTATTTATATTTTTTTTATTGGTGAATACTTCACAAGAATCACCAATAGTATGTTGTGAGGCTGCAGATAAGTGGGAAGGAGAAGGAGATGGAGATCTAGCCATCAAACACGGCTAAAGCTATTTCAAGGAACGTTTTAATTCTACATGGTGATCTTACACCAGGGTGATACTATAACCTATACCTTATATTATTTTTAAATGATTTTAAGTTAAGAAACACAAATCAATCAAGTGAAATTTATTTGAGCACTCCGGATCGCTAGACGAGAGCCTTGCCCCTCAACCACGGAGGCCGTCAGTTCGGCTGTTTCCAGATAGACAGAGATGGTGGAACGCTACGCAACTTTATATTACATGACGAACTTCTATAACTTCTTCCATATTCATGCATCGCCTTTTACACAATCTTTTCTCATTTCGATCTTTGACATGACTTGGTCTGACTCATGTTGCTTTATCAAGCATCGGGAATGGTACCGCCGCTTTGCTAACCATTTATTGGATAACCAACATCTCTGACATAGGTCGCCCCAAGTGATTCGCTACGTTTGGTGACTTAGCAGGTATGCCCAGGTTCATGGGGTGAGATTTGTCTAGGTCATAGCGGCGGATAATCTGGACAACTCCAGATTCCTACCCAACCCTCATACCTTTTTCCTTTCCTCTCCTTAAAAATACCATCCACCCAGCATCCCCAAACATGACGTAGGCCCTGAGGTAAATTATTTTCCTCTGGGCCTCCTGTGTGGAGCTAATGTAAAAAAAACGATTTTCCCTATAATACGAGAACAAAATGTTTCCTAATCCTCCCATTTGTTTACTAGTGGGACTCTGTTATTTTCCTTAGCACTGGTTAAGGTAAAAAGATCTCATTTCATTTACCTATAAATACGCAGGATTTTATTAAAAGGCGAATTAACTTTGAACAGCTAAACTCACCTTGGGAAACTTTGTTTATTTGGGTTAATGAATTAATAATTCTACCTGCTTAAAAGTAATACCGTTAAGGTTTATTAAATCTGTTTTTTGTTAAAATGATCAAGTAGAATTTCATGTTATATTTAAGGCTTTAGACTTAAATGCGGGTTTTGGACTATGCTTTAAGTTTATGCGTGGATTCACTAGGATTATGAACTTTATGTTCAATTCTCTATTTCCGCACAAATTGTTGTAGGAAAAATGCGGATAAAATGTGTTGTTACAATTATAAAATAATTGTAGATTACGATGAGAAAGGGTTAAATTTTATTTCAGCAAACAATTGAATTTCGAAAATTTTCTAATAGCTGTCCAATTTGTTCTTCTAAAATTGATGATTTTTTTTATACCGTTCAATATAATTGAATTTCCGTCACGATATTCGCTACCCGAGACATATTAAGACGATAGACTTCGCTTTTCGGCCCATACAAAAAGGACGCCCGGGAAAAAACTACATCGAAAATTGCACAAAATGAATATATTTTTTTATACTGCCTTCTAGAGGGTGAAAACTATGTCGGTATGTTTTCGAATTTTCGATGCGTTTCGTATTAACGTAAACATTCACTGTCAAACATGTACGATTTATCAAAAAATATTATTTAAGGAAAAAGTGCGGCTAACTCAACTTCGTGAAAGTTTCGGTGTAGAAAAGTGTATTTTTTATTTTTTATTTTTATAGAGAATACCTCACAAGAGTCCCAACTGCTCCCGTCTGGAGCCA
The DNA here is from genome assembly GCA_951813805.1 of Limnephilus auricula. Classification (NCBI taxonomy): domain Eukaryota; kingdom Metazoa; phylum Arthropoda; class Insecta; order Trichoptera; family Limnephilidae; genus Limnephilus; species Limnephilus auricula. Next base: position 8,677,238 of record OX638410.1, read on the forward strand.
GTGAGACTATGGCATCCCCAATTGGGGTATGTTGTGAGGCTGAAGGAAAGTGGGGAAGGGAAGGAGATGGGGAAGAGGAAGGTAGGAAAGTACCTGGCTATTCAGATCTAGTCACTAAACACGGCTAAAGCCATTATTAAGCAACGTCTCAATTCTGAATGGTGGTCTTACACCAGGGCGATACTGACAGTATCTTCCACTCTGGAACGTGCCGCAAATGTAGTATATATTATTTTTATTAATTAATGAAAAATTCTCCATTAACGCCTTTTCGAGCGATTTCTGTAGGTAAATTTGAGCGTTGTCTCATTCGCACATTTCGCATTCGCATGTATTGTAAGTGTGCGTGAGCTTATTGTGAGCGGGACAGAATGACAGACGCGGGTGTTCCGCGTGTCGTTCAAAGTCTAGCCTCTTAATATTATGTAAATATGTTCATTTATATGTTTGTTTATTTCAAGTTTAGTTTGACATGCTATAATTTATTACGATATTCATATATTAATTCAATTCAATTTCATCGCCGGCAACCCGGGCGTTTATTAAGGTAATATAGTATTTTATAACAAGTAAGTTACCCGCCTCACTAGACGTTGTCTGTTCTCAGACGGGTAATAATTAGAACATTAAAAAAGGTAAAAGGTGTACAGGAAAATAGTCAGAAAATAAACATGAAAATACAAGTTGAATTAATCAAGAATTATAAATCATAATAATAGATCTATAAGAAGAAAGAATAAATATATCGAACAACTGTCTATTTATCTACTTATTTTTAAGTTAAAAAATCCTTAAATCATATTTAATTATAGGTTTAAAATATTTTTCCTTTCTGACACCCGCTCCTCTTCTAAACACAAGCTTCCGCTTCTACAGAAGTGAAACGTCAAACATCAAAAAAAAATCTCTGAAAACTTATGTAATTTATTGTTATCAACTTGTAAACTTATAATTTAATAAATAAAAAAATGAGTGTTAATTTCACATTTAGATTTACATGTGAAACAACTGCACCAAGCAAAAGCATTTAAAAAATTTCAACTTTTACATAAAAAAAATGTTATCAGTGTTTATTTTTCTTACAAATGAAAAATCTGTTTTTTTTTGCATTTAACTCACTTTTACATTATTCTTGTTGGTTTTTATATGTGTTACCCATAATTTAATCTAAAAACCAAATATCATTGTATTATTTTTTTATTAAATAACTTATAGATATATTCAGTGTTGACAATTTTGCAAGTTTCAAAAGGCAAGTAATTTCAATTCTATCTGCTAATAATTAACTTTTATTAGTTTTATTCGTTTAAAAAATCTTTCTTTCTAAAAATTACATGTAAATTATATTCTTATTTTTTGTTGTATTTTAAATACTGTACACAAATACTTTGATGCTTTTACCTACTAACTAGCTTTATACATAACACCTTGTTGTATTTTAGGTCTTATTTTATTTTATTTAACCCTATATTTATATATATTTTGCTAAATTGTAGATATAATCTATTTACTTTATTTTCAATTCTCTGCTATAATGTTTCTTACCTCACAAGTAAAGTAAATAATTAATAGTCATACTTAATTACCTACTGTTATACTTTGTATAATGTATAAACTGTTATACTTAATAACTGTAATCGTTATGTAAAATGTTCATGTAAAAGCCAATTAAGGCGTAAATAAACAATAAATAAAAATAAAATAAAATAAACCCTATTCTTCCAAGCAATGTGTAATATTTAAACTCGCATACCTCCAAACTGTATACAGAGAAAAATGTTGTTGTAAAATAGATCACTTTATTCGTAAAAACAGTTAAAAACGGGACTGAAGTTCTTACGAACAAATTAACAGTGTTTAAATGTTTATTGGCGGGAACATGTTAGAATAATTTGTTGGTATATGTAATTTCGTACGTACACCAACAAATTATTCTTACATTTTCCCGCCAATAAACATTGAAACACTGTGTATTTTGTTCGTAAGAACTTCAGTCCCGTTTTAAACCGTTTTTACGAATAAAATGATCGTATTTAAGAATAAAAAAATTCTGCGTGTAGTATTTGTTTTTACCAACCAAAGTGTCGAGTTCCTTCCCCGGAGTCGCGGGTTCGGTCATCTGCTAGCTAAGTTCTCCATCATTGCATAAGCAATATTTTTCAATTAACTCATTGGTGGCACTAATTGATATCTTGAAACTATACTATTCTCGTGCTCTGTATTAAACTTGTATTGAACATCAAAGATTGAGCAAGATTTTTATCTCAAAACGTAATCAACAACAAAAGAGGGTTCATACTTGTAAATAGTATGCTTTTAAGTGTGGAACGAAACGTCTTAAAGATACATAAACGTGAAAAATAAGGTTCACGTAGCTTGTGATAATTTTATTGGAAATTTTTAATTCTCATCCACCGCAGTCGTACAATAAGGGTACGTTTGAAACAAGTTCACTTAATAGTACAGCGACAAACAACAATCATCTCTAACTTATCTTAAAAAGCACCTTAAGTAAGTCACAAATTAGCCTAACATGGCAAGAACTGAACATAAAATAACTCTCCCAGAACAAACATACAACAATGTTATAGTTCCTAGTATTTCTACGTTCTCGTAAAATGTTTTGAAACCCGGTCGCGTATTATTTTAGCCAAATTAGATTTAATTTTCAAGTCATTTGGGTTGTTCCACATACAGTGATATTTAAATGTCACAGAAGTAAGCTTAAAGCCCCTTGAAAGTTTACGCCACCGAGTCAAAAGATAACATGCATTTCCACTCTGTGCTTTTTAGGCCGTGTAATTTAAACCGTTGTGTTTGTGTGTGGCATTTATTTTCATGACCTTTTCGGTGATTACGTATCTTTTTATTTGAGTTGGAATACTAAAAGCGGCTTTAAATGGCTTTTGCTATGGTTGATAATTGGATCTGTAGAGTGAAATACGTTGAGACCTTCCTCTACCTTTTTCCTATGTTTTTCTTATAATCGATTTGGCAAATATCATTTACTGTGGTGAAAACTATTGATTTTTTTTCTTAATATCGAGAATTTGGCCAAAAGTGAAAAATAAGACGATACTTTTACTCTAATAAGTTTGCGGCTTTCAGTTCTGTCGAGATTCGGTTATCTTTCAAATTCTAAAAGAAACTTTCGATTCAATTTGATTTTCGGGTCTATGAAATCGCTTTTCTTAAAATTAAAACATTTTTTAACATTAGCGTCACATAGGAGGCCCTGTGGAAAATAATTCCTCAGGGCCTGCGCCATCTTTGGGGGATGCTGTGCAAATGGTCTTCTTAGGGAAAGGATGTTCTAAAAAGGAAAAAGGTATGAGAGGCGGGTAGGAATCTGGGGTCAATGTGTCCAGTGTCAAGGAGTGACGAACGTATGAATCCATCCCTCACACTGCGGTGCAAGGCGATGGCGATGGAGACGATGCAAAGAGAGTCCGGCTGGAGATGTCATAGGTCTAGGTTAGGCCTCCCTTAACCAGTCTCTCCCGATCAGATGGACAAACGCATTCGCCGCCAAACCCTGCTAAGTGACCAAAGAGCCAATTTTAGGTAGGTTTCGTGAAATTAAAAAAAAAAAACTGACTTTCGCTCTTTTAGACGCAAGCCGAAGAATTTTTTACCAGTTTAGATGAGCAAAAAACGGAAAGCTTGGCATGAATATTCTTCTGTATAAACCACTGGAGCGACAGAGCAATTAAACTATTTTTTCTCGGATTGCTAAAGGAAATTTTTCCGCCCATTTAAAAAAAATCATCCCGCCGAATTTGAATATGGAGACATACAAACTGATTATAGTTCTATGTAGCCAATGAATTCCCCTATCTTTTGTCAATTATCACATATTTGTAGGATTTATAAAAATATATAATTAAATCTTTAACCTTAAAACATTTTAAAGAATCTAGAGAATATTTATTTTGTTATATTTTGAATGTACAATATATTAGGTATATAGTCGTTTTGATAAAAAACATTTTTTGAAAATTTGCCATATTTTGGCAACAAAGCAATCCGAGGTTTTGGAAATAGTGCCATAATGTGGCAAAAAGCGCTCGAGTGGTTAATTAGTCGGTTGCACTGATTTTAAATTTGAGGGCATTTTACCAAGACATTGCAGTTTCCTTTTTAGGTTAATAGCAATTACCTCTTCAGTATGCACCCTCTCCGTTATTATGATTGGCATTTATATAAACGAACAAATATTCAGCTATATTGTAGAATCAAAAGGCTATTTTAACCGTATTCAACGCCCTGTATCACTCCCTACATTAGGCTAGTTCATAAATCGTCGAGGGTAGCTTCCACCCCGAATGGAGACCCTAAATTCTGTCTCAGTTAACGTCTAGGCGGTGGTTTCTACGGGGTTGTTTCTCCCAACCCCTGTAAACTTGATTAAAGACCTCTAGAACTTGATACTTATCTTCTTCGCTAGAACTAGATATAGTCGGTCCTCGGTACAAAGTGAAAATAATTGAGACAGTAAGACTTTAGCATTTAAATTACATTGGTATTGGAGATTTCTTCGTGCACGTCAATGCATGTGTATGCAAATCTGACGGACTAACCAACCGTCACACCGTTTCTCCAAGGGATTAAACGGAGAATACCACAACCCTATGTTATTATGCCATCACTGTGGTTTTTATTTGAAAATTTGATGGAAGTTTACTCATTTCAAAAAGTTTTTTTTCAGTTTCGTTGCAAAAATTTAAATTATTCAAAACCATTAATTTCTTTTTTTCATGTGAAGCAGACACTTTGTGATTTAACAATAAGTTTTTTTGAAAGTCCTTTTTAAATCGAATTCTAAACGTATTGTCTTTTTTTACAAAATAACATAAATTGATTTTGAAAGATTGTTATTTTATCTGGTAAACGCACTTTTTAAATTTTGAAAAACTAAGTTTATTTTGAATATACTAGGGTTATACCGTTGGTCGTTGTCAGATTTTTTTCAATTTTCAAACGAAATATGGTATTGTACAACTCAAATTTCAAATGATATAATCGCACAGAAAAATAAATCAATGCAAAATGTAGTAAAGACAGTTTTCAGAATTTTAATTTTTGTTAAACTAAAATCATAAAAAAATAATTCCGAGAACATGTTTTGAGGCGAAAATACCTAATTTTTTCTATTTGTTTAAGGTCTTTCAAACTAATATATTTCAGATATTTTTACACACTTATTTTGTTTAGACATTATTGAAAAATCATAAATACTTATAATCAAAAAATACTTATATTTAATAATTTATCATCGTGCGTTTTGAGCATTTTTATTGCTTACTTGAATGTAGAGGTATATATTAAAGCAAGTTTTGAAAAAAATAAATCGATATTAAATTTTTAATTTACAAAATTTGATACGGGGAATAATCGATCTTTCTCATTTAAATCTCCCTGTACAGTTGCAAGCACTTTTACTTTTAGCCGCTGGTCAATGGCTCAGTTTTTTCAGACTCCCTTCTACCCAAGCTAATCAACCATTTAGTTATTATTGGACTGATGTTCAACATTTTGCATGTTGTTTGTCTAATTATATTATTAGGTTACAGGCGAAGCAATGATTGCGGCAAATGTCCGATGTCTGACTGGCTCGAGCTTTAGCCGAATAGCATTGATGTAACTTTCAAAAGTATAATGGCTTTACAAACTTCTGCCAGTGGTACCAGCCGACATTTTCTTCACATTGCAATTAAATATTTTAACGATGTGATAAAAGACTTTCACGGCCAATGGTCTGGTTGTTTTGTATGATTATCTTTCTAATGTTGATTTTTCTCTCTTGTTTCAGGTATTTTTCTTGGATTCTCGCTAATCACCGCAAGATGTGACGCTGTTTGGAATAAAGTTTGTAAATTATGTCATTTTATTCAAATTTAAAATGTTTCTCGCCCCTTTCGGAATTAATATTCTTAGCTTTTTGAAAGAAAACATCATACATGATTTATTTATTCAGCAGTTAGGCGATCCGCTCACTGAGGCAACTGAAAACTGCTAACTGGCAACTGTCTTTGTATGTCCGCACACTTCACAATCACACAAAAGCCCGTTGTCAATGGTAACGCAAGCGGTGACTCGCAACTCGCACTTGCTAGTTGCCAGCTGTCAGCTTATTGTTCTTCGTCTGTGGTTAAACGAGCTTTTTGACCAATCAAGACATAGAAACCAGCTGGTTTTAGTTTGTTTTCGGTTGCCTCGTCAGCGGAGCGCCTTATACCTTTGAAGGAACTATCAAACTGTGCCTTGAATTCAAGAAACAGCTGTTTAGTGGTAGTTATATTGTAAAATTCAAAATAAATTTATTTTTTTAATTAATGAAAACAACACCTCAAGTAGTTCGCTACGTTTAATGACTTAGCAGGGGTGCTCGAGTTCATGGAGTAAGGTTTGTCTGGGTCTTGGTGGCGGATGATACAGACACACTTAACCCCAGATTCCTACCCAACCATCATAAATTTTTCCGTCCCAGAACTTCATCTCCTTTCTGCCCTTAAAAATACCATCAACACAGCATCCCCAAAGATGACATAGGCCCTGAGGAAAATTATTTTCCTCAGAGCCTCCTGTGTGGACCTAATGTATAACAAAAAAAAATAGCGACACAATCGATAATATGAAAAAAAAAATCTGAATAAGATTCGGTCACATCTAGGAAACGAACCCGGGACCTTTGGCTTGCCGGGGTGGAGTTTTACCACTGAGCTAATATTACTATACGATTCGGTCATATTTAACTGTATCATACTTCAACTAAGAACTACCAACATTATCTTCATTTTCTTAACGCATATTTTTATTGGCTGCTATCCTTAACATATCTAAGAGAGGTGAGCGAATTATACTTTTTTACTCGGACATTTTACAGTTAAGTTGCGTATAAACACGCAGGCATTTGTGCCAGCCGAACCACGTTCTTTTCCCATGTTCGTGTATGTACACGCAGCATTACACGCTATATTTTTTCTTTGATATGTGTGAATATAACGCGGCTTGTACATTTATAATGTCATCGGAGAGATATCGTAATTTTTCAAGTATACTAACATTATACATTTCTTCCCTTTAAAGGCAATGATTCTGAGACAAATGTTTATTTCATAAATTCTTTCATTTATAATTTCTAGTGATTATTCAGAAGGCTGCGCCAGTTATTTATAATTTCTATACAGAATAATCGAAAAATAATGCCAACATTTAAAAAAATTATAGCTCCGAAACTGAAAGTTTTGTTTTGGAGGTGGCATGACCTTGCTATGCGCACACTAGATGCGCTAGACGGCTGGATTTGTAGAAGATGCACCATTGCCTGGCCTCCGAGAAATCCTGACCTTTCCCCTTTAGAATTCTTTTTCTGGGGGTACATTAAAAACATTGGGATTTGGATCATCGGTGGGAGCGAATTTCTGCCGCTATCTTGACAGTTACTCCTGAAATGATTGCACGTAGGTACGTGGCAAGAAATCGACTACGGACTAGATATCTGCAGAGCGACGAACGGTGCACACATCGAAACTATTTTTGAAAGAATTATCCCTTTCCACACATTTTAAGATCAAAATCATTGAATTACCTCTAATAGTTTTTGTACAACATTATTTTTTGATGGTCCTGTATTTGAAAATATTTTATTTTGTAGAAGTAAGACAAAATTGATCTTACTTCTGGCACAGAACATGGCCACAACCCATTTCTATCGGTTTAATTTTGGTTTAATCCATGACATGTATTACAATCTATTTACAACGGTGGCCGCCAAAATCTCGAACCAGTGACGTAACGTAAACGTCTACCAGCCATGAATTTAATAGCTCTATTATGCCTAAAACAATACCATTAATAATGTTCTGTAACAAACACCGCTTTATCAGCCATTGTGCTTACAACAATCGTAAGTTATTACACTATATCAACAATAGATATCCGTATTAACTGTAACACAAAGTATGTATCAATCCATTGAAGTAATTTAAATAGACAAGGTCCAATCATTCTGTCAGTATACCTTCTTGTAAAGGTTTAACTACTTGACATTTCTAGGTTATGTTTTATGTCTCAATCAATAAGACATTTGTTTAATTGAAATATCTATTGTTTATTGTATCATTGAAAATGAAGTTCATACTAATAGATAAATCTAAACGATAATATGAAAAACGGTAACGGTTGCAACTAGGAATCGAACCCAGGATCTATTGTCTTACTGGGGCTAACGCCTTAAACAACTCTATAGGGACCTCTTGTTTTTAAGTCATTTTTGTCGACCTCGTATTTTAATTTCAGATTTTGTCTTCCCTGTTGGAATCGCGATCCCACCCAGGCGTCCCTTGTTCAATTCCTCAGCTGGATAAGTCCTCCATCACGACACAAGCAACATTTTCAGCTTACTGTGGTGGTAGTTGGAGATTTTCAAATATTGTCGGGTTATTCGTAATCCGGAAATGTTTATCTTTGAAAATAAAATCATCTTCGACTAATTTTTCCTGTATTTTTGGCTGCTACCTCTCTAAATGTTCACAATGTTCTAAAGAATTGGTTTGTAACCGATTTTAGTTATATGGGATACATATTGATTTTTCTAAAATTCTAAATCTAAAAAATATCAATGTCTCGTTTTTTTTTCATATTTTCGTTAAGATTTATTAGTATTATCTTCTTCTTCAATAATGTATATTACATGAATTGTTATACATAACTTTCAATTGTTATTATAACAAGAGTTATTCTAACACTCGCATCTATTTTATCTATTTTTCAGAAATAATATCAGTAGATCTGTGTAAATGTCATCACCATCATTTGATAATATCAGTAGATCTGTGTAAATGTCATCACCATCATTTGATAATATCAGTAGATCTGTGTAAATGTCATCACTATAATTTGATAATATCAGTAGATCTGTGTAAATGTCATCACCATCATTTGATAATATCAGTAGATCTGTGTAAATGTCATCACCATCATTTGATAATATCAGTAGATCTGTGTAAATGTTGTAATCATTATTTGATAATATCAGTAGATCTGTGTAAATGTCATCACCATCATTTGATAATATCAGTAGACCTGTGTAAATCTCATCTCCATCATTTGATAATGCCTTCGGGATGCAAAACAGCTGCCACGCGTGATAATAATTACATAACAGAAATTCCTTATAAATCAACATAAAAGTGTTAATAATTTAAAACATCACAAGCTTAAAATATTTACAATGTAAAAATATATTTTTTTATGTAAAAAAAAAAATCCCATTTCTTTATTCTTTATCGCATTGAAATGCGAAATTTATATATTACTCAAAAAATTTTACAAGTCACGAACGAAATCTGCTAGTAAATTGGAAATGTTAATTATTAATTATTATAAACATTAATTCTCTACATCTATCCGGTCAGTTTTTTTTACATGTAGTGGGTGGGGTAAATAAATAATGATTGTTCCTGAGCCCTGGGCATATCGCCCTTGCCAAGGATCTCGTGGACCACCCAATCCGAATAGCATTAAAGCTATCTTATATTACGAGCTTTATGTAAGTCAAGAAATATTCCACGATTGCTTTTACGAGTGCTGGTACCTACCCTGATGTATGGCAATGAGGTATGGAACTGGTAGAGGAATGATGAAAGTATACTGAATGCTGTAGAAATGAGATCCCTGAGGCATATCTGAGGTATGATCGTTTGAGAAATGTGGAGATCCGCAAAGAATGGATGGCTGATGTAAGCGTAATGATTAAGAGGATATTATTACCAGAGAATACCGGAAATTAGTCATTTTTAAATCAAATTCTAGACGTATTGACTCTTTTTTACAAAAAAAAAACATAAATTGATTTTGAAATATTGTTATTTTTATCTGGTAAACGCAGTTTTTAAATTTTGAAAAACTAAGTTTACTTTTAACATACTTAGGTTACACCGTTGATAAATAAAATAAAGCATATATGTGGATGAAATGACCAGATGCATGCATTGTTGAGTCATCTTTATACCTCTATTATCATTATTTGTTCAAGTCCAAACGATGCGGGTGGCACAACCCCGCCCACCCTAAATCTTCCACTTCTTCTCTGTTTCTTCCCTGACCGTAAAGCGGAGGAGGTTAATGAACTTACCTTCATTTCAATTTATTGCGTTTTGTTATACTGTTTGAAGTATGACGGATGCATTCGTAATGACGTGGTAACGCAGTACAAACGGCGAACAATATAAAACTCATCATTCCATGAAATAAGAAGACTTTTTTGTATGTTAATTGAAAAAGGGAATTTTACATCATATACAAAAAAATGTTATAATTTCTTCTCCAGTAAGTTATTATGTTATATTTAGGGACGTACTCGACTTCTTTAACCAGTGACTTTCTGACATTATTTGGTGTAAAACAATGTTGATGAAATTTTGGTCTCCGGTGTCATTTTTGATGTTTTCTTTTTCAACATAAAACATAAAAAAATAATAGGGTTTGGATAGTTAGGGGCGGGGTGAGGGTTGTGCGGTTACTCGGCTGCGTTACTAGTGACGACATTTGGATTAATTTTTAATTTTTTTATTTATTTTATTGTGAAGAATTTTTTTTTTGAAAAAAAGACATCGGAAACCAAAATTTTGATTACATTTTTTATTCTAAATAATGTCAGGAATCACTGGTTAAAGTAAGTCGAGTACGTTCCTTAACATCCTGTATATCTATCCTGATTTTTATACAACGTAGGTATACTATTTCTGATTTTTTAATATTTATAAATGAATTTCTCGACTGTTTTTTAAATTTTTAATTTAGAAGAATTTATTTATTCAAAAACTTATATTTTTAAAATTGGCAATTTTATTTAGAACTAACTAGCGCTTACCCATTATAAATCACGGATAGCCTGAATTCTTGATAAATCGGTTTGAATTTTGAAAACGCCAATTATTAAGGTTGTTTTATGGTTAGGTTCCAATTTTGATCGATTTCAATTTTGAAAATTACACTTAAATTCAAAGCAAATTTGAATTCATTGAACCATATTTTACGCAGAATTAACATTTCTCGTGCTGACAATCGAAATGAGTATTTTTTTATATTACCTTTGAAAATGTGTTTGTTACATGGTAGAAATATAATGCTTTTAGTTTTCTGACTAAATTCTTTTCTGAAGAATATCTAGGTTATAACTATTGGTATGGTTTCTTTAGAATTGCGTTTATCATTAATTTCTGTGCTACTGTGAAGTGATTGAGTGTGATTTTTATAAGTTCCACCCCATCCTATAATACTATAGTTTATTATTGATTGGCAAAAGGCACAGTACGTCATTCTAAGTAACCCTTAGAATATTACACATAGAATAACATTGTTAGTTCATTATTTCATATGTGAAATTAATGTCCAATATTTCAATGAAAATGTAGAATATTATGACCCAAAAGTGAATAGATGAAAAAGTCGGGGACGCTTGATGAAGTCATGTCATAGCCAAGTTATTGAACACGAGATATTTAACAGAAAAGTTCTATCTTCTTTATTAAACATCTCTCTATTCTACACGTATGAAAGTTCGTAAAAATTCTTGATTCATTTAACACACCTGGCAACCTCAGAAAACTTATCTCAAAAGTTTAATAAAAGTTCTTCAAATTGATCTTACGAAATTCATAAATTCTTTCCATGAAAATTTCTTCTTTAAATTAAGTTAAAATATTTTTTCTTATTCAGTCAGGTGAGGAATATAATTTTTCCGCACGATTAATTTTAATCGAATTTCGAAATGTACATTCTAACTTTAAAAGTGGGACTAACTTAAATGAATTAATTTATTTGAAAATATCTTAGAGTAGGTACCTATCGCTTTTGAGTTATTAAAACAACTTGTGTTTGACTACAATCATAGCGATATCGATGACTTTTGAAGATATCTCTCTGGATGACCCATCTCTCTAGCGCGTGGGCGGCCGTCTTGGACGCTTTCCCGTAATTAATGTTGGCTCTCTCTCTGATATATTCGCAATACTCACTCTAATAAAAAAACTCTAAAACCAAGAAGAAAATTAATAGTCCATTTTTTATTAATAGTACAGTGATTATTACACTTTTGTTGTTACAAATTTATGTCATGTTAAAAAAAAACGGCGTCTCCCCATTTTTTTTCCAACATCACTTTTTCTTTCGTTAAAAAACGCGCATTTTTCAAGTCAAAGATATTATTTGTTCGTAATAAGCATTAACTTTGTGGCTCGCCATAATTTACAATAAAATATATAAATTTGTTTTAGACCACTTTAAATTTTAATTACACTACCGGTTTCGGAAGAACCCTTCCTTCGTCTGGAGAATATTAAAACTAACCTCTGATACAAAATATTCATAAATATATACCATACATTTAGGTGCTGGAGTGGGAGGTCAAAGGGAGAGGGGAGGTAATTAAGGGAATTCCAGCAATAACAGAGCGGTTTATTGGAAACATATCTAAAATAGGACTAAACGATAAACTAATTTGGTTATGTATGGCCATATATGTAATTACCCCTCCCCCCATTTTACTCATTTTACTAAGAAATTAGAAATTAGTCATCGTAAATATTGATCTAAATTTAGTATAAATTCATCGAAAAAAAAAAAAAAAAAGTAAAAGATATTATTCCTCTGCCCATTTTATGTTGTGGCGAAATTTATACAATGATTGCGATTCGAGCTTCTTGTCACGATGGTGATCAAGTTTATGTTGCGACGAAATTTATGCGATGATTCCGATTCCAGCGTCTTTCAACAAATCAGTTTGTTTTTCTCGGATATTGCACTCTTCAGTTTCAAACTGAAATTTCATTTAATTTCCAGCTTTCTTGCGGAGCTTTTGTTTAGTCTGGTAGCGTCCCCAATGGCCTCCGCGCGCTTTTCAGAGTTCAGGCGTGTTAAATGGCCGCGTTGACAAGAAGCGCTCTCCGCGGCCGATCCTCTGCCAACATTATAAACACTTCGGAGAAAGCCCGAAGATTTGTTTAAATTTAGCTTATGCATCACTCTCTTGTTTTCTTCTATCGCTGCCGGCGTGAAGGTCACAAGCAATGACAGAATTAAATTGCACAGATAAAGAGGCATTTTCCTTTTTAACACGAAAAAAGACGCGCTATGAGCACAGAACACCTGACGTTCGTGGATCATAAGTTTTATGAGAGGCACATTCGTCAAGAAACTCATGGAAGAATGAAAATTTTGAATGTATGTTATTGTGATAATATCCCATCCAAACGATGTCAGCAGCTCCTGAGAAACTCGCACGTTCTAGGGCCTGGCGTTGTCATGCAGGAGGCTGACTCCCCGGGTCAGCATTACCCTTCTGCGGTTCTGAATGGTTCTTTTGAGTATTTTTGAAGTAAATACTTCTTTACGCACGCTTGACTTGAGGGGTTAACTGGCGAATATGTAACGAAAAGTGAAATGCGTTGCGAGGCGAACGGGCTCACTGTAGAAGCAAGAGAGAGCAGTGCGCACGCACATTTTCTTTCTCTCTCCCTCTCATAGCCAGTGCATGAAATATTTCAGTCAGTATTTTGAAATACCGGTGACGCGCCAAACGCGGGGGGAGCGGACGTCGATGCGCACGGCTTAATCGGCCGAGGCGAATGATAATAAATTTTAATAAATATTTGTAGAAAATTAATATATGTATATATTTATTCATTTAAACATATATGTATATGGCCATACATATAGATGGAGCTAAAGAAGTATTTACTTCAGTCGTGTTTTCTAAAACACACTCGTTTTTAGGGTATTGCAGTAAATCTCTGGTAGTCAGTCCCTTTAGGCATAAAATCCCCCAAAAGAAACCCCTTATGGTCCCAAAAATAGTACCATGACTTATCCGATCAGAAAATTCATGGCATCCGTTTGATTATTCGATAAAACGAGAAAAATGTTATTCGATAAAACGAGAATTTTAATAGTAAAAACGGTTAAAAACGGGACTGAAGTTCTTTCGAACAAATTAACAGTGTTTCAATGTTTATTGGCGGGAAAATGTAAGAATAATTTGTTGGTATGCGTACGAAATTACGTATACCAACAAATTATTCTTACATGTTCCCGCCAATAAATATTGAAATCCTGTTAATTTGTTCGTAAGAACTTCAGTCCCGTTTTTAACCGTTTTTACTATTAAAATTATCGTTTTTTCGAATAACATTTTTCTCCGTGTACGATTTTTCTATATTTGCCATTCTACGTGTTTATCTTTTCCACTTAACCTCGTTTATTAAAGTATGCAAATTGGTGGCTTTAAAAATCCGTGTAACGGAATAAATAAAATTCGACGTAAAATGCGAGCGCTGTGTATGCTCAAAATGAGAATGTCGGACTGACAGCGCCGAGTGCCAACTCTTAAGTCATAAATGTCCTGACGCCAAACATTTTACACCTCTCTGAATGAAGCTTTAGTATTTTCTACGTTCTCTGTTGCTTGGCATTATACCAGAAATAGGACTTTTGGAAGGGTCTATTTAATTTTTCCTGCTTTAGGGTGTACTTTTTTCGTTTTCACGCGCTATATGGGAGCCATCAGTCTATGTAGAGATGTATACGATATGTGAATGTATATTATTGTTTATTAAATATCTGGTCTATCAATAAAATGGGATCTTTGCCGATCTCTTAATCCAGTTTCTCACGTACACAAGAAACATTCATACAAAACTTCTGTTTATACCTAAAACAAACACAACATTTGGTCAAAGAAATTTCAAATACATTGCGTCTAAAATATACAATAACCTACATGACAAAACAAGACAATTGAATAATATTAAAAAATACAAAATCCTGATCAAACAATGGATCATCGAAAAAGGTCGTGCAATAATTAGTCACCTCACCCAAATATAATCGTACCTATATCTCATTATTGTTACCACTACCTACCAACCTGAAATTTTTGTCAAATATTTTTGCTTTATTGAAAAATGTACTTTATATAATAATTAAAAAAATATTTGTTTACTAGTCTGTCTCGACACAGGAGTTCCTAGTGAGACAGGCAAGGCCGAAAAAAATGTAAACCTTATGATATAGATTCAATAAATAAATAAAATAAAAAAATAAAATAAAAACTTTATCATTGTAATGAATGTAATTCATAGGGGGTTTCTCACCATCCTCCCATTAGCTTATCTACCATAATAACGAATATTATTAAAATTAAAAATAAAATACTCGCAGTGGTTAGAAAACTGGGCCAACTTATCCAATATATAGCCACTATTCGTAGGTTCGAGTAGCGAATTATAAACTCCAACTTAATAAATAAATAAACTGTAAATCGTAAAACGAAAATATTCGTTATTAGGGTAGATAAGCTATTGGGAGGATGGTGAGAAACCCCCATAGACTAATAGTTCAATCAAATCTCTTTTTCCAGAGCAACAAAAATTCTAATATTATTTTAATTAATGAAGATAATATTAGCGAAAGTCAATCGAAAATCTGAAACAGAAAAATCAGAAAAAGATACGGATACATCTGGGATGTATCCGTATCTTTTTCTGATTTTTCTGTTTCAGATTTTCGATTGACTTTCGCTAATATTATCTTCATTAATTAAAATATTATAATTTGAGGTTTAACTCTTTAAGTTAAAAAGTTAAAAATAAAAATAAAAATATCTAATATTATTCATTAATATTATGCAATCTCAGTTAGGACCAGCTAAATATTATGCAATGTCAGTTTTTATTGATTAGATATATTTTTTGCAATTTCGCCTCAACATTGGGTTATCTTTCGAATTTTAAAATTCCCTTTCGACTTTGAAAAAGGATTTTTCAATCGAGGGTCTATTTATCGAGGACCTATGTTAACAGTAGAGAATGAGCTTTCTTAAAATTAAAACTTGCTAAAAAGAGCATTCTACATAATCTTTGTGAAATTTGAAAACTGATTGGCCCTTTTGAAAGCTTGTCAAAGAAATATTGATTATATAAAATGGTATCTCTCGAATCTCAATATTCTTTTTCTGTTTTCAACATTTTTTTATGTGTTCACACAAGTGTCCAAATTGATCGGAGTGGGTCCTTCGTACGCTCCTAATTTTGGCGAATGTTTTAAAATGGGTGGCAATTTAGAAAATAGTCAATTTAAAAAATATTATGATAAAGATATATAGCGTTATTGTCTCATATCTGTGGATGTCATCTGGTTTTGTTTATTTGGCAGTTCTAAATGACCTATTTCTCTTTTATATCGGTGTGACAGGATAAATGATGGAGAAATGTATTAACAAGTGGTAGTAGCATAAACGCAAGTTACAGTTTTTCACATCCGATATTGTTCGCCGGAATAGTCCCAGTCGATTTCATTTATTAGAATATTTGAAATTAAATGTTGTGACAAAAATGATATGAAATTTCAATTCAAAAATATAAATAACTATGTTGAATATAACTCTTGGCTACACTCAAAACCATCTACTAAGGAACTCCGAAACTTTCCATATTCCTGTCCAAAGACAACTAATAAGTAGAAGGCGGCTAAGCGGTGGCAAAACGAAGAATTCCAAGTCACGAATCCGCAAAAACATCATTCGGAGATATTGAAATTTGAATTTTTGAAATGATATGTTTTTGTAATAACGAATCAATTCTAAACTTCAAACCTCAATATCTCCGAATGATGTTTTTGCGAATTTTCAAGTTGGAATTTTTCGTTTTGCCACCGCCTAGCCGCCTACTACTAATAAGTAATAAACTTCAAAATACCACCCAGATTAACTAGGCTTAGTGACTTATTCCACATTAGTCAGACGCGTACAAATTGCTGGTGTCAGAAATCCAATCGGAAGAATGTGCGAATTATTTAAACAAAATTAAAACCTGAAGGATTCCGAAATAAATCTTCTCAAACCCTATATTCGGTCTGGTTTGCTATGTATAGTGTATACCGGCTGATACAAAGCTAACCTACTTGCCATCTGTAGAACGCGCGTTATTCCTAACAAATCAGTGCCTCCTGAAGGATGATTCTGTATCTTATGTGTTGTCTTTTGCGTTAAGACAGCGTTACGAGACCAAGAGGCAAACTCCATAGTATATTGGAAGGCATCCGTCATCGCCTATCAAATTTATGTGATTTTCCATAGCTTGTCTATCTATGTCTATAGTGTGTTAAATGAATCTTCTTCTTTCGTATGGGGGTCAGAGGGGGACATCTAGGTCTGCGAGCCAGTCCAGGGCCTCAGGCGTCGCCCTGTGGACCTCATCAATCCCGCCGGGGAACGAATGGAGCGGGCATTCGTTGACCACATGTACGGTGGTCTGCACCGCACCGCATTCGCACATCGCCGACTCTTTAAGGCCCCATCTATGCATCATATGGGCACAACGGCTATGGGAGCACCTTATTCTATTGATGGCGGACCAGAGTTTGCGAGACAATGAGAATCCAGGCTGTCTCTCAGTGGGGTCTTGTACGAGATGGGCATTTTCCACGTTGGCCGATTGCCACTCAAGTTTCCACCTGTCTTCAGGGTTGAGGGGTGATTGGAGGAGTCTTTCTCCTTCCGTCCAGAAGGGTTTTCGGGACTTCAAGCGGCATGCCGGGTGGGAGACGACATCGTCGTGCAAAGGGATTGCGCTCTTTTGCAGCGCCTTCTTGTATTCCCTCAGTGTTGCAATAATAAATGAATTAATTACCTACTTAAAAACACGAATTATTATTTATTAGTTATTAAAACTACATAAATATAAGCCAGGTATGCGTTTATAAATTACTACCGTTTGTCGTATTATTTTGATGTTTGTACGCGTTGAAATTCGATTCGCTGACATCTCTTAACGAGAATTACGCGGCAAAATACGCCGTCATCTATGGCGTTAGGTCAACAGTTTTATAGAGTTGGTGTCTTAACACAAGCGCAGTATTCAGCTCGTTAACTGTCGCAAAAGACAGAATCACCTTTCAGATGTATAACTGAAAAGGTCGCAGCTGGACAATGCTCCTGGCTGCGTGGTATAATCGTATCCTATATTATGTATCTCGTATTTACAGAGTTTCGCTCGGCCCTGTTTCGTGCGTGTTGTAAGTATTATATTAATCTTGTAATTTTTTAACCAGCTCGCTTATACTTGTGGGTTATCGGAGCAATTTGGCTGCAAAAAACCTGTTTGATCCGTTCGGGTCGCAGTACCGGAGACGGGAGAACACATCCGTGTTGCTAACATTTCCAGTTCATATTTTGACCGTTTTTCGCCAACGTTACATGCATATGCGTGCGAAGTGGGAAGAAGTGGGAAGAAAGTGGGAAGTATCAATAAGATAAATCAAAAAATCTCACAACGTACAATTGGGAATGTATCTGATTTCCACACAGGCATCGCTGATTATATCCTCTGCTAGTCCCCCTTCATTGAACAAACAACATATTCTGAATTATAATGATATTAGTAGAAGGAATTCCAATATCGTTACGTTATTATTTGTAATCGGGAACGTTTGTATGTATAAAAATAAATATCCTTTCCGCCATTTCATCGCGCGGTCATGAGGATGGTTCGTCCCACATAACTCCGTCTTCACACACTTCTTGCTTCATTCACATTCCTACATTTATCGTCTGTGTTTTGACGTGATCTGACTCAAGTGTTTGTTTCACCCGATCGTGCCATGTGTTCCTCGGGCGTCCTCGAATTTTTCTACTCTCACTTCCGCGTCTACTCCTTATACCTACTCATCATTTATATTTAGTGACAAATAAACGTAAAAGATGAAAAAATTAAAAAATCATGAAATAATAATTATTTTTGTGAAAAAAAAACCATGAAATAATAATTATTTTGGTGTCACTAGTCATGTAAAAATATAATTATTTATTGTTATCAAGTTTCATTTGTACACGGAGAAATTTTTTATTCTAAAATACGATCATTTTATTCGTAAAAACGGGACTGAAGTTCTTACTTATACCAATTATACGTATTAATTAATTAATTACGTATACCAATTAATTAAATTACGTATACCAATATTAATTAAATTACGTATACCAACAAATTATTAAACATTGAAACCCTGTTAATTTGTTCGTAAGAACTTCAGTCCCGTTTTTAACCATTTTTACGAATAAAATGATCGTATTTTAGAATAACATTTTTCTCCGTGTAGAACTCCACTCTAATGTGTTTTTTATTTATTATTATTGTAATCAAATATACAAAAAAAATATATAATTCGTAATATAAATAGATCTCTGTAAGTGTCTTTACCGCAGTTTGATAATGCCCTACGAAGGTGAAACAGCTGTCACGCGTAATATTAATTACAATGCAGAACTTGTATACATATAAATATATTTTTATTAATAATTTATATATAATATAATAATTAATAATATTACCCACAAATACAAAATGCTTCAGCAGATTATCAATGCACGATGCTTCTGGCCTATATATCCAGCTGCTTTTAATAATTATTGTCCTTGCGCTGTAAGTAATTAAAACTTACATACTATATTCATTATAATATGACATTGCACAATTGCGTTACAAGTTACAACACAATATAATGTTCGCTTCTCACTAATGCAGAGTGGAAATGCAGAGTTATGTGGCTTTACGTATATAACATGTTACGAAACATCCTCGTTTACATGGTGGTTTATTGTTATTCTTAATACAATGTGACATTTAAACATTAAAGCGTTGAACTTTTAACCTTTCCATTAATACGGAAGATCACTTATGTTAAAAAATCTTGTTTAAATAATCTCTTACGTGCTTATCTATAAATACCAAATTGACCTGGGCTAAATGGCTATAAGCTGATCATTTTGATGGAATGGTAAAGTAAAAAATAAGGCTTGTTTTTGGTTATGCTCCGTTAATTGCAGACCTTGATTGTTCTCGCACAGCAAGTTTATTTCTTTAACTTTGTCTGGGGCTGTCATCTGGATGTCTTCCCTCTGAAATTACCGTGTTTTAAGAGGGTATTACCAGAGAACTTAAGAACGTATTAACTCTTTTTTACAAAAAAACATAAACTGATTTTGAAAGATTGTTATTTTATCTGGTACACGCAGTTTTAAAATTTTGAAAAAACTAAGTGTATTTTTAAGATACTAAGGTTATACCATTGGTCGTTGGCAGATTTGTTCAATTTTCAAACGCCGTATAATAATAAACAACACAAATTTCAAATCATATAATCATAAAAAAAAATCAATACATAATCTCACAAGTTGGTTGAGAATAAACAAACTAACCCTTAACGTAAAAAAAACCCACTACATACTTTTCGGTAACAAAAAAAATTTCAGCCTCGATATCAAAATTGGAGACAACTCCCTCGAAAAGAAAATGAGCACAAAATATCTGGGTCTGATCATAGATTCCCAACTCTCGTGGGATCTCCACGTAAATCATGTAAAGGAGAAAATTACACCCATAACTGGTGTACTATATAGGCTTCAAGGATTACTACCCATCCCTTTATTAACTTCAGTCTACAATGCCATGGTACACTCTCACCTGTCCTATCTCTGCTGTATCTGGGGCTTTGCCTCAAAGAAATTGATAGCCGACCTGCAGGTAGTTCAAAACCGAGCTCTCAGAAATGTTCATGGACTTCCATGGGACACTCATGTCAGGGACATCTATTCAGTTTCCGGTATCCTTCCAATCACAATCCTTCCTAAACATGAAATCACAAGCACCATCCTACAAATTACCCAACAATCAACTCATACTAACACCAAGCCAATTTACAATCAAGACATCCACAACCACAATACTCGAAATAACAATAAAATCCGCATTCCTCAAACACACACTACAAAATATGGGATAAAATCTCTGAACTATATTGCCTATACACTATATAATTCGCTTCCAGATATGTACAAAAACATCCAGCATAATAAAAAATTGCAAAGCAATGCTTTAAAAGAATATTTTTTAACTACATTTAAAAATGAAAATATGTAATCGTCTTGTCATTTTTTGTTCTATCTTATATACTCGGATCTGTTTTTCCCTCTCTTTACTTGTTTTCTCTTGTTGTTTGTTCTACTTAACCTGTCTTTATTTTTATTTTTATGCTGTACTGAATGTAAAACCTATATTATGATATCAAAATACCTTTGTAAAATTGTAACTACTACCTCCTACCTATGAATTGTAAGTTCCTCCTGTCCTAAAATGAGTTTTGTAACTCATCGGGATTGCTCTAGCAAGAAATAAAAACAATGAAAAAAAAAAAAAAAATCTAGTCAACACAGTTAAAATCATTAAAAAATAAATCCGAGAACATTTTTTTGTCACAAAAATTCCTCACATTTTCTATTTATTTAAGGTCTTACAAACTAAAATATTTAAAAAAAAATTTACAAACTTATTTTGTTTAGACATTATTGAAAAATCATAAATACTTATAATCAAAAATAGTACCTGATATTTAATAATTTATCATCGTGCTTTTTGAGCATTTTTATTGCATACTTGAATGTAGGTACATAATAAAGCTTTGAATGAAATAAATCGATACTAAATTTTTAATTAAAAAAAATTGATACGGGGAATAATCGATCTTTCTCATTGGAACCTCCCTGTACAGTTGCAAGCATTTTTAACTTTTATTCTCAGCCGCTGGTCAATCACTCTTAAGCGGAAGTCAATGTTTCGTCTTTTGTCGTTCTAATTGCTTGTCTAGACTTTTTCTAGAAATCGTCATTAAATTGCTTTCTAATATAAAATCGGCAATATGCTTGGTTTTGTTATCAATGTTCAAGACCTCGGAATCGAATTTACCCTCTTGACCACAATCAAATTATCATCCACTAAGGAACCTCAAAACTTTCAATATTCACTTTCCAAAGAATCAAGTTAACCTTCCCCGACCTCTTGTGTGAATGTGTCCACTATATAACATCCAAGGATCTGGGCAAGAGTTCGGACATATTTAGAAATAGCCCCCAGAACTTTACAAAATAACTTGAATCTCTTGTTTAAACTTCACTTCAAGTGGCTCAAATTTTATTGTTTCTTGTTTGGTTTTGTTTGTTTTACATATTGTTTCGTGTTTACATAATATTGTATTCTCTTTTTTTGACGCTTGGTTTTACTTTTGTAATATATTTTTATGTAAACCTTCAGTAAATTTATGTAAATTAATAAGCTAATATAAAATGTCCAAGCCACTTCATTTGCGACATTTCTATGGAGAGCAGCAGGGGTTCGACGCTAAGCACATCTTGAATCACACAATTACCATATCTTATCCAAGAACCAATAATAAACACGCTGAGTTTGTTTCATAACTATTTCAATGGAGATTGCTCTATCAGCTCTCATCCAATGAGAAACCGACGAGAAACTCGGTAAACAAGCGCATAACACTAAATCACAGGAGTTGATGTCGCTAGCATGAGAAAGAACTATTTTTCCAAGATGTTGCCAGCATTCATCTTATAAAACAGCCGCGGTGTTCGTTGCACGATAGATTCAGCAAATCTGATTCCAATTGAAGATGAAATCGCGTTGCAAGAAGTTCAATCACAATAAAAGATCTAGATACGTATTGCAGATATCATTTGGTTGCTTGATTACTCTCGAGTCTTGATTCGTCAGAACGGTATATTCAACTTTGTGCGTGGCTCAGTTGACGATGTCGTGCCCATAAATAACACCGTCTACGTCCACTAATTGTTCGCGACTTGTTCCGAGAAGTCCGATTTGCTTTATTAAATGCTAAATTGTTATGCGTCCACTCTTATTCTTATTCATTATTCAGATCGTCAGCCTGGAGCACTTCATCATCGCTTTTGACGTCTTCAATGGAAACTATTACTGTTGTGACTCTTGACTCCGATCTGAGTTCATAACGGCGAAATGTTCAGCAAGCCGTTTGTTGGATAATTGAAAGATTGATAACATTCTGTTCTTGGACTATGCCGAAAAAATTTAGTCCAAACGAATTTGATAATAGTTTGATTGGTGGTGATTTATTTGTTTGTCTATGACCCAGACTATAGTTTTGAAGACCTGTTGTAAAGACGCGTTTCTTTATCATCTAAATTTGCACATTATAATGAACAGAAAGACGTGAAAGGTAGATTTCTAAAATTGCGAAAAATCAACATAAATAAGACAAGTAGTTATGAGAAACGCATCGCATCTGTTTCATACAAAATTTTATTTTAGATTTAGAATTTATTAACTATATTATATATATTTGACGTTTTTTTAGTTTAGAAACATATTTTAATGGCATTTATTTCTCCTGATGGCAGTTTTTTATTATTATTTTTATTTTTATTTTTTTTATAGAGAAACCTCACAAGAGTCTCAACTGCTCCCTTCTGGAGCCAGTGAGACTATGGCATCCCCAATTGGGGTATGTTGTGAGGCTGAAGGTAAGTGGGGAAGGGAAGGAGATAGGGAAGAGGAAGGTGGGAAAATACCTGGCTATTCAGATCTAGTCACTAAACACGGCTAAAGCCATTATTAAGCAACGTTTCAATTCTGAATGGTGGTCTTACACCAGGGCGATACTGAGGGTATCTTCCTCTCTGGAACGTGCCGCAAATATAGTATGTATTATTTTTATTAATTAATTGTGAAATAACACAAATTTATTTGCACACGCCGGGTTCGAACCCGCAACCTTCCGATTGGGAGTACCACTCAACCATGGACGGTCGTCAATAATAACGACGACGGCAGTAATCGGAGAAACCAACAGTTTTTTTTTTTATAAATCTTGTTGGTATTTTGTGTTGCCTATTAAAAACAATCATGACTTAATCTTTTCACGAATTTCATAATACGTTTTTCACCAAAACCTTTAAAAGATATCATCAAAAATAATATGACCAAACACGTCCAACAAACTACCCACATTTTAAATCATTTTTGATATCATTTTCGTTTCTATCAATTAGAAAATTGAGTATCTCGTATTGTGTAAAAATGGTGTTTGAAAGAGAGAGTACGAAAACAGTGTGCAACATAGTTGTGAATGATGAGTATTTAGAGCAAGTTGATGAGTTTGTGTATTTGGGAAGTATGTTTACGAGAGATGGGAAGGCTGATAGGGATATTGAAAGAAGGGTAAATGCAGGTAACTCTATTAATGGTGGACTGAATGCTGTTGGCGCCAACAAAAAGCTGTCCAAAGAAGCGAAGCTAGCAGTTCACAATGGAGTGCTGGTACCTACCCTGATGTATGGCAGTGAAGCATGGAACTGGCAGAGAAAGGATGAAAGTAGACTGAATGCTGTAGAAATGAGATCCCTGAGGCGTATGTGTGGTAAAACCATGTATGATCGTGTGAGGAATGTGGAGATCCGAAAAGAATGCAAGGTCGATGTGAGCGTCATAAGTAAGATTAAAAAATGGACGCTTAGATGGTTTGGACATATAGAGCGAATGAACGAAGAAAGGAGTGTCAAGAGAATATATGATACTAATGTGAATGGTAGAAGAAGTCGAGGACGCCCGAGGAAGACATGGCACGATCAAGTGAATCAGATACTGAGTCGGGCCATGTCAAGAGTCAGAATAATAGAAGAGCATGTATGATAAGATGTATGAATGTGAATGAGGCGAGGAGTGTATGCCAAGACCGAGTTGTTTGGCGGTCCGTCCTCTCTGCATACCCCTGCGGGGAAACGGCGTGATGGTTAGTTAGTTAGTTAGTTAGTGAGTATCTCTAACTTTGGTATGTATATTCCCGCTCGCAATCATGCTACTTTAATCTATCTTGAGTTTATCTCTCTTATATCTCGGATTACACGCGACTGGTTGTTCATGAAATACCAGAGATATGTTACAAATTTTTACGGGTGTCCAGATCGCATTACAGTAATAATATGGACATTCCTTGAACTTTGACCTTTTGCCTAGACGGTGGTTTTCTACCTATTTCCCAACGACTAGCGACTCCTAGTTCTGTTGAGTACAGACCGATTTTGCATATACAAAACGCTGTGTCGCCCATTAATTAACCCTTGACGGCATATTGCTTGGGTTATGTTCATGTTAGTGAGCTAAGAGCAGCTCTGTACCGCAGTAAGAACGTCGGCAGTCGTGTTTAAATAATTTACCAGCAATTAAAATTGTATTAATAATACTTGTCAGGGCAATTACGGCCTGACTATAAATTATTGAAGTTAGCAGAATTTTTTTTAAGGACTTAAAGGATTAATATTTCTTTCTTTACATAGACGGCCGTCCGTGGTCGAGTGTTAAGACACTTTACTCCCAATCGGAAGGTCGCGGGTTCGAACCCGGCGTGCGCAAATAAATTTTATTTGATTAATTTGTGTTATTTCACAATTAATTAATAAAAATAATATATACCTAATATATTTGCGGCACGTTCCAGCGTGGAAGATACTCTCGGTATCGCCCTGGTGTAAGACCACCATTCAGAATTGAAACGTTGCTTAATAATGGCTATAGCCGTGTTTAGTGACTACATCTGAATAGCCAGGTACTTCCCCACCTTCCTATTCCCCATCTCCTTCCCTTCCCCACTTACTTTCAGCCTCACAACATGCCCCAATTGGGGATGCCATAGTCTTACTGGCTCTAGACGGGAGCAGTTAAGACCCTTGTGAGGTATTTATTCTCTGTAAAAAAAAAAAAAAATAGGTGAAATGATTTGATGATTTATTATATTAGGTGTTTTTCGTGACACTCAATCATTAGCATTACTGGGCAGAAGAGTGCTGCTCGTCTTTTAAACAAATAATAACAATTTGATAATTTGTAGAGCGCCGTTTCTGCTCAGACCTCTTCATTTCCTCAAAAAACCCTCCACACAGCATCCCCAAAGATGACATGCTCCGAGGGAAATTATTTTCCTCATGGCGTCCTGTGTGGGGCTAAAGTGATTTTTTTTTAAATGTGTACGAGTGTAATTAATTACTTTTTGTTAGGTCGATATTCGTTCCGGTTAGTTAGGCAGATTGCCTGTTCTAAGGAACCAACTGTTCGTGAAATGTCAAATGCTGCAATTTATTTAAAATAAATATATCCTAGGTTTTTAATAAATGTGCCATTAATAGGTAACCATATATAATTTTAAGTGCCATTATGTTTTAATACCTTTTTAGATTCCTCCCTACCAAAGCCATTAATTAACCAAAGAACCGTCTACATAACCAGGCTTACGTGGGTTTGGCTGTAAACGAGAACTTCTCCGTAACAGTACCACCTCCCAACGAGTTTGTACTTCTTATACTCTCTACTACTCTTACTGGCAACTATACCAGTTCCTTCCTTATTCGTCATATCAGACTCTGTTATTCCTGTACTCACTGTACTGCATTAAATTATTGTCACCAAGTTGGGCACACTTGCTGTCTTCACCATAGCAGTGAATCACCACTCAATTCTTTCCATGCCAACAACTTCATTTTTTCATCTCTTAACCCGTGGAGACCCAGATCAGAAAATCTTTAGCAAACATTCGAGTGCCGGACGAAAATTTGCAGAGCCGCGCGAAAATTACTTTGCTGAGAAAATATACGACTTTTATTTATTTTTAATTGTTTTATGCCAGATAAAATATCATATTATTAAAATATAGCTCATGTTTATGTCGTAACACGTTTCCGAGAAAAGCTAACTTTATCTATAAAAAAAAATAAAAAAACATCACATTTGGGAAACTGTCATTTTTTATTTATACATATATGTAAACGAGGTTTATTATTTCTTAAACCTGAATACACACTCTTCCCGAAAAACATCAATCAAAAGGTGTCTTCGAAGAAATAGTTATCTTTATACTACTTTGAAAATTCTTAATATTTTCATTCTTGCTTCGCTGTTTTACGAAATCAAATTTTGACATTCATGGACAATTTATTTGGTGAGCTGTCATAGAGGTTACATTCATGTATTAAGTATAATTAGCAGTGTTATTTGCGAAAGCGATTCTGATTTTGTCCTCCTTACAGTTTTTAAACCATAAATGTTAAAATCGGATCGCAAAAAATTCCAGCTTAAATGGTATTAGAACGGGTCTCCGGAGCACCATTGACATGTTCAGCCGTTAAAAACGATCTCCGGAGCATTGTCGGCATACCTCTCGTTAAGTGATTCTCAGTTCTTTATTCACAATGCAAATATATTTCCATTTCTCGCAGACTATTTGAAACTTGTTACTTCCTGCTTTGGCTTCAATGGTATCATTGATCTTCCTCCATGTACCTGTATTTCTCTTGTCTGTTTCAAATGCACCGGTGTTGTTACACAAGTATTGCTCCGAATCAATCTCACCCACCCAATCTCATCTAACCTGCTAGATCAAGAGTTGGTTCACGAACCCTGCGGAATCAAGCACTCCAGTTTATGTTACATACATTCTGCTCGGAGCTGTGACCTTTCGGCAGAATCATTGATCTTCTCCTCCAGATGTACCTGTCTCTGCCTTACCCGTTATCCCACTCGCAGACTCCGAGGTCCAGCGTCAGCGCCCACACGAGACTGGCTCCAGTACCTGAATCGGATAAGATAAAATTACTCGGAGAAAGACACATTGTGAATTCATTGCAATGTACTAGGTAGGGTCAGTCAAAAAGTAATGCCTTCTATTTTTCTCTCTTTTTATTGTCAAGAAATTAAAATGCAATGACACAGGTTGAAAACCACGCTATTGACGATTAATTTGTCACTTTTCAGTACATTCTCTGTCAATTTTTTAAGTTTTGGTCCACCTTTTAACAAGGATATGTTTTCCAGTGCGGTAAAAAGCATAGTCCTGCTTCCTTATAAGCCATTGAGGTTTCACAAAAAATTTTCAAAATGAATCTCACGATGAGCTTCACATCGCGCTGCTTTTACTGAAGGAGAAAATGTATCACAATTTATCTATAAAGTTATCAAACGGTCACCACGAATGATGTCATTGACTCGCTGAATGTTGCGTGGAGTCACTGCAGTGAACTTCCTACCCCTACGCTTTTCGTTTGTCCTTCAGCTTCGTTACAGCGGTGAACCCATCATTTAACAGTGCTGACATCCAATGTTGCATCACCGTACACATTTTTCAGCTTTTTATGATTGCGAATGGGCGTTTCACCTTCTGCATTCAAGAATTCAAGCACAGAACCCTGTCTGATACGAAGTCGGCTATTTTGCAAGCGACTACAGTGCTGCCACCTGTTGATGCAGAAAGTTCTTTCTGCAGTAAATTGTAGAAGAAGGTTGGATGAATAGCGCCAAATGCAAATTTTTCACTTATCTAACTTTATTTAAGTAAAAAAATAGGAGGCATTAGTTTTTGACTGACCCTCGTAGTAGTAAAACTCGAATAGTTGATATTATTCCGTGACGGCTTGCTTCTGTTTTCACGGTGCTGTTCTTCAATTTATTGATTTCAATTCTCTAATACTTGTTCTACCAATGTTGTTAATCGATAATAATTATACGCTGCTTTGCAGGTGATGTTTTCAAACTCGATTTAACGAACTTAAAGCGGTTTCCAAGTTTCACCTGCCTAATTTGATCGATGAAAGTTCGAGGGAAGTTAACAATAATGAGGATACGATGGGTTTTTGCATAAGATAATATGCATATAAAACGTTTGGAACTCGTGTATCAACCCAAATGTTCATGCTTCAAAATTTTTAATAGTTCTTTTAAAAGTGACATCTAACGATTGATGCAATATTATATTTGGAAGATGAATCTTATAGATTTATAAATAAGCCTTAAACATTATTAAACACTGCAGACCATCTGTGAAAAATCACGGAATATTGTGATTGTAGAATTTATGAAGCTGAAAGTATTTATAAAATTACTTCTCGCAAATAATTATTTTTAATTTCATTTTATATATAATTAAATGAAACAATATATCTTAGTTATAGTCATTTTATATACTTGTTTTTATAATATTTTTAAGTAATTACTCACCACTGTCTATAATATGTTTGTCTAGAGTTCTTATTTGTGTATAATTTTTTTTTTGTTGTTATTTTTCAAATTATATTCAAATGATAACCGTTGGTAAACTCGATTAATCAAGAAATTCATAAAAAAATTTAAACAATGAAAATTTATATTTCAAATAGCAGATTGCAGTAATATATTATAATAATAAATAATGTAGATTATTTTATTTTTTTATTTTTTATTAATCATCGCTAATGGGCTTTTACATATTTATACATTTTGTGATTTAGTGTAAACAGATCAGGAAAAGGATTAGACGACAAAAAAAATGGTTATATCAAGTGGTAGGTGTAGATGTGCAATTAAATATGTGTTTTAATAATATAAATACATATAGGTTAAAGAAAAAAGAAACACATTTAGATCTGCAGGTAGCATAAAATAAAACATATAATAATAATATGATGCCAGTTCTTTATACATAATTTTCAAATACAAAATACCAAGAAAGATAAAAACATTAGCAATACATAACCGATTTACATAGCTCTAAAGTAAAAAAAAATATTATAAAACAATTGTATGATCGTAAGAAGTGCATTTAGTTTTATGAATTTAAATTCATTAAACTAAATGTTTATGATATTTGGAATAATTTTCTGATTATCCACTCGGGTGCTTTTTGACACATTATGGCTCTATTTCCACAACCTCGGGTGGCTTTCTTGCCAAAATGTGCCAAATTTAAAAAAAAAAAAATTGTTACGACTATATAATATATTGTCCATTCAAAATATAACAAAATAAATATTCTCTAGATTGGATACGTTTTTAGATTTTCACGGCCAAAAGCATTTTCGTTGTTTGTTTTTTGGGTGTTATGCCGTGTTGTGCTACCTCCTTCTTTAGCCGACGTTTCGGACAGCGTTGCAGTGATGATGGACACTGCAACGCTGTCCGAAACGTCGGCTAAAGAAGGAGGTAGCACAACATGGCATAACACCCCAAAAACAAACAACGAAAATTCTCTAGATTCTTTAAAATGTTTTAAGGTTAAAGAATTAATTATATATTTTTTTATAAATCCTATAAATATGTTATAATAGACAAAAGATAGGGGAATTCATTGGCTAAATAGAACTATAATCAGTTTGTATGTCTCCATATTCAAATTCAGAGGTATGATTTTTTTAATGTGGGCGGAAAAAATTCCTTTAACAATCCGAGAAAAAATATTTTAATTGCTCTGTCGCTCCAGTGGCTATACGAGTGGACAGTTCAGTTACCTACTAATTATTCTCCACTCAAGCAGTTCTAATTTTGAAAATAACACTTAAAATGCAAAGAAAATTTGAGTTCATTGAGCGTTAATAATTTTACGCAGGAACAACGCACATCACAGACAATCTAAATCAGTATATTTAAAGATATCTGGCTAAAAATTGGCGAAATAATCTAATTAATGTTTCTTATACCCATGCATAACATCGCAGGCTTTGAAGGCTCTTGACAATATGTAATGAAGCAATAACTCGGTGGTTGACGGTAACTTAAACCCTCTAGGCAAGGCGGCGATATTTTAATAGCTTGCGGTAGGTTGAGGCACGCTATCAGCACAGACAACAAACGTTTTCATTTATGGTGGCTGCGGTTAGCACTCGTACTAGACTTAATGGAAACATAGGACTGTTCCTGTTCAACCGGAACAATACGTGGAAGAAGTTCATGTTTCACTGGAAAACGTGTGAAACAGATAAAAGTACAAAGATATAATTATTGTGAGGCGTGAAATACATAATGATTTAACACCTCTCGAATGTAATCATTACGGTTTACCACAAGGTTCTGCGCTGTTACCTCTTTTAGATTAAATATTCTATTTTGCAATCATTTTATTCTTTTAGGTGTGAAATGGAAAATTGAATGAATAAAGGATATAATTATTGTAAGACGTGAAAGACTTAATGATTTTACGCCCCTCCAAAACTAATCTTTACGGTTTACCACAAGGTTCTGCACTATTACCCCTTTTAGATTAAATAACTGTTTTCTAGTGATATTTTGCGATAACTTTCTACTTTGATGTGTGATACTGAAAATTAAATGAATTCAGTATATCGTTATTCTGAAGCCTGAAAGACATAATGATTTAACATCTCTAAAAATAATCAGTACGGTTTGTCACAAAGTTCTGTGCTATTACCCCTTTTAGATTAAATATCTGTTTTCTAGTGCTATTATGCAAACAATTTCTTCTTTTAGGTGTGAAGTGAAAAATTAAATGACTTAGTGATATCATTATTGTGAGGCGTGAAAGACAGTGAATAACACCCCTCTAAAAAGAATCAGTACGATTTACCACAAGGTTCTGTATTACTACCCCTTTTAGACTAAATAACAGTTTTCTAGTGCTATTTTGCAATAATTTCCATCTTTTGGGTGTGAATTAAAAAATTAAATGAATACAGGATATCATTATTGCGAGACGTGAAAGACATAATGACTTAACACCTCCCTAAACATAATCATGGCTTGCCGCAAGGCTCTAGACGTCTCATTGTGTTATGTGGTTTGTTATCACTGTTTTTTTAGTAAAAATTTCAATTAATTCTGTGAATTCACTGGTATGCATATAAAACTTATGTAGTTGTCATGTCTCTTAATCTCCTATATTAAGACAACTTAAGATGTTTGGGTATCTTCCGAATAAGTTATAGGTTCATGAGATTACTACTTGATTTATGAAGTTATCTTTAAAGTTACAATGAAAATTGAACTAGACAGACGTCCTTACTAGACTAGGCTCCAAGTAGTTCTGTCGCTGCTGGAGGAGTTCGCCCTAATTCGCCGATTCCTTTGGCAATCATCGTAACCATTCGTACCTAAGACACGGTAGATTGTACTTTTCTGATATCATACTCAACTTCCACCTGTTGAGATATAGCAGACCTTCGTATTACTAATTATGCTATCGACATCTATTAAAGGAAGCTAAAACTGCATTAATAGTCAGTATACTAATATTGTATTATCTCCATTAGTTTTTGGTCAATGTTTGACGGTATTTCTGTTCAATACTGCTCATCACATCACTTAATAACTAATAACACACCTGGAATGCTAAATCTGTCACCCGACAAGAAGTCTTGGCTTTCTAGTCGTGCAAATGTCGCATAATAATGACCCCTTTCATAATCTAGTCAACCTACGTGCGCCCGCATTTCTAGAATGTCTACTACTCTCGCCTTTTTGTTAGAAGGTGAATGTGCTTTTGACAAGGTTTATATTTCAAATACCTCTATTCTATTTTCCGCAACCTCTGACCTATGGTACATCAATAACAGTAAAACGCACAGAAAAGGTGAAAGGCATCAATGGAATTGTTTTTATCAATCGAGTTGTCAATATTGTTACAGAAATTAAAAATATAATGGTAGCGCCAAACTTTAAATGTAATTTTAACCCGTTTAATCGCAAAAGGTCAGATTCGTCCCGGCTCACATGGGTCCCATATAAATCGCTGTATCTCCCTTACTGTTATGGTGAGAAAAATTATCTAAACGTTGTTAGCAAAAGAACTCCACGCTTTATACCTATTCAAAGGTAGAATTTAACCATAAAAAAAAAATTATGTGTACCTCTATAAAACCAAAGTTTCCGATAACAATTTGAGAAATATGTATAAACCACAAAAATTCGGTGTGATATTACGTTTTTAAAACATTCCTAATTAAATATATGGGTGTTTTTATTTATTTTTCGTAGATAATAATAATCAATAATTTTAGATACAAAAAACGTAAGGTGCGCCATTTTTTAAACTTTTATTATGTTGTATTATAATTTTGAATATTTCAGAAATTGTATGTTTATTTCTAATAACAATATTTGAGAGAATATTCTAATTTTTACCTTATGTGGGTATTTTCAAAAAGTTACCTTGCTATTTTAGACTGAGAGGTCTTGTATTTTCTCGGTAGGGAAAAATTGGTATCTAAAAACCCTACTATAATTGCATATCTGAATAGGCATCATCAATCATCAGCATCAGCCAGCGACGGCGGCATATATGCATACGTATCTGTTGGTGTTATGTTGGGAGCGGGAAGGTGGCGGTCATGTCCTCTGGTTAGGGGTTCTTCCGCATCTGCCTTTGGGAATAAGGAAACCATGAAAAACCTTTATCCGGAAGAATCGGCCGATTGTCAAAATGAAACAGATTCGGCCTTCAGTGACATCAGATGCCCTGCGTTTTGTGTTGTGGGGGGTTTGTTCTGTATGTTAATAGATACTTTATGGAGGTTTAGTATAAACATACATGTAAATAAAAATATGAAATATTTTACAACTATAAAAATAAATATATAAACTAACGTCTTAAGCCAACTTTTCGGACAGCTTGTATGCAGATGCGATACCGTGTTGCCAGCTCCAATCCTCTACGATCTGGTATTACATTGTAATTTAAACTGTCTTTAGGTGGAAGTAGCTGAACACGGCATAATACACCAAAATATATCACTTTAAAAATTAGCACAGTTTACTTCTATTAGTCACATAGTTTAAAATTTGAGGACGCCTAACAAAGGGTGCAATTCAAACTATTATATCAATATAGTAAGATGTACTTCGTAAGTTTCTCGTGCAATTTCCGTTTTGCATGGGAATAATGGCGTGTTAACCTCAAAACCGTCCAAAATCTAGCCTCATTCATAATTTCGGATGAATTATTCTTTAACACTCTGACATTTCGCAAAAATGCACCAAACACCTTGGCCGTCGGCCAAGTAAACTATTTCTCGGATCGCAAATAATGCCAGCCGGGGTGTAGCCGAGGCGAGTTATAAAATATATATCAAATGGGAATAATATTATCAAGAATGTTATTATTGCGATTTTGCGATATTGAAAGTTCAAAGCAGTGGGTGGGCGCCGCTTTGGCGAAGTTCGTCTGGCACTGTGTATTATTGTTCCTAGAATTGTTTGGCTATAGTTTTGTTAAACTGAGGCAAAATAACCATTCAATATTTCATAAGTAAGAAGTAAGCGTTCAAAAAGAAGAAGATGGTCTGAAAGGGAGATATGTAAATACGAATGTTAGAGGGGGCGCTCCAATATTAATTAAAATGATTTTAATTTTTAATTTTGGCAGGTTATTCGCAACACAAAATGTTTATCTTTAAAAAATATAAAAGTTTCCATTGAACATTCTGGTCACCCATTTCTTCATACACCTCTAGTCCTCTATAGATTAGGCAGTTCTGTGATTTTGATTTTTTTCATATGTGGCAATCTAATTCTATTTCTATTTCTGGTTTCGTAATTATGTATTTCTCTATTATAAACAATTTCATCTTTAAAGTATTCAGGTATTTAATTTTTCATAACTTTGTGCGGTTTTCACCTATTTTTTTTTGATAAAAAAAGGGTGTGCCAATTGTTTGATGCAAAACCTCGCGAGTTTAAGAGAGAAACAACACACATATATAATATTGATGATATTCGTAAAAACAATTAAATAATTTAAAAATTACGAAGTGTAAATTTAATAAAACGAGTAAATTGTTTATTGTTTATTGTTTCTTCTTCACATTTTATGTATAACAGTTTACAATACAATTTTTAACCTCACTAGGACAAGCCTGTGTTGAGGTTAACAATTATTTACTTAAAGTAACAAAATAACACAAAAGGAAAAACAAAAATAATATAGGTAAAAGGTAAATAAAAGGGATTTCCTTCCCGGCTGCTCCCTTGTACAATTTTCCGCCCAATCGCTCCAAATACCATTGGCGTCTGTATCAATGTATCAATATATCTCGTCTTCCCGAAGATAGCAGCGAATAGTTGCCAGTTGCCAGTCGCCAGTTGCCGGTAGCTGGTTTGCCGGTTGCCGGTTGGCTGGTTGCCGGCTGCCTATTGCGCCGGTAACGGCCGGTCATACACACTACACCACTGTACGTGAAATGCACTACGGAGCTGCATTCCGGACTGCAAACGACGACATTGTGTGACGAAGGGAGTATAGGCAATTTTTTGATTGAATATGAATTTATATCTACTAAAAGTAGATTTTTTACTTTGATTTTGAAATTGTACACCGAGAAAAATGTTATTCTAAAATACGATCATTTATTCGTAAAAACTGTTAAAAAGTTCTTACGAACAAATTAACAGTGTTTCAATGCTTATTCTTAGATGTTCCCGCCAATAAACATTGAAACCCTGTTAATTTGTTCGTAAGAACTTCAGTCCCGTTTTTACGAATAAAATGATCGTATTTTAGAATAACATTTTTCTCCGTGTAGTTTATCTGGCTGGGACTAGTTTATAGAGATCGTACACGGAGAAAAATGTTATTCTAAAATACGATCATTTTATTCGTATTTTAGAATTTAGATTTTTCTCCGTGTACGTGATGGCTTCATTCTAGTATCTTCTGTCTTTTTTCATTTTCAAACAAGATGCGTGAGAAGGGAGAGGACGAACTTCGATGACGTCGTTTATCGGAATTAGACGAAAAATAGTGAATAAGTAAGTATTCTGCTGAAGTTGAGTAGAAATTTCGAGCATATTTAATGTGTTGAATATATCACATACAATGGCATTTTGGCATATACGCCTTTCCTCTCCAGCACAGTGTCCTCAATACATTTGCATACAAACACCGATAAATCCAACGATGCATGAGGATTACTTGCAATCGAAGATAATGCACTTGGGTTATATGCGATGCATTATAGGAGGTGCTTTATTAAATTTCTACCTCCGGGTATCCAGATAAGAGGTATTTCGCACAAACTGGGCTACGGGAATAGCTTCCTAAGTGAAGTAAGGCAATTTAAGTGTTATTCTAAGATTGGTTGCCACATCCAAAAACTAATGGGATGTTGGCTGACCTTGCATTTGGTAAAAGAAGCGCAGATCGCCTACACATGCGATGGACTGACAAATTGAAGATATTTATTGTTTTTGTGTTTAATTTGTAGAACTCCATTTAATTTATTTTTTTGAAATTTAATTTAAACTAGCTGACCCGGCAAACTTCGTACCGCCTCAGAATCAATAAATGTTGTGTTTAATTTATTAGCTGAAATAAATAAAGTTTTTATTATGTTAAAATAAATAGGTACCTACTCTAAGTTCAAAAAATGAAATTGAGCTGTTGACTAAGCAAGAAATGTTCGGCACACTACACCATTGACAGTTCGAATTGATTCAAATTATGTCGACCAACGCACATTATTTGAAAAACCGTTCCATGGGTGCAAAATCAGCATTATAATTGTTTTGATAGTGTTTATGTGTAATCTGAGTATTGTACCAGATAGAGGGTACACTTTTACATATAACTGCATACTCAATTCAAATTTCGATTTTACGGAGATATCTGGCCGAATGGACGATCGATATGTGTATATATTTTTTATAAATAAACATTCCGTGTTACGAATAACCTGCCAAAATTTCAAAAAATATTATTATCTTTGTTATTTATTATCGTAAAATGATGCTTCTGCAATGATTAAGGACTTATTCAGCAGAGGAATTGAACCTTTGACTTCTTGGTGGGTGCAGTATGCATTTTGAAATTCCAATGTGCCAATTGACCAGAAGTCGTAAACTTACGAAAAACTTACAAGTCTAATTTTTGTTATTTGTCATCAGATCTTTCATGCTTTAACATTCAGTTGATATTAATACTGTTGCTATTAAGCGACACATTATTATGTGTAAGTAATAGCTTCCTCATTGCCATTTTTAAATTGCAATATCACAAGGGGGATTTCAAACTAACTTTGCCTATGTATGGCACGTCAATCAGGAATAATTCAACAAATAACATCGTTTGTGGTCCAGTATTGAATGATGTAATATAACTGGGAACAAAACACAGAAGCCGGGTATGAAAGCTAGTTATTTGTATTAA
The DNA here is from genome assembly GCA_951813805.1 of Limnephilus auricula. NCBI lineage: Eukaryota > Metazoa > Arthropoda > Insecta > Trichoptera > Limnephilidae > Limnephilus > Limnephilus auricula. Next base: position 8,714,069 of record OX638410.1, read on the forward strand.
GCCCAGAAATGTCCCCTTTGATAAAAGTATTAAAAATTCGATAGGAAATTGATACATTACGTTTGATTGGAGTAGCCCAGAAATATCCCTTTTGATAAAAGTATAGAGATTCGATAGGAAATTAATACATTACGTTTGATTGGAGTAGCCCTGAAATGTCCCTTTTGCTAAAAGTATAAAAAAATTAAGTTTATTAAAAATTCGATAGGAAATTGATACATTACGTTTGATTGGTGTAGCCCAGAAATGTCCATTTTGATAAAAGTATAGAAATTTGTTAGGAAATTGATACCTTACGTTTGATTGGAGTAGCCCAGAAATGTCCATTTTGATAAAAGTATTAAAAATTCGATAGGAAATTGATACATTACTTTTGATTAGAGTAGCCCAGAAATGTCCATTTTGATAAAAGTATTAAAAATTCGATATGAAATTGATACATTACTTTTGATTAGAGTAGCCCAGAAATGTCCCTTTTGATAAAAGTATAGAAATTTGATAGGAAAATGATACATTACGTTTAATTGGAGTAGCCCAGAAATGTCCATTTTGATAAAAGTATTAAAAATTCGATAGGAAATTGATACATTACTTTTGATTAGAGTAGCCCAGAAATGTCCCTTTTGATAAAAGTATAGAGATTCGATAGGAAATTAAAACATTGCGTTTGGTTGGAGTAGCCCTGAAATGTCCCTTTTGCTAAAAGTATAAAAAATTAAAAATTACGTTTGATTTGAGTGTCAATTTCCCATGTATTGCGCATTACGTGGATTTGAAATGGATCGGATCTGAACAGAAATTGTCAATAAAAATTCTTACTATCCTGCTGAAAAATTCAGGCTTTCTGAATGTTGAATTTCTTTTTCTAAGAGCGTTTTATTTTAATTTTTTTTTTACAGAAAGATTTTACTGTTTTAGCTTAATCTTTTAGTTTAGTCTCTCAGCTACTTAGCATCCCTATGTGTGGTATGTTGTGAGACTGAGAGGGTTAGGGAGGAGAAGGAAATGGTGTAGATGAAGGTTTGAAAGTACCTTGCTCTGAATAGCAAGGTACTTTCAAACCTTCAAGCCAGCCACTAAACACACCTAAAGCCATTCCAATCAACATATTTATATCTATCTCACCAAAGCGATACAGTATCTGCTACCAAATCCATTTGTAATACAAGTTTGTTGTCAAGTTTCTACGTATTTTAATCTTGAACTAGCGGAAGCATCCAGCGTTGCCCGTGCTTTGATATGCTTTAAGGGGTGGGGGTGGATTTTCTAAATACCATGTAGACAGAACTTCCTTTTGTTTTGAAGGTCAAGTGTGTAAATTTCCATCAATCTCGGAAATAAACTCATACACAGACACTCTTCTTTACTTCGTCGAAAAGGGGTGCAAATCAAAATATTATTTTTAATTTTTTTTTATCTTTGAATAGTAAAATGATTGTGATTATCTATTCCTTTCGAAAACCGTATTTAAGTTAGATCCCTCTATCTCCACGAGATATCGCTGGTGTCTCTTTTCGATTGGAGCGCTTGTTTCATCATTCATTTGTTTTCGATCTCCCGTTACTTTTTTTAACCTACGACACTTTTCAAAATGATGTGCGAAATATTATAGATTTTCTACATTGCACACAGAGAAAAATGTTATTCTAAAATACGATCATTTTATTCGTAAAAATGGTTAAAAACGGGACTGAAGTTCTTACGAACAAATTAACAAGTGTTTCAATGTTTATTGGCGGGAAAATGTAAGAATAATTTGTTGGTATACGTACGAAATTATGTATACAAACAAATTATCCTTACATGTTTCCGCCAATAAACATGAAACCCTGTTAATTTGTTCGTAAGAACTTCAGTCCCGTTTTTAACCGTTTTTACGAATAAAACGATCGTATTTTAGAATACCATTTTTCTCCGTGCATAATTAAAAGAGCATTCTACCAAACTTGAATAGAAATATTAGTTTTTCTACGTAACATTTGGATTTTCTAGTTCAAAAATAAATTAAATCTGATGTTTCCATTACGTAGACTTTTCCCACAGCACTACGTCAGAGGCGCAAACTTATCACGAAGGTTCCAACGCATTGAAATTCCGCAAAGGTCCCTCGCAAGTGCCGGGGGAGGTCTAACCTCATAGATTGATTTAGAAGTTGTAAGGGAAAGGGAGGTTCTAGGACCTTTCCTCCTTGCTTCTTTTAGCAAATTAGCAATTCAGGACTCGAACCGCGCTCCGAGGAAACCAATCAATGAACACGGACACAATATGTTTGATATTCTACATTGGCTTGGGTTTGTAAAGTTATGACTGGGATTTGTTGCATCTTGTCGGTACAGTTTGTATTTTAAATTTATTTTTCTGGTGTTTTCGTGCGTTAAATACAATATTTTTTAAATACTACTCTTTTTTTATTTTGATAGATTTATTATTCGTAAGAGATATGTTCAGTTTCATGTTGGCGTGAATTCCATTGTATAATGATTTTTTGTGGATTATTTATGAATTTATTTGATTCATACTAATTTAATTAAATACAATGTTGTATATGTCCTTAAATGTAGCTGTATGTCAGTGCTCCATAGCCCATATTGACTCCTGTTGAAATTTCAGTTTATTTTTCAAATTAGTTCAAGAGTTATTCGCTGTTGTGAACAAACATATAAGTTATATATGAAAAAAACCATGTTTCGAACTATTTCCAAATCTTCTTCTCAAGTTGATTCTTCATTGCTTAGTGTAGCGTTCAGGAACTGGATTGTGATACTGACTCAATCTTATCCTCAGTACTACACACTGATTGTTTGTGTAAATAATACACCAGATGTTCATTATTCGAGATCGTCGTTTATTGAATACAAATGGTTACAAAGTAAACGTCCAGCCTAGCTGGCGGTAAGATTATTAATGGAAGCCCGGAGCAGCGCTCGCTAACGCGCTGCCTTGAAATGACCCACTTCGGGTCACAACTCCGTCAACGTTCGGGACGTAAAGCGGTAAAGCCCGCCCATCTATCAGAGAGTAAGAAGCAGTGTTGCAAACACCACACTTTAGCCCTGTTCCAATTTCCATGGTGGACAAGGCTCCTCTATTCCTCGCGGTTATGGGCTGCCCGAAGAGCTGTGGATACCGTCTTACCAGACGCCAGTGATGCTTGGTCACTCCAGCGCATTGGTGACCTTCCTCTGCTTCTTCTGCCTTCCACTTTGCTTGTGACCGTGAGTCCTCAGTTTGGCGAGCAACGTGTCCAGATAGTCTAAGATACGTTGTAGGCAGATAGTCGACAACCTCTTGTGGATGCCTAGCTCTTCTAGGATGGACACATTTTTAAAAGTCTGGCTGTCCATGGAATCCTCAATTTCTCCAGCACGAAACCAAACCAAATAACTAAATAATCGTAACCAAATAAAATAGTTTTATTCACCGAAAGACCGCTTCAAATTCGGTTTAACGGAAAACATGTTCTGTAAGACAGTGTGAACAGCACCAATCTCAACCTTGATTTTACCATCTGAAACCCATCATCTCAAAAGCCTTCGCAAAGCAGTCGCCGGTGACTGACCGGCAATCCCATTTCCTGGTGGGGTGGGGGGGGGGGGGGGACAGATGAAGAGGATTTGGAATCGGACTTACCCTTATCGTGCTAGGGCGTGGGGATGACAGGCTGTAGGCTGTTATGTACCTATGTGGGGTAGGGGTACTGTACTTTGAAGAAGTAGTCACGATGACAATTTCATGATTGAGAATATTTTAGAAAAAGCTTATAAACAATTGAGCTTTTATTATACGCATTGCAAAGTCTTTCACTGTAGGGCACACTCTAATTCTGCTATATATGTCATATTTATGTAAGGTCACAACTGGAGTTTGCCTAGGTCATTTGAAATCCTCAATGTCGGAAAATACATTTATCTACGAGTTTGACCCTACCACATTATATAAACTCTTGATGTACAAAATCGTGAACTTTCTTGTTGATTCATCAATTCTGTTAGAAAAGTATGCATTTCATTGCCCGAACAACCACACATTTTCAACTGTAACATGAAATCATATAAAATGCAGCTCACTAAATTGATATTAAACATAAAAATACTTTTATTTTAGTGACAATTTCCTTTTATCTTTTTAATATTTTATTACAATTTTTAATTATGTATTTTTGTTTCGTTGCAGGTAAATAAAACTACATAAAAATCATACAGTGGATTAAAACGGATGAAAGGCTACACCCTGATGATGAGCTTTTTTCAAAGAGCTTTGGTATGTAAGGAATTTTTCGTTAGCATTCGAAATACTGTTGTAAAACGCTCCAATTTTATTCTGACCTCACATATCCGGATCGGGACGCACGTTTGTAAATACCCGACGTCTCGTTACGATTCCTCATCTATTTACGTCTGTTTTAATTAGTTTTGTTTTAAAGTGCAAAGATCTTTTTGGTTCCGTTGTACACCCACCCACACGACGGAACCAAAAAAGGTTCCTCCCGAACAAAATGGATTTTTTTTTTGATGGTCGTGCATTGTTTTTAACGGAAAAAGTGAATTAAAAAAATATGTGTGTGTGACCTACCAGAAAACTACGAATATGAACCAACAGTTAACAACGATATGCATTGTATTTCTACAAAATTGGAGTAAAAAAAAAAATTACCAAACCTAACAATTCAATATTCTTCTAAAGTATCTGATAAATAAATTTGCTGTTAGACGGAGAAAAATGTTATTCTAAAATACGATCATTTTATTCGTAAAAACGGTTTAAAACGGGACTGAAGTTTTTACGAACAAATTAACAGTGTTTCAATGTTTATTGACGGGAAAATGTAAGAATAATTTGTTGGTATTCGTACGAAATTACGTATACTAACAAATTATTCTTACATGTTCCCGCCAATAAACATTGAAACGCTGTTAATTTGTTCGTAAGAACTTCAGTCCCGTTTTTACAAATAAAATGATCGTATTTTAGAATAACATTTTTCTCCGTGTACACATATGCATCCTCGTTAATAACTGACATTAGCGTTTACCAATCTACTTCGGGATATTCCAAGGAAATATTGCGAGTGGACAATGCGTCGGGTATTTACGATCAGGACGCCATTACGGAGAGATTGACAATGACAACTTGACTTTATCTGACCCTGATTTCCTTGGCGTTACAAATTTCAAATTGTACCCGTTTTAGTATTAGCAATTCTCACTTCAAATTTATAGGTATTATTACTGTGACAAAGTGCTTTAAAAAAAAGTTACCATGAATATTTAAAAAAATAAGAAAATAGGCTACAGTTTCTCATTGTTCATTAGTTTATGATCTCATATAATATGTACGAAGCAATGAATGCAGCTTAACTCGCCGTCAAAGAGTTGGCCATCTCTCCTTCTGTTTATAATGTGGGATATAGTTGTGTATTGCATAGATTGCGGAGACCCTGTTTCTAGGCTTGTAGTATTAGGGGGAAACACTTGTCACGCATCATGGGGCATTAATCATGCTTTGCCGTTGCTTAATCGTGGTTCCGTTGTACACCCACCCGACGGAACCTAAAAAGGTTCCTCCCGAACACAATGGAATCGTTTTTTGATGGTGACGATTAATTATATTAATCCTTATCCAATGCGTTGAAATGATTAATTTTAGAATAAAATATATAAATTTGTTTTAGACCACTTTAATTTTAATTACACTCTACCGGTTTCGGAAGAACCCTTCCTTCGTCAGGAGAATATTAAAACTAACCTATGATACAAAATATTGATAGATATATACCAAACATTTAGGTGCTGGAGTGGGAGGTCAAAGGGGGAGGGGGGTAGTTGCGGGAAATCCAGCAATAACAGAGCGGTTTATTGGAAACATATCTAGAATGGGACTAAACGATAAATTAATTTGGTTAATTAATTTTAGTTTTAATCGTAGACATCAAACGACTCGTCATAGTAAGTTTGGGGTTTCAACGGTGCTATTCACGCCCTTACCGTATTGACAAACTATGATTCAATCCAAGATAGAAGTTGTCGATCGACAAACTTCTACACGGAGAAAAATGTTATCCAAAATACGATCATTTTATTTGTAAAAACGGGACTGAAGTTCTTACGAACAAATTAACAGTGTTTCAGTTTTCAATGTTTAGTGGCGGGAAAATGTAAGAATAAACATTGAAATCCTGTTTATTTGTTCGTAAGAACTTCAGTCCCGTTTTTAACCGTTTTTGCGAATAAAATGATCGTATTTACGAATAACATTTTTCTCCGTGTACCCTAAACATAAATACACCTTTATTTCAAACTAGCTTAAGTCCCCGGCGCGAGCTGCCTAGGCTTCACAAAGTTTTTCGAAATCAAACGTAGACAGTGGCCTTCCTCTAGCTGTGAAGGCCAAGTGTATTAAATTTCTTGAAATAAAACTGTAGAAATGTACAAAAATCAAATAAATGCCAGATGTGACTGATTTCTGATGTATACTGGCTATATACGTATCTTACTAAATTAGTGGCGGCTCGTGACTTTTGGTGAGCAAGAGTGCTAATATTAACAAAAATGGCATTATTGATGTCGTTGTAGCCGAAAAATATATATTTTTTTTTTTTCGAAAATTTATTACGTATCTTACTTAGTAAATTAGTGGCGGCTCGTGACTTTTGGTGAGCAAGAGTGCTAATTTTAACAAAAATGGCATTATTGATGTCGTTGTAGCCGAAAAATATTTTTTATTTTTTTTTCGAAAATTTATTTTTTGTATGATGATTTTCAGGAAATGTGTGCGGCGCACGGCAAAACTGAAATTTCCTGAAAATCTTCATACAAAAAATATATTTACGAAAAAAAAAAAACATTTTTTTTTCGGCTACAACGACATCAATAATGCCATTTTTGTTAATATTAGCACTCTAGCTCACCAAAAGTCACGAGCCGCCACTACTGAAAGTTAGCTGTGCGACCTGCTTAACTCTGAACTCAAATTTGACTTGATTTTAATTATAATTTTCAAAATTGGCACTGATTATGTGAAGAATTCAGACAAGCGATAAAGTACCTACATTTTATTTCCTTTTTTTAACCAGACTTTATGTCCGGGTTAAATTTTCCCCCCACAGGATCATCTAGTAAATCCACGTTATGCAAGTGTAATATATAAGTATAATTAATACAAAACAATACAAGAACAACATGTTAACCTACGAGATTACCAAATGGGAAAATAATTCACCGACTCCAGATATTTACTTATCAGAGGGTTCGGCTCGGTGGAACTCCTAATTGGACCGATAATTCCTACTGAATATATATAAATATTTAAAAAATCTTTCGTAATCCTACTAATATTTTTAATATTTTTAATATTTTTAACAGAGAGTTATTTTTATTGCCATTTTCAAAATTGTAACTGGTTTGTCGAGAATTCAGACTTAACCGTGATTTTCCGAAACGTTGGTTAAGGAAGGAGGTAGCGCAAGGCGGCATAATACCATAAAAATAAATCACAATAATTCTTTTGGCAGCGAAAATCTCAAATGAAGTATTTTATTATTAACTAGCTTCTGCCCGCGACTTCGTCTGCGTAGGATCAGTACTTCGAGTAATCTATACTCTTTTCCTAGGTCCCATCTAGGTTTGTACCAAAATTCTTAACCTATTTATTTGAAATATCTATAATTCTTGATTCGATATAATGTATTAGGCCAATACTTAAAATAAACTCACCAATTTAAATATTTTCCAAAATAGAATTTTGATTTAAAAATCATTGTTTTGCAAAATGTCATTCTCAAATTTGGACATTTTCTATTAAACAATAATTATTATTTTAAATATATTGATAATAAATAACTAGTTTTATAAATTATAGCCTATATATTATTCTGATGTATGAGCTATATTATTGTAAAGTTTCATTAAAATCCATTCAGTAAATTTTGCGTGAAAGAGTAACAAACACACATACATCCATACAAACTTTCGCGTTTATAATATTAGTATGAAGAAAAATTTATTTATTTTAGGGAACCATAGGTTTATTTTAGATTTATGTCAATTCGTAGCTCAAATAGTCGTTATAAATTAATTGACAATCGCAGATTTCGTCAAATTTTTATGTGATTTATATATTCGTCGGCGTTAATTGGGCTTTTTATGAAATTCTGGGAAACGTCTATCGTAAACTTGAAATTATTATGTTGACCTAGTATTAGTAGAAGTGATTTATAAATGATCCATTTTCCTAAGATGATCGACTCTTGATTAGGCTGCGTTAGTTATTACGTTATTAGTTATTAATGTAGTTAAAATCATTGACGTTATGAGCTATCTAGAGCGATATCAAATTTGCAGTAATTTGGAGTGAACATGTAATCAAATGAAAATATGATCTCATATTGCGAATAGGTACTGCATATTTTTATACCTACTTTTTACTCCTGTCTTTTTTACCCTTTACAATATTATCCTTAGTAATTTGATACCCATCTCGGGTACTTTACGGTTTCATTAATTAAATATTTATAGAAAAATAGTTTCTACTTTCAGTACCAGTAAGTACTCCTAGTATTGCCCTGGTGAAGACCACCATTCAAATCCAGGAAAAAATCCTCTATTAGTTATTCGTGATTTATTATTGACCAATAAAATATACACAATGTTTTTATTTTATTTATTTTTGTACAGGCAGAAAATATACAGGACCATACTTTTTAGGGAACGTACCCCTACTACGTGACCCACTTTTTGAAATTTTTAACCCCCTTCCGCCCCTCGGTGACCACGTGTAGTATATTCCAAGATACAGTTTTCACGTAGTAATTCATTAAAATGGTTTTAAATCATTTCTTGCTAAACAAAAGGTTATTTGGCTTATATTTGTCTTTATTATTGTCAGTTTTCAATCAGCTGACGTCCCGGCATATGTACGTCGGTGTTGCCACCTGCGAGTTTAAAAAGCGCCAAACACTGCGCGCCATATTTGATTGTAGCTCGAAAAAAACGCGAGATTTCCCTAGAGGATATTGACTATGTGATAAAAACCTAAGCCCTAAAAAGAATAACAGAATAGTATGTACGAATGCTAACAAAGCAAGGAAAGTAAATCTAGCCAGTGTTCCGTGCCGATCCATTTTCTCTGCGTGATTATTTATTTAGTTTTACAGCTTACCGCTTTGCCACGAAGGTCGTCATATTACCTATTACGTTGTTATTATTACGTGTCTTCAACTTTAATGAAACGTGTCAAAACATAATGCATATCCGCACCGCACTAAAGCCGCGGCCTGTCAAAGCAAATAAAGCTAACAGGCTTTGACAACTCAAATTGCATAATGATGCACCGTGACTCGGTTCCCGACACTTCATACTCGTACTTGACACATATTATCCCCTTAGAATCTGCTGCAAACACCGGAGAGAGAAACCTATAGAATTTTGTTGGTAAGTTGAGTAATTGTAAGGTAAGTAAGCTCAATCTTTCCTTACTCCCCGACCTATTAGAAATTAGCCAAAGTCGGAAATTCATTTTTTCATTAGGAATTTTATTCTAAATCAGGTTTTCTCCTATTTTATTTATTTATTTTTTTATTTTATTGATATTTAGTTATTTTAACGCCATTAAGGCTATTTAATAAGGTGAACACGGGTTTTAAAGTTTACAGTTATATACAGGAGGGAAACAGTAATATGTATTAAGTATAAGGTACTCTGAAGTAACAAGGCAGTAATTATTAGCCTAAAACACTCATCCACATAAAAAAAAAATCTCCCGAGAAAAGATACATGCCGCCGACGGGACTCGAACACGTGTCCTTCTGATTTCCTGTTAAATGCTCTACCACTAAGCTACGTCGGCTTATCTCTGACCCGCCAAATAATTCAATATATACCTACTAGTATTTCATTCAACAATTACCGCTTTTTTACATTTTTAGCCGACATATTACAAGAAAGCCGACATAGATTAGTGGTAGAGCATTTGACAGGAAATCAGAAGGACACGGGTTCGAGTCCCGTTGGCGGCATGTATCTTTTTTCAGGAGATTTTTTCAATATGAATGAGTGTTTCAGGCCACTGGGTTTCTGTAATGACCACTTTGGGTCATCTATGGCAGAGGTGTTGGTTTTCCAATAAATGGTTCCCGGGGCGGCGGTACCCATTCCCGCCTCCCAAATTGTAATAATCCCAAGTATAATTCATAATTCGAATTACAGTGCTGTAGTTATACCGCGCCAGTCATTGTATATATCGTGACGTTATTTTCGTTTTTACAATAGCTCCACACAGGAGGCCCTGAAGAAATAGCTAAATACCTAATAAATAAATAAATGTCATCTTGGGGATGCTATGTGGAGGTTTCTATTTAGGAACGGAACTAGAGGATGTTCTGGGAAGCAAAAAGGTATGAGAGGTGGGTAGGAATTTGGGGGTCAGGAGTGTGTCCAGGAGCGACGGACGATTGATTCCAAGGTGATGTTCCGAGAGAGCGCTGCTGGAGAAGTCAAAAGATCTCCCTTAACCAGTCTCTCCCGATCTGACCTGCCACGCAATTAGTGGGCAGACGCATCCACCGCCAAGCCCCGGACAAACCTCACCCCATGAATCCGGGCACCCCCATATGTCACCAAATGTAGCGAACCACTTTAGGGTGACCTATAGCAGAGAGTGTTGGTTATCCAATAAATGATGCCGGGGCGGCGGTACCTATACCCGTCTACCAAAGTTGTGAATATTTCTTAATCATATTATATACAAATTTGAGAAGTTCTGGCCTCTGTATACTGTTAATAAATCGATAGATTTGTAAAAAGGACAGAAATTTCGTTGTACGAGACAACCTCTAGTGTAAATTGCCGCAATCTTTCTGTTTTCGCGAATATTTTCAAAAAATGTATTCTTTAATTTACTGGGTAATTTAATCAACAATTTTATGATATCCAATTTCTTTCTTGAATAGATTAAATAATTTCACTGGCCTGTCTAGGCCCTAAGAGTTGAAATGTCTTAGTCGAACTGACGACATCAATTTTCTTTCAAATCGGTGGAGTTCGCACTCCTTGAGAATATCCGTTCAGTGGCTTCAAAAGTTCACGAAGAGGTTGGGAGTAGATTCAGTGCATAAATCGGCCTTTGGATTAATTGGATGGATGTGCGCCAAAGACGAAATTAAAAGCATTTTTCAACACACCGGGGCCCCTAGCACACTCGATCGATAAGGATTGACAGGGTGACTTTTGATAACTTATCATCGTTTCTTGGCATGACTGCAGATCGCCAACGAATAAGTGACAATTAACAATGACTAAGTGTCCTTAATATGTTCGATATCAATTGTTGTTTCTACGTTAGCAATCTGCAGTTGTCCTAGGGAACGATGAGAAATTACCGAAAGTTATCGATTCGAGTTTGGGTCCCACCCAGGTCCCACACAGGCGTTCCGTGTTCGCTTAGTGTGGTGGTAGTAGGAGATTTTCAAACGTTGTTAGGTTATTTGTAACCAAGGAATGCTTGTCATGTCTTTAAAAAAAATATATACATATATATATATATATATTTAATCATAACATATATATATATAAAAATAATAAAAAGGCCAGATGGATTGAACGCTCGCGTTTTGAACAATTCAATTCAGCATGAGCAAAATAGAATAACCGATAAATAATCGAAATAAATTAGTACCTATCAGTTTAAATTTCTATTAGAACAACTCTCTTTTTATAACTTTTGAAGATTATTCAATGTAATATATCATTGAAGAAGAAGTTAACGCTAATAATCTAAACGAAAATATGAAAAAGAACGAGACACAGAGAAAGATGACGATCGCAACTGGGACTCGAACCCGGAACCTCTCGTTTTACCGGGACAAACACCATACCATTATTTTATAATACCAAAATCATTTTTTCGTCTTTGTCCTGCTAAATTAATAGCGTAATATATTATATACATATGTTCTTTCATCTTAGTCCTTTTTAAATTAATAGCATATTTTTATTTCAAATCAAGGGCCATGTCAAGAGTCAGAAAAATAGAAGAGTATGTATGAGACGATGTATGAATGTGGATGAGGCAAAGAGTGTGTGCCAAGACCGAGGTGTTTGGCGGTCCGTCCTCTCTGCCTACCCCTGCGGGGAAACGGCGTGATGGTTAGTTAGTTAGTTAGTTTACTTATTTCAAATCAATTATGGTTGTCCCACATTGTTTACATTGTATGTACTAGACGTATCTATATTCGTGCATTAGTGCATTACCCATTATCTAGAAGAAATGTTACAGTATTTTGGTTTTACCTATATTATTTAGTATTATTTTTGTTACTTCTTACATTTTCCCACAAGTAAACATTGAAACAATGTTAATTTGGTCATAAGAACTTCAGTCCCGTATTTAACTGCTTTTACGAATAAAATGATCGTATTTTAGAATAACATTTTTTTCGTGTATTAGACTACGAACGAAAAGACAACGCTCTGTTTTAAGAAAACTTTGAATGAAGTTAATTCATTATCGATCAACGCCACTTTCTAGTTCTCAAAGGTCACGGCGCTAACCCGGTTCCCAGCCGGGTGTAATTACCGGAAAATTGTCTCTGGTGGTCTCGATTTATTCATCTGCAAGTGTTGATTTGTCGCACTAAAGAGCTTTAGAAGTGGGGTGGTTGTACTGTGTACAGTAGTGCTAAATCACATCGGGTGACACTGGGCTACTTAATGTGCTGGTCCCTTGGAAAGCTGGGCTAAGTGATGTTGCGGTGTCTTGCTTTGTAGCCGAGGTTTATAGAATCATTAGTTGGCGTGTAATTATCAATAACTCAGCTTTATTATTTTAGAAGTACGTTATTGTGCAAAGCTATATTTTTGTTGTTTTGTGTTATTTCTTGGCTTTCTTAACAGTCATTGTTGCGCTGTTAAGAGTGTTTTACCAGAGAATACCGGAAATTAGTCACTTTGAAATCAAATTCTAGAAGTATTGACTCTTTTTTACAAAAAAACATAAATTGATTTTGAAATATTATTATTTTATCTGGTATAAGCAGTTTAAAAATTTTGAATATCTAAGTGTATTTATAATATACTAAGGTTATACCGCTGGTCGTTGGCAGATTTGTTCAATTTTCAAAAGATAGATTCTATTAAACAACACAAATTTCAAATCATATAATCATACAACAAAATAAATCAATACATAATCTAGTCTACACAGTTTTCAGAATTTTAATTTTAGTTAAATTAAAATCATTAAAAAATATATCCGAGAACGTTTTTTGTGACTAAAACACCTCCGTTTTTCTATGTATTTAAGGTCTTACAAACTAAAATATTTCAGACTTTTTAACACACTTATTTTATTTAGACATTTTAGATAAATTATAAATTATTTTGATCAAAAATTAATTTTCATTCATTTACCATCTCCCGTTTGATCATTTTAATGGCAGTTCGAGACATAAATTCTCGCGATTCATTAGCCGCCGAGACGCGGCCGTGTGAGGTTGTCTGTTCGCGCTGCTCATTTTGACAACATTTCGCAATAAATTTGAAACTAATACCGTTTAGCTTCATGGTTGTAAAAACATCCGCGCCCAGCGCTGTTAACAAAAACAGAATAAAGGATTGCTGGAAATTACGTCTTAAAGACGTAACATTTTTCACTAGGCGCTATCATTCAAGTTTAATTATTATTAGATACTGGGGTTTATTTTTGTATGTAATCTTTTAATCGAAGGATTTTTGTAATCTGAGTATGATAAAACCACTGCATTTAGAGAAAATATGCACAAACAGGTAAAGGAAAGAAATAACTTACTGCGGAACACTTTCTTTTGTCGAGCTGGTCTATATTACACTGTATTTCTTAGAGGAATATTTATATAATAGTAGCGGTACTTTCTTTAGCGGCGACGAATTTACACTGGCAGAGAGCGAATTGCGGAAATATTAATGCGAAGATGTTTATGCGGTGAGGATCAATTTATGACTGAATGTGGGTAATAAGAAATGAGAGGTCTACAGGAGGGTAGGTTAGGAAATGTAACAATACTAACTACCATGTATGTTCGTGATATATACATGTATAATGTACGTAAGTGTAGCTGTGTATTGTGTAAAGGCTCAACCAGATACTATTACGAGTTTTTTATGTGAATTTCTCACAAGAGACTCAACTGCTCCCGTCTGGAACCAGTGATACTATGGCATCCCCAATTGAGATAGGTTGTGAGGCTGACGATAAAAAGGGAAGAGGAAGGTGGGGATATGGCTATTCAGATCTAGTCACCAAATACGGCTGAAGCCATTTCAAGCAACGTTTTAATTCTCGTTTCAACGGTTTAATTAGCAGCAAAGTGTTTTTTACATTAACTCTATACGGGAAGCTCTGAGAAAAATAATATCCCTCAGGGCCTGTGTCATCTTTTGGGATGCTGTGTGGAGGGTCTTTTTGTGGAAAGGAATCAGTGAATCTGGGTGTTGATAGGAATATATTGTAGGAGGAAGGAAATCCACAGCCGAGCTGTTGAACTCTAGAACGAGTCATATAAACGTCTTGGTCTCATGTGTCAAATGTCAGCTATATACAAATGTTATTACAATACTGTCATGGCAAAGCTACGTTTCTAGCGAAAGGTGATCGGTGTAACAAATAGAAGTGCTGTTTACAAAGCTAATATTTTATTTTTAAAAAGCTATTTTGTTTTATAAGTAAATAATTTCGCGCAATACGATAAATATGTACATACATTATGGTAATGGATGGTTGACATTCCGCGTTGAATGAATGAGGCATGTTTTTATCGGAATTCGAACGCCCTGAATAGAGATTCAGAACACAATACACCGTACATTGTTCGAAACAGTCATAATACATTGTAATACAGCGGACGAAAACCATGGAAAACGTAACGAATTAAGTAAGGGCCGGTTTTATAAACGACGTACCAAATTTCTGTTACGTAACGAACCGTTTTTCGTTAACGGACCGCTATCCGTTCGTTATCTTATTTTGCGTACTATAAAGAAATTTGAATTACCAGCTGTCATCGGTTACGCTTAGTCCGACTGTTTTTTTACTGGCAATGTTTTAGGTAGATAATTGTCTCTGATACTGTTTTCATCTATGGCATATCGCGCATGTCTATGGGATTTAGTCAGCTGTCAAGAGCGCGTTGTTTCATAAATTGTTGGTTTAAAAGTTTTAAGTTTAAATAACTTTATAAATCTTCAATATACTTCCAAAATAATTAAGTTTATATTTATAATACAGTGGGTACGAAAACATAAAATGTTGATCAAGATTATTATGTAAATTTTTTTGTGCGCATAATCTAACTTACGTATATTAATTAAAGGTTGACGTATTTTTACGCTATCGTGAAGAGGTTTTAATGTAATTATTGCAATTTTTCAGAAATAATCCATTTGTCACCCCAAGTGCCTCGCTACATTTGGTAAGTTAGTTTAATTAATGACAATATTAGCCAAACTCAATCAAAAATCTGAAACAAAAAACCAGAAAAAGTTATGCTCACATCTAGGACTCGAACCCAGGACCTTTGCCTTTCCGGGGCGCAACTCTACCAACTGAGCTAATGTGTCCCTATTCGATTCGGTAATATTAGGTCCTTACACTGAAATTGGCGTTTTGCCGTACTGGCAACTTTGATATAAAATATCTTCTCTTTGGTTAGGAATTCCAAATTCAAATTTATACAGCTATTTACTCATGTATTTGTGTTTCGAAAATTATAATTCATTCGTTTTTTCACTTCGTGACTTACTTTACAAAATGGAAAACGAAATATCGCGTTATTTACGAGTACGAGTACCGCCGTGGCACCAGTACTGCAGAAACGGCTCGAAGGATTAATGATGTGTATGGCGACGGTGCCGCAAAAGAAAACACAGTGCGTTTTTGGTTCCAAAGTTTTCATTCTGGAAATTTCGACCTGCAGAACAAGCCCCGTGGACGGCCGGAGTCCAACGTTGATAATGAAGAATTGAAGGCTATTGTGGAAGCGGATCCATCGCAAACCACGTCCGAGTTAGCTGCTGGCTGCGGTGTTAGTGATAACCCTGTTTTAATCCATTTGAAGCAAATTGGGAAGGTGAAAAAGCTTGAAAGGTGGGTAACTCACGAATTGAGTGAAGCAAATCAACAAACGCTCGTTGACTGCTGCGTTGCATTACTCAACCGGCACAATAATGAAGGGATTTTAAAACTGTGATGAAAAGTGGATCCTGTATGATAAACGGAAGCGCTTATCGCAATGGCTGAACCCTGCCGAACCAGCCAAACCCTGCCCCAAGCCAAAATTGACTCCAAAAACGTTACTTGTGAGCGTTTGGTGACCCAAAGAAAAAAAACAATTAAGGAAAAAACAAATGAATTATAATTTTCGAAAAACAAATACATGAGTAAATAGCTGTATAAATTTAAATTTGGAATTCCTAACCAAAGAGAAGATATTTGAGGTCAAAGTTGCCAGTACGGCAAAACACCAATTTCATATGTAATGACTAGTAGGCGGCTAGGCGGTGGCAAAACAAAGAATTCCAAGTTGAAAATTCGCAAAAACATCATTCGGAGATATTGAGGTTTGAAGTTTAGAATTGATTCGTTATTACAAAAACATATCATTTCAAAAATTCAAATTTCAATATCTCCGAATGATGTTTTTGCGGATTCGTGACTTAGAATTCTTCGTTTTGCCACCGCTTAGCCGCCTTCTAGTAATGACCTAATATTTGACTGTATTATAATAATAATAATAAATAATAATATCATACTTCGACTGAGAACTACTAACATTTTCTTCAATTTGCTACAGGTTTAGACGCACCCGTGTCATTCGCTTAATTTTGTAGGTCTTCATTTCGTAGTTGCACTCCCTAAAAGTTGTTACACCTCTGCCTGTGTGTGTTTCCCGATGCATATCGAGTGCAATGTGACTCCACACAATTCCTTTGATCGCCTTCGTGAATAGCGTTCAACACGTGCTGCATGTACACTTGTACACTGTACTCTCTACAAACCGCTTTATGGCTGACGGTGGTCGAGAATGCTCGCCAAATAATGCAAACGCTTTTATTCAGGTATTCCTGCCGTATTTATTTGGATAAATTACATCCAAGCGGTAGCTTTCATTGAGTTGTATTAGGTGTTTTGGCTTGTGTAAAAATGTTGCTCTAATATATTAAAAAGATCGGCTATTTATCTGTTTTCTTGCTAAATTAAATTTAGGTTTTAAGCCAAAATACCCAACCGAACTAAAGAATTTATAAGTAAAACTTATAAATATATTTATAACTTATATACCTATTTTAAGTAAAACTTCTTTACGCACGCTTGACTTGTGGGGTAAGCTGGCGAATGCTTGACAAGAGCGTTACGAAAAGGCGTTATATCGGGACACTGTAGGAGCAAGAGAAAGCAGTGCGCACATTTTCTTTCTCTCTTCCTCTCATCAGCCAGTGCATGAAATATCTCAGTCAGTATTTTGAAATACAAATGTATTCATAGCTTTCGGAGTTTTTTTAGTTTTGCCCGGAGTTTCTCTCATTTGTTTCGCTCTCCTTGATAATTCGCCTGATGGTACTTTCTGAATTAACTGCGAAAAAACAACTATGATAGCTAACCATATTGTATAAAATAAAACCATACTTAAAACATGCATCCGTGTTTGAAAATATTTATTCAAAACGCATAAAAATCGTTATTATTAAATAAAACTGAAAATATTTATATGTAAAATGTTTTTTATAATGTTACTTACAGAATTCTACATAAATTTATATATTACTTAGCGTACTTCAATATATTATCGTTGGAAGATCGAAGAAGCTCGGCTGATGTCCTCTTTCTACAGAAAATATCCAGGTCCATCGTAGATTGCCCGGAACTCTTACAACGAATCCACCAACGAGTTCCCAACAAACGAACCAGATCAGACAAAATTTTTAGCCTCCTCGATGCAGCACCAATTCTAAGCAAAACTCCTTCATGTATCGTGCTTCACACACTTTCAATACATACTATACACAATTTGACATTTTTAACTCTGCACCACACTCCTTAAAGTCACACAGGCAATCTCTCCAAACTTTACTATAACTACTTACGTACCATACATACACCCTACTAATTATACAGAATAGATCCATCCCTTTCCCTTCCCTCCCACCATCCTATCCCCATAATCTAATGTAACTATTTTTCTTTGTTTACAAAAAAATTAAGATACTTCAGTGGAAACCTATTATTGGTTAAATGATTTACACGTTATTTATTACACTTTATAAAATGTTATTACTCTTGGTTTTCCAAATAAAATAAAAAATAAACAGCGTCATTGTCATTTTGACAGTAAAATTTGGTGTTGCCAACCTACAAACTTTTTAGTTCCGGTTTTTACATTTTCTTCTCTTATTTAACAAAGTGTAAGTCTAGCTTTATTAGGGTTAAAAAAATTGGACTTCAAAATATTACAATTGAGGTTATCGGTCGTATGTGTATTTTACTTAGGTCATTTATGACGCTCCTTTCTCTACATCTACTTCGCAAGGAAACGGCATGACGGTTAGTGAAAAATAATGATACAGCGATACTTTCCACGATGGATAGTGCTTTGTCTACTCTTGTGTGCCTCTAACAAAGTATTCGCAATACAATAGTCCTCGAACAAAGTGTGTTGGGAAAATTCTGCAAATGTCTTACACACACTTACCGGCAGTTTTCTGCTTTAGTACAATAGCTACGATTGTGTGGATACGTCCGGAATACGCGAAAATATTACAACATATGCAATAACAATGATTTTAGTATTTAAAAATAATATTTTGACCACTAAATGGCGTAGTATGTGGGAAAAATGTTCAGATTACTGAAATAATCAATTATAATTATCAATTATGAAATAAAACAGATCGATTAAGAAACGAATAAGATTCTAACAATGGAAGCTTTTTGCTAATTAGCCTGTATCTCCGATCACTTCAATTAAATAATAATGTTATAATTATATTATTATTATAAATCTTATCCTGATGAAGAAACTCTGCCATATAAAAAAGTTAATCTAAATTAAATAAATAAAATGAAATTCAATATAACATAAATACAATATTATGATAAACACTTACGGACTTGAACCTTGGTGGCTTAAGGAAAGTTCTCAATTTTTGATGCAGGGGCGCCCCCTGTCAAGAGTGTTTTTTCCATCTCCAGTAGCGCTGAGTCATTTCGGCTACTTTGTGGCACATCAAAGCAGCGAACCCATGCACCCTTCCCTCTGAGGCCCTGCATCGCCAAGGGAGGCCGAACAGCGCCCTGAATATGTGGTTACACTGTACTCGGAGTGTGTTAATGATGAAATTATTTATGAATTTTAAATGTATAGGTAGTTGGAAATACTATAGATACTAAAATGGCTGTATGGATGTACGATATTAAACACGGTTTTGTTTAATAATACGTAGTTGTTGACTCTAAAATTAAGACTTTTAATATTTTTACTTTATAACGGATTTCGAACTTGCGACCTTCCCACTAAAAGTTTCCTTCAGATACCACCTTCAAACCTTCAAGGGTCTAGTTTTGGTCATCCTATATCCGTTGATATATTTTTTAAATTTGTCTCGTAACGTCTTTATGTATATGTTACCGGAAATGTATGAAATCTAGGAATTGTATACATCTCCTAGGAAATGTAAACAATTATTTAGGAAAGCTATTTAGGAAATGTATAAAATATATTTTTTTAAATTATTTAATGCATACATATCCTGGGAAATGTATGCATTTCCTAGGAATTGTATATATTTCCAATATCGTATTAGGAAATGTATAAAAAGAATGCTTTCTGTAATAAAACACGTTGTTTTATTTATAGCTCTGTCTTTCATGAGTTGCACAAACCTCAAACCCTCACTTCAATGTGAATTATCATTGTCTTGCATCCACGTGGTCAACATATTTTCAATATCCTGATTTGCTCTTTCCACACTCCCCTGACTTTGCGAATGCCTTGGTTTACCTAACCTAACTGTTTACGCGGCACTAGCGCGATCGCCTGATCCGACGATTGTATACCATCCCCTCGCCCGCTATCTCCGCGTAACCATTGATATTTCCGATTGCTATTAAGGAAATGTATAGATTTCCTTGAAAATGTGTCTAATATAATTTATTTCACACATTTTTGGGTGATTTTAGGAACTAGATACATTTCCTAGGAATCGTATAACACATATATATTATATAACGTCTTTTAACCTGTACTTCGTAGCCATCTTGGCTTAATTAGTGGAATTCCAGATTTGTTCACACCACCGTAAATGTTCATCTTCATAGGAAACTTGGAGCAGTTTCGAAGTAAAAGCTGTGAGATTTATTTAGCAAGTTGTCTGTGTTACAATAATAAACCGAACGGCGGTTTTAAGCTGTTTTCTCACGTCGAAACTTTTGAGGGATAGTGAAGCCTCGTCCGGGGGTAGACGTCTTCTCTTCTTCTCTCCGCTACGGGGATCGTAATGGAAGGGAATGGAGGGTGTCGTTAGGCGCAGCGAAAGAGTTTTACTTATATTTTGCGACTAAGCATTATTTGCTCTGTGATAATCTAAGAGTATGGATATTAGAGAGACGGCATGTGAAGTGTGCCCGCGCGCTCCAAGTGTGCCTTTTCGAGAATTCTACCCACATGGCTGACATTGGCTGTCACCCTGTAAAATGGCTGCTGTCGGAACGTATTAAACGTCCAAAAACCAGCAGCCAATGTAAGCCGTTTGGGTAAAATTCTCGAAAAGGCACACTTGGAGCGCGCGGGCACACTACACATGCCGTCTCTCTAATATCCATACTCTTAGGTGAGAATGATGGGCGTTTAAAACGGGGAAATTACCCATATCATGAAACATGAAAGGTGATTTCCCAGATAATCTCGCGTACAGGTTTCAAATATTTTTTTTTTTTGTTTTGAAGAGTCTTTTTCACTATTTTATTACTTAATTGTATTTATTTACTAGCAAGTTTCCAGCATGCGTTTCAATTCCACTTAATAAAAAAAAAACGAGTGTGCGTTAGACCACACGACTGAAGTAAATACTTTTTTAGCTCCATCTATATGTATGTCCATATATATGTTTATATGTGTAAAATATATACATATATTCATTTTCTACAAATATTTATTTAAATTTATTATTATTGTCCTCTCCCGATCATCGACGCATCGACGTCCGCTCCCCTCCGCGTTTGGCGGATCACTGGTATTTCAAATTTAAATGTTTCATGCACTGGCTGTGAGAGGAAGAGAGAAAGAAAATGTGCGCGCGCACTGCTCTTTCTTGCTTCTACAGTGAGCCCGTTCGCCTCGCAACGCATTTCACTTTTCGTTACACATTAGCCAGTTTACCCCTCATGTCAAGCATGCGTAAAGAAGTATTTACTTCAAAAATACTCAAAAGAGCCATTCAGAACCGCAGAAGGGTAATGACCTCCCGCGCCCATTCCAAACTCCTTACAAACTAAAATATTTAATACATATTTTACACACTTATTTTGTTTAGACATTATTTAAAAAATCTTATGATCAAAAAATACTTACAGGAAGTACACTATATTTAATGATTTATCATCGTGCGTTTTGAGCATTTTTATTGCTTACTTGAATGTAGGTATATATTAGAGGAAGTTTTGAATGAAATAAATCGATATTAAATTTTTAATTTTTAAACTTTGATACGGAGATTAATCGATCTTTCTCATTGGAACCTCCCTGTACAGTTGCAAGCATTTTTAAACATTTATTCTCAGCTGCTGGTCAATCGCTCTTAACGGTCTGTTCATATAGCTATTTCATTCGTAAACACATATTCCTTAAATGGCTATCCTTGATTTAAGCGGCGCGATATTTTTTGTTCGATTAGTATGAGTATAACTTGTCTTATAATTTAATATTTTCTTTGTATGGATATTATATTATAGTAATTTTTCGAAAGATAAATTTCTTATCTCGGCAATGATCCAGAGACAATTTTTATGCCTTCACAAATCCCACATTAATAATATCCCGTGATAATTTACGGGTCTGCGCTAGATAATAATAAATAATAAACTTACGGTTGGACTTTGATTGGTTATATCTTTAATCTTGAAGGTTATTCTAGTACTAGATGCTTACCTCACTTTTTATTGACTCAAACATTGTTTCAGATGTATTAAAAACACTAATAATCCAATTTCGTTGATTGCAACATTCGAAGTCGTAACATTAATAATATCATAAAATCATAACATTCTGCGAACAACTTTATAGTTTTACAGTCGCCGTAAAACGGAAAGGTGCTACTACTGAGATGATTTCCGATACTAAAATTCATAATATGTCTGCCAAAAAACAAGATTCATTAAATTCTGCAGAACAATAAAAGCTCTGACATGCTTTTGTAGTTGTGACAAATTACATTTTAAAATTTATGACTCACAACGTTGAAATTCGTTAGCCATTTGACCAGCAAATTTTCTAGTTATTGAAAGTCACCCAAGACATCTCCGAAAAATTGATATTTAAATTGAATATGTAGTTATAGATATGTAAAAGTCTTCTTCTCTATCTGGTACAATACTCAGATTACTCGTAAACTACCACCAAATCAATTATAATACAAAAAAATATATATACACAATTAACATGTTTTGTGAACGGTCTGCCTCTCAGCATACGTTGTTTTATACAAGTCCATACATTGTCCATATTTTACAGCGCCCTTGAGGTGATTTTTCACAAAAACGGCGCTATACAAGTCATCCAATTATTATTATTATTATTACAAAACCTGCACCTGCAATATCTGAACACTAAGGGTCGGCGTAAGCTGGGATTCAGTAAGTGT
The DNA here is from genome assembly GCA_951813805.1 of Limnephilus auricula. Classification (NCBI taxonomy): domain Eukaryota; kingdom Metazoa; phylum Arthropoda; class Insecta; order Trichoptera; family Limnephilidae; genus Limnephilus; species Limnephilus auricula. Next base: position 8,736,949 of record OX638410.1, read on the forward strand.
CGAACGTGCAGCATTTGTTTTGTAATGTACGGACTCGTATGAAGCGATGTCTGCCTCTCAGCATACCTTGTTTCATACAAGTCCGTACATTACAAAACAAATGCTGCACGCGCGACACATGCTGAATCCCAGCGTACGCTGACCCTTGTTCTTCCCGGTGTTATTTTTATAGCATATTTAATATTATGTAAACCACGGACTACGTGTAAATAATATTTTAAATGAAACAAATAACTTTGTATCAACCACTATTATATAATCACAATGGTTGATACTCTCAAAACTTGAACTAAATCATAACAGATAAAAACTATATAATAACACCCCTCCCCCCCATACACACAAGCCCTGCTTTTTTATGGGGGTACATCAAACATATATATTATATAATTAATTAGTGTATAAAATGTATTTGTAATTTATGTATCTTTTTTAAATATTAATAAAAATAAAAATAAAGTTATTTTTTTCATTTCATTAAAAATGACGCCACAAAGTGATTTTGCGAAATTTGAAGTAATAAATAATATTTTTTTTATGGCGAGCATTCGAATAATGCTTTCCTCATTATCTCTAAACTTAGATGTCTGACTAAACACCTGGATGATCGACTATCATAATATATTACCTGGGATGGTATCAGAACTCCAGAACTGTTGTGGACTACATAAAATAATGAACTTTAAGTACGAAGTATGAAATTAATGTCTAGGGAAAGAAGGGATTAATAATTTTATTTAATAAGTTTGCCGTTTATAATATGAAGATATTTCCTACATTCCTTAATAAGTTTGGAAGAAGAGATATCAAGCTAAGTTTCTTCGGACCGCCTCCAATCCATTTTCTTATAACACTCCTTACAAAACTTTCCCGCTAGGATGTGGGACTAAATTGGATGCCCAGTTATTTCACAGAACCGCTTTGAAACACAGGTCAAAGACAAAATTAAAATAAATAAATAATGTTATTATTAAGTTCTGCAAGTATTTTAGTTTTTTTAATTATTGTGACAGCTGTTTCGTCTTAAAATGTCGTTTTCAAACTATTGTAGGACCATTTTGAGATGACTTATTTATGTTTTTAAATATTTCCCAATTTCAATTTTTAAGATGCCTAAAATGATTTATTTATTTATTAAAAGAATTTTATACATAGTGTAGATAGTGTGTTATTTCATACGCCATGCTAGGGATGTCATGCAACTGGAATTTTTGAATTTTTTTTTTTTTCTAGAATTACTCGAAATTCGCAATTTTCTGGCACTTTCTCGTATTTGCCACGCATTTCTGGAATTTAAAAAAAATCACAGTTGTATTTTACTTTATTTTCAAGCTTTCAGGAAGCTTTAAAAAAATACAAAGTAGGTACCTGTGTTTCGGCATTTTTTGACTGCAAAATACCATAACTTATTAATCAACCCTTTAATTAATTATTTAACCCAATTAACATACCATAATACTTAAATAATAACGTGAATATTCCGGTCCCTTTAGCAATCTGGGGCCTAATTTAATATGCCTCAAAACGGGGATATCATATTTCCATGTATAAAAATAACTAACTAACTAACTAACCATCACGCCGTTTCCCCGCAGGGGTAGGCAGAGAGGACGGACCGCTAAACAACTCGGTCTTGGCATACACTCGTCGCCTCATTCACATTCATACATCTTATCATACATGCTCTTCTATTATTCTGACTCTTGACATGGCCCGACTCAAGTATCTAATTCACTTGATCGTGCCATGTCTTCCTCGGGCGTCCTCGACTTCTTCTACCATTTATAATTATAAATAAATAAATAATGTATATTTTAAATAATATCTTCATCCATAAATTTAACTATTTTTTATTTTTTTATTTCGTGTTAATTGTAATTCAAAATTAATGTGTTTTTTGCTTTTAGTAGTAGGTAATAGTTTAAGTCGCACACCAGCAGCCTCCACATTTTAAAAGCCTCCTTCCCATCCCTCAGCCTGCGGGGGTTGTATAAATCTGCACAATTGCGTGGTAAACCAAGCCACATAAAGGCGCCTACCAGAGAACAGGCAAGGGGTCGATCCCTGGCCGGCTGTGTGATTAATGATTTCTTCTCCCTTATTAATTCCCGGCTAACGTAAATTAAACTTTAATCCGCCGCGCGGAAAAGGCCCAAGCTTTGTTAGCGGTTGTGTTTAGCATGTGATGAAATTTTAAAGGATTCAGTACTGGGATGAATGTTTCCCTAAGTTATTTGTATGTGCAAAATAGTTTATTTTCATAGAAAAACGATAAATTAGTCCATGTTTCTAGAGAGCGAATGAATGAAGAAAGGAGTGTCAAGAGAATATATAACGCAAATGTGAATGGTAGAATAAGACGAGGACGCCCAAAGAAGACGTGGCACGATCACAAGAGTCAGAATAATAGAAGAGCATGTATGACAAGATGTACGAATGTGAATGAGGCGAGGAGAGTTTGCCAAGACCGAGTTGTTTGGTGGTCCGTCCTCTCTGCCTACTGGGAAACGGCGTGATGGTTAGTTAGTTAGTTATGTTTCTAGATGTGTAGTTGTGACTTTCTTGCAAATATTGCCATTTCGATACCTTATGTAGAGTAAAAATCTAATCTAATAGAACCTCAATTTTTTTCGGAGATGAGTTAAGCACTGAAATGGAGAAAAATAACCTATATTTTTTTGGCATTGAAGAAGAAGATAACACTAATAATCTAAACTAAGTTTAGAAAAAGAACAAGATACAGAAAAATGAAAGAAAACGGTCGCAACTGGGACATGAAATCAAAACCTCTCGTCTATTTCCATATTGCGATATTCCTATATTGACGAGCTCTAGCGTTTTCTAGCGTTACAAAATTTGCGAAAAAGAACAATAGATCACAAGCGAGTTGTTTGAAAAAACGGGTGTTTAGCAGCCGGGAAAAGGGCAGGAGGGGGATGGGAATCCGGGAGGGGCGGAGGGGATTTTGGGTAGAGGGTTCGTTGGAGGGGAAGAGGGAGGGGGAAGGAGGAGAAGGTGGAAGTGGAACGCGGGGGGGGGGGGGGGAGGAGGAGACGCGGAGGGGAAGAGGAGGCGGAAGGGGAACGGGGACTGATGGGAAGGACACGCGGGGAGAATCAATTTCCTTATTTAAGTTGCGTTGCAATGCATGCCGGGTATCAGCTAGTTGTTCAATAATTTGATGGATAGGGTGGATGGTCGCTAATAGATCCTTTCATACTAAAGATGTTCAAATTCTCGAAATTTAGAACTCGATTAGCTTTTCATTGAGACCTAGTAGTACCTTAACCACTCGATTGTTTTTGCTACATTATGGCACTATTTCCAGAGTCTCGGATTGCTTTGTTGCTAAATGTGGCAAATTAATTTTATTTTTATTTTATTAAAACGATTATATAATATAATGTAGGTACATTCAAAATATAATAAAATAAATATTCCCTAGATTATTTAAAATGTTTTAAGGTTAAAGGTTTAATTATATTTTTTTTATAAATCCTACAAATATGTGATAATAAGCAAAAGATAGGGAAACTCATTGGCTACATAGAACTATAATCAGTTTGTATGTCTCCATATTCAAATTCGGAAGTATGATTTTTTTAATGTGGGCGGAAAAATTTCCTTTAGCAATCCGAGAAAAAAATATTTTAATTGCTCCTTCGCTCCAGTGGTTAACAGGGGTTGATGAACCTAGAGGTCTGCGACAAAAATATTTTCCCACAACGAAAATGACAGCGAAAAATCGTTAAAAGCAACAACGATTCGTTTTCTTTTGAACATCAATAGTTCTCATTTCCCACCCTTACGACCAGGCGCAAATGGGTACCTACGTAGAAGATTGTGCGGTGGCGTTTATTTTCCATGACAGAGCAAAACTTTGCATATTTTGAGGAGGGTTTTCAATTATTATTGACCGGAATTTCGCCTTCGTTGGCTAATATGAACAAATCAGTGTATTCTGGGAGTTCTTTATACATTTCGTATTATTGCATAAAGTTTTTTTTTTAATAATAAAACCAGTATTTATATGCAAAGGCTGTAAAATTGTACATATATCTGTATTATTTTCTCAGTTTATCTGTGAAACTTTTATTTTGACTTCTCATGCTGCTAGATATCATGAGGGCAATTTTCATCTAGCGGGCCGCAGCCTTTATTTAACAACGGAATTGCATTTATAAAACATTAGATAAACTTAGATTACGAAGCCATGACGTAAATTAATACGTATTTTTTTTGTTATGAAGTTTTATTTCTAGAACAACATTTTAATTTGAATTTGGAATTTCGAAAAAGTTATGTATCTTTTTTACTTTTATATTATCATGTAGAATCACATCCCGAAGTTAATGCACTATAATGACACCCTGTTTATAAATGAATTAAAATTTAATATTGAATGATTTCTATTTTAATCTCAAAGTCTCCATCTATTACTCATTTCAGGTTTTGAACAAAAGTGTATTTTCACTGTTTTTTTATTCTCAAAAAAACTAAGAAAAAAATGACGATAATGATGGAATCAATTTTTATGTTGACGAATAAAATTTCAATAATGATTTATTTTTTATTATTTAATCTATACATATATTATAATTACATGTTATTTTTTTCAATGCCTGTCTCACTAGGGTAAACCTGTGTCAAATGTGAAATTAAATTTAATTATATTTAAAATGTGCCATTTTCGTTTTGCCTCCAAAACGACACGTTCATTTTTATCGCAAATTCGGCGGCATTGACGTCACGCTAGGCAACATTGGTGACAGCCATTTTACCATATATTGGCGTTTTCTATGTCATAATGATGTTGTAGCCAGTTGGAACCGTTTCGCCATATGGAATTTTTTAAAACAATTATTATGAATTTTTATATTAAAATTATACATATTTAGTGATTCACAAAAATAAAATCGGATGTATTTATCCGAGACACTATCTAGGTAACAAATACATTATTTGAATACTTGTTTCGAATGAAAAAGGTAGCTGCCAATAATATGGAAAAAACATTAGACGAAGATAATATTGTTAATTCTGAAATTTGAAATATGAAGTTTGACAAATACGACAGTCTCATGAGAAGACGCAATAGCTGAATTGGATGAAGCGTATGTCCCGGTTAGATGTGAGGTTCTGGGTTCGAGTCCCAGGTGCGACCATTATCTTTTATTATTTTTCTGTGTGTTGTTAATTTTCATATTTTAAAAAATTAGATTATTATTGTTATCTTATTCTTCAATTATTTATTTAATGATCAGAATCAGAAAAATAATTTTCATATCACATATTTTTAAGGGTTTTCATAAGTTGTGGCACATTCTCGAGGTAGGTATTGTGGTACCAAACCAGTAACAATAATCAGATCTTAACTGTTACTTCACAGCCTACCTAGTTTCCTTCCCTTCCCCATTTCCTTCCGGTTCGCACTATTCTTCCTGGAGTCACGGGGTGCCACCTTGTGTACAAAACCTTTGATATAATACAGTTACAAACCCGTAACAAAACGTTTAAAGGCTCTCAACTATCGTTTTGTATTCACCAAGAGGCCCGCCGCGTATCTCACGAAGTTCACGTCGACGGGGGGCGATAAAAACGCTTCAAAACGGATCGACTGTAATTTTTTATTCTTTACATTCGCGGATCGGGAATAAGTTTTATCGGGCTGTGGAGCTCGAATGGCGGAACAATATTTCTTCAATCTTGACGTGTATAAACGTACGTTGCAAAGGAATAACTAACGCTTAAAATCGCTTTAGAATATCTGAATTTTAGAAGGTGTACCTTTCAACATAGTAGAATCGCAATTTTGAAAAAATTTAATTCATAAACGATGCTCTTAAACGGGAATCTGGTCCAGCCGATACAAAAATTCAACTTTTTTTTTCTAAAAATCTTCTTATACATGTAGAGATTACATTCCCAAAGTTGTAGCATCAAATTCGACCTTGAAATGTACTTGTATTTTAATTTAAAATTTCCTATCTTATGTTTGTGATTATCCATGACCCACGAAAACCGTATTTAAGTTAGATCCCTCCATTCCTGCAAGATGTCGCTAGTATTTTTTTTTCATTTGTTTTCGCTCTCCTGTAAAATTGATAAAAATAAGGCGTATGTGTGGTAAAACCATGTATGATCGTGTGAGGAATGTAAAGATCCGAAAAGAATGCCGATGTGAGCGTCATAAGTAAGATTAAGAAAGGGACGCTTAGATGGTTTGGACATGTAGAGCGAATGAATGAAGAAAGGAGTGTAAATAGAATGTATGACGCGAATGTGAATGGTAGAAGAAGCCGAGGACGCCCAAGGAAGACGTGGCACGATTAAGTGAATCAGATACTTGAGTCGGGCCGTGTCAAGAGAAGAGAAGTAATAGAAGAGTATGTATGAGAAGATGTATGAATGTGAATGAAGCAAGGAGTGTGTGCCAAGACCGAGTTGTTTGTCGGTCCGTCCTCTCTGCCTACCCCTGCGGGGAAACGGCGTGATAATTAGTTAGTTAGTTTTTTTTATTGATTTTTTTTGACTTACGACAATTTTCTATGGGATGTGCGTACGTTGTTACAACGAATCTTTAATGGCTATAAAATTTATATTAAAAATAAACCTTCTTTAGCTAAATTATTAAAGATTTTTACAACTACAACGAATGAAACAATATTTATTACAAGTGAAGTATATAAAACAATGAAAATCTTATTTCAAGTATATATTTCTTTCTCCTTCTATTTGTAATGTGAATCGAATAAAACACCTTGTGAAATAAGCCATCCTATCGCCCGGTAGGTATTCTGCCATACAGTGTAAAAGCACTGAACACGAAATCCTTAGAAGTATGATCTACGGCAGCCCCGGCCTAATCGAGGCGGATCGTGACCTTTGGGTGTGCTAGAGCTCTAATATTAAAATATGGTATTACTGATTGTGTTGTAGCCGAAAACGTTTTTTTTTTGGGAATCGGTTTTTGTTTCAAGATTTTCAGGATTGGCAGTGCAATTCATCGGATTTCCCCGAAATCTTCACACAAAAAACCGAAAAAAAAAAGTGTGCTTTAGACCACACGACTTAAGTAAATACTTATTTAACTCCATCTATATGTATGTCCATATATTAATTTTCTACAAATATTTATTTAAATTTATTATCATTGAGCCTCGCCCGATCAAGCCGTGCGCATCGACGTCCGTTCCCCCCCTCCCCCCCCCCCCCCCCCCCGCGTTTGGCGCGTCACTGGTATTTCAAAATACTGACTGAAATATTTCATGCACTGGCCATGAGAGGAAGAGAGAGTTTCGCCAGTTTACCCCTCAAGTCAAGCGTGCGTAAAGAAGTATTTACTTCAACAAGTTTTGGTTACAACAACATAAATAACGCAATTTTTCAATATTTGCACTCGCTCTATGATATTGAGGTGGATCACTAAGTAAATTTCTTCTTGATATGTAGTAACTCTTATGGGTAGAATAACTGGTGTAATTTGTACTAGGATAGATGTAACACAGTCGGAAAATATGCTGATAAAGACAAAGAACACAGCATTCCTACGCTGCTTTTTGTAATTATTTTTAATGTCAAAATAATACGAACATGAAATGTGTAATATATAATTTGGGTTCATATTACTGACTCACAAGATCCACATTACAACATACGTTACACCAACCTACAACTAAAACGACTTTTGGACAAAGAAATATGTAATATTATTCTATAAAATTATTGATACAAATATTGATAAAAATAATTGACTTCAAAAGAAGCATTAAAAAATGAGTTATGGACAAGGGAAGGAAGTAGATTTGATGTTGCAACCCAACAAAGACTAAAGCTTGTATTTTGTTCTAGATATATATTTTTTCTTCGTACTATTTTAACACCTTTATTTTAAACACATTACCATGTGCAATATGACCTTAGAATGGGGAACCCCGGTAAGAACACATTATCTTATAAAAAAATGTTAAATAAAAAAAAAATTATCCTGACCAAGAAAACTTTGTTTTTAATACATGTAGATAATTTTGATTGTGGTGTATACGAACTTATTGGTTTTAATTTAATTAAAAATGGTTATTGATTATTACCTTACTTACATCATCAGACTATATTGGTAAATACACTTCTATTCGTTTACCTCTTCAGTGTACACAAGAAACACTGTTAAACGAGCGAAAACCAATACAAAAAAAGACAAAATTCGGCTTGTCCCATGAAAATCCCATCAAACGAGGTTTTCCATTTTCTCCACTTTCCAGTCAAGGTTTTCCAGTCCCGGGGGGTTTCTCAATAGAAAAAAGGTATCTCATGGATCCTTCTATCATTCCTGTTTTGTTTTGGTCCCGGGGGATATTGGATATATTGATCTACCACTTGGTGGGGAGGACCAGAAGACACGGGGATAGATAAGGGAAGAACGGATTTATTTTTGATTTTAATGGGAGCGAAGACGAGAAATGAGCTCGATTTTAACTCGTTAGTGTCTGTTTTTCGTCCGTGTAAAAAACATATTTTTTTCAATTTGGGAGGGGGATATCAACCATTTTTTGGATAACCAACACCTCTGCCGTAGTGGTTCGCTACGTTTGGTAACTTAAGAGGTAATATCCAGCAATCCATTATTCCGTTTTTGTTAACAGCGCTGCCCGCGGATGTTTTTACAACCATGAAGCTAAACGGTTTTAGTTTTAAATTTAATGCGAACTGTTGTCAAAATGAGCAGCGCGAACAGACAACAGACAACCTCACACGGCCGCATCTCGGCGGCTGATGAATCGGGAGACGACGGGAGAATTTATGTCTCGAACTGCCATAAAAATGATCATTTTTTAATAATGTCTAAACAAATTAAGTGTGTAAAGAAAATCTTAAATATTTGAGTTTGTAAGACCTTAAATAAATAGAAAAACTGAGGTATTTTTGTCACAAAACACGTTCTCGGATTTATTTTTTAATGATGTTAATTTAACAAAAATTTTAATTCTGAAAACTGTGTTGACGAGATTATGTATTGATTTATATTGTATAATTATAATTTGTGTCGTTTAATAGAATCTATCGTTTGAAAATTGAACAAATCTGCCAACGACCAACGGTACAACCTTAGTATATTATAAATGCATTTAGTTTTTCAAAATTTTAAAAGTGCGAGTACCAGATAAAATAACAATCTTTCAAAATCAATTTAAGTTTTTTTGTAAAAATGAGTCAATACGTCTAGAATTTGATTTAAAAAGGAATAATTTCCGGTATTCTCTGGTAAATACTCTCTTAAGTCGCGGAATTCCGAATTTAATTAATAACATCTCTTGAACACTTTTAAGTTCTAGAATTTGATTTAAAAAGGACTAATTTCCATTATTCTTTGGTAATACTCTCTTAACTATAATACATTTTATTTTCCCCCACACAAAGTAGAAAAAATGGGTTTACCTGGAAAGTAAATACCATTAAGGAAGTATTGACTTCGATTTTCCATCTCTGTCGTGTGAACATGCCGACATCTTGCGGCATGACTGGAAGCTTACAGGCCGGAAAATGGATACCACTTTGGCGTCTTTACCGTAAGATTATTGAAGTTTGTTCTGCTGTTCCATTTTCTTTTTATTTTTCCCCCGTAACGAGCGCCACCGTTCGCCGTATGTGATGAAAATGTTTTCTACCAAATTTAGCCATTTTAGATTCGAATACGTATATTTTGCACTCGATAGTTTCCAGCCGGTTTGTATTGTATTTTCAATAGGTTTTTTTTTATTAACGCACCAGACTTTTAGGTCCGGGTTTAGTTTTCCCCATTGGAAAAACTAAACCCTTTCACACACTTTTCCATAAAAATGATCATCTAGTAAATCCACGCTGTGCAAGTGCATTATATAAGTATAATTAATACTAAACAATACAAGAACAACATGTTAATCTACCAGACTATTAAATGGGAAAATAATTCACCCACTCCAGATATTTTCATATCAGAGGGTTCGGCTCGGTGGAATTTCTAATTTCAGAAATTCCACCGATAAATCCTACTGATTCCTCAATTTAAATATTTAAAAAATCGTTCGTTATCCTACATGTATTTAAAATGACTGATTTTTGCATTTTTGTTTACAAATCTAATGTGCCTATATTTTTTATGAGAGAGCTAGGTATAATGCCAGTAGCCGAAATAACAAATGGTAATAATTTGATACGGGATTAATCGATCTTTCTCATAGGTACCTCCCTGTACAGTTGCAAGCATTTTGGAACTTTTATTCTCAGCCGCTGGTCAATGGCTCTTAACAGTTCAAACTGTAGTTACTAAAGCAGTTTAGTTATGTACAATAAATACTGTATATTTTACTACTTATATGTAAAAGCCCCTAAAAAGTAGGTTAATGAAATAATTAAATTATCATTGAATGTTATTATTTCATTTCATTGGCAAGAAGGACCGACTCGTCCCGTTATTGAGACTTGGTAATAATTTAAAGGCCTACCGACGATAGTAAGAGGATACGGTTTGACAGATTGACAAAAAAAGAACCCATTTTTATATTTTCGAATAAATTCTCCCCCGAAAAGGTATTTTATTTTGATATTATTATTTGCGGAATCAAATTACTCGGATTAAAGTTGCAAAGGCCGATTTGATTTGAAGAAGATAGAATTTCTGGTAAAACTAATATACATATATTATTTGTTATTTTTAAATTAAATTCTTATTTCACATATTTTTGTGTTTAGATACATATTTTTTTATAGTTGTATGTATGTGTAGGGGCGCTTTTTTATATAATAAATAAAGCAAGGCTTTTTTTAAATAGAAAGCACGTATAAATGCACTTTTTTTGTTAACATGTGCGAATTTGCTAACTTTTTTGTTAATATGTGCGAATTTGACCGGTCAGTGGTTGTGCAGGCATCGCGTTTGGGTCCAACCAGGCGTTCCGTGTTCGATTCCTCGGCTGGCTAAGTCCTAAGTGTGGTGGTAGTAGGAGATTTTCAATGGGGTTATTAGTAACCCGGGAATGTTTGTCTTTCTTTTTAAAAAAAATATAAAAAAGCGCCTTTTTTATACACAACATGTATAAAGGCGTCTTCTTTAACAGATGAAATTTATAGAAGCATCTTTATGTAGATTCCACGTACCTGAATTATGTTATTAAATTGTTAAGTTTAGTTGATTATGAAGGCGCCTTTTTATAGATAACGTGTATAAAGGCACGTGTTTTAATAGATTCAATTTATAAAGGCACCTTTATGTTTTTCACGAACCTATATTATGTTTCGTAAATTAATTGGGAATAAAACATGTTGACGATTTAAACACGTACCTCGGATGTACGCATAGACCAAAGACTTTCAGGAAAATATATTTTGTAATTTTAAGAAATTGGGAAAGGAGATAAGCTGGGGAAAGGGATGGTTTCAAAATATCTGCCTTTTTATCTTGTTTCTTCAGTGTCAAAGTCATTCAAAGTAGCGCTTCAATTTTATAAGGTAGTCTGTCACCAAGGCAATACTGAGAGTAACTTCCAATCGAGTTCAAAGGGCAAAGACAATATTGAAATTTTAGTTGTTGATTTTACACACTTTTTGCTATGTGTAAAAAATAAACTTAGGTACTTCAAATAAAGCCCAATTAAAGCCTTAGACACACGCGAAGTTAATATCAAAAGATACTTTATCACACAATAGCGCTCGCCTACCATCCCATAGAGACCCGCCTCACGTAAAAATACGATGCATTATAAGCGCGGTTTGGGTCTTCGCTATTCGCCGTAGGACGAAATATATTATAACGTAGTGTGTCGGTAGAAAAGATAAGCGGCGTAGGTCGCGCTCAATTTTTTTTATGTTTCTTTATTCATTGTATAGTTTGTTACAATTGAGGATTTTTCGACCACCATGCTAGGCACATGCCCGTGATATGGTGCTTGATTTTCTATACAGTACATAAACATAATATGCAATATAAAGAATGTGAGAGAATAAAAAAAAATATGTAAAATTATATAATATTAAAGAAATTTAAAGAATATAAAATAATGTAAAGGAATGACTTTAGAGTAATATAAAAGAGTATGGAAGAATATATAGTATAAAATAATATGTTAAGTAAAAAACATAAAAAGCATTTATCTGAAAGAATATAAAAAGTATGTAAATCATAAAATATATAAAATCATAGTGTAGTACAGAGCATGCAAATAAGAAAGAATTATTATTATGATGAAAATCTATATGTGCGTGGTTATATTGGTAGGTATCTTATTTTACATCAATGTTTGTACTAATATAAGTTAGAATTCATGTTTCAAATCCAGCGAATTACACTGGACACTGGAATGTATTATATAACGCTAGCGCTTCTAACGCTGCGTGTGTCCAATGCTTAATGGTTGTGTATACATATTTACCGTGTTACACGCTCATATCGCGACACTATGGGTTCATTCATGATAATCTAAGAAGAAAATATTTTTTTTTAAACAAATAAATTCTAATTAAAAAAGGAAACATATTAATAATTGTCCAGTTTTAAAATAACTTCGATTTACTAGAAATGCGCGTCTTAAATAGTCACCCTCACATTTCAAATAAAAAAAACAGCTGACTGAGTAGGACGAAATAATAATTATAAATGTGTGTTTACGCGAACGCTTTTTAAACCACACAAAATTCCGAAATTTATTTGAGCACTAATGAAAAAAAAAAATTACAAGTTTTTTATGAATACCTAATCCCCCCTTTTCATAGTTTCGCGGTATGAGCGTGAAACACTGTGTGTAGTTTATCACAGTTAGTTGTACGGACAGAATGAAACTCACAACTCACTTCCTTTTCAGAACAAATGCTTACAATAAATCGTCTGTTTATATCTAGCTCATTTAAAAGATAAATAAAAACAGAGCAAATTAAAAATAATACAACTTGCTCTTAAAATAATAATTCCTGTGGTTTGTTTATAATATCAAGCGCAGCAGATATAAAGAAAACACTGACGTCATCAGCGGCGGCCATTTGCATTTCCAGTGACGTCACGGACCAATTTCCTCGATTTCTGGCCGGCGATCAAGAATATCCCGCTCTAGTAAACACGACAATCTTTAAGTTCTCCTTCTTCTTCCTCTTCCCACCCCCGCCCACCGCCCCGATGTAGTGAGGTGTCCGTCGAAATCATTGCCACAGGATTTCTCTTTATTGGCTACGTGATGTTCTAACCTCATAAACAATGTTTATTTCTTGGCAGAAAGCAGTATTATAACCTATCTAAGCGGTTCACGGCGAGTTCATCGAAAACGAGTTCATCGAAAACGAGTTCATCGAAAACGAATTTTGTGTGAACTTTTTTTCGAAAACCTAACCTAACCTAATCTAATCTAACCTAATCTAACCTAACATCTCGTTGGTCGATAAATTTGCTTTCGATGAACTCGTCGGTTACCCACCTATGCACATTTTGGCATAGTTAAAATTGCAGGTGGTCAAAATCGGGAATAAAGAAGCCATGTTTCTTGTCATTCAGCTGTGAAAATATTTTCGGTTGGTTTTCTTCAAACTCAATTGGAAAACCTATTACGATGGTTTGTCACAAGTTGTATTGTCAGCTTTGCGGGAAATAAATTATGCTGATGATGCTTCATTCCACACCTTTCATTTATCCATTCCCTTCCCCCCACTACCTTCAGCCTCACAACATCCCGATTGGGATGCCATAGTCTCACTAACCCCAGATAAGAGCAGTTGAGACTCCTGTGCGGTATTAACATAAAAAAATGTTTTCATTGTCCTCCTCTAGTTTTATTCCCATAGAGAAGCGAAAAATCCTTGATCCTGTGCAAAAATTCGTTTAATAGATTTCCTTGTCTTTTTAAATTTTAGATTATAATTTTCTCAGAATTAGAATTAGAATTAGAATAGTCGAAGAAATAAAATTTTCTGATAGAGACATCCCTTATTTAGAGTTTTGAACAGTTTTTATGTTATAAACATGCAGGTAAGTATGTTTCTGTATACAATTGTAAATAATAAACTTAAATATAGCCTAAGAATTATATTTTGAATTGTACAGCGCCCTTGAGGTGATTTCTCACAAAAACGGCGCTATACAAATTATCCAATTATTATTATTATTATTCATTTCACTATATTTTCTACGTTTACAACTCTGTCGATTATTTCTACTAAACATGTTATTAATTACAAACTTATTTATTGTTTTAAAGTTTAATTAGTTGAACTAAATAAAAAGCTCTTGAAATATTTCGAATGGATAACGCGTCGGGTATTTACGAACATGCATTCTGGGCGGGGTCCTTCTCTCATTCCTTCCAACTCTGTTGTTTGTTTTGTAGTTTTCCGCTAGACGGCCACACGTCTACTTTTCTATGCTGAATAATATATTACTTTCTACGTATTACTCACGACATATTTCGAAATGTCATACGTAACATTATTCCCAGTTCTTTTTCCAACACTATTAGGAATACAACGCCTGTCTACAACGTTATAAAAGCGCGTGGGTACACAAAATCTCGGTATCAGAATCTCGACGTATTTACATTCTTGAATATTCATGACGCGTATGAATATTTCCCGGCCCCTCCAGAATGTTTTTCTGTGAAGGCATCTTTAAAAATCAAGCCCACACGCTCTGCAAATATTCTACATAGAAAACAAACCCCTTCTGCTGGAAATATGAGTCGTTATAATGAACGGTCTTTCAATTAAAGAAATGTAACATGTTTTTAATTGTCTCAATGAATCCACATTAAAATTTTTCCTTAGTGCTACCATTAAAAATCATTGGTGACTAGTTGATGCGTGTTTTGTGTAGTTTTTAAACGAAGGACCTTGAAATGTGTATGTTATGTTTTTGAACCACTGCACAAGTAGAAGGTAAGCACACAAGGAAAAGGAGAGAATTACTCACTGCGGGACTTGTACTTTCTTCTCTGCGGCGGTCAATAGCGAAAAAATGCGGATGCGGGTAAATAATGTGGATGTTCACAGGTTGATGGTCGATTATTGACTGATGTGGGTAACAGGAAAAAGTGACAGGTTTATAAGGAAGGGTAGGAAGGAAATGTGACAATACTAGCTACAAGTACAGCAGTTCATGTATGTGTATAGGTTTGTATAGATGTATGTATGCTGTGTAAATGCCCAACCACTAGTACTCGTAGTTTTACCATTATAAGATCCTTTACTAACACTTTTAAAGTCTTTTAAGGGGATGGTAACGTATTTAATTTAAATATATATATATACAGGATGTTAAGCATCGTACTTGACTTACTTTAACCAGTGATTCCTGACATTATTTAAAGTAAAAAATGTAAACAAAAATTTTGTCTCCGGTGACATTTTTGCATTTTTTTTTTCTACAAAAACATAAAAATCAGTAGGTATTGGGAAGTTAGGGACGGGGTGAGGGGTTGGTTGGTTACTTGGCTTAGATACCAGCGACGACATCTCGAAGAATTTTTTTTCTTTGATTTTGAAGAAAAAATTTTTGAAAAAAAAAATCTCATCAAAAAAGTCACCGGAGACCAAAATTTTATTTACATTTTTTACTCCAAATAATGCCAGGAATCACTGGTTAAAGTAACTCAAGTACGATGCTTAACACCCTGTATATTGTTTCATATGATTGTACAACATCTTAAGATTATTGTGTCAAAATTTTGAAACAAATCGGAGCAAAAATAACTAAGATATAGAACTTGTATGGAAAAATTTTTCATGTTTAGTATTGGATTTACTGGTAAAAAAAATTTTAAAGCGATTTTCTGTCACTTTTAAAATTTTTGAAGCCGGTAAACAGTGTGAATCAAAATCTACTCGACCGATTCTTTTGAAATTTTGTATACTACTTCCTAACATGAATGACCAGGTAACGCTGGGAGTTTTTTTTTCTCATAATTATGAATTTTGCAATAACAAATAGACCCATTTTTTTAGACAAAAATCGGTGTTTTCACTTCTAAGTGTCACCAAAATTTAAAAAATCAAAAATAAAAAAATTTCTCCCAGGGATACCTTAGTAAAGTAGTTATCTAATAATATCATTTTTATTTTTTGATTTCCGATGATCCAGTTATATTCCGATGATGAGTTATACAGTTCACCGGCGGACAACCTTTTTCGAGGCGCCCCTGAAGATTTATAATGTGTCAATTTTCATGTACACCTTTTATCTTTTTTAATGATCGAATTTTACCCTTCTTTACATCGAGGCGGGTAACTTGCTTGTTTATATAATATTATTTTACCTTAATAAATGCCCGGGTTGCCGGCAATGAAATAAAAAAAATTAAGCATCCCATTTCCTTTGGTCGTTTCATGTCTCTGGCGTCATATAAGAGCACGTCTTCAAATCCTAAAAAAATGAGCGCCCTCTGGTGTACCGTTCTCTACGGGACAGGAGTGCTCCTGGCTGGTGTGGTACAATCGCATCGTATCGTATCTTGCACTGCTTTCAAGTTTTTCTAACAAAATATGCATAACAACTTTGATATTATACTCCAAGTAGATAAAATTGTGTTTTGCTGTTAAAATATTTTCTCAGAAATTATTTATTCAAACACAAAAATTTTAATATCATTTTAAAATGCATCTGCAACTTTTGTCCATAATCCAAAGCTTCTAAGTAGACTTTTACCCGGAAATGCTCTGAAGTTTGTCCTGCGTTCGCGGCCCGGAAGTCCGGGCAATGGCGCTGCCTTTTCCGGCCTGACCACTTCCTTTTCCGCCTTATTGGAGGGATGGCGGCAAGGGGTAAGGAAGGGAAGGGTTGATAACGGAATCCAAACTTAGTTTGGAAACAACGCGGCTGCTGGTAGACAGAGTGTCGTCTTCTGTGTCGTGGCTTGCGGTCACAACCTTAAATAATTATTCTACTAATAATCCCTTTACAGATTGTAGTTTGATGTTTGAAAGGGAAGAACGAAATTGATGAGGTGGGAATTGGTTGAGAGGATTAGTGGTTTTGTTCCTACTTTCAGGGTCGGCTCTAGGCCTATTGATCTGATTTTTTTTTTTTTTTTTTTTTACATTAACTCCACACAGGAGGCCCTGAGGAAAATAATTTCCCTCAGGGCCTATGTCATCTTTGAAGATGCTGTGAGGAGGGTCTTTTTGAGGAGAGGAAGGAGTGAACGTGGGTCTTGAAGAGACCCATGTTATAGGAAGGAGGAAACACAGAGGCCGGCAAATCGTTCCACAGCCGAGCTGTTGAACACAAGAACGAGTCGTAGAAGCGTCCCGTTCTCATGTGACAAATGTCAACCGTGTACATATGTTGGGCGAGCGTTTGGCGTGTTTCCCGACTATGCACCGGTGCCGAGGGGATCAATGAGGCTAGTTCCTCGGAGCATCTTCCATTGAAATACCGGTAGAACAAGGAAAGCATTCCTACCCGACGCCTGTGCTCTAAAGATTGCAATCCGTTTGTTAAGACGGGAGAATCTATCAAACGGACCGCCCGTTTCTGCACAGAGTCGAGGGTGTTTTTCAGGTACTTTGGGGCTCCAGACCAGAGGTGGCTGCCAAATTCAACCGTGGGGCGCACTTGCGATTTGTACAGGGTTAGCAGTTGTGTACTATTAAAGTATCTGCGGGCCCTGTACAGTACGCCCAGTTTCTGAGAGGCTAACTTAACTCTGGCCTCGATGGAGCCCCCATATCTGAGCTGGTCACTTAGAGTTACACCGAGCATATCAATGGAAGACCTGTTCGGAAGAATGCTACCGTTGAAGGAGATTAGATAGTCATTTCGATCCCTTTTAGACGTAATCAGACATGATTGGGTCTTTGATACATTGAATTCGACGAGATTATTCTTACCCCAAGAGAAAACACTCTCGAGGTAAGCGTCCATTCTTTGCTTCAAAGCCCTCCGAGCCATTGGAATTTGTGCACCCTTTGGGGGCTTGTCAAACAAAAAGCTATCATGGACTGTACTGTCATCCGCGTAACAATGAATTGGTGCACATGTCAAAAGGTCATTGATGTGCAACAGAAACAAAGTCGGAGACAGAACCGATCCCTGTGGGACGCCAGCGTTTATCGAATGCGAGGAAGAGGTGAAACCGTCAGCAACCGTCTGAATCGACCTCTCCCTCAAAAAGTCGGCAATCCACCTGCACAAGGATGCGGGAAGTCCGTAAGAAGGCAGTTTGTTGACAAGTCCTCGGTGCCAAACCCGGTCAAAGGCCTTGGAAATGTCCAGCGCAACCGTTTGGGTCTCACCGAAACGTTCCAGGCACCGCCCCCAAACATGCGTCACATACGCGAGAAGATCACCGCACGAGCGGTTCCGCCGGAATCCGTATTGACGGTCGTTAATAATTTTGTTCTTCTCGAGGTATGTGAGCAGTTTGTCGTTGATCACACGTTCCATCACCTTGGATAGAACTGATGTGATCGCTATGGGACGGTAGTTGGCCGGGTTGGAGCGGTCACCCTTCTTTGGAATAGGATGGATGACCGCTTTTTTCCAACCAGAGGGTACAGAGCCAGAATTCAGGGACATTTTGAAAAGCTTTGTCAAAATCGGAGCTATTTCTGCAGCGCACCTCCGCAATACCAGGGCGGGGATTCCGTCAGGCCCACTAGCTTTATTAACATCAAGCCCTCGTAAAACCTGGAGTACATCCCGATGCCGGATCCTCAGCTTTTTCATATAGAAACCGCAGTGAGGGACCGACGTCGGGACTGCACCCCGATCATCGAGGGTTGAGTTATCCGCAAACATTTTTCCTAATATGTTAGCCTTTTCGGTGGCGGTATTTGCTAGTGAGCCATCAGGTCTGGTAAGAGGTGGCAGACTGGATTTGCAGAAATTGCGACCTATTGAGCCCGCAAGCGACCAGAAGGCTCTGCTGCCATGCGGGCATGCAGCCAGCTTTTTGCTGATCTGCAGGTCGTGCTCGAACTTTGACCTATTTATGATCTTCTTGCTTTCCTTTGCCAATTTGTTATATGCTGCTCTGTTTTCGGAGGTTCTAGATGTGTTGTAGGCTCGGTAAGCCGCGTTTTTTCGCCGAACTGCTTCGGAGCATTGTCGACTGAACCACGGCTTTGAGCCCACACCAGTTTCTTTAACAGTGGATTGAATGAAGCCATCCATCGCGGATGTAATGACTTCACCAATTTCCTGGGCACATCTTGAGGGATCCGAAGTCCGAAAACAGACAGCTGACCACGGGAAAGCATTGAAGTGAGCCCGCAGACCGAACCAGTCTGCTGACCTATAGTGCCACACTTTTCTCTTCAGCCTTTCTTTTGGCGGTCTGAAGTTGACAGGGATTGAGGTCGTCACCAGGCAGTGGTCGGACGATCCTAAAGGCGCTGTGACCTCAATCTTGTAACCGTGTGGCACAGTGGTTAAAAATAGGTCTAACAGATTGGAGCGGTGAGTCTGGACATCAGGAACCCTTGTAGGCTCCTGAACCATCTGCTCCAATCCGTGGCAAAGGGCAAAGGATTCCGCCTGTCGGCCAGCTGAGTCTGTTGGTCCTGAGAACTTCAACCATGGTTCGTTATGAACGTTGAAGTCCCCCAGAACCACAAACTCAGCCGAAGGGTAGCGGGGCAAGAGGTCATCAATAGTCTCGCTCAAATGTTTGAATAGCTCGGATGTGTCTGATTCGCTAAGGTTCGGTGAGCGGTATAAACACGCGTAGAATCTTGCCGTACTGGCAAGATTGACGCGCACCCACATTACGTCGAATCTGGGTTTTTCCAGATTCAACAGACGCACACAGTTGACGTCAGATCGGCTATAGAGACAGACACCTCCTTTGGGTCTGAACTTGCCAACGAGGGCATAGCCCGGGCAGTCCAGATAGGAGGCATCTGGAGGCTCAGCTATCTGTGTTTCAGAAAGGAAAAGAAGGTTAGGACGCATTGATAGAAGGTGGTGATGTACATGGTTTAAATTTGTGTGCAGGCCGCGAATGTTGGCAAAATTTACCAACAGTTTAGGCCCGCACCGGGGACGCCTTCTACTCGCCGCTGTCAAGATGTTAGTTGTATTCGTTGTGTTGTTCATGATTTTATAATTATAAAGAAAGAAAAAGTAAATATGAGGGGATAAGGAGGTCTGGGAAGGAAAAGGTATGAGGGGTGGGTAGGAAGCTGGGAATCAGTGTGTCCAGGAGTGATAGACGTATGAATCCATCCCACCCACTGCGGTGCAAGGCGATGGGCCGGGAGAGTCCGGCTGGAGAGGTCGCCCAATGCGCCCCAAACGCTGCTGCTGGGTCCCCTCCGGTCACGAACCGGCACAACAGCAACGGCGGGGTTTTTGCACTCGTTGATGGGGCAGCCCACCCTCAGTCGTGAGCCTGAGGGTCGGGCCCCTGTACTACCGAGCGGCCCGGACAGCGGTAGCCGGTTGTAAAGGGTCTCCCTCAACCAGCATCTCCCAATCCGGCCCGCCACGCAGAAGGTGAGCCGACGCACCCGCCACCAAGACCCGGACAAACTTTACCCCATGAACCCGGGCACCCCTGCTAAGTCACCAAACGTAGCGAACCACTTGGGGTGACCTGTGGCAGAGGTGTTGGTCATCCAATTAATGGTTCCCAGGGCGGCGGTACCCATACCCGCCTACCAAATTAAATTTGGGTTCAATTGGGCCTTCTGTTTAAATTATAGATACATCCCCGCTGAAATTACATATCGTCGGTTAAATAGAAAAGTGGCGTTATTAAAAAATATCAAATTTTACAATACATGCGTTTAAAGTTTTTAGTTTTATAATTTATTTTTTTTAAAGTTGAATTTTAAAATATAAGTGTTATATATCATTTTAAAGGTTTTTGCATAAGGATTAAGATGGTGTGAATATTTTAATTAATTTATTAAAAAAGGGGGCATTTTGAGCAAGAAATTTCATTTTTCTACATAAATAAAAGAATATTGCGACACATTTCGCTTAAATACGTTTTTCTATAAATACTTCTTAACTTTCATCGTATCCAAAAACTTTTTTAAGAGATGTCACTTTTCTATAAAAAATCACAAGTAATCAGTTTCGTTGCTGGGTTGCAATTGGTAGAGCGACGTTTTTCTACAATCAAAATGGAGGATTAGAGAGTAGGAAATAGAGTACAGAGCACTTGCGACATCTAGTGATCTGTACGTGTAATTTTATAAAATGTCTTTTATCCATATTAAATAATGATTTGAAAAATGTGTCTTTTCCATTTATTTTAATTAATCGACGATATGTTTGCTTTAGGAATTGGGCTTATAAATTATTATTTGAGCATTCCATCTAAAGAGGAGCTAATAAACAAACTTTAAAAAACTATGTGCTTTCGTATGCACAGTTTATTTAATGGCGACTCCCCCGACTGCTAAAATGAGATTGTAGATCTGTTCTTTAATATACATATTATTTATGGTCACTTTCTCCAAGTCGCAACGGAATCTTCGCTGACGCGTTTCTCAAAAGGTTTATTTTCATTTCCCCCAAAAACAAAACCTGTTAAAGAAAATTTATTGAAAAGAATTAATGTTGGTTTATTCTGAAGAAAATTCGTAGAATTCTTTTATAAATTGAACTCTCAAAATCATTAGACATTCTGCTATTAAAATATATTATAGTATAATCATTTGGTAGTTTTACTTGGAAAGTTTTCCGCGAGTTTTGGAAATTAGCAATTTTATAAATTTCAATGTGCTCTTTCCGAATTTTAACTTTGCCACCTCGTATCCTTGCCGCTCGCGCCGCCATATTGAAAAAATGGCGCCCAATAGCGTCTTTTGACAATATCTCCTTTACGATAAAAAACATTTTAACATACAAAATTAAACTTTTTTCTTATTTTTTTATAGAGAAACCTCACAAGAGTCCCAACTGCTCCCTTCTGGAGCCAGTGAGACTATGGCATCCCCAATCGGAGTACGTTGTGAGGCTGAAGGTAAGTGGGGAAGGGAAGGAGATGTGGAAGAGGAAGGTGGGAAAGTACCTGGCTATTCAGATCTAGTCACTAAACACGGCTAGAGCCATTATTAAGCAACGTTTCAATTCTGAATGGTGGTCTTACACCAGGGCGATACTGAGAGTATCTTCCACTCTGAACTAGAGAAAATTTCCCACAATTTATATATTAACATTTTTTTTGTAAAATCAATAGTTTTGGCGTACGAGCGAAGCAAACTATTATTCATCTTCACCACTCTTATTTCTTGTAAATGCAAAAACGGATGTCAGATAGCCTGTGTATGCAGAAAAGCTGGGTTAAAATGTTTTTTTTTATATACACAAATTGTAGTGGTGCTTGTATACATTCGTAAAGAGCATATCGAAATCTATAAAATTACCAATTTTCAAAACTCCGGGAAAACTTTTCAGGTATCCTCTTTTTTTCGAACCAAATGACTGTACTAATATTATTTTGTCAGAAATTTAAGCGCCTTGCAGCCTTATGCAGGCCTACAAAAACTAATTGAGTTTGTAAACTTGTCTATTGTTTGTAAGTCTATCAATCTGAGGGCCATTTGCCTGCTTCTCCGGAAGTTTCTCTTCCATTACATTGAACAATCAATTATATTAAAGACTTTGTGAACTATCATATTAAATAACCTAGAAATTCCTTCAGCCGTTCGACCTATTTAAGAAGCTATCCATCAACCAAAAGATAAAAAAAACTCGTGTATTCAAATGAACTAACCCGAATTTTTAAATATAGAAAAGAATTTGCATTTAAATCAACGGACGGAAAAATATATTTTACGCTTGAAAGTAAGAAAATTACGCTTATAATTTGATAAGCGTAGCTTTTACAATTATCAATTCAATTTATCAAGAATGTTTAATTCTTTTACCCGTCTCGAAAGCTTCTCCGATGTATTTTAGAAGTGGGTTTTAAATTTTGTACAATAACAACTCTGAAGGGCATACAAGAATATGGATTTTATTTTATAGGAGTATGGATTAAATTTACAGTTTTTACTTTATTTTTATAGTGAATACAAAACTAAATAAGACTTCGAAGGTTGATGATTTTTTTTTGTAGTAAAGGCTAAGGAATAAGGAATGTTAAAAACTTTTTATCTTATCGTTTCCGAAAGTGGTACATTTTTGGATATTGGAAAATTGGATGGGCCGATCCGATTATTGACATTTTTCATTCTTAAGATCGAGTTTTTTTGTGACATTTTACAAGAGTCCCGTTACTTAGAGCCTGAATCTTTGCTTACCTAGTTGTGGGATGTTGTTAGTCGCATAAAATGCGGGAGGGTAGATTAAGGAAGAAGTTGGTGAGCTCCCGCTTGTTCAGATCTTGTTAGCCAATAACCAATTTAACGAAAAGATTCTAAATTACGATGTTCTACAAAGGTGATATTGAAAGATATTTCAAGTCCGGAACTCTGCTATACATGAGTAAAAGCATCTGATTTTTTCAATGAAATTATTTAATTCGATGTTTTATTGCTGTAAACACAAATTTATTCAAAATTATAGTATTTTCTGTTTTTCTTTTACTTATTTTCAATTTCCCATGAAATCCTGAGCATTTTACTCCAGCGTCACATTTCGAGGGCGTCTATTCGCTTTCTTATAATAATTAATAATTGTTGTTTTTTCCTTTCCCAGGTGCGACATGCGCGGGGCGATGCTGCTCGGCTGATACGGAGACGCTGCTGCGCGCAGCGGGCCGCCGCGACCTGGAGGCGTTACTTCGCCACCACGCGCGCTCGTTGCACGGTCTCCTGGTCACCACGGCGCACACTGTCCACGGTGAGTCTCCACTCTCCCATCTTACAACAATTTCTACACCTAACCTCTTGAATGTGGGATTAGTTCGTAGCCAATTCGAATATAATTCCATCATTTGGTCACCTCACCATAAAATTCATATAAAAAATGTCAATTAGCATTAGCAACCAAATGGCTTAGCAACGAAATGGCGCCGACATTTTTAATAACAATATCTATGTTTATAACATTCTTAAACATTTTTTTAGGTCAACTTATAATTTCTGATAATTTCGGTTTATTATACATATTATCTTCAAATTGATACTTCCTTTGATGTAATTTGGCTGTGCGTTAGATAATTTCTTTTATAGGTTTTGAAAATTGACGTAAAACATAACGCGACATAATATACCTACACCTATTTAAAAATATACGACATTATTCTACCTGATATTCAGTACCCTTACAAACGTTAATATTTGAAGTTTTCCAGGAACTTTATTTATGTTTGAAGTTTATCGAAGACATATTCGAGGAATATTTTTATTTAATTTAAACCTTGTAAGTGATTTTTATATAATAAGAGTACCCTCCATTTACCTGGAGTTTGATATAACAGTTGTAAATTAATTGGCATATCGTGATCAGATGTACCTGAATCATTTTTGTGACCTCAGTAGTAAAGTGGCAAAATATCTTGGAACCTGAGATAAGAGGTCGCGAGTTTATCCTATTTAAGTAACATTGTAACGTAATTTTGTTCGTTAGCGAATTTAATATAATATGGAGTATCTTAATATAATTTGTACAGGGAGAAAAATGTTATTCGAAAAAACGATAATTTTAATTGTAGAAACGGGACTGAAGTTCTTACGAACAAATTAACATTGTTTCAATGTTTATTGGCGAAAAAATGTACGAATAATTTGTTGGTATGCGTACGAAATTACGTATACCAACAAATTATTCTTACATGTTCCCGCCAATAAACATTGAATTCCTGTTACTTTGTTCGTAAGAATTTCAGTCCCGTTTTTAACCGTTTTTACTTTTAAAATGATCGTTTTTTCGAAAAACATTTTTCTCCGTGTAAAATGATTGGATGATCTCAATTTGTCAAGAATATTACAAATATACAAACCCGATTATGTGAATACACATATATTGACCTATCGACAAATGGATTTCAATCTTTCAATTTCGGAGCACAGGCGTCGGGGGGAGTGCTGTTCTTGTTCTACCGATATTTCAATGGAAGATCCTCAGAGGAACTAGCGTCATTGAGACCTTCGGCACTGGTGCACAGTCGGGAAACACGCCCGCCCAGTTGACATTATTTGTCACGGGTCATTACTGCGGCTCGCTCTTGAGTTCAACAGCTCGGTTGTGGAACGATTTGCCGGCCTCTGAATTTATATCCTCCCTTGTACAACATGGTTTTACTATTTCCAAATAGTAAAATCGGGTTCACTTCTTCCTTTCCACACAAAA
Source organism: Limnephilus auricula (assembly GCA_951813805.1). Lineage (NCBI taxonomy): Eukaryota > Metazoa > Arthropoda > Insecta > Trichoptera > Limnephilidae > Limnephilus > Limnephilus auricula. Next base: position 8,762,147 of record OX638410.1, read on the forward strand.
ACCCTCCCCACAACTCCCCAAAGATGACAGAGGTGATGATCTCTTGCCCCAAAAAATAAGGGTCCTACCTATGTTTTTACTTAAGTTGTAATTTTAGGTAAGTACAGCGTATTTTTGTGCTTTTTACAGAATCGAAGTTTATTTGCCTAACTTTCAAAACGTACCTTGAAATAAGTAGTTAATTTTTGTTACTAGATGTGATTTTTTAATTTTTTTTGTTACTTTTTTATATGCCCATGTGGCTTTTACAATCGCTACATATGGTTTAATTTTTTAAACCGGATTAAACCGGACTTCCTGCACGGAGAAAAATGTTATTCTAAAATACGATCATTTTATTCGTCAAAACGGGGCTGAAGTTCTTACGAACAAATTAACAGGGTTTCAATGTTAATTGGCGGGAAGATGTAAGAACAATTTGTTGGTATACGTAATTTCGTACGTTCACCAACAAATTATTCTTACATTTTCCCGCCAATAAACATTGAAACACTGTTAATTTGTTCGTAATAACTTCAGTCCCGTTTTTACGAATAAAATGATCGTATTTTAGAATAACGTTTTTCTCCGTATGGCTATTGGAGTTAAGTGTTTCTTTTTTACATTAGCTCCACACGTGAGGCCCTGAGGAAAATAATTTCCCCCAGTGCTTACGTCAAAGGAAAGCAGAGGAAATTGGAGAGGTCCAAAGGTCTCCCTCAACCAGTGTTCTTTTAATTAAGAAAACAACCTGTTAAAAGTTTTTTTTTCGTATGAAGCTTTGTGATGTGACATTACAATTTAAAATAAAACAATAACTTTGTATACACCACTTTTTTATATACTTATGCCGACCGGGTTTCGCTAGTACCGTAGCTTCTTCAGGGCAGTAAAATCTCTACTAAAATCTAACATGTGTTTGAATATATTCAGGGGATTGAAAAAATAGGCTAGGTTCCGCCGGTGCAGGACGTAATTGGAGTAAGGGACTGAGGATTGGGCAGTGAAAATTCTTTGTCAATGGGAAACAACCTAAGTATCGGACTTTTATTTAAATTTATTAACTTTTATTTTTGATACATGATTTTTCCACAAGAACAATAATTTATAATGAGTCGATGTATGTTTGTGTATGATTCTGTGAATGTGTGTATAATGTAAAGCTAACAATACATTTTATTTTCTCCTGCCAACCTTGAGTCATAAAGTTAATATTGATTCACGAAATCAAATATAAGCGAAGTTTTATTCTTTCTGCCGACATTTTTCCAGAACGATTTCCCAGAATTATTGTCTCCCAATCATTTCGGGCCATTACGGATCATTCAATTCAAATAATATTTGAAGAAAGTCTCCCTCCACTAATCGACTTTATTATTTTCATTGCGCCTTCGCAGAGCGACTGAAAATAAATATTACTCGCGTTTTATTTCTACGAAATTTCAATTTCATTTGAGCTGTCGCTACCGAAATTTCAATCGGCCTCATTAATTCTAAAAACGTATTAAATTGAACCACCGAACACGATTGTTAAATATCGGATAATTGAGTATCGGATATCGTGTTTAATTTAAATTACAATGGGACTAAGCAGTTTAAAGTAAGTGTTAAACAATACATTCCTATCCGGGTGACATAATCGTAATGAGTAACACGTAACATGAAATCATATTTCGTTGCACGTGGTTTAATTGCGAGGCACGTTTCGTCCGAGCTATAGAGGCTTGAATGACGGTGTTAGGAAGAATGTATTATGTTCGTCCATCTGCGCTCATCTGCTTGGCTCCTGGTAGTTTCGTATGTCGGATTATGTAAATGCGCAAAGTTGCCTAGAAAATTCAATGAAAATAACATTACCGACATCCTTCCGGTTGCAATAAAGGCGCCACACGGTGATGAATGTATTTTTTGAATGATGTAAAAATACTGGGTGGATTAGTAATACTCATAAACAACTTAGACATTATACACAGAATTATTTGCATTGTTGTGGCCGGACTTCATTTCCATCGATATAATTCGTCGTTTATATTACTGGCACTTGTGCTTTTCTGAATTTTATATACACACTACAATTACGCCTACCTTTTTCTTGATTAATTGAAGTTGAGAAGGTGAAGTAAACTTGGATAATTGGAAAGTACCGGCCATTCGGTTCAAGTCACCAAGCTCAGCTAAAGCCAATTCAAGCAACGTTTATGTTCCGAATAGTAAAATCATCCAATATAAAACGTCATTCAGAATTGTTACGTTACTTGAAATGATTTTTGATATGGGTGATGTTTTGATTCACGACATTCCTTTCCTTCTTCCGGCGCCCCCCCAATTCTTTCAGCCTCAGAATTTCTTCAGCCTAACATTTCTTTTAGCCCCACAATTCCTTCAGCTTCAAAATGCCTCCAGCCTCACGATTCCTTTAGCCTCACAATTCCTTAAGCCTCAAAATTCCTTCACTCTCACATTTCCTTGAGCCTCACAAATCCTCCAGCTTCACGATTCTGTAGTCTCACAATTCCTTCAGCCTCAAAATTACTTTATCCTCAATTTTCCTTCAGCCTCATTTTCCCTTCCGCCTCCCAAATCTTTCAGCCCCACAATTCTTTTAGCCTCACAATTCCTTCAGCCTCACAATTCCTTCAGCCTCACAATTCCTTCAGCCTCACAATTCCTTCAGCTTCACAATTTAACCAACAGAAATCTATGAATAGTTACACTTATAACTTCTGCACCGCATCAGATAAAAGATTTTTTTTAACTGTGTTTTATTACAAAGAAAGTATTCCACGATTTTGTTTTGACGTTGTGTACGTATGAATATAAAAGTAAAATAAGCCTAACCTAAAAATACCATCCACACAGCATCCCCTAAGATGACATATGCCCTGAGTAAAATTATTATGTAAAAACAAAAGCAACAAAAAAGCAACCTGTTTCACAAACTCTCAATTTATCGAAAATATATCATAACTACATATATTATTGAAGGCATGAAAAAAAAGAGCCTGTAGATTTTTATGAATTATTATCACCTTGAGTTTCTCGGTACCACCCTCAAACACGGTGAATGGATAGTATGTTTTCACAAAAAAATTCTTCCCGAACAAATAATAATGAAGAAATATTTTTCCAACTTTCAAATGAATGAACATTTCAAACGAATGTATTTCCACAGTCCCCTTTATCTGTACAAAACATACAAACCAATTCTGACGATTTACATACGGCTTTATCCTAAATAATATTATTTTCTGTATTTCGGGGAAAGACCCTACCCCTAAACATCTGTGGAAATTTGGATATAAATTTTCCACAAAACAAAATTTAAATAAATGAAAAACACCCTCGTGTTAAGGGGGGTGGAGCACCCTTCGAAAACCATATTTATTTTAACACAAAAAATTGTTTTACAATAATTAAGATATATATTATTCAGACTCTTGAGGTGACCCGACAGTTGATTCCGAGACAGATGGCCCCCTGAAATGATATTTATTATAAAATTGTTAAGTTTTATTAATTAATTACCAATTTCAAACCTCTTGGAGATTGATAGATGACTTAAGAGGTTATTTCCAGAGAATACTGGAAATTAGTCCTTTTTTAATCAAATTCTAGACATATTGACTTTTTTTTACAAAAAAACATAAACTGATTTTGAAAGATTATTATTTAATCTGGTAAACGCACGTTTTAAATTTTGAAAAACTTAATTTATTTTTAATATAGTAAGGTTATACCGTTGGTCGTTGGTAGATTTGTTCAATTTTCAAGCGAAATATTGTATTATACAACGCACATTTCGAAAAATATAATCAAACTGTAAAATAAATCATTACGTAATCTAGTAAAGTTATTTTTCAGAATTTTAATTGTTGTTCAATCAAAATCATAAAAAAAATAAATCCGAGAACGTGTTTTGTAACGAAAATACCTCAGTTTTTCTATTTATTTAAGGTCTTAAAAACTAAAATATTTCAGATTTTTTTACACACTTATTTTGTTAAGACATTATTGAAAAAATATAAATACTTATGATCAAAAAATACTTACAAGAATTACACGATATTTAATAATTTATCATCGTGCGTTTGGGGCATTTTTATTGCTTACTTGAAAGTAGGTAAATTTTAAAGCAAGTTTTGAATATTTTTACTTTTATACACTAGTACATATTGAATCATTTGGCGGGTAAGAGGTAACCCGCCATAGCTCATTAAATTAAGGGCACCTGACCGGACATCAGAAGGACACGGGTCCCGTCGGCGGCATGTATCTTTTCTCGGAAGATTGTTTCAATGTAAATGGGAAAGTTCATGAAAGTTCTTGTTTTTCGATCAATGTTCATAATATTAGACGTTTTGATAGTTTTTACCACCACGTTTTTGATCTGACGTTTGTCATTTGTTAAATTTTGAAGGTTAGGAAATACGCATAAATTTTCACTCGCTCTTTAAAACTTTTATAATCTGAATAATCTGTAGAAATAAAATAAAAAAGAGTTGAGTTCACAAAGTTTGCTTTAAAACAAAATTTGAATTAATAAAAAAACATCCCTTAATAAGGGTGGCCCAACTCTTTTATTAAAGGCATAATTTAACAGTTGTTTTGCTATAAATAAGAACAGGGGATAATGTGTTACTCCGGGGCACAGGTGATCGCTGGCTTTGGTAAACTCATCCCGATGCGGATGAGAAGGGCTCATTTCCCATCGGGGACAAGCATTAATATCCAAGTAAATCTTTTCCAGTGTTGCTGGATTTAACTCCCCTGGGCTCGTTTTCCATCAGAATTACAGAAATAATATCCATTCGAAACAACCTCAATCAGGCTTTCATTTAATTGATGCCTTTGTTGATTAATTCATTCGAAGTAAATCAAATAACAACTGATGTAGATAATTTAGAATTTAGACAGGTTTTCCATCATATCCGAAAGATAATTTGTGGCTTGCCAAAATAATTTTTGAATATACCTAGGTATATATTTTTAAATTTTTTGAAATAAAACTTCTTTACTAAAACTTTCTTGACTAGTAATTAATGTATTTTATATTATTTAAGATCATTGTACATATGTGTTTGATTTTATTCTTAAAGGGTTCTCGCCTTAGAATAATACACAGCTACACAAACGGCCGTTGAGTTTGATCGATTGTTTTGAGAAATGCAATAATAATTATGAATTTAGATTCGCTGTTCATTTTTTATCCTAGTTTTGGAAAATAATAATAATATTCTAGCGAAGGCGAGAACCCTTTAAAAATAAAAACAAACACAGATGACACTAATTGTACCGTTTTAGTAATACCTGCCACAACGGTCAAATAAGTTTTACTTCAACCGCGCGTTTTACTACAAGACTCACTCATATTTTTGTTAAAAGCACCAAATTTATTCTCTATTTAAAAAATATATGTTTATTTCGATTTAAAAAAATTTTAAGCATATTTTATCACCTTTCAAAAATAGTTTTAGTTTTCGGATACGTTCAGAAATATTCCATTTATTTGGATTTAACTGTAAAACGGAAATATTTTTTTACCCTCTGACAAAATATGGTCGAGGCCTGAGGGTTTAAAGTAACAAGTTCGGGATAATAATTGAATTTTCCTGAAAGAATAACAAGTCGTTATAAACAGTTTTGGTCTTCAATAATTTATTACGAAAATTCATATTTTTGTTATGAAATCTTTTTAAATGGTAAAGTTCATCATTATAAATCATATTTCAAAACAACGTTCAATTTTCCATAAAATACAAGAAATAAATGAACAGATTGTGACCTAAATCTCTGCTTTTCCATTTTGAATTTTCCCCAAATTTAGGCATTTCCTTTCAGTTTCCTCTTTTCAAAAATCTATTGTGGATTTCTTGCAATTCATGGGAAAAACAGGGAAAATCAATTTATTTTAGAAATCCATAAAATCATTCCATCGTCTTGTAATGTATTTCCTTTGTCTCTATTTAATTACAAAATACTTTTATTAAATTAATGGATCTCTTATTTTATTATCATTTTTTAGTGTTTTAAAGGGCGAGTGGATATATGTGGCATCATTTTAATTAAATGAAACAAATTAATTTGTTGAAACCACTATAATCACATGTTATAATATCTACATGTTTCAAAACCGATGGTTTCTTCGTCAGAATAATAACATGAATTAAAATAACAAAACAAACAAACAGGTATAGACAAAAAGAACAATAGACTAAATATTACAGAGAGAGGCGATTAATTACCTAAAAAAATCTTAAAAAATAATTATATAAAATGAATTATAAAAATTATTTGATTGTAACTTTTTTCATAGGTAAGACTTCTAGAAATTTTAATATTAGAATTAAGGAACATGTAGGGTGTTTGAATAATAATAATTATTCTAAATTTGCCTACCACATTTTAGAAACAAATCGCTCTTTTGATATAAATAAAAGGTTAAAAATTTTACACAAAAACAAAACACATATACAATTAACAATCTTAGAAATTTTAGAAATTAGAAAAAAAATAGTGAATTAAATATTATAAATAACTAAATATTTGAAAAAAAAAAATTGCCATCTCTTAAATTTATTTTCATATTAATTTTTATATTTTTTATAATTTATTTTTGTTATTTTAACAAACTGATTATATTTTGTTAATTTTAAAATATTCTTTTAACATATAAAATGTTATTTTTATATAATTATTTTTAAAAATATTTTTCGGTAATTAATCACCTCTCTCTTTAATATTTTTGTCTATTATTCATTTTGTCTGTACTTGTTTGTTTCTTTTGTTATTTTTATTCACGTTATTATCCCGACGAAAAAATCGTCGGTTTTGAAACATGTAGATATTATAACAAGTGATTATAGTGGTTTACACAAAGTAAGTTGTTTCAATTAATTGTTGCATCATGCGACATCACCATTTATAGCTTGCATCCTCGGGAAATCGATAGGATTAAGATGACGTCAGAACAAAGGCCGACCGTTTAGATCTTATCTCATTTTTATTTGTTTTTTTTTTGTTTCTAATAATATATCCGAATCATAATATTTTTTATTTGAATTTCTTATTTGCTTACAAGTTTGTCAGAAAATCTGTGGCGTTTCGTTTCGGCAAAGGAATTGTTTTTAAAATGCAATTATTTGCCATGAATAAATACGTGTTTTCTCAGACATCTTCTCCAGCTATCTTCACGGAATCAGCACTTGAATAATTAATTACTGTATTACTTTATGATATCCTTGTTTATTGTTTACTCCTGCGCCATTACAGACTCGACGGGGGAGTGTATTTATCTCAAATTGTTTTTTTCGCGTTGCTTTTCGCATTTCCTTGGGAGGTTTAACCGTAAATTTCCTCGAAAGGGTATCTAGCTATTTGGCAATACTTATTATCACAAGCCTCGGAAGAGATTGAAGAATAAACAACAAGCAAATAAATAAAGCGATTTGAAAGACGTCGATTTTGAAAGCCTCCGCACTTTAGGGGTAAAAGCTCACCTTGGATACGAAAGTCGCATTTTCAGCTTGGCGTAATGATCCAAGTGTTGTGATTTTTTTGTTGTATTTTCTGTTTTATTATTTAATTTGTTCTTTAGACACTAAAGTTTAGTGGCTTGGAATTCGACAATTATCACATTTTCTTTTGGTGATCCGAAAGTATTGACCTACGAAAAGTTCGCTTATGACAGACAACTCTTTGATTTACGACGGTGAAAACTTTATTGTCAATGGTATTTTGGTGCTAAGGCACTAGAGTTCCGACAGCGCGGAGACTGTGGTACTTTAGCATCCTAACTTTATGAGGAAAGCGAGGAAATAAGAATAGGAAGAGGAAGAAAAAATGAATCATGTCTAAATTCATTTCATATCAATTTCTGAGATAATTTGATGATAGCTGTAATCGAACAAGTAAAAAAAAACACAATATTAAAAATAATAAACAAAAGCTGATTTAGCGAATATTTCCCTAATGCTTTTGAATTCTGAGAGGTATTAATAAAAAACTCCAAATCATCCCCTAATTTCAAGAGACAAGGGTTAAATTAGGCGTTTAATTTACCCTTAGGGTTAAGGCAGGCAACCCTGCGAAGTACTTAAACTGGTAAACATATGATAATCACCTGGCGGTAAAAAAGACCGGTTCTTTATACGACTTATGGTTTGCATTAGTGTAATGAACCCTAAGAGACTTAAAGCATAAACTGGTCCCAGCGAGAGTTCGTACGGACGTAATCGACGTTCGTCTTATCCTTCTCACGCTTTTTGTTTGAAAACTGAAGAAACTAGGACGATGACGTCATTATCGCTGGGACTAGTATAGCTGCTTTTATAAATGCTATTTTCTGCCTCTTCTGCCTTTCTAAATATTATTTAAAATGAGTAATTGAAAATTCATTGAAGAATAAGATAATACTAATAAATCTAAAAGAAAATATAAAAAAAAAACAAACACAGAGAAATAAACAGGTAACAGTCGCAACTGGAATTCGAACCCAGGATCTCTTGTCTTACCGCGACACACCTCCTAGATAACAAGGCCGGGAAACTGAATCCAATCGGCTTCCTAACTTGCATGAGAACCTACAAAAAAAATTAACATTTTTAAATGTTTCAGTAAATAAGAATAAATTGAAAAAAAATATTAAAACGGAAATTTTTGTGGAATATCTTACAAATAGGCTGCTTTGAATAAGTGTCGACAAACACTTTAACCAACTCAGCCATTGGGACCTCTTATTTTTAAGGAATTTTTATGATTTCAATTTCAGATCTTTCACTATTTTTTTCCATACTTTTAATTTTTATTTTAATTTTTCTTACTAATAATATATTAAATAAATCCTTAACGATAAATTAAATATCTGATTCGATCAAAATATTAATAAAAATACATTCTTCAATATGATATTATATATGAAATTTAAAAGACTATCTTCAAGATATCGCGTCATTATAAATACATTCAGATTCATGAACTTAATCCCATGTAAAAACTGTGTTGCCATCATCCATAGGTAAATAATAATTTTATCTCGAAAGAGACTTTTAAATTTCTCGGTAGGAACTCATTATTTCGGGGGTAGTTCCATCCACCCCTCTCCAACCGCAGGTAATGATACCTCAACCCCATTCCATCCTAACTCACCCACAATCCACCGTAAAGTTCCTTACTTTACCCCTAAGGGTAACATTGCTTAATTTCAAAAAGTTTAAAAAATAATTTGTAATTTCTCGAAAACTACTCGTTCACATTTTTTCAGAGGATCTTGTGGAACTTATCACAATGCAACAGCACAGTATTTTTCTGAATACTTCTGTCTCCTATCGTAGGTTGACCATCATCAGGGTAATCGGCAAGTTGCAGCCCGGTCCAAAAACGTATTCCATCTTACGTTTGTTGCATTAGCTTATATTTTATACATCTGGTTCAACGAATTCTGGCCATTCGATGAAGATATTATTATGTCGATGAATTGGTATTATATCGATAAATTGGTACAATGTCGATAAAATTTTATGATCTCGATAAAACGTTATTATGTCAATAAATTGATTTATGTCGAAAAATATGTATTATGTTATAAATTGATATTATTTCGATAAATTGGTATTATTTAAAAAAAAAAGAAAAAAAATATATTCAACAATATTTTATTAAATTTATGAAAAATTGTTTATTTACAAACAAGATCTGCTATGTAATTATTATGACGCGTGACAGCTGTTTCGCCTCTTGAAGGCATTATCAAACTGTGGTAAGCCCACTTACAGAGATACATTTGAGGTGTGTGAAAGCAAAAGCAGCTTACTCCATTTCGGCCAGATTGCTATGTTTGTATTTGAAATGACATGGAGATTGCTATCTTGGCTTTAATGTGCAATATTACATACAAATATTGAATTCACGTATATTACATATAATATTTGTACGTAAAAGCAAAGATAGCAATCTTCATGTCATTTCAAAAGCAAACATAGCAATCTGGCCGAAATGGAGATTGCTGACTTTGTTTTTACACACTAAAAGAACTACACACCTCATTTATATTATTACTAGACAGGTAATTACTTTTATTTTTATTACCTATGTCCAACATTTTACTCGGAAATCGATATGGGACTAGATAAAACATTACAAAAAGTTGAAATATGGAATCTACCGGTTCTTCAATCATTGATACAAAACGAGGCTACTTTAAGTTACCCCATAAGGGACAAAGTAGGGTAGATTTACTACAGTGGAAGTTGGGAGGCTGGATAGGACCCGGCGTGGGTTATCTCGATCTGCCACAATTATGCTGACAAACACACTCTTGACATCTTGACGGGCGAGTCTCTACGGAGGTACTAAAGTAGAGTAAGAGATTAAATTATAATTACTAATTTGTCGCTCCTTCCAACCCACATCTTGCGATAAGAAAAGCAGAACTTAATGTCAGAACTAAGTTAAAGGTTTAAAAGTCACTGTATTGTCACACTCTCACATAGTAACATCAAATGTAACATTTAAGGGAAGACTTAATAAATAAATAGGAATATGCAGAGTGTATCGCTTTGGTATACCACCTAAATATAGTAGTTTTACCAGGGTAGCATGTGCGATCGATAAAATCCTATATCAATCCGATATTGACCAAATCCGTCATCTGTTGTCAGTTATCAATATTTGAGATCACGTTCAACAATTGGTAAGAGATATTCCGACCGACGCGCGACGATTGATAACTTTTAGCCCGACCTCCATAAAACCCGATGAGTTTCGGTTATCTATCGATAAGCTGTTTTACGAATCACACAAAACAATAAACTAAACATCATTTAGAATCCAAACCTTGCTTGAAATGGCATGAGCCTTGTGTGTGACCGGAACTTACTAGCCAGATACTTCTTAATCTTCCTCCAATGATCTCCACCCCCCTCCCACTCCCTTCAATCTCACAAATTACCCCATCTGAAAATGTCATAGACTTACTAGTTCCGGGCAGTCGAGACACAGTCCACATAAAAAGTAGGATAAAATACGCGTAACATGTAGGACATGTAGTATGTCTATTCTTTGTAAAGTACCCTTGAGATTTTTACTGAAATGGCGCTCTAAATGTTACATAAATATTTATATAAGATAGGTAATTACTATTAAATTTTCACATACATATTGCAAACACATTGCGGGTACATAATTATAATAATGAGATTTTAATAACTTTGTTTTAATTCCACTTTATTACATATATCTTTAACCAACCGGTTTCGGTTCGACCTGAACCTTCATCAAGGGTGAATAAAATATCTTTACAGAAAAAAACACCAGCCGCCTGTTTTGTTTTATTCAAGCACAATTACGCGCAATTATTTTTAATGTTTTACGATCATTTTCTAAAGAATTTAATTTTCCGCATTAGTAGGAAATTTTGAACTTTAAAGCAGTTTTAAGCCTGATACTTTTTATTTCTGGGCACACAAATTAAAACATACTCGATTATTTCAAAGGCATATTATTTGTGTTCTACTTCCAGTATTTCATTAATAAAGCATCCAAAATATTTCTCGGCGATCTAATTTTCAAACCAAAACACACGATTTTGCATTACTTAGTAATAGTGCATCATCTTAAACGAAGTTTTTTTCGTAATTTTTTTATTAATTAAATTTACAAGATCAACGAAAATGTTATTTAGTGAGTGATAGAAGCCTATTTATCAATTTGAAATATTTTCCGGTAAAATAATGCTGTGAAAATGAAATTAAAAACAATTATTATTAGCAATAATTATTAGCCTGAAACACTCATCCGCATTGAAAAAATCTCCCGAGCAAAGATACACGCCGCCGACGGGACTCTAAACTCGTGTCCTTCTGATTTCCGGTTAAATGCTCTGTTCACTGAGTCGGCTTATCTCTTCAATATATATTAGTGTTTCATTCAACAATTACTGCAAATTACATTCGGCGGCATGTATCTTTTATCCGGAGATTTTTTCAATGTGGATGAGTTTTCAGACTAATAATTATTGCTTATATTAATTTTTACCCTTTGTGCTATGCATAAAAATCTTGTTTTAATACATTAGTTTATCAATTAAAAATATATATATATAGAAATTAAAAACCTTAAATGAATAGGATTTTTTTAAGGTTTGTGATTAACCATTATATTCCACCTTCAAGGTCGAGAAAAAACAACACAATTTATGATAATTATGGCATGAATCATGGTGGATTATAGCTATTTATTGCCATGTACCGTAGATAAGTCATCACTCACCATATCCGAAATAGATAAACTGTCAAGGATATTGACTATTAATTTTGGGACTCCATGTACGGTGTATAATGTTGCTAGACCTATAAAAAAGTTATTGTGGATTGTTTAGTGTATGAGGTCATCTTTAGGAACCAAATGCAAATTCGTCCATGACAGCATTGTTACCCCGTCAGGTTTGCAAGTCGAAAATTACACATTCTACACGTCCTAAAATAATTGCTGTTGGAATAATTTGCAGATTATAATTTACACGTGGAAAATGTTGCACCAGTTAAAATTACACGCATTCAGTTTTTCTATAATTTTAACTCGCCGAAAATTACATGTACTAAAATTTTACGGCAAAATAAATTAATTAAGGGGGGTATTTGTTTGCTGTCCCGGGAACCATTTATTGGATACTTGTAGAAAGCTTCCGTCTTGTAGACATAGATGGCAGTGCTAAGAGCTGTCCTTAGATTCCGCTAGATGGCAGGTAGGTTAGTACCTGTGGGAACCACGAGAGGGTCAAAGAGCTCTGAGAGAGCGTTCACTGGTACACACGGTTTAGATTCCATTTAGCCAGCTTCTAGTTAGGTCGATCAACGAGATCTACATTGTAAACTGCGAAGTGTAAAATAAACGCAGATAATAACAAAGTATCTATTATTCCAAGAAGTAATCTCCATCCAAAGTATTGGAGAATCTGTTAGTGTCTGTAGTAAATAACAAAACGCTACAGATACTCCTCTGCTTTAGGTCAACCCAAGTGGTTGGCTACGTTTGGTGACTTGGCAGGGGTTTCCGGATTCACGGGGGTGAGATTTGTGCATATCTTGGCGGGGGATGCGTCTGAACACCGACTGCATGGGTTGAGGGAGACTTTGACCTCTCCATCCGGACTTTCTTAAGCCATCGCGTTGCACCGCAGTAGGAGCGATGGATCACTACTAGACACACTGACCCTCAGATTCCTACCCACCCCTCATACCTTTTTCCTTCCCAGAATTTACTCCTTCCTTACTTTAAGCAGACCCTCCACACAGCATTGCCTTACATAAACCTAGGGGAAAATTGAAATCTTTTTAGCTGTCGAACGAGAATTCTAAATCTAGAAAAAATACATACAAAATTTTTTTACAAAACAACAAGTCTTATTCTTCTTTCTTGCACTGTCCCAACTCATTGCCTAGGTAGGCTGTTGGGGTCGGCTCTCCTCGTTCTCAGGTTTTAGCTTCTTCGGTTCTGGGTATCGCTCTCTTCCAGGCCGACAAGAACAACAAGTGTTTTATTTTTATTAAAATCTCCTGCTTACGAACCCCATTTTCGGATAAAGATCTATCCGAAAATGGAGTACTTGGCAATTTAAATTATTTAGAAACACATTTTAAAAATTGTGCCTGCACTTAACAAAATTAAACAAAATACGTATTTTGGTAACATTTTTTTGCTTAAATTAGCATAGAGGGCCGGTGTTAAAAACTTGTTTTAACTTTATCACCATCTGCATGGGGGGTGCGTGATTTCGCCCGATTTCGAATGTTAAACGTCGAGGTGGATCGCCTTAACCTCTAATTACTTTTTGTTGAACTGGCTTAACAGAAGATCCAAAATATAAACATGCAAATGAGAATACCTTTTATATTATAATTGATTTTTGGTACTAACATGATAGCTAAGAATGTGAGGTTTGCAAGTCTATTTTCTATCAATCAATCCAAGGGAGCCCACTATGCCGCAATGCAAAGGACTATCCCATCAGAACCGTCCTTTCAACAATTCTCCCAATTTTAAAAAAAGTGAAATTTCCTCACTTATTCGAATGAGATTTGGACATTGTTCCATTCTCACCTTTTTTAAATTCACGTCCTTGACTCCTCAGATTTTACATTCTGTGGTCTAGAAGTGGGAACTTTATACGATATATTTTTTGGTTGTCCCTCTCTAAACAAATATCCTCCTATCAAGCCTTATTTAAAATTGCCTCTCATCTACTCAACATACCATCTCTTCTAACTCGATTCCAATCTTCGTTATAATTTTAAAATTTGCTCATTTAAATAAAATTAGTATTTAAATTCACCTCTCCACAATTTGAAATAATGTCCTAGAACACCAAAACCCTTGAAAGAACACCAAAACATATGAAAAAAAAAACTCTGTAGTAGCTTTTTTATATTAAATTTCATATCAAATTTAATGACGATACTGTGCTATCAACTTTCATTAAAATATCATTCTGTGGATTGCAACAAATTGAGACCCAATCAATAAGCGAGTCATTGCAACCAGCAATGTGCAGTTTTCATCAATCTCTTTACTGTAGCATTATTATTCCTATCATAACCCTCCGTCACATACCATAAATCAAGATATATTATTGGCTCTTGCGCTGGATTGCTTGATGATCTAATTGCAATATTAATTATTATTGATGTCATTTTGTCATACAAGATTGAACCATCGCATGCGTTGCAATTAAAATCAATCAGTGATGCATTCAGATCGTGCATTTGTAATTGCGCGTTTTGGTTTATATAATAATTATTATCTTCACGGTGCTACATTCCAGGGTGGGATTTGGCATCCTCCTTTACCCTTCAGGCTAATTTGTTCGCTTTTCGGAACAATTCGTCTCTTACCTCCCCTCCTTCCCTACCTCCCCGTCTCCCTTACTATCAGGGTTAGAAATATGAATCTAAACGGCTTTAAAAAGAAGAAACACCACGCGTTATATTCAAATCGTTGACTTGATGAAAAAAAGTTTTTACATGAAACGACGAACAAGTGAGTTGACGATAACATTTATAATATATATTTGCTTATAAAACATGAGTGTTTTTATAGTTTTTCATTACCAGTAATTTTAGTTAGAAAAAACGTAAGGTGAACCATTTTTAAAACTATTTTGGTTGTTTGCATTCAAAAATGTTCATAACATACAAAACCAAAGGTTTCTTCGTCAGGACAAGATTAAATAACTATTTTTTTGTAACCGAACTGTATTTTATTTTTATTAACAGTATTTTTATTTAAGTTTATTTAGGAAACGTACAGTTATATACATAAAATCATTTTTACGTTTAATGGTGAATATTATATAAACCAGTTAAGTTTCATTAAATGAAAAAAAATCACTTCGTACGTACCACTTATATAATCCTAATTATCTACATGTTTCAAAACCAAGGGTTTCTTCGTCAGCATAATATGATAATATAATATTATAATATGATATTATATTATATTATCATGTTATGCTGACGAAGAAACCCTTGGTTTTGAAAAATGTAAATAATTATGATTATATAAGTGATATGTACGAAGTGATTTGTTTTCATTTAATGAAACTTAACTGGTTTATATAATATTCACCATTAAACATAAACTTGATTTTATGTATATAACTGTAAATTTCCTATAAAAACTTAAATAAAAATACTGTCAATAAAAATACACTTCGGTTACAAAAAAATAAGTACCTACATATTATGATTAAATAACATTTTTTATTTTTTTTTATTTTATTATTTAAAATACATATACATAAGATTTAGAAAAATAAATACAGTTGGTTCTTAAAAGCGATTTACAAATACATTTTTTTTTAACAAACTACTCAACTCAACGGAGAAAAAATTTCTCGTGTTTGAGTTGGGGAGTAAAGCCTCTTAATTAAAAAAAAGTTAGAAATTATAATGTTTTAATTACTGTTTACAATAATTGACTTAGAATCTACATGAATGAAAAGTAAAAATTACAAATTGAATATAAATGTAGTAGAAATAAGCTTATATTAATAAACTTATATTAATAAACTTATATTAATAAACTTATATTAATAAACTTATATTAATAAACTTATATTAATAAACTTATATTAATAAACTTATATTAATAAACTTATATTAATAAACTTATATTAATAAACTTATATTAATAAACTTATATTAATAAACTTATATTAATAAACTTATATTAATAAACTAATTAATAGGTAGGTACATTTCTGAAAACTTAGTCATGGGCTAACAATTACGGCCGCTGTTCCTAACTTTTTGATTCAACTGAGGCCGCGATCAGCCAAGCATTTTGTAGTGTAGCGCTCGATTTATGTTGTTCCCAAACAAAGTAAGAACTTTCGAAGTTAAATTAATATTATAGAGTTAATTGTTTTATTTATTATTAATACGCGTAATTCATTTAAAATATTTTTATCCATAAACTGACATTGTATATTTTTTATACAAACGTATATAAAATAAAGTGTCAGCTTGACCGTAGGTACTGGACTTGACACTTGGCTTTGCGAATATTCGAAAACGACATAGTTTTTCGCATAAATTAACCGTTTTTCGTCTCTGCTCCGCACGCATCCGAACTTCTTAATCCATATTAATTAAAATGATAATTGATAAACGCAATACAACAGAAGTGAAATGACCGCGAAACTGTGTCTTCTGTCAAAGTGATATTATTTCATCGACCATACATTGTGTTCGCGGTATTTTTTCTACTCTGTTGATACTTTTAAGAACTAGTCCAAAACTGAGGCGACCGGAACGAGTTTAATCCACTAGTCCGGCTTCCTTAGGTTAAGATAAATGCTTAAGGCATGCTTAAGCGATACTTGTGTTTTGGAAAAGTTTTGGCGTAGTTGTGCACTAATCAATTACTAAGGCAAAATTTTGGCTTAGTAATTGATTAGTAGGATTGGGAACAGCGGCCGATAGTCAGAATAATCCATTTTTTATTGCTCCCGGTTCCTAAATTCCATTCGAACTTATTGTAAGTTTGGCTCTGTTATTATCCTGTAACTGCGCAATAATTTTCTCATCGCGAACTGTAATGTTTTCGCAACCCAATTTAAAAGCTAATTTTAAACATACAACAAAATTTCATTAAAATACTCGATTACCTTTTGAAACTGTTTCCGATTAAAATATTTATATTATGGTAAATGGTTTACTGTAAACTCGTTGCTTTAAATTTTAAATAGACTCGGCAATATTGATGCTCTGTAAGATTTGACTTGCAAATTATTATAAATGTTGATGATTTTTTGAGTGAAGTGTTTTTTTCGTCGAGAATATCTAATTGATTGAACATTAAAACTTATCATGTCAGTTTGATTGTCAGCTGTCAATTTTATATCTGGAACGATTTTATAATAAATTGATTTCGCTCTTCAATAAATTTCGATTTGATAATTTTGTTTCTGAACGTTGTGTGAGCAAAACATGAACCATTAGCATCAGAGCGAAGAATTGCAAAATCATGTGTTTATTGTTTGAAAATTTTATAACTTAAAAAAATTAAAGATGTTTCAATTAAATACTGCAATTAGAAGACATCTTGTTGGCCTTTGAAATATGGAACATTTTTTTTAATACGTTTCTTTATAATAAGGAAGTTAAGTGAAAAAATTTGGACAAAAATATGTTCATGTAGATGACATGCAAACTTAAATACTAGTATATATATATACTTTAATATATATATATATATATATATATATTTTAAAGTTAATTTTCATAATAAAATTAATTCTACAGGTTTTAATTTTATTAAACCCACGAAAACGCCCGGTAAGAGGCGGGAGAGTGTGTGACGTCATCTGTATGCTTGTTTGTATGAAAAATAAGGGTAAATATTTACAAAACCGTGACACGCTTAATATGGACTTTGTCTCTTACGCTGCCTGATATATCGCCATTATGCTTGCACTCTGAAAGTGTGCAGTCTTCCCTCCAGGAACATTTCTGTAGCGCTGCAGTATCTCGGTAGGCAGAACAGCTGGCGATAAGCATTTTTGTAGGACTTTTAGCTTTTGCCATTGGGAAGCAGTATGACATATACAGCGATGTGCAGAAAGCGTTGAATAGCATAAAAGTAATAGTTTACGTTTGTACTGCAAGAGTAAAAACGCTACTCTAAGAGATATCGCTCTTCTTTGTCTTTCCACATCCTTGATGTCTTTCAGCTCGTCTTTGATAGTACGTCCCAGGTACTTTACACTTGAAATGTTGGTCAGACCTTTGGATCACGAAACACTCCCACATCGCATTGCTTGTGTTATTTTTTACTTTTAAACTGAAGGTACTAAAACTTCAGTGAATTTAATATAAACTGTACTTGTTTAATAACTAAGGTAATTTGCATCTAATTCGTGTTATTTTGACAATCCAATTACCAAGAATGCCGAACACGCAATAAGAATTAACGTAAGAATCTAAAGTGTTTAATTTTATGGCTGCCATTAGTTCACCCATGTTTTTTTCTACACTCGCTAGAAGTCCCAGTACTTAGTCTCTAATTAGCTGCTCACCAATAATTGTGTTAAAGAATTCCTATTCGAATAACTGGTTTGTTGCCGCCTTCTTCATTTCCTACTCGCGCCACCGGATCCTGTTTGTTGTATCTTAAATGATCACTTCGTTTTTTAACAATAAATTCGTCTTAGTCTATCAACTTTATTAATAAGACCTGGATCCAACGTGTAATAAGGGATTAACCCACTTCAAAAATAAAAGTTGACGGTAAAAACTGGTAAAAGCTATGATAAAACGATCTTTAAAACAGGGACTAAAGTCCAGCAGGTTTACTCATAAATGTATGTATTTTTTTTTTTTTACATAATTTTTTAATAATTTGGGAGGCTGGTATGGGTACCGCCGCCCCGGGAACCATTTATTGGACGACCAAAACTTCTGCCATAGGTCACCCCAAGCGGTTCGCTACGGGTTAGGTTTGTCCAGGACTTGGGGGCGGATGCGTCTGCCGACCATCTGCGTGGCAGGCCGGATCGGGAGAGACTGGTTGAGGGAGACCTTTTGATCTCTCCGGCCGGACCCTGTCGACCCATCGCCTTGCTCCGCAGTGGAAGGGATGGCTTCACAAGTCCATCACTCCTGGACATATTCATCCCCAGATTCCTACCCACCCCTCAAACCTTTTTCCTTCCCAGGACTTCCTCTCCTTTCTTTCCCTTAAAAAACCCTCCACACAAAGATGACATAGGCCTTGAGAGAATTTTTCCCTCAGGGCCCCCTGTGTGGAGCTAATTTAAAAAAAAACCATTAATGTATGGTTGTTTTACAGTTGTATAAAATTTAAAACACGTATATTAATTAGTATTCTTCTTCCTTGCACTAACCCAACTCATTGCCTAGGTAGGCTGTTGGGGTCGGCTCTTCTCATTCTCAGATTCTTAGCTTCTTAGCTTAGATTAGATTCTGGGTATCGCTTTCATTCAGGCCGTTTCTATGTAGAATTTTGGAGCATTGAGTCATCCAGAAGTTCTTTGGTCTTTCTCTGGATGACTGTCGTATATAATTTAGTAAGGGAGTTAATATTTAACGTCAATCGGGATCTTTCGAAGACCTCGCATTCAAATAAGTATATTTCTAATTTTCTCTTATTTAATAAATCAATGCCAACATTTCCCCTGAAATCTAAAAATGAAACTAATTTCTGTGCTTGAAATTTAAGCAAATATTGTTCAGATTTTTGTAGACCCGAACAATTTAAATTTAATAAATTTATTACGCAATTATTTCGCCATCAAAATTATCGTGGCATCGTACATTAGTAGTACCTCGCACTGCACTTCTATCTACCTACGCTGTGCCAGATGCCGAGCAGCCTACTGGAAAGGTCTAGAGCTGCAATCAATAATTCACAATACCGCGCCGAACCTTCGCGAAGGATCTCGTGTGTATTCTGCTTGCCTTTCCAGTAGCTACTAAACAAGTCGGCTAAATAAGGCGTCGGCGGTCCCGTACGAGTCAGTCAGTAACCAACCAGTAAACCTACTAGTTAACTAATATTCATAACAGTCCGTTGTATTTTTACGCGCCATTGTTTACATTGTGTTTTTATTTAAATAAACAATTCAGTAATTAATTATCAAGTGTTTTGCATTACTTTAGAACACGCCAAGGTATTGTCAACTCAATACCACTAAATACACAAAATGTCATATATTTTACAAGGAGGTATTCTCGCATATTAAGAGCCATTGACCAGCGGCTGAGAATAAAAGTTTAAAAATGCTTGCAACTGTACAGGGAGGTCCAATGAGAAAGATCGATTATTCCCCGTATCAAAATTTTTAAATTAAAAATTTAATATCGATTTATTTCATTCAAAGCTTGCTTTAATATATACCTACATTCAAATAAGCAATAAAAATGCTCAAAATGCACGATGATAAATTATTAAATATCGTGTACTTCTTGTAAGTATTTTTTGATCATGAGTATTTATGATTTTTCAATAATGTCTAAACAAATAAGTGTGTTAAAAAGTTTGAAATATTTTAGTTTTAAAGACCTTAAATAAATAGAAAAACTGAGGTATTTTCGTCACTAAATACGTTCTCGGATTTATTTTTTGATTTTAATTCAACTAAAATTAAAATTTTCAAAACTGTGTTGACTAGATTATGTATCGATTATATGATTTGAAATTTGTGTTGTTTAATGGAATCCATCGTTTGAAAATTGAACAAATCTGCCAACGACCAACGGTTAGTATATTAAAAATACATTTAGTTTTTCAAAATTTTAAAACTGCGTCTACCACATAAAATAACAATCTTTCAAAATCAATTTATGTTTCTTTGTAAAAAAGAGTCAATACGTCTAGAATTTAATTTAAAAAGTACTAATTTCCTGTGTTCTCTGGCAATACCCTCTTAATTTTCCTACACATTCGTGGGACAGTATTGCATTCTAACGTCACAATATTAGAAGTGGAAAAACTCCCGGCTTCCATTTACAGTGATCTTGGCTACCATTGGCGACTTTATCAAAGCTATTATTAAGAATAAAAAGATGCCTTAAGCGTCCAATGTGCACAGGGTATCAAACGAACTACTCTTTGGAGATTTAAGACTTCCACTATTATTATTATTGTATTAAAATTTCAATTACCCCCAGGGCTTTAATTCTATGAGATAACCGACCCATCTTATCTAACCGTGTATCAGTCACTTGAACAGTAGCGAGTTGTTCGTACGGCATCTTACTAGCCAATTTAGCTAGATGGGCAGCCATTAGAGCAAATTGTAGAAATTTTCACCTGAAATTACGAGCGTTCAAAGTGATCGCCTGCGGAGTTATCATTTACTATGTAAATGCTTGTAATTGGCCTCTTCCCGTGGGTATTACAGGTAAAACACAGCATCCACACTTACACTATTCAAAATATAATAAGTATCGATGGAACGATGTAAAAAAGATCACTGTATTTCAAAGAAGTTAATTCAACAACGATATTTTTGATCGAATCTTTTACTCTCGTGGCTTTCACCATTTGAGATTTACTAGGATAATCAGATTTCTTAGGCTTTGAATTTGAAGCTATTTTGTTAAAAAGTTTTTAAAAGCACTTTTTTGTGAGTTTCTTTTGTTTTTTTAAATATTTTTAAGCGAGAAATTTTGCATTTTTTACAAAAAAAAAAAAATATTTCACAAGAGGCCCAGAGGAACAACGATTTCCCTACTTCATTATTACACCCATTTTTCATGATTACCTATTTCATCTTTGGGGATGCTGTGTGGAGGGTATTTTAAAGGAATCGAAGTAAAGCAAATTCTGGGATAGAAAAATGTAACAGGGTTGGGTGAAATCTGGGGTCATTGTATCCAGGATTGACAGACGTACGATTCCAACCCTTTCATTGCGGTGCAAGGCGTTGGGTCGAGAGAGTCCTGCTGAAGAGGCCAAATGGTCCTAGGACTAAGACAAACCTCATCCCATGAACCTGGGCACCCTTGTTAAGTCATCAAACGTAGCGAACCACTAAGGGTGACCTAGAGCAGAGGTGTTGGTTATCTAATAAGTGGTTCCCGGGGCGACGGTATCCGTACCCGCCTCCCTAATTTCGTGCAATAATTGAGTTTCAGCTAACGTAAGATTGAATTCACGACGCCTGAGTAGGAACCTAACGCCTAGCACCATTCTACCAACTAACCGATAAAAGTTTTCGATTCGCATGAAAAAATAATTCATTGAAAAAAAGAGGCGACTTTATAATAGTCATGTATATTTTTTTTCTATTCCACGACAACTCAACAAAGTGGCATTTCAACACCCCTTTTAAAAGTCGTTAAAAATTATGAACAAAAAAAAATAGCCTAATATAATGTTTTTTTATCATCACTTTTAATGACTTTTCAAACGAGGTGATGAAGTTGCATGTTTTTGAGTTGTCCGGTCACCACATTTTCCAGTAGTCGTACTACAGTCATAATAAAAAAATATATATCTCAAGATAGTAAATTTCAAGGACACTAACAAAAAGAGCGTCATTCTACAGCAAAGTTCAACATTTAAAAAGTTTAGTGTTTAATGACCTTTTGACTTGACAGATTTTTTTTGGTTCATCGCTTGTACTAGTTATGGTTGAGTAGTTGTCTGTGTGAAGCCTGACGCCCGCGGTAGGGGCGTTCCCGTGGTAAAGAGATGTAATTATCGAGGGGCCGAAGCCGACCGGCGCTCTTGCTCTATCATCATAGGCCGATAATAGCCGTACAAAGAGTAGATTGATATTTGATTCTGAGCGCAGGAAATTATCGGACGTGTGAACGGATATTGGTCTGGTGAATCACGTTGATTGTGGTGTTTATTTTATAAGTGGGACATGCGTGTTACGCGTTAATATTTTTTTTCTATATAAGTATTTGTAAAAAGTTAGGACTTGAGAAATGTAGGAAAATGATTTTGTTTTAAATAAAGCACTTTTCGAGAAATTGATTCCTTCGATTTATTGTTATGTTTTTTTTTTAAATTTACGTGTTACCGACGCTTGTAATGAGAACACCCACCCAATAGACAAAGTTTTATTGATTATTTTTAATTGATAAAGATTTTATGCATAGCACAAAGGTTGACAATTATTATAAGCAATAATTATCAGCCTGAAACACTCATCCACATTGAAACAATCTTCCGAGAAAATATACATGCCGCCGACGGGACTCGAACCCGCGCCCTTCTGATGTCCGGTCAGGTGCTCTTAATCCACTGAGCTACGGCGGGTTACCTCTTACCCGCCAAATAATTCAATATATACTAGTGTTTCATACAACAACTACCGCTTATTATAAAATTTTATTAAAATACTTGTTTTTTTATGCATAGTATCATGTACATGAATCTTTTCTCGGGAGATTTTTTCAATATGGATGAGTGTTTCAGTCTAATAATTATTGCTTATAAAACTTGTTACCCTTTGTGCTACGCATAAAAAATCTTGTCTTAAACATTAGTTTATCAATTTAAAAAAATAATAACTTAATAATTACGACTTATTATCCAGTTGCGGCCGCTAAAGGCCCGCACAGTGGGCATCAATTCGGAATGTCTGAAAAATCGCCATATTATATGTGTAATATAAAGCTGCGCTTAGTTCGGCGTTCCCACGCTAGGGGGTGCATTCCTGGCTGAGATCATCGACGGTCGAGGCTAACTGCGGGGGGAGGGGGACTATCTGGCGGGGGGGGTGGTGCATCTGAAGGGGGGAGCGGTGGATGCGTCGGCGGGGTAGAAAGGTTACTATTCTCCCAAACGCTTTCAACGCACCATTGCTGGCAATGCTTCTGAAAGTTCTTATGCTAACCTGCTACTATTAATTTTTTTTAAAATTTAATTTAAATTAAATATAATAACGTTAATAATAATAAACAATATTAAATTAAATTAAAAAAAAATAAATTAAATTAGTTCTACGAATTAAACACAAAAACAATAAATACTACTATTAAATTTGTTTAATCCTTTTTTTATTTGGTTATTCATATCAGATTTATATATATATATAGGAATAAGAGTACCTACCTAGTATTTAAGTACCTACCTAGAAATGTCTAGGATTCCTTTATATTTGAATTATGAATTTTATTTTATTCTATTGTTTTTTTTTCAAGTGTCATTACTTTGGTTACACTATGTTATGTGGCTGATATTTTTAAAACATTATAAAAACAACCTCTATATGACAAATATACTTCAATTAAATATTTTATATTATTTTTTTATGTATATACCTCACAAGAGTCCCGACTGCTCCCGTCTGGAGCCAGTGAGACTATGGAGTCCCTAATTGGATTATGTTGTGAGGGTATTCTAGACTAGAAAATACTTCGAATTTATGTAAAGGACTTATTTTTAAAGATCTCAACCACGGCAAGTGGGGAGGGGAGGAGACGGGGAAGGAGAAAATGGGAAGATGAGAATGGGGAAGTACCTGGCTATTCAGATCTAGTCACTAAACACGATTAAAGCTATTTTTAAGCAACGTTTCAATTCAAATGGTGGTCTTACACCAGGGTGATACTGAGAGTATTTTCCACTCTGGAGTGTGCCGCAAATATTCCTTATATTATTTTTAAATGATTGATTTGTGAAAACAAAAATCAATCAAATAAAATTTATCTTCGCACGACGGGATTTTAACTGTGACCTCCGAATCTCTAGTCAAGAGCCCTGCCCCTGGACCACGGTGGTGGCCTTGTGGATTTAACAGGTTCGATTCCGGATTGTAATAGGATTTTTGTTAAGTTACGTAGATGTACGTTAAGGCAATTAACTAATTGTGAGGTTCTCATAACTTTCTAGAACAGTTTTTCTACATTATTTTTATTATTATTTTTTTATTTTGCAATATTGTGCATATATAACGTATCTATTATACGCATCTACTATATGTATAACGTATCTATTATACGTATGCTATATCTATTATACGTATAACGTATTTATTGTATGTATGCCATATCTGTTGTACGTATAACATATTTATTGTACGTATGCCATATCTAAATTTTAAGTTTAGACTTACGGAATTCTATACTTCGTTTGTGTGAAAACACTATGAAACCAACTAATACATATCTGTTGTACGTATATCGTATTTATTGTGCGTATGCCATATCTGTTGTACGTATAACGTATTTATTGTACGTATGCCATATCTTTTGTACGTATAACGTATCTATTGTACGCATGACGTATTTATTGTACGTTTGCCATATTTATTGTACGAATAACGTATCTATTATAAGGAGGTACGTTAAAAATAAATCCTTCTAGGTGTTTTGAAGTATATACAAAAATATACATTTATATTTTAGTGATTAGATAAACTGTTATCTATAAAAGAATTTAAAGGATTATGAAAATAAAGGCTAATTTACATACTCGTGGAAAAAATAATATTTTATAAATACTCAAACATTAAATAAGTAAAAATGTTCCCATGGTTTTATAAAAATGCGAACAAATATTTATTTAGTTATACTAAGGCATTTTTTCGTTTTTTTTTTTTTTTGCTTATTAATTTTTCTCAAACAGGCTTTTGAGATATTGATACGAAGGTGAAGAAGGTATCTTATTTTAAAACAATTTTTTTTCAAATTATTTAATAATAATGTTATATTATAAGTCACAGTTTGAGAGTCCCGCTGGAAGAGTCCTAGGCAGCCCGTTCGGAACCAAAGAGAATATAAAGAGATTAATAAAACGTATCACATGCTTCTGTGAAATATCTCGTCTATTTTGTTGCAAGGATAAAGGTCGCCCCACTCTCACTCCCCGAGGAATGAGCGTGAGACATACAAACAAACAACAGGACGAAACAAATGTAAGGACACTATAGTAACAATGCTTTGTACCAAACAACTTTCGAACTCTGTGAAAGGAAATGGGAAATTGTAAAAAAAGATCAAGTAAAATACTTCGAATTTCGAAAAATCCTATAAAGGACTTATTTTTAAAGATCCAAACCAAGGCTGCCAAACCCTAGGCCCGCGAACGAATTATAAATGACCCGCGTGAGCAAGTTTAAAAATTACAGCCAACTTGCAAATTTTTTAAATACTCATAAAATCAGTCTGTAAATAATCAATTACAACTATAACATACAATTTTGTGTGTAACGAAAATTACAGGATGACGGACTTCCTGGCGGAACCCAATAATATGACAAAAACTAAATAATTCATATCCTGAAAGTCTCTAGCCACCTCCTGGAATTAGCAGGGGTGCCCGGGTTCATGGGATGAGGTTCGTCTTTGCTGTGGTGGTGGATGCATGTGTCCACCAGTTTCATGGCATGCCGAATCGAGAGAGATTGGTCGAGGGAGGTTTAGGAGGACTCTCTCGGAACATCGCCTTGCATCGCAGTGAAAATAATAGATTCGTACGATCTTCACTCCTGGACACAATGACCTTCAGATTCCTACCCACCTCTTATACCCTTTTCCTTCCCAGAGCTTCATCTTCTTCGTTTTTTTTTTAAGACTCTCCACACGACATCCCAAATTCCCTAAGGTTAAAATAGCAAATAACGTATAAGCTAATCATTCCTGTAACAGAGAACGGCCGGCGTGGTCGATCGGTAATGCTCTCGACTCCCAATCCGAAGGTCGCGGGCTCGAACCCGGCGTGCGCAAATAAATTTTATTTGATTAATTTGTGTTATTTCACAATTAATTAATTTAAAATAATACATAGTATATTTGCGGCACGTTTCAGAGTTGAAGATACCCTCACAATCGCACTGGTGTAAGACCACCATTCAGAATTGAAACGTTGCTTGAAATGGCTTTAGCCGTGTTTGGTGACCGGATCTCAATAGCCAGGTACTTCCTCACCTTCCTCTTCCCCCTCTCCCACTACCTTTCTACCATTCACATTCACGTCATAAATTCTCTTTAACCGCTTGGACACATAAGCTTGTTTTCACGATAATTTAACGTAGGTAGACATAGGAACATAGGAAGTATGTCACGTACCTGAGTTATTAAACTCCTTTCTTCATTAATTCGCTCAACATGCCCAAATCATCAAAGCGTCCCTTTCTTAATCCTACTTAATTCGCTCACATCAGCCTTGCATTCTGTTCGGGTCTCCACATTCCTCACACGATCATTACACGGTTTTACGCCTTAGGGATCTCATTTCTACAGCATTCAGTCTACTTTCATCCTTTCTCTGTCAGTTCCATGCTTCACTGCCATACACCAGTACTCTATTGCGGACTGCTAGCTTCGCTTCTGTGGACAACTTTTTGTTGGCTCCAACGGCGTTCATGGCTTCAACGGCGGGGATGCCATAGTCTCACCGGCTCTAGACGGGAGCCATTGGGACTCTGATTGCGGTATTCATATAAAAAAAAGGTCCAGTTTGTTTTGAAAATATTTTCTCATCCAATATGTGTATTGTTTGTGTGATCCCAACGCGCATGGGCGGCACATGGCACAAGGCCCAGATTCCGCGATTTACTAAATTATTGGTTGGAACGCCGCGGAGCGCGGAATGATCAATGCGATTTATTTGTTGCCAAAAATGGCAACATTCGGAATCCAGATTTTCTTCGATTCCACATTAAATGGCCCGGGATCGCACGCGAGCGCCTCAGTCGCATAAAGGCTACACACATTAGACAGGGTTGCCAGCTAAATATTTTATTTATTTTAGTTTTACAAAATCGCTTTTAAGATGATAGACTTCGCTTTTCGGCCCATACAAAAAGGACGCCTGGGAAAAAACACTTTTCTACATCGAAAATTGCACAAAATGAATATATTTTTATTATACTGCCTTTTAGAGGGTGAAAACTATGTCGGTATGTTTTCGAATTTTCGATGCGTTTCGTATTAACGTAAACATTCACTGTCATACATGTACGATTTATCAAAAAATATTATTTAAGGAAAAAGTGCTGCTAACTCAACTCTCATAAAGAATTATAAAATTATAAAAAGCTACCGACGTAGCTTCTTCTTTCTAAAAAATATATATTTTTTAAAATTTCAATTTCGTGAAAGTTTCGGTGTAGAAAAGTGTATTCTCCATAAACCCCTTTTCGAGCGATTTCTGTAGTTAAATTTGAGCGTTGTCTCATTCGCACATTTCGCATTCGCATGTATTGTAAGTGTGCGTGAGCTTATTGTGAGCGGGACAGAATGACAGACGCGGGTGTTCCGCGTGTGGTTCAAAGTCTAGCCTCTTAAGTCTCTGTAGTAGGCGTTCAAAAAGAAGAAGATGATGACCTGAAAGGGAGATATGCAAATATAAATGTGGGAAGAAGTGCTCTAATATTTTATCATGAAAACGATTAAAATTAATATGCGTAAACGATAATATTATTTAATGACGCACGACCCATTTAAAATGGGTCAAAAAAACTCACGACAAATATCTTAAGACCCCGCTCATAAAGAAGAAGAAGGAGAGATACGACAATACTAATGTAGGAGGGAGCGCGCTAATGTTGAAAACGATAATATTCAAGCGAAAATTGTAAAAATGTTTAATAAAACATGACTCGTTTAAAAAATAAATAAATCACGTGGGGGTTGTGTTAACTAGCATATAAACAAACATTGTGAATTTTTTCATACATATAACTTGTAAAATAACAGAAACAAACGTGTAAAAATAATTTTCGGAGCATACTTTGTGATTTATTTCTATCATGGGAATTTCAAATAATTACCTTAAAGAAAAAAATGTTTTTCAAATGATTATCTTAAAGAATAACATTTTTTTTAAGAGCTTAAAAACTTCAAACGTTTAAGGAAAATATATAAGAAATCGGTAAAAAAATTCAGGATACCGCCGCTTAAGAAGCATTTAATGAAATTCTGTGTTTTTTTTTCATACTATAACGGTACGTGTACGTAGGTATTTGGAAGAGAATGAGATGGGGAAGAGCAACGTGGAAAAGTACCTGACTATTCGGATTTGGTCACCAAACACGGCTTAAGTAATTTTAACAATCTTCTAATTTTGAATTTTTTAGGTTTTTTTTTAATACTGAGAACATCTACCACTTTCATGGGTTTCCATCCCGCAACCTCTCGTACTCGGATTGGCTCTCCATTTAATCGAATTCAAAATATGATACATTTTTCCTTATTACCATAAATTTCTTGCAAATCCGCCGAAACCCGTTCAGCCCTGCCTTAGCATTTCGCTCGTCCATTAATCTTCCGAGATCCATTGTGACTAGCGTCGTCTCCCTTTATTCCACGACGCTTTCATCTATCCCTCTCTCTCTCTCTCTACCATTGCATTAGTATGCAGGAATTCCTTGGGTTGTCCTCCACGTTTTTTTATTTCTCTTTTATTTTCAGTTGTATTTTTTAATCGGCCGCCACTGCCGCCTTCTCTTACATTGTAAGCTGGTGGAATAACTATAGAAACAATATTTAAATTGTACCAACAAGTTACTCGACCTAAAATTATTTAAATATCTGGATTGAGTCATTTAGATACTCACTTGTACCTAGATTGCATGCAATTTGAAATTCTTTTTATTGTGAAGACATGCGGAAAAATGCAAAATCGTATAAAATCTTGTGTATTAGTTTTGAAAATTTGATCGCTTAGAAATAATATAAATGCTTCAATTAAATACTGTGAGTAGAACACATCTTGGCCTTTGCAGTGATCGAGTATTTTTTTGATAAGCTTTTTAATAAGCTTAGAAAAAAATTATGCGTATGACCTTTAAAAAATTGTTAAATTTGAAAAATCTCCTACTTACAAATCCTTTTTCTGGTGTTGTTTTATTGAATAATGTAGCTAATTAAGTTTCTTAAAGAGTGATCGGAAAACATTTTAATATTTTTATCTGACCTTCAAAAAATAAAATAAAACGTGCATTTTGGCGACGTTTCTTTTCAGTGAATAAAAATAGGCGAATTTGTAAGTGCGAATTTCATCCTTATGCCATGTACGGAAGGATTTTAGCCCGTCGCTCAGTCTACGCCCAGAGCCCGGGGCCATACCTCAGTCTACGCGACGCTTCGATCTTTAAAAATATACTTGCGGAATAACAAAACACTGTTGTTTGCTTGTTTGCTAGAGATTAGGGTTTTTATTGGTAAACGCTCAAAAATCGTTCGCTCCGCCCGATTCCGAATGATTCAAGGACTAGTGGATCATCTTAAGAAGTACCTAGTACGTGTGTTAAACACCACGCAATGTAGTTACAAACACGCTATAATAACATACCTCATTAAATCAATGTTAGCATAATACCTACTATTTTTCTGCATGTGTTCTATATAATTTAAGTAGCATAAAGCCAGGGACAAACACAGCGTTAAAAGCGCCGGCGTTATTTGGCTTGACCTATTTCACCACATCGCTCGCCATACATTTACAATGGTAATCTATGGCGAGGGATATGCTGAAATAGGCCAAGCCAAATAACGCTAGCGCTTTTAACGCTGTGTGTGTCACTGGCTTAATTTATCTCATGATTACTGTTGCACTATTTTAAATATCACATGTTTTGTAAAAGCCCATATATTAATATAAATAAATAAATTCAAAGAATCACAGGGAGAGGCACAACCGAAATCAGTGTTTTAATAATAAAATAGCTAGGTTCAAATATAAACAGTAACATACCGTCGATGCTTATTTCATATGAACAATGTGACGATTTTGACGAAAATCAGTTAAATATAAAGTTTTTTCTTCTTGATCTTCTACAATTTGAGCCATGTAAAAATATCAAATATTTAAGGCGATAGAAAATAAACCATGCGAGGACAATGAAAATAGTACATAATAAAAAAAGAAGTCATATCTACACAATTCAATTACCTTGGTGTGTACATAATATTAACATCATTTTGTGATCTAGCTGTCAAATTTGAATAAATTTAAATTAAATATGATGATATTTAAAATTATGACGAAAATTGTATATAGAATATGAACCATGTGAGAAAAACTGTGCATAGAATATGAAGTGAGAAAAACGCGTTAAAATTCAATTTTCTGGCATAAAATAATTAATGTTTATCCTACTTTACTTACTACTTTATCCATAAATAGAATTGTTATTTTCGTTTCGTTATTTTTTTTTACAATTTTTAAGATTTTATCAGAATGTATTCAGTATCACACTGTTCATATTCTATATTATGTAACGACGATACATCGATCTTGATGTACATTTTAATTATATTGCGGTTAAATTTCAATATAAAGCGTGGTGTTTTCTCTTTCTTAGATCATGTTTCTAACCATGATAATAAGGGAGACACAACGTTTTCTATGAGATGAGTTGTTTTGAAAAGCGAACAACGATGTTAAACGGTGAATGTAAAAAAAATCTCGGATTGGTATTTTTAAAGGTATGTTTTAGATTTACATTGTAATTCTGTTACTCTACTTTTATGTAGTCGAAGGCTTTGTGTAACTATGACAGCCTTGTAATATTTTATATTGGAATAAAAGGCTGCATTCTCAGCAAGTGTGGACTTGTTCAGATGCGATGCTTCGTTTATCATCTTGTTTAGTCAGCTGTTTTTTAATTTAACACGATCCTTTAAAGTGTCTTTGAAAGCAAATGGGTTCATATGGGGAAGTTTGTTTAGGTCTTGGCGGCGCGGCGGATGCATCTGCCCACTTTGATCTTAGGCTAGATCCAGCGAATCACTTGGAGTGACCTGTGGCACGAGTGACGGTTATCCAGTAAATGGTTCCACTTTGTTTCCTTTTAAAATCAAAATATACATATGTAATAATCCTTAACTGTATCTGGGGTGTTAGCATGGTCGATCGATATGACGTTACCGACCGATTGTCGTTAACTTCTCATCGTTCCCTAGGACAACTGCAGATCGCTATAGAAAAAGAGATTTTTTTTTAAATTTAGATGCTATTAACACTTTGTCTAATTTCTATTTTTGCTAATTGTAATTCTATTGTGTTTGTGTGTAAAATTTTAGATAAAAAAACATTTTAGATAATTTAAATTAATTATTATTCTGAAAATTATTATTTAAGCACCTTATATGTTCCTTGACTCTAATATTAAACTTTCTAGAAGTATTCCCTATGTAATTTTTTTATTTTTTTTTTATTATTTATTAATCAAAAAAATACATTTTAAGTACATTTTTTTAGGTATATGCCACCTCACTAGGCCGAGCCTGTTCCGAGGTGGCAGTCGTTTAATATTTTTTATATCATATTTTCTTAAAAGAAAGAATAAAATTATAGAATTTGGAAAATAAACATAAAATGAAAATTAATAAGAGAAATAGAAAAGAAAAAATGGAGAAGAGATGATATAAAGAAATTAAACTATTTGAAAAGAAGAGAAATACAATTTAATACAGGTAGCTATTATATTTTAGAAGTTATAATATGTCCGCAGTATACAATGCCCTTGTTTACTATCCATGTATGTATTTTGTGTTTTAGATTTACGCTTTTTATTAGGTGAATGTCTTTAATGTCTTTTTCAATTAAATTTGAAAGTTTTGGAGCCAGATTACGGTAATGTCTTTGTCCATAGGTGGTATTTATCTTCGGAGTCATGTGTTGATGTCTATGTCTTGTACAATAGTTGTGTTGTACAGTATGTTGGTTTAGCTTGTCTTTTTGGTAATGTATAGATATAATTTTGATGTACAGTTGCTGTATTAATTATATACATGTATTTATTTTTGTTCATTTGACTATGCTGTGTATTTATATAACTTTTAAGGTTCAATCCATCTCAGTCTTCAGCGAAAATTTTAGCGCAATATATTTTTCTTTGCCTCTTATTTTTCTTTCTGTATCTCAAATTCTGTCATTCCCAGACAAAATGTAGCGAGTTTTTATTTCCCAAGAGTTTTTTTTCCGTAAATTTCCCAACATCTGTTGGTATTGATCGAGCTTTTTCGGTAGCCTGTTTAATGTTGCTTCTCGGCGGGTTAACCGTAACTGCCGGATCGGAGTATAAGTGGGCTTAAGCTCCAACTAACGGTTAAAGTTAACCTAGCCAAACAAACCGCCCTGGTGTTAATGTTGTTTTCGCAAGTGCTTTCTCTATTGAGCCCGAAAATTTATTTAGGGACGTTATATTTTATTCCTGTTATTTAATATTTATTACCAATTTTCTGTATTTCTTGGGCATTAAATATGTAACAAAACTAAGCAGTTTTGGAAGTAAAACTTCTTTCTTTAGGTGCGATATGACGAGTAATTCAGATGTTTTTCGGGCGAAAACAACGTTTTAAAACGAAAATGACGTTCAGTCGTCAAACGTCGATTCTGAGTCCTGATTTGAAAAATTATGATCAACAGAAAAAGACAACTGTCATGTTGTTAAGCTTGTCAGCCTATCACAATTTGATGGAAAGTTGAAACGCAACTTGAATCGGCGTTTAACGGGGTCTTTTCAAATATTAAAAAAAAATCGAAATGGCGTTAATGGTTTGATGACAATGTTACATTTGAATTTCTGTGAAACAACTGGTCGTAATATATTTTATAATCTTTAAGATTTCACTGTAATTTTAAAAACAAGATAATTATATTTATCAATATTGTATACAAGCTTATCAAAGAATCTGCATAATGTAAAAAAATCCATTGTGTCTAGTCGCGATGAAATAATAAATTGCTCATCATTTTGACCTCTGTGTAGATAATTCCTTTTTGCACGTTGATTGTCGTAAACATGTTGAGAGCGATTGACCAGCGGCTGATAATAAAAGTTCAAAAATGCTTGCAACTGTACAGGGAATTTCCAATGAGAAAGATCGATTATTCCCCGTATCAAATTTTTCAAGTAAGCAATAAAAATGCTCAAAACGCACGATCATAAATTATTAAATATCGCGTACTTCTTGTAAGTATTTTTGGATCATAAGTATTTATGATTTTTCAATAATGTCTAAACAAAATAAGTGTGTAAAAATTTTATGAAATATTTTAGGTTGGACCTTAAATAAATATAAAAACTGATTTATTTTTGTCACGAAACACGTTCTCGGATTTATTTTTTAATGATTTTAAATTAACTAAAATTAAAATTACGAAAACTGTGTTTACTAGATTATGTATTGATTTATTTTCTTGTATGATTATATGATTTGAAATTTGTGTTTAATAGAATCTATCGTTTGAAAATTGAACAAATCTGTATAACCTTAGTATATTAAAAATAAACTGAGTTTTTCAAAATGTTAAAACTGCGTGTACCAGACAAAATATCAATCTTTCAAAATCAATTTATGTTTTTTTTTTTGTAAAAAAGAGTCAATACGTCTAGAATTCGATTTAAAAAGGACTAATTTCCGGTATTCTCTGGTAATACCCTCTTAAGTTGTATTAAATAAATACATACAAGAATATATCACTGACAACTTTTCCAAGAAGCCGATATAAAAAACTCCTTCAATTGACGTATGAATATAACTTTTTTGTTGATTTTAATCACAAAAGAAACAGAGATTAAAATTAAATTATGCAAATAAATTTTAATTTCAAGCATTTTATTTAATTGCACAAAAACGGACATTGTCTGCAAAAAAATTTACAATTAATTGCCATTAAAAATAAGATTTTCATTTTAGTAATTTGGCCAAACGTTTAAGTTGATTCTTGTTGGAATTAATTATATTGTAATATGTATTACAATTAGTTTCGTAAACATAGTGTTTTAAATTATTATAAGTAATAATTATCAGGCTGAAACACTCATCCACATTGAAACAATCTTCCGAGAAAAGATACATGCCGCCGACGGGACTCGAACCTGCGCCCTTCTGATGTCCGGTCGCTACGGCCGGTTACCTCTTACCCGCCAAATGATTCAATATATGCTAGTGTTTCATTCAACAACTACCGCTTATTACATTTTTTTTCCACCTGGTAACAACCACTTTTATTTTATATGAGAAAGGCATTGTAAAAGTGCTAACTTTCCCACTAGGTGGCGTCGAGACATATCATGTCTACATTTTTTGGTGAAGTACTTAAACTCGTCAAATATCGATTATTTTTAATTGATAAACTAATGTTTAAGACAAGATTTTATGCATAGCACAAAGGGTAACAATTACTATAAGCAATATTTATCTAAGATAGACAGATATATAATTATTGCTTATAATAATTGTTACCCTTAAATTTATAAATTTGTTTTCGACCACTTTAAATTTTAATTACACTCTACCGGTTTCGGAAGAACCCCTCCTTCGTCAGGAGAATATTAAAATTAACCTATGATACAAAATATTGATAGATATATACCATACATTTAGGTGCTGGAGTGGGAGGTCAAAGGGGGAGGGGGGGTAATTGCGATTTATTGGAAACATATCTAGAATGGGACTAAACGTTAAATTAATTTGGTTATTCAATATATTAGCGTTATTATTTAGGGATTTTTTAATTTCAAGTGCTTCCAAGTTATCTATTTTTTTGCTATTATTATTACGGTGAAGAATTTTAACCCCTGTGTCCTCATTAAAAGTATGATTGGTGGAAATAAGATGATTGGCAAAATCCGAAAAATTATTATTATTTAAACATCTTAAATGTTTAAGTTTACGAACATGTATTAGTTTATCAATTAAAAATAATCAATAGTGTTTTTATGTTATGAATTTAGAGTTATACATATTCTCCAATAGGTACTTATTCCCAAAGTAAAGAAAAATTGCAAAGCAGAGTACAAAATGTATTTCAGGGTAGATAATATATGATTTTCCGAGAAAATCCCCGTTCAATTCACTCTCTGATTCAATTAGGAGCGCAGCCCTGCCAGGAGATATTTCTCTGAATTTCAGCGGAAATTTTACGTAGTGCAATCCCGCCGGAGAAACTCGGTTAACATGGAACAGGGAGTCTAGGACGTAAGAAGAGATACGTTATTTTACTGCTGTGGCCTAGGAATCGACACACATAACGTTGAAGTATTTGGCGGCGTATGAGGATACGAATTACAAAATATATCCCTGTATTCGAGCAATGAACAATAATTAGTTAAATATTCTGATTTAAATTATCGAAGAAAGCAAACACTTTGTGGCTTGACATTATACCAAATGAAACAAATACTTAGTTTTAAACCACTTTATTTTAATTTATATTTGTCGACCGGTTTCGATTGCACTCAATCTTCATCAGGACAATAAAATATAAACTGAATTATTGAATAGTTTATATATTACTGTCCTGATGAAGATTGAGTGCAATCGAAACCGGTCGACAAATATAAATTAAAATAAAGTGGTTTAAAACTAAGTATTTGTTTCATTTGGTATTCTGATTTAGTTATGTCTCCTGAAAATTGATTCTATTTGGAATGATAAAAGAGCTCCAAATGATTTTAGATCAAATGACATCACCCCACATTGTTCCCCAAAAGAATATTTTCACTGTTTTTTTTTTTTTAAATAACGATATATGTAATGAATTCATTTTTTGGCGAATAAATTTTATCATCATCATAATTGGCTCTACAACCCGTGGTGGGTCCTTGGCCTCCTCAAGAGTCTTCCTCCACTCATCTCTGTTTTGTACCAGCTCTCTCCAGTTTGGCAGCTCCAAGGTACAGAGGTCCTTGAGGACGTTGTCGGTCCATCTTAATTTTGGCGAATAATAATGATTAGTTTTTTGAATAAATTTTATATAACGACTTAAAATTGTGCCATTTTCGATTAGCCTCCAAAACGATATGTCATTGTTGACGTCACGCCGGGCAACTCTAGGGACAGCAGTCTTACCAGCCAGTGGCGTTTTCTACGTCATAATGACGTTGTAGCCATTTAGAACCGTTTCGGAATGGCGGTTTTTCAAGTCAATATTATGAATGAAAATTAAAAAATTACAATATTTAGTACAATGATCAGAACCAGAAAAATAAACTTTAAATCTAAACGCATTTTTAAAGATATTCATAGTTTGTGAAAATAACTCATTGCGCTGCATATGGAATGATGTCAGAAACATTTTCGTCCGTTGATTTCTTAATCATTTTTGAAAGTCGATTTAATATTTGTACGAAACAAAATAAAACTTATATATTTAAAATCCAAGTTCGTTGTTATATCTGAATACATTTTTTGATGGCGTAATATTTTTCGCTGGAATTTCTTAAAACAAAAACAAAGTTTGAAAAAACCCCATAGATATTAGTGCCAAAATTAGTCTGGCGCTGTCGCGTACGTGCGATTGCTGTAGTATAGGTTTAAAGCTAGCGACTCTCGTTTTCATGGCATATCACTCTGTTTTTTAGATCTGAGAGAAACACAAATGAAAAAATTTTGACAGTCGCATTAAAAAAACATGTCAGATTTTTTGCTCCACTTTTAACTGCAAAGTTAACCTTGTCGATCTGTAACATGTACCAGGAGTCTAGGACGCAAGAAGAGATTCGTTATTTTACTGCCGGTGCTATAAGTAGGGGAGTGAGTTAACCTAACCTAACCCAACCGGCTTTTACGAGAGGAAATTGGGTTTACAGCGCACCAGGAGCACATAACGTCTCGAGAGGTATGAGGAGGTATAACTCTGCCTAATGGGCCCGGCGCTGCATGATTTAGGCGCGGGAAATGTAATAGAAAAATTTCACCCGAATCGTAAATAGACGGAAATTTCACTTAATGGGGAAGGAAAAACGCAAATAGTAGCCATGTAAATTTAAATCATGGATGTTAAACTTTTAGATATTTTGGGCCGCATTTAAAAGTGGCAGTATTATCGCATGAAACAGCAAAAACACTCAAAAGGTCTCTGACATGATTGTTATATAATCAGTTTGTATCTATGTTTCCATAATCAAATTCAAAGGTATGATTTTTTTAATGTGTCGCTCCAGTGGTTAAATTATAAAATATGCCCGCGACTTCGTCTGCGCAGGATTAGTACTTCGATTAGCCTGTTTTCTTTTCGTAGGTCCTATTTATACCGAAATTCTTAACCTATTTATTTAAAATGTCTATAATTCTTAATACGATTCAAGGGTTGTGATTCGAGTTAAATATTTTCTAAAATAGAATTTTGGTTTTACTATCTTTGTTTTTCAAAATGTCATTCTCAAATTTTTCTATTAAAAAAATAATTATTATTTGTAATACATGGAAAATAGCAAGCTTTGGGTATAAATTATAGCCTATATGTTATTATGATGTATGATCTATATTATTGTAAAGTTTCATTAGAGTCCATTCAGTGGTTTTTGCATGAAAGAGTAACAAACATACATGCATCCATACAAACTTTCGCGTTTATAATATTAGTAACATGAAAGTTATAATAAAATAAACTATTGCATTAATGTTTTAATGATAATCTTGAGACTAATATATTTTTGAACGATTTTTTTTCAAAAGTTTACTTTGTAAAATTTATATTTTTTGTTGACCGTGGGTTGAACACCCCTTATTTAGATCCTTAATAGCAAACGATGCGACTAATCCTCAAAGGTTTAAGTGTCGAGTAAGGGCGAAACGAGGTGTTTATTGAAACGAAATGGGCTAACAAATTCTACTTCTGGGAGTAAGACCGAATTGGACAGACCTGCATAATGTTTGATTCACAATCATAAGTATAATTCATTTTTACGTACGCCTGTTTCATTGTTAACGAAACGGGTATCCACTTACAATAAAGCCTGCTCTGCACTCGGTAAGACATTCCCAAAGGATTACTTTTATGAAGAGTGTATAACAAACATGATGAACATTTTCATATTTTTGTAGTTCTCGAATTATAGCTTTTATCGCAATTTTCTAAAAATTTACCTACCTACTTAAGATTTTTCAATACATAATGTATACATATTATATGTACCTATAATAACGCTTATTATGGTGTAGTAACTTTTTTATTTATTTATTCTTCTTTATTAATTCTATTACAATTGGTGTCTCACTATGAACTCATGTATTGAGAGAAGGCAGGCGCTGTTTTTTTTTTTTTTTTTAATTGAATACCGCACAAAAATTCCAACTGCTCCCGTCTGGAGCCAGTACTACGGGATCCCCATGTGGGGTATGTTGTGAGGTTAAATGTAGAAGGCAGAGGAAGGAGATGGGGAAGAGGAAGGTGGGGAAGTACCGGGCTATTCAGATCATTATAACAGACATACAAATAACCACACAATATTACGTTTAAAATAAAAGATAATTGATAATAAAAGAAAGGCATACTTATAAATTGGTTTTGATAAAGTCTTGGTAGCCTTCTTCTCCTTCCGACTTCACGGGGTGAGGTTTGTCCAGGTATTGGTGGCAGCTGCATGGCGGGCCGGATTGGGAGAGACCGGTTGAGGTTTGACTTCTCTAGCCGAACTCTCAACCCACACGAAAAAAAATGTTATTCTAAAATACTATCATTTTATTCGTAAAAACTGGACTAAAGTTCTTACGATCAAATTAACAGTGTTTCAATGTTTATTGGCGGGAAAATGTAAGAATAATTTGTTGGTATACGTACGAAATTACGTAAACGAACAAATTATTCTTACATGTTCCCGCCAATAAACATTGTAACCCTGTTAATTTGTTTGTAAGAACTTCATTCCCGTTTTTAACCGTTTTAACGAATAAAATGATCGTATTTTAGAATAACATTTTTCTCCGAGCATGGTCTTGCACTGCAGTGGGGATGGTGGACTCATACGTCACTCCAGGTTACACCGACCCGAAGATTCCTACTCACCATCATACCTTTTTCTTCCTATAACTTCCGCTCCAAATATGACATAGGCCGTGGAGTTAGTGTATAAAACTATATGGAAAGGCTGATAAGAATATTAACCGAAGAGTGAATGCATTTGTCAAAGAATGCGAAGCTCGTAGTATATAACCGAGTTCGGATTCCCTGATCTGTGCTAGCAATTTTCATTATAGGACGAGAATAGACTGCATACTTTTGGGAGGCGGGAATGGGTACCGCCGCCCCGGGAACCATTTATTGGATAACCAACACCTCTACCATAGGTCTCCCCAAGTTCTGTACGTTTGGTGACTTAGCAGGGGTGCCCGGGTTCACGGGGTTCATTGTCTAGGTCTTGGCGGCGGATGATCTAGACACACTGAACCCCAGATTCCTACCCAACCCTCATACATTTGTCCTTCCCAGAACTTCCTCTCCTTCGTTTCCTAAAAATACCCTCCACACAGCATCCCCAAAGATGACACAGGCCCTGAGGGAAATTATTTTCCTCAGGGCCTCCTGTGTGGACCTAATGTAAAAAAAAAAATACTTTTGGCAATGTGTGGAAAAACTATTTTTTTGTTTTAGTCTTTTCTTGTGAACTCTAACTGGGAACTGGAAATTTCGACGTGCCTTAAACCTAATCCAGTTAGTACTAATAGGCTCTCAACTATCTGCATACAACGTATTTTAAGATACTTTGGACATGTTGCTCGCTAAACTGAGGACTCCAACTTGGAGAAACTTGTGGTCTCTAATGCGCTGGAGTGACCAAGTATCACTGGCGTTCGGTAAGTCGGTGTCCGCAGCTCTCCACACAGCGCAGAACCGCGAGGAGTTGAGGATCCTTGTCCACTGTTAAAATTACAGTAGGGGTCACAATCATAAGCAAGAAGGATTCGAGCTAGAAAACCTAATCTCAAAAGTGACCCTAAGCTTCAAAACAAAGATCTTATTTCTCTCTCACTCAGTCGAGTACAAAATAAAATGCAGAGTTATACTAGTCAATTGGTTCACGGCGAGTTCATCGAAAACGAGTTCATCGAAAACGATTTTAACCTAAGAGTATGGATATTAGAGAGACGGCATGTGAAGTGTGCCCGCGCGCTCCAAGTGTGCCTTTTCCAGAATTCTACCCTCATGGCTGACACTGACTGTCACCATGTAAAATGGCTGCTGTCGGAACGTATTAAACGTCCAAAAACCAGCAGCCAATGTAAGCCGTTTGGGTAAAATTCTCAAAAAGGCACACTTGGAGCGCGCGGGCACACTTCACATGCCGTCTCTCTAATATCCATACTCTTAGATTTTAACCTAACCTAACCTCCCGTTGTCGATAAATTTGCTTTCGATGAATTTTTCGATGAACTCGTCGGTTCCTCAGTCAATTAATAGATTTGCTCCGCCTGTTTATTACTGAATTTGAGTAGATTTGTATCCGTTTTGACTTGTATTGTTTTGTTTTTTATTACGTCATTGGTTCAATGGCAATTAAATGTTTTTATATGTTTTGATTCCGGAATCAATTGATATTTTCATGGCCTACTGTCCAGTGTCGTAGCGACGAACTCCCGGGCTCCAACCTACCAATTTCGTAAGTCATAAATAACTTGATTGTCGTTCGCCTAGGCAATTGCGGAATCTAAAATACATAGGTGTACCTATTTATCCTAGTTTTATTCAAGGTAAAGTGAAGTATATAGCCACCGCATGAATTTTATTATTAAAAAGCACTAATTGACTTTGTAATTCTCTATATATAACTCCGATTTAATAAATAACTCTTGATCTTGAATCTGCTTTGAATTTCAAAATTGCAACTGATTGTGTTAACAATTTAGACAACTGGTCGTACAAAGTAGGTCCCAATCTTAAAAAAAAAAATTGAATAATTATTTTTTTGTTGAACTTTTTCACCGGTGTCTTGATTAACTAAATTGTCGTTTACTAGCGGTGTTCATTCGAAAGGTAAATTTATGATAATTTCTAAAATTAACAATGTTTGTTTTTGAAAGGCAAGGAATGATCCCGAGGCAAATATTTTTGTTATTAATACTTTCAGCTTCACAAATCATATTGATAATTATAAAATCCCATGATTTCTCACGGGTCCTGCGCTAGTGATATAACGTTTGAATGTACATATTTATTTACTTAAAATATGCAATCCTAAAGATGTCACGGACATACTTTGTGATTTTATCTCATATTGTTATTCAAACATCTTGAAATAGAAGAAACCGGGGACGCCCGCGATAAGGGACGTTCAAATAAATCAAATGATAGTCGTAAGTCGTAGTCATGAGTCGTAATAATGTGTGATTATGTAAGAGACGAACGGCCGTTGTTTCCAATCCTACTGATCAACTGTTGAGCCGAAATTTTAGCTCAAACTCCTCAAACGCACAAATACGCTCTTCCCAACGCGATTCTTCGACCAACAGGCAAATCGAGCGTTACTAAACAAATCACTTAGCTGATCGGAGACTCAGATTGATCGATAGAAAAGTTGGGAACAACGGCCGGAAGTGTTGTAAGTGTAGGTTTGGATCTAGCACGGAGTTTAACGTTTCATTTTCTTTTCTTACCCGTGGCGAAATTGATTGATGGTTAATTAATTATTTGTTGTAGTGGGTTCCGTAGCGGTAGCCCATGTGCCTATGCGGTAACGCCGCCACTGCATCTAGACGAACCTCGCCAAAATTAAAATGTCGCTATAAATTCGATGCAGATTGTTGTTTAATTTGCGTTTTGTCTCGCCCACGTTTATCTGCCAGCTGTGACGGGTAATTCACATTAGTTATGGCATAATGAAGATTCCTTATGTGATACAGAATGATGTCAGAAGCCAAAATATACAACGCTATCAGCTAGACGTAGACCACTGTGTGCGTCACTCACCACTAGCGAAGACAAACCAACGCCAACCACATAACGCCAAATAACGCTAACCAATTGTATTATTATGTAATACCCGTGAACAATCACATATATTCTGAATTCTCGACAAATCAATTCCAATTTTTAAAATGGCGCTTGAAATAATTTTATGTTTTGTCGTCCTTCACGAATTGAATTTCTAATGATTTGGTTTATTACCGGTAGGCAGAATTACTTCTGGTGTTCAAATTACTTTAATAATTGTTTAGGGAATAACTTAAGTCGGGTCTCTTCCTTCAATGTTGTCGTCTCCTGCGACAAAATTTGCTTCCACATTTGCTACAACATCACTTAAAACATTGTCAATGGGGGCTTGGCTTTACAAACAGACACAATGTTCGTGCTTTCCGTGGTCGATGGAAAACACGACAACATCCGGGTGAAGCGGGAAAGGCAGGTGAGGGAAAATTATCATTTTTGGATAACAGCTGCACGGTGCGCTCTTGTCATAAGTAAATAGATCGCACTAGTTTTCGAGGTTATGTGCAATGAGCGTTATGAGTTTAATAAATTATGTATTAGACTGCTGTTTCTATCTTGAACTCATCTTATATACCTAAATAAAATCCTATAAGTATTTTAATTTATTGTACCAAACCAATAAACACATATAACAATTTATGATGAATGTATTGTTGTTATGAAATTTTTAGATAGTAGGTACATTTAGGTCGTGTACGAATCGATATTAGTCAGAAATCTTTCGTAATAAATAGGAGGCGGCCAAGCGGTGGCAAAACTAAGAATTTCAAGTCACGAATCCGCAAAAACATCATTCGGAGACATTGAAGTTTAGAATTATTATGTTATTGTTATAACAAATAAATTCTAAACTTCAAACCTCAATATCTCCGAATGATGTTTTTGCGGATTTTTTTAATTTGGAATTCTTCGTTTTGCCACCGCCTAGCCGCCTACTAGTAATAAATAAAGACCTATTAAAATTTCGAGTAGGTAGTAAGTAGGTCTAATTTTAAATCTGTGTTTTCTCTTGAATTTGCCTTCCTCTTGAAGTCATCTTGACATTGAAATAATTATGTATTCAAACTTCATATGTCGAGTGTGCGGTGCGCAGCCGCGAAATGTGTGTAGCCACGCCTACTGCGCCCCAATGTTCAAATAAACACAGGAGTCGACAATGGGAAAAACAAAAAAGGTTCTCGAAATGTTGAAGGCGAAGTTGGACGTTTTGTTGAAGCTGAAGATCCGACTTTACATTAACAACCCTTTATTGTTGTTTATATCGTCATTATATTTGATAACATGGAAACTGGTTTGACTCCCCTGAATTGGTCTCGTTAATAAATTATCATGTACCTTGTAGAACAACTCGATTCCAAACACCTTTTCATTATAATAATTCTGGGACCGCCGCAGAACAAAATTCAACAATATATCGCTTGCATTGCCAATAAATATGCTAATATCGATTACACTGGTAATCTGGCCTCAACAAAATTTGTCTTCTAGTACCATGTAAACATAATATGCTTTCCAGTACTTGCACTCTAAAATTATTAATTCATTAGGCATCATAGGTACTTGTAAAATTTATCGTATCGGTTAATATTTATAATGCATACATAATACCAAACTATTAATTATTATTGAAGAAGAAGATAACAATAATAATCTAATTTTTTAAAATATGAAAATGAACAAGACACAGAAAAATAATAAAAGATAACGGTCGCAACTGGGACTCGAACCCAGAACCTTATGTCTTACCGGGACATACACCTCTACCAATTGGGCTACTGCGATCTATTATGAGACTGTCGTAATTGTCAACTTCATATTTCAAATTTCAGAATTAACAATATTATCTTCGACTAATGTTTTTTTCCATATTATTATATGGAAAAAAACATTAGTCGTTATCGTTATCTTTTATTATTTATCTGTGTCTTGTTCATTTTCATATTTTAAAAAATTAGATTATTATTGTTATCTTCTTCTTCAATGATATATTACATT
This sequence comes from Limnephilus auricula, assembly GCA_951813805.1. Taxonomy (NCBI): domain Eukaryota; kingdom Metazoa; phylum Arthropoda; class Insecta; order Trichoptera; family Limnephilidae; genus Limnephilus; species Limnephilus auricula. The sequence continues at coordinate 8,806,763 of OX638410.1, forward strand.
GATGGGAATAACCTTCAAAAGTTAAAAAGAGAGTTTTTCTTATAAATATATGAATATTAATTATTATTATTTTAAATTTTTTGCTCCTATGAGGATTTTTTACTTTTAATGCTTAATATTTAAATTTTTGTTACCTTTTATATATATATTTTATATTTCTACTTTTAACTTTTTTTATTATTATTTTATTCTCACTTTTAACTTCTTTATTTTTGCTTAACAATTTATAGTTTATACTTTACACTTTATACCATATTTTTCACTTTAAATTTATATTTTACCTTTTACCTACTAATTATTACCTTACTTACTACTTACTTTTTACCTTTTTTTTCTTATATTTAACTTACATTTATACTGTTATTTTTTATGTTGTTGTTGTACTATTTATAAGTTATGTCAATTATGTTAATGGCACATGTTGTGCCGTATATGTGTAAATAAATAAAATAAATAAATACATTTTTGACGGTACATATTTTACATTGAGTAAGAACATAGTTTAGGTCTACGAACATTCAATGCTGTCCTGCAAGTCAATTGTTAAGAAGAAGTTAACATTTAATCACCAACAACAATTAATCCTTGATTTTCGCAGACATTGACCAAGCAAGTGGGACGTCATTACCCATTACTATTAGTCTCCGTCCTTGAGTTTTGCTGGACGCAGAGTAATCACGTCTGTCGATTTTATCGTCGAATTAATCACATACAGTGATCACGACGGTCGGCTATCCTTGAGTATCTGGGTTACTGCCGCAAACTCGTTCCCAGCTCAAAGACACCCCGATCATCTTTTATACGCCACTGCTACTTCTGTGTTCCTGGTCTACGTAGACATTTAGAGAATTACACGTGTCTGATATTAAAACAAATATCCATTTTTGGGCGATTTTGAGTTGAATATACAGAAAAATATTCTATCTACATTTTGAAAACAAATTATCTCTATTAGTCAGTCAATTAGTAAATAATATTAAAATTATTTAACGTTTCATTTTGTTGTAATTCTTTTTTTTTCTTCTTTTTTTTGTCTTTCATTATTGTAGAATTCCATTTTCATTTAAGAAACAGCTTGACAGTGCCTTCGAAAGCCGAAAAATCAGTTTAATAAATCGACATTTAATAAATCGCATTTGATCTGAATAATAAACTTAATCATAAAAAATAAATTATAAACAAGTTCTGCTTCGTATTTATTATTAAGCGTTACAGCTGTTTCGCCCTCTGAAGGCATTATCAAACTGGTCTGCGGCATTATCAAACCGGTCAAACCAGTTTGATAATGCCTTCAGAGGGCGAAACAGCTGTAACGCTTAATAATAAATACGAAGCAGAACTTGTTTATAATAAACTGTTTTTATACATTGAATAATAATATTATTGAATATATAAAAGAAATATAAAAAATAAACATTTCATCCTCTATAGCAAACTCCATTCCGCCTCTAAAATACTAGCTTTTGGCATGTTTTGTTGCATTCTCCGTCAGAGTCTCAGATCACATACAAATATTATTACCCTGTTTTTATTCATTTTATTGCACTACTTTTCTCTAGTTTATGTCATTGAGCATTTGGGACGGAATTCCGATGGCATATCGCGCATGAACCATCGAGAGTTGACAAAACAGACGTGTTCCGAATGTATTTACCTTCCCCTTTCCCCCCATGACGCCTTGTGACGAAATTGGATTTGTGTCTAACTCCATTTGTTTGGGAATTTTCCGATAATTCTGACAGCCGGAGGCAGTTTATCCTCTGAACTTGAAACGTGGGGTTGGGATTGTGGCTTAGAAAGGCCTCTGAGTTGTTTTGGGAAGATGTTGTTTGTTTCCAAGTACGGATTTTCAATATTCCCAAATTGCCACCTGACGGAATAATCAATTCATGTGTTGTTTCCAATATTTGGCATCTTTATGAATTTTTTTAATGACAACAAATATCGCTTGTTTCTAAAAAATGTTTTCTTTTAATTATTTTTGGTAAATTATTTTTATTGATGACTGTTTAACAGTATAATAGTATACATATTTACAGTCCTCCACAATGAGAATTCCTGTTCTGAATCGGATTGTGTGTTGTCGTGTTGGTTTTGGAAGTGGAAGGATGAAGTCTGGGACGATAGAGGAAGATGAAGCGCTATCCAGCGAATCAAAATTCGTAATATAGCATGTTTCAGCGCCCTTGAGGTGATTTCTCACAAAAACGGCGCTCTACAAATTATCCAATTATTATAATTATTGTTATAAATGTGGATGAAGCGTATAGTGGTTTTTTGCGAAGTCCGTGACATATCTCCATTGTCTGCCCCAGTGGAAAATGGCGTGATTTCTAGAATTTGCTAGATAGGTATGTATGTATCTATATGAATGATTAATGTATGCACTGAATAAATAATACACAATAGAAATGTCTTCTATCTAGTTTTGAATGGAAATCAATGTCGCCACTGACTTAGAATAGTCTCAGAGAGAGGTCTAATTTACGTCTTCGACGATCGTCCTTTTCCTTCTCACACGTATTGTGTAGAAAAAAAAAAAAAAAAATCAAGAATTTTTATCTTTCGGTTCTAGCACATTTAGCATGGGATAGAACCTAAGAGTATGGATATTAGAGAGACGGCATGTGTAGTGTGCCCGCGCGCTCCAAGTGTGCCTCTTCGAGAATTTACCCACACGGCTGACGTTTTTTGGCCGTTTAATACGTTCAGCCATTTTCCATGGTGTAAGCCAATGTCAGCATTAAAACTTAAAAAGTAAAAAAAAAAACTAAAAAGGGTAAAATTCTCGAAAAGGCACACTTGGAGCGCGCGGGCACACTTCACATGCCGTCTCTCTAATATCCATACTCTTAGGATAGAACCCTCTTACGCTTGGCAGACGTCATACATATATCGGCCTCCCATTTGATCGAAATTAAAATTCATAATGATGTTAAAACACAGTTCTGTATTTCAAATTTAAGCACATCATAAATAGTCAGACTTTTTGATCACCAGTATCACCACACAATCCCAGATCGTATTTCTTGTGTTCGTGTTTATTCTATGAAAGCATGTCTATATCTCGGCTTCTACGTGTAATTATACCAGGACGTGTCATCGTGATTAGTGATTTAATTCCACTCAAGTTTGCCTAACATCAATGCTTGAATAATCGATACAATCACAATTCCGTCACGTTTTAGTCAATCAAACAGTCCAACTGACATCATGAATATGAACTCCGCAATAATTTATTCATAAATCCTTAAGATGATAGACTTCGCTTTTCGGCCCATACAAAAAGGACGCCCGGGAAAAAACACTTTTCTACATCGAAAATTGCACAAAACGAATATATTTTTTTTTATACTGCCTTCTAGAGGGTGAAAACTATGTCGGTATGTTTTCGAATTTTCGATGCGTTTCGTATTAACGTAAAAATTCACTGTCAAACATGTACGATTTATCAAAAAATATTATTTAAGGAAAAAGTGCTGCTAACTCAACTCTCATAAATAATTATATAATTATAAAAAGCTACCGACGTAACTTCTTCTTTCTAAAAAATATTTTTTTTTAAATTTCAATTTCGTGAAAGTTTCGGTGTAGAAAAGTGTATTCTCCATAAACCCCTTTTCGAGCGATTTCTGTAGGTAAATTTGAGCGTTGTCTCATTCGCACATTTCGCATTCGCATGTATTGTAAGTGTGCGTGAGCTTATTGTGAGGGGGACAGAATGACAGTCGCGGGTGTTCCGCGTGTGGTTCGAAGTCTAGCCTCTTAATTTGAGTATCCCGATCACGGTTGCATACCGAGAACTCATTAAATTTAACGCCAGAAAAAACTAACAATTTTATTGTTATTATTCATGTCTGCAATTGTCGTCATATCATGAATTGAAATTTGAATAAATTTCATCAACCGAATCACGGCTTTGTAGCAGTGTCTAATTTTGATTAATCTCTGCTTCGGTTGTCATTGAGGTTTGACATTACGAATTAAAGACGATTAATTCCACTTTGGTATTTTATTGTCCGTTTGATTCCTTTGTGGCTCAATCATCGAATGCACCAGAGGACCGAGTCCAAACTGAGAATTCCTCGTTTGTTGGTAAGGTCACATTCAGGATGCATCACTGGACTTTGAATTCACTTTCAGCGGTGAACCTGAACTCTTGATCGCCTATTGTCGTTGTATTTCAATTGACTAAATTTCCCATTAGGCTTCTGACTCAACTGATAAGTACTTCTAACTCATCAGGAGTCTACAACCAGTGTCCACCAGTATGTTTTTAGCGTTGTTTCACAGTACAATAAACCAGCATTTAACATGTTGCAATCTTCTCTTGAGACTTTGACCTTAATTTAAGTGGGTACACAGTTCAACTACGCCCAAACGTAAAAGGATTTTATCAATAAAATTACGATAAACTAATTATATCATCAACAATGTTAAAAAAAGATGGAGTCAAACTGTTTTGTTTTTATCTTTTTTCTGCTCTTAATAATAGTAATTGATGCGTTTTTAGATTAAAACAAAACTTCACAAATATCAAATCCAAATAACAATAAAAATGGCGGTAAAGGGATCGTTTATACCAAGGTGCTGGTTTTATATGGGAAATTTTGAACTTTGATTGAATAAAAATGGAATTTTAATGCAATTTTTACCATCTATCAAAACATAATTACATAGTTGTTTCTTGAAGTAATTAAGTTGAAACGTTGTGTAATTTCCAAAACCTGTTTCAAAGTTTATTAAAAGTGCGACAGTCGCGGAATATTTACCAAAACCAATAGAATATGTTAGTTTATCCAATATTTTACTTTTTTTACTCTTTTATTGTTTGATCTGAGAAACCATTTTTTATTTTGAAAATAGGTATTTGGCATTTGAAATGCGTTTCTAAAAACAATTTTGCATTTTGCATTTGAAATGTTTTTCTAAAAACAATTTTGCATTTTGCATTTTGAAATGTTTTTCTAAAAACAGTTTTGCATTTTGCATTTGAAATGTTTTTCTAAAAACAATTTTGCATTTTGCATTTGAAATGTTTTTCTAAAAACAATTTTGCATTTTGCATTTGAAATGTTTTTCTAAAAACAATTTTGCATTTTAAATGGAAAATTTTTGACCCTTTTCCTTTTTGAATTTCAAATGGTTTTGGGTACCCATTTTGCACATCTGTGCTGCCTAATTACCATACGGAATTAATATCTCTCGATGACTTAGGATTTAGATAATCTATATTAATGTAGAGCTTAATGTAAGTAGTGAATTATAAAAATAAAAAAATAAACAAAATATTATGACGGTTAGAAAAAAAGAGACTCCTCCAAGCCACTTCTCCCCTACCTACGAGTATTGTATGTAGGACAAAGCACAGACGACAGGAACAGACAGATAGCAGACGTATTGAGGTCGACAACGGTCAACTCAAGCCACTGTGACTACCGGTCCTAATTAAGTGGACTATTAACATAACAACAAGGACTAGGTACCTATTCAGGTGATGCAAATTATTTAAGGACTCGATAATTCGAATGCTAATGTTGATTTAATGAGTGAAGAAATTATTTTGACTTATAAGTTGTTAGTAGATACATAGAAGTTAACCTAACTGGGAATGTGAATTTTTTCTCATTTTCAATGTGCTTCAAATTATATCAAATTTAATCAAGAATTTTTCAAAACTATCATAAAAATGATACGTCTTTAGATTTTCACGGCCAAAAGCATTTTCGTTATTTGTTTTTGGGGTGTTATGCCGTGTTGCGCTACAAGGAAGGAGGTTGCGCAACACGGCATAACACCCCAAGAACAAACAAGGCAAATATCATAAAAATGTCTTTTTTTCATGTTTCATATCGGCATGTATCTTTTCTCGGAAGATTTTTTTCAGTGTGGATGAGTGTTTCAGGCTGGTAATTATTGCTTATAATAATTGTTAATTTCGCTTGTCTGTCTGGCCTGTGTTTATTTAACTGTGCTTTGCACTAACTTGCTTTGAATTTAAGTGTCATTTTCGTAATTCTAACTAATTGTGTGAAGAATTTAGAGAAGCCATAAAGTACCTTCCTATAATATAATTTTTCTTTGCCATAAAATTATTTTCATTCTATATTTAAAATCTTGACAAGTAAAGTCAAATTTCGTGAATTCTCAGGGGTATGTGCTTTTTTACCTAACAAGCAATGATCATATCCCGTTATTTTTCGCGGATCTCCGCTAGCGTTAATACTAAAAACAAAGGCCACAAAATATTCCGGAAAAATCCTTAGAGAAAATGTAAACTTTATTTCTGTGATTTCTTTCAAATTTTTAATGGTTTTGTTTTCTATTTTTAAATAAATAAAGCATTTTTAAATAACGCATACGATGAAAGCACTTATTATGTATATAAAGCTTAAAACGTTCGAATGTGGTCTTTTATAAAACCTTATTTGAAGTGGACGAAATAACAAAAATCCTTTTGATCAATTTCTAAAGTTTTCATCATTTTTTAATCAAAATTGGGAATGTTTCCAATTTTTTTATATTTTTTTGTTATTTAATTAAGTTACCTAATTATTTACTCTTTTACAATCCACCTAAACGTAAATATTTTCCTAGCATCAGTGTTTTTAAGGTTTGTGTCGTTAACCACTCGAGCGCTTTTTGCCACATTATGTCACTATTTCCAAAGCCTCGGATTGATTTGTTGCCAAAATGTGGCAAATTTTCAAATATTAAAACGACTATATAATATATTGTACATTCAAAATATAAAAAAAAAAAATATTCTCTAGATTTTTAAAAATGTTTTAATGTTAAAGATTTAATTATATATTTTTTATAAATCCTACAAATATGTGATAATAGACACAAAATAGGGGAATTCATTGGCTACATAGAACTATAATCAGTTTGTATGTCTCCATATTCAAATTCGGAGGTATGTTTTTTTTTATGTGGGCGGAAAAATTTCCTTTAGCAATCCGAGAAAAAATATTTTAATTGCTCTGTTGCTCCAGTGGTTAAACATGGAATAAAATCGTACACAAGTTTGCTATAAACAAGTTGAGTCGAACTTAAAATCTTATTGAATATAAAACAACACATCATAAAACTGACTTCAACAAAATAAAAAAAAGACCGAAACCTTAAACAAATTCCTACAGAATACAAAACTGTATCCCTTTTCCATCACATCCAATAAAAATGTTTCAAAATAGCAAACAAATCATCGGCAAGAAATGGACAAAGTAACATCAATTCATTTTCGTTACTTCATTCAAGAAATCAAATAAACCAAATCTTTTTAGTATGAAGGGAGGATCCTACTAAGTAGAGGCGATTCGCGGGTGAGCAGTTACTATTCGGAACGTGTAGCCGCTACGTGCTAGGAATATATCCATTGTCTCGGCGGTTTAACAAAAATCTCATACCCTTTCTTGTCATTCACTCCTGGTCTTGATATATATATATACAACGGCGCCAAAGCTCATTCAGAATCGTTATGCTGTTGCAAATTTGTTACAATAACCACAAAGCAGAAATATGTATCTCGTCTGATCCGGCAAAAACCCTAAATTATAGTTGCATAGATTTGAATTTTCTAGATTAAGACAACGATTACAAATTTCTAAAATCAGACAAGACTTCACATTTTTGGTACATTTGGTAGTGTCAGGACCTAGAACAAGCTATCAGAATGAAAAGACACGCCAGAATTCAGAAGGAAGCTTATCCACTGCTTGAATTGTATTTTGTATTTTGTCAGAAAGTAAAAATTTTTCCTCTTTTAAATAAAACCCAAATAAATGGAAAATTTGTAAACGTATCTTTATATATAATAATTTTTCTTTATTCATTAAACTGCTAGTTACATGTTTAGAGAATTTTACGACCACCACGCTAGGCACATGCCAGTGTTGTGGTGGTTTATGTGGAAAGACAGGATATTTCGTACCTCGTGATTGTCATTTACTCCTGGCATTTTTTAATGGCTTTGAATTCGCCAGCTGTTTTAAGTATGACCATCATTATTTTAACAGTGTCAATTATTAGAAGATGCGACGGGACAATTTGTTTGCGATAGCGTGATAACAAAACATGCATACATAAATCAGGAAGTAGGCAGATATTTGATACCTCCTCATTGTCATTTACTCCTGGTAACATAAAGATATTGCTGCCAAAGGCGAGTTAATTTTATATCTTTTACATAATTATTAATTTATTTTCAATACCTATGGCATTGTATGTAAAAACATGATAATGGAACTAAGAACAACATAGTCTTCAGAAATCAGGACGTTTAAATTTCATATCTCTTCATTGTCATTTACTCCTGGCATAACAATATTATACATAGTTGAATTCTGACAAGTAGATTTGACAATACGTAGTGACAGTGAATTTAAAAGCATGGTAACAGCACTAGCCTTCAGAAATCAAGAGGTACAAGTTTATTACCTCTTCATTGTCATTCACTCCTGGCATTATTAACGTCGTTGAAGTCAAAGTCTGAAAAGTTAATGCAAATTTGACATTGCTACTACAGCAGCGTGAATTTATTTATGAATATATTTTCGTTGATGGAATTACTGTCGAATAGAGCAGTCTGTTAAAGCTCTTGATAAGATTTGGTATAAAGTTTAACATCATGCCGGCAGGGCTTATTTCAGAAATATGGAAAAAAATCATTCACAGAGTTAGTTGCTCCACTCCGCTTGCCAATTAAAAGTTATTATTAATTCGTTGGCAAAATTCTCCTTTTCCTTTTCTCTACTTTATTAATTTTTGTATTGAAAATAATATTTAAATAATTGTTTTTTTTATTTATTTTTTTACTTTGAATCAGTCAATTCATGGCTAATTCATTCAAATATACATTTTATTTTTTTATTTAATATTTATAGGTTTTTTTATAATAAATACACAATTTTTACATGTTATACAGTCTTAAAATAGTAGATAAGAATAGCTTTTCCTCACCATAAAGAGACGAGGCTCATATTCATATAAAATTACCCATTTGATTAAAAAGCTTGTTAACTTTTTTCCACTTGTTTATCATTTACTTGCTTTATCTGCGACTTTATTATGAGAAATTACTGTGCAAATAATTTCAAAGACTGAAATGTTTTTCCGGGATGAAAAGTAGCTTATATCACTTCCCAGTACTCCAACTATCTCTATCCAGAAAATTACGCCGATCGGTCTTTCCGTTGCGACGTTAAAGAAGGATAAACAAACAAACTTATATACTTTCGCAATTATGATGTTAGTTATTTATAGATGATTTATATAGGTAGAATAGATTAAGTTTAAATTGTATCAGTGTAAAGATATCCTGGTTTGTTCAATCCAAAAATGTAATATTTACTTTAGTTAACATTTTTAAAAATAAAGTTAAAAATGGCGTTGAAAGCTACATAATATTATTCGAATATTGAAACCAAAAATACTAAAGGAAAACATGGCTTTATGTACCCAAATAATAGATTACATTTGCACCCAATTTCACACCGTTATCAAATGATTTTATCCAACATATTGAAATATGATTTCCCCAATATTTCTAATATAAATTTAACAAATTTTCCATTAAATCCTCACGAAAATATAACTCGGTTATAAATGGATCCGACACCTTTATTGTAAATAGTACAATACCATTAAATACATCCAGATTGATTCGATTCACCATTATTAATTTCGAATCGATCATCCGCTTCTGACCCGAATAGAACATACAAACACGTCAAATCAAAAGATAAATACGCCATTAGCAACACAATGCAATGGTCCATTTTGCTAGAATTTATAGAGCGATATAATCCTATACAACAAACATAGGTAAAGATATATCTTATGAATTTTCAATACACCATTTACAATAGCTAATGAATATATTTGCACGTGTATTTATTTTATTATATATTCAAATATACAGATTATGATATTGTAAGGTTCATCCTTTTACAACATTTCTACGCTGTCAAAGAGTTGCTTTTCTTTGTAAATGCTAATGATATTCAGTTTTCATTTGGTACTGGTATAGTCAATGGCGACTCGTGCCTTGTGTTAAGTGAATAGACTTAGTTTTAATCTGCAACAGTGCTTATGTAATACGAACGGGGCTTATTTGTAGAGACTATGTAAGCACTGGAATTGAATTAGATAACTAATTCACAGAACACGGCAGAACTGTGAAAATAATTTATTTAAAAATAACATTTTAAAAAAAATTACATTTTGAAAGGCAAGAAAATGTGAGATAGGAAGTAAAATTATACATCTTCGTAAAGGTATGTTTTATTACCTTGATTAAAATTTTGAAGCTATTTTATAAACTCACTCAAACTAAAAAATATATATATATCTCATGTATAAGAAAATGTGTTAAACTCATTGTTATCAAGATTAATTTGTAGAACTCCATTTTTTTTTTTTTTTAAATATATTTAATAATTATTACTTTATTCACAAAACAATTTATTTATAAACAAGCTCTGCTGTGTGATTTTTATTACACGTGGCAGATCTTTCGCCTTCTGAAGGCATTATCGAACTGTTTTAATTTCATTTAGTTTTGAGCTTTCTGGTCTCAGAGCCGTATTTTCATTTTTAAATTTTGTTTATGTATTTATCATTTATATATTAACGCCCTTTTTAAGAGCGATTGACCAGCGGCTGAGAATAAAAGTTTAAAAATGCTTGCAACTGTACAGGGAGGTTCCAATGAGAAAGATCGATTATTCCCCGTATCATGTTTAAATTAAAAATTTAATATCGATTTATTTCATTCAAAATTTGCTTTAATATATACCTACATTCAAGTAAGCAATAAAAATGCTCAAAACGCACGATGATAAATTATTAAATATCGTGTACTTCGTGTAAGTATTTTTTTATCATAAGTATTTATGAGTTTTTACTAATGTCTAAGCAAAATAAGTGTGTAAAAAAATTTCAAATATTTAATTGGTAAGACCTTAAATAAATAGAAACACTGAGGTATTTTTGTCATAAAACACGTTCTCGGATTTATTTTTTAATGATTTTAATTTAACTAAGATTAAATTTCTGAAAACTGCGTTTACTAGATTATGTATTGATTTATTTTGCTGTACGATTATATGATTTGAAATTTGTGTTGTTTAATTAAATCTATCGTTTGAATATTGAAGAAATCTGCCAACGACCAACGGTATAACCTTAGTATATTAAAAATAAACTTAGTTTTTCAAAATTTTAAAACTGCGTGTACCAGATAAAATAACAATCTTTCAAAATCAATTTATGTTTTTTTTGTAAAAAACAGTCAAAACGTCTAGAATTTGATTTAAAAGGGACTAATTTTCGGTATTTTCTGGTAATAAATACCCTCTTAAGGGCCATTACATTTTATGAATGGTAAGAATTATGCAATATTTATTATACATAACTGAACTACCTGAGTAACAACATTTTGTATTTGTTTTGTGATAATTATTTCCCTCCATTGCTGGGCAAATTGGAATAAATTATTATGGTTAGTACCAGAATTTCTGCACTGAAATAAATCCTGACTTCTAGTATTTTAACTAGTGGAACTCCAATGCTTATTAGTGGAAGCAATTCTGGACTATCAACTACTTCGTTTAAAATTTTATATAGTGAATTTCAAGTCAGTGAAAATCCTTCTGTCTGACAATTTAAGCATACCTTAAAAGAGCATAATTAAGCATGACCGGTCAGTGGTTCAGTGGGCATCGCGTTTGGGTCCCACCCAGGCGTTCCGTGTTCGATTCCTCGGCTGGCTAAGTCCTCCATCACAACACAAGCAACATCTTCCGCTTAGTGTGGTGGTAGTAGGAGATTTTTAAATGTTGTTGGGTTATTCGTAACCTGGGAATGTTTGTCTTTCTTTAAAAAAAAAAAAAAAAAATTTAAGCGTATTCAGTTCAACAAAATTTCTATAACACCCGTTTTAAAACTTGTGAAGTACTTATAATGTATTTTATTTTTAAGAATTACGCGTATATTATGTGCTTTAATCTACTTATGGAAAAGTCCGAATACAAATTTAAAATAATTGAAGAAGAAGATAACAATAATAATCTTTTTTAAATATGGAAAATACATTAGTCGAAGATAATATGAAGTTTGACAAATACGACATGATAGGACGCAATGGCTGAATTGGATAAAACATATGTCCCGTTTAGACGTGAGGTTCTGGGTTCGAGTCCCAGTTGCGACCATTATTTTTTATTATTTTTCTGTGTCTTTACATTTTCATATTTAGAAAAATTAGATTATTACAGTTATCTTCTTCTTCAATGATGGGAATAACCTTCAAAAGTTAAAAAGATAGTTTTTCTTATAAAAAATTTGAAATAATTACCTATTTAAACCTCAATAAACTAGAAATTATTACCTAAATTTAGATTTTCAAAAAATTCAAGACATTTTCTATGATTAACCTTCCTGGTGCCATGTTTTTGACTTGTTTATTATTTGATTCAGGAAAGTTATACAGAATCACTGTCTTATAAGTTAAAAAATACCTCGTGTACTAATATGATTTCTCTTTTGTTCCAGGTAAGTAAACTCCATAAATAAACCCTCAAAAGTATAATTTACTACTTCGAAGTTTGCATCGGAACAGGTAAGAAATTCTCATTTGTTATTAGTTAAAAATAAATTAGTTACTAATTAATACTTAATTATAAATCACTACTTGCTCATTATTCATTATAAATCACTGACTTATATGACAACCTTGTGAATTGTGGTGGATGTGTGAAAATGTAAATCTTCAAGTTTTAATAGAAACAGTTTTCTCATTGCGAAGTTTTATTCTTAGTGTATCCTTTGTTCTCTGTTAAAACGCGCAATGTTACGTCGTGTGTATCAAAACTCACAACAAACTGTAGTTTAACTCAGAGTGTAACTTCTCATATTAATTTTATCCCATAGGTATGATAACAGATCGTCAGAAAAATTCAGTTTGCAAGATATACATATTAGGCGCTCCGCTGACGAGGCAACTGAAACCAAACTAAAACCGGCTGGTTTCTATGTCTTCATTGGACAAAAAGCTTGTTTAACCGAAGACGAAGAACAATCAGCTGACAACTGGCAACTAGCAACGGCCGGCCACGGCAATCAGCAGTGCGAGTCGCGAGTCACTGCTTGCGTTACCATTGACAACGGGTTTTTGAGTGATTGTGTAGTGTGCAGGCCATCACATTGTCATACAAAGACAGTTGCCAGTTGACAGTTTTCAGTTGCCACAGTAAGCGGATCGCCTTAGTTTCACATATAAGTTTCAGTGCACTTTTACCTAAATAAACTAAAGGAATGAAAATGCTTTAATCGTATTTTTTTTATTATTAAGGGAACATTTTAAAACTCATTGGCTCACGAAAATGTCGTTGCGTAAAAATAAATAGTTGCGTTGACGCTAGGGTTTTGCAGGTCGAGAGATTCTGCTGCTCGGATATCCCATGAATAGATTTTTCATTTTTCTGTTATTTTTTAGTTGGGATATATACCTACGTAGAATTTGTGAAAATTAAAATTACTAGCGCAGACCCGTAAAAAAACACGGGATATTTTAATTGTAGAATTGATAATTGCAAGTTAGCTAAAAAGTGCAGAACCTTAAAAAATCACCAAATCTGATTTTACTTATCGAGATTAGTCGTAGGAAAAGAAAAAACTGAAAATACAAAAAATTAAAATAATTTTCTGATAATATTATAATGTAGGCAGGTACTTTTTCGCTTGTCTGATTTATTTACACAATCGGTTCCAATTTTGAAAAATTCCCTTAATTTCAAACCAAATTCGAGTTCACCTGTACAAATTTATACCGATATACAGATAGACCAACATCAGAAATTTGTATTTTTGATGATGTCAAATTGTTTTTTTATTTATAAAAATTTATTAAATACATTTTTTTTTTAATTTTTCAAATAAAACTTTTTTTCACTTTGAAAAAGGTTTTCACTTTGTTATGGCATTATTTATTTTAATAAAAAGACGAATAACTTTGTTTGTTAATTAATATTAAAAATATAAATATTAATATTTTTAATATACTTGCAGAATTTAATAACAATATTATTAAATTAGATTTTATTTATGTTTTTTAACAATTGAATGGAGGTCTATATATTAAACACAAAACAACTTATAATTAATTACTTCTTCAATCTTCGCAAAATCACTTTGTGGCGTCATTTTAAATAAAATCAATCAAATAACTTTGTTTACAACATTTATGTTTATTTACAATCACAATTATCGATATGTTTCTTCGTCAGGATAATTAGAACATCAATTTGAACATACACATTCATGTTCTTATTATCCTGATTAATAAACCTTCGGTTTCGAAACATGTCGATAATTGTGATTATATAGTGTTGTGTACACAAAGTTATTTGTTTCATTTAAATTATTAATTAATGTCAAATTGTGTTAGAAGGGTTATTTCCTTCTGCCTGTCCACAAATGTTAATATAATTATACAGGCATAATGTACCTACATAAGGCCTTTTCACCTTCCCTCCCACGCTAAGTGAGAAACCATTAATTTTCACATTTAATGCCTTTTATATAGTTTAAGAAAGTGACACAGCGGCCGGTTAATTACCACGTTCCACTATTGCCATTGGCTATACTAAATTAAGCCTTAACTGTTTTTGTCATCTCAAATCGATTATTTCTCGAAGAGAGTTAAGTGGTGTTCGGTTTGAACAGGTCGCATCTAGAAAGCTCCTGCCTTGTTTTTAAAATAACTAGTGAATTGTTTGAGCTACACATCTGAAAATTGTCACATACACGCATATCTATTCACATAACCTGCCACTTTTCGCGAAATAATTTTATCGGTCTCCGAAAAGGAGTTATGTGCGATTAAAGTAAAAGTTTTATCTCTTTGATAGTTCCATTTCTTTGTTTCTGGAATTTTTCCACGGGCGCGTTGCACATCTCAAGTGGTTAAAAGAGAAATAGGACGAGTTCAAAAGTGATTCCTGAAGTGTTCAACCTTGAACTCAATGGTGCTAACCGAAGCAAGAAGTCACACTGAGATAAGATCGTTTCAACTTAATTATACTTTCAATCTATAATAAATATCTCATGTGTTTATATTTCAGTCGGATATTACCTACACAGATAGGGCATGTTTACAGGTCTACAGAACACTTAAGCTCTTGATTTATGGATCGGTGATGCTCGCATCTGAGAGCAAAGCATCGATTATCGTTTTGGAAAATATTTGGGGTATGCATTTATAGAAATATTGACATATTACGTCAGAACTTAACAATCTTAAGGTAGAAATCGGCACGCGGGACAGAAAGATTCAATAGGCTCAATTTGTGTGTAGCTTTCAGGGCACATTGGACAATGCATGCACACACCAAACACATATATATGTGAATGTATGTATATATGTGTATATATATGTATGTATTATATAAATATATTTTATAATAAAAAAAAAATATATATATATATATAAAAAAATTGCTCAACCCATCCCATTCCGGCCCAACCTTCTTTCCTATATTGGCTCATTAGGTTGCCATGTATACCGGCTGATTAAACTCCAACTCCCCACCCATCCTTAGAGCACGTGTTCCAGTCCTAACAAATCAGTGCCCCCTGGTGTACCGGTCTCACCGGGACAGGATTGCTCCTGGCTGGGGTGGTACAATCGTATCGTATCAAATCGATTATTTCTCGAAATTTATGCTTCACAGTCAACGGTTTATTTCTGGGAGACGATTACGTTATCAACGATCAAAATTCAATTAAATATAAAATACTTTTTCGTAAATACCGCGTAAGAATCCTAACTAACCCAGTTGTCCAGAGCCAGTAGGATTGTGGCATCCCCAATTTGAGTATATTGTTAGGCTGAAAGGGGTGGGGAAGGGAAAAAGATGGGAAAGTTTTGGAAGTACTAGGTTTTTTTTAAACTATTTACCAATAATGCCTAAAGCCATTTCAAGCTTCGCTTCGTTTTTTTTTCAATGTATATTATATAACATATGAAATAATATTACTATTAACATAACTTTTTTTTTCAATGTATATTATACATATCTAATAACTTTTTTAATGTACCTACCTATATTATAGCATGATTGTGGTTTTATAAGTAGTGTATACAAAGATATTAGTTTTCATTCTATTAATAATGACGCCACAAAGTGAATTTGCGAAGATTGAAGACATATGTTACAATATTTTCCTTTCAAATCAGGCAATTTTAACGATTTTTGGAGGGTTTTAACTCCTATAAGAACTAACTTATAAAAAAAGCTTAACGTATCGATACGATAGCGGGCGATATCTATATCATATTAAATATATATATATAATATTTGCAGTAGTGTTAAAATCCACTGAGGATAATGGTAAATACGTTTGTATTGTCAAAAAAAAAATTTTTTTTTTTTAGTAAGTTAAAAGAAATATACATATTTCGCTTTGTTAACTTAAGTATACATTGATACAAATAATATTAATAATGATGGTTTACTACCTAACACTAAGTAACACAATTTTTTAAGTGAGAACATTTTGGTTTTGCTCATTAATTTTGAGAGCAAACAGTTTTTTTTTAAATATATTTATTTTATTTTCGGTTGTCAGGCTATCAGGAAGGAGATTATACATGTTTATACCCTCATAGCCTATGTTTCTTTTGCCACACTCTGTCTTTGTTGAATTTGTGTATAATTTATTACGTTGTTTTGTGTGGTGTTCATGTACTTGTGATGTTTTCATAAATGTAGTATTTGTGTGTATAAAGCCATTTTGAATTTTGTAGATTAATAAGCATATGTTGTATTCGTACAGTTTTCTGATTTTCAAGTTAGTTTCTTTGTATACTCTAGTCATTTTATTATTAAAATGACACCTGGTTTCCTTTTAATAATAAAATGCATGATAATTTGACAGTTTTATGTTGTCGATCAGACGTTTGTTTTGATTTCGAAGGGCGAAATAAAAAATAAAAAAATCTATTAAAAGATAATCATAAGAATAGGTGATTTCAAAGATTTTCGGGCGCTAAATTGTTTTTAATTTATTTATCATTGTTCTTTGTCACAAAAGCTATTGTTACAAAGTCCTTCAATTTTATGACTTACATCATCTTCATACTTAGGCGTGGCTGCGCTCAAATTTTAAATGAAGGATTCATGCTAATATGTATTTGCGGTGCGCGAGAATTGAACCTGTAACCTCTGGACTCAAAGTCAAATGCATAAACCACTACGTGACATACAAGTCGATTTGGGCATCCTCCAAGCTATGTGACGTGCAATTTTCATTTTCCAGTATAATTTTTAAGCTCAAGGAAGAGGACTAAACGCCGATGACGTCAGTATGAGCTCTCGCCGGTTCTAGTTTATCAGGTCTGGTCTTACACAGGCGCAATCGTGACAGTAGATACTGCTAACTAACTAACTAACTAACCATCACGCCGTTTCCTCGCAGGGGTAGGCAGAGAGGACGGACCGCCAAACAACTCGGTCTTGGCACACACTCCTTGTCTCATTCACATTCATACATCTTCTCATACATACTCTTCTATTATTCTGACTCTTGACATGGCCCGACTCAAGTATCTGATTTACTTGGTCGTGCCACGTCTGCCTTGGGCGTCCTCGGCTTCTTCTACCGTTCACATTCGCGTCATAAATTCTCTTTACACTCCTTTCTTCATTCATTCGCTCAACATGCCCAAACCATCTAAGCTTCCCTTTCTTAATCTTACTTACTACGCTCACATCAATCAGCCTTGCATTCTTTTCGGATCTCCACATTCCTCACACGATCATACATGGTTTTACCACACATACGCCTCAGGGATCTCATTTCTACAGCATTCAGTCTACTTTCATCCTTTCTCTGCCATTTCCACGCTTCACTGCCATACATCAGGGTAGGTACCAGTACTCCATTGTGGACTGTAGATACTCCAGTAATAATTAATATACAGTGACCGGAAACTAGTTATGCAAGCGGGAAACTGATGGTGTAGCGCGCCGTTTACGCTTGCCACTACACCATCTCTTTCCCCCGTACAGCGCCATCCTGCTCACCCACCCCTAAGCAAACCCGGATGCGCCGACGCCTTCTGCGCATCTCCCACCCTCGAGCCGCTACATAAACCACACCCCGCAACAAGGAATGGGCTATATAACAGGCCGCGCGCCCTGTTGGCTAGTACTCTCTCTTAGTTGCGCTTCGTCCTCTGGCACGACCCTCTAAGGAGTATTCTACTACCATAAGTAAAGCACCAACCAGACCCTCGACTGCTGCCTTAGTTGCGCTTCGTCCTATGGTACGACCCTCTAAGCAGAACCACAGTCAGTTTTTGTTGTTCCCAAAGCCTAACGGCAAGGTTCCCTCCGATCCCTTGCTCAGTTAATTAGTGAATTGATACATTGTGACTATTTTTACCATATTATGTGATCTGTGAACTTACTCACTTTAAATAAATAACCTTTTACCAACAATTGTGTTATAATGGTTATTTAAAAAAACCTTTTTTTTCTGCGGAACTAAAATGTTAAGACTTTTGAAGCTGAAAAAAAGCGGCTCTTCGTTTCGAAACATTATAAAACACAATGAACGATGATGATGATGAGATGATGAATTTTATTTAAATTTTACCTAAAAACTCCAACTTCGGGTTCGATTTACTCGAAAACGAAAACTCTGTTACGCCTCAAAATCGCCTCTAAATGTGATGTAGTTTTATTTATCAGTTTCCCGCATAGACTACTAGTTTCCGGACACAATGTATGATAAAATTAATGTCATTACATCTCACAGTTTTCAAAACTGCTAAAAGCATGTCTCATAGATCTATATACACAATAAACAGAGATAGAAACCATATACACAATGAACTGCTAAACGATTCTGCATTGACTATCGTCATTTTCAAAGTCACTTATAGACATTTCAGCAACTATCTTTAGACGCAGGTCACAAAATACTAAAACTGCCCCCTCGCCTTTTTAATTTGTAATCTTCTATATGATAAATAACTAACTAATCTTCATGCCGTTTCTCTGCAGGGGTAGGCAGATAGGATGGACCCCAAAACATCTTGGTCATGGCACACACTCTTTGCCTCATTCACAATCGTAAATCTTCTCATACATACTCTTCTATTTTTATGACTCTTGAAACGGCCCGACTCAAATATCTTTTTTTTTTTTTATTTTTTTTATTTTTTTTTTATTTTTTTTTTTTTTTTTATTATTTATTAACCAAAAAATACATGTTATGTACATTCTTTTAGGTATATGCCACCTCACTAGGCTGAGCCTGTTCCGATTCACTTGATCGTGCCATGTCTTTCTCGGGCGTCCCCGACTTCTTCTACCATGATATATTGGCGTATAACCGTTTCACGGAGAACATGAACAAATAAATGAATAAATATCAAATAATTATTGTAAGTATATTTTTTTGAAGTAAAACTTCTTTACGCACGCTTGACTTTGGGGGTAAGCTGGCGAATGCGTTACGAAAAGTGTAATGCGTTACGGGCGAGGCGAACGGGCTGTATCACACTGTAGAAGCAGAGAGAGAGCAGCATTTTCTTTCTCTCATAGCCAGTGCATGAAGATTATTCGTAATTTCATTTCGTTCTTGAACAATTTTATAAATACCGTAGAAGCAAGAGAGAGAGAGCAGTGCGCGCGAACATTTTCTTTCTCTCTAGAAGTTTTACTTCAGTCGTGTAGTCTAAAGCACACTCTTTTTTTTATATGAGTACCGCACAAGATTCCCAACTGCTCCTGTCTGGAGCCAGTGATGCTACGGAATTGTGGAAGAGGGAGGTGGGGAAGTATTTGGTTATTCAGATCTGGTCACCAAACACGGCTAAGGCCATTTTAAGCAACGTTTCAATTCTGAATAGTGGTCTTATTAGTATAGTACTTTATTTATTGTTACATTTCAAATAGCGCCAAAATTCAATGCACTTTTTGCAGAGCTTCAATAGAGAAAAAATCCGAAAAACCCACAGTATGTTTATCCCATTAAGGTGAAGACATGCGGAAAAATGCAAAATCGTATAAAATCTTGTGTATTTGTTTTGAAAATTTGATCGCTTAAAAGTAATATATATGCTTCAATTAAATACTGTGAGTAGAACACATCTTGGCCTTTGAAGTGATCGAGTATTTTTTTGATAAGCTTTTTAATAAGCTTAGAAAAAAATTATGCGTCTGACCTATAAAAAATGGTTAAAAGTGAAAAATGTCTTACTTATAAATCCTTTTTCTGGTGTTGTTTTATTGAATAATGTAGCTAATTAAGTTTCTTAGAGAGTGATCGGAAAACATTTTAATATTTGTATCTGAACTTCACAAAATAAAATAAAACGTGCATTTTGGCGACGTTTCTTTTCAGTGAATAAAAATAGGCGGTACCCAACGAATTTGTAAGTTCGAATTTCATCCTTATGCCATGTACAGAAGGATTTTAGCCCGTCGCTCATTCTACGCCCAGGGCCCGGGGCAAACGGACATGCCTTAGTCTACGCGGCGCTTCGATCTTTAAAAATATACTTGTGGAATAACAAAACACTGTTGTTTGCTAGAGATTAGGGTTTTTATTGGTAAACGCCCAAAAATCGTTCGCTCCGCCCGATTCCGAATGAGTCAAGGACTAGTGGATCATCTTAAGTACATTTTCCTTACAGAATCACCTCCCATTGCATCTATTCCCCCTTTACTACACGCAATAAAGGCCCCATGTTTTTGCAGCATTCATTAATTTATCATTGCATTCATTACGACTTGCAGAAGTGCATTTGCTGTGGCCCGCGGACGCATTAATGCAGTCATTATGCCGCGGGCAGGACAGGGGAGATCAATCACGCGTAATGGATAAACATTATTTTCAATCAAATGTTTTGTGGTGGTCTAATGATGGATAATGTATTCACAGAATATTAGCAGTTTCGTATAGATTAATCTATTTTTCGTATAAATAAAAAGTTCACATTAATGATTTAAAATAATATTTTTATGTAGGTACATTTAACGGTTACATAAAAACTCAACAAAGTGGCATTTCAACATCCCTTCGAAAAGTCTTAAAAATGTTTTAAAAAAATTTCAAAATAGCCCATAACCTAACCTAACGTAACCTATTTAACCAAAATCATTTTTAACGACTTTTCAAAGGAGGTGTTAAAGTTGCATGATTCCGAGTTGTCCGCTCACTATATTTAACAAAGAAAATATGTAATTTTCTTGTCATGTTTTGTTTTATCTTTTTTCTTTTTTTCTCTTCTTTTCTCTTTCCTGTATTTATAATCATCTATAATTCATGTTTGCCTATATGTGAGCACCTTTCTGTTAATTCCTAACTTCGGTTTGTGCTTATGTACATGTAGATACACAAAACGATATTATTTGTTTCTTTTTGGTTTTTTGTTTTCTCTTGTTCTTTTTCTACTTTTGTTTTTTCCGTTTTTTTTTGTGCTATATTTTATTTAAAATTAACATTTTTGAATTATACTCGTGTAAAATTGTATTACCCCCCCCCCCCCCCCCCTACTTATGATTAGAAAATTCCTCCTGTTCTAAAATGAGCCTTTATAAGTCATCGGAATAGCGTTGTAGCAATAAATAAAAATAATAAAATAAAATTAATATTTTTTAGCTAACTAGATAACTACATAACCATCACACCAATTCCGCTTACAGGGTGAAACGTCACACATCTTTGTACAAACTCTTTGCTTAGTTTTCATTATTAAATCGTGCAAAGCTACAAACGTACCTTTTCCCAATTCGATTACTGACATGACCCGATTCATACATTTGGCTTCTGTGTTTCCTCCTTTCCACAACATGGGTTTTATTAAGTCACTGATTCACCCTTTCATTTCCTCAAAAATACCCCCGCACAGCTTCCCCGAAGACGACGTACGCCCTGAGGTGAAGTTGACATAAGAAAAAAAGTTGGTTGCCTTTTATGATTCTTGTTATTGTTCATGTATGGCATATTTATCGTAACACTGGTGGCAGGTCAGTAAAGCGCCCCTGCGTGTAATATGAAGCGACACCAGCACTGTAAGTGTTGTGCCAATAACGAGTACTAGCTGGTATACATTACAATTTAATACATTCAGCTTCAACAAACATGTGGACGTTTTTTCTTGTAACCCTGTAGAGATCGTCAACCTTGGAAATAGTACAGTGAATTTCCAATTTCCCGGTAAAACGAGAGGTTCTGGGTTCGAGTCTTAGTTGCGACCATATATCTTTTATTTTTCTGTGTTTTGTTTTTTTCATATTTTCATTTTGATTATTAGTGTTATCTTCTTCTTTAATGATTAAGAATCTTTTCATTTGTAGTCAAACAGTTATTTGAAACTAAATCCACATTTTTTTTAACCTAACCTAAAACTGAACTGAAATGTTAGAAGAATAAATCGAATGGTTTATAACAATTCATAAAATTAAAAATCTATTTTTATTTTTAACTAAAAGACCTCAAATTGTAATATATTTATTAATGAAATCAATATTAGCGAAACTCGATCGAAAATCTAAAGCACAAAAATACACGGTCACGTCTGATGGTCGAGTCCCAGTTGTGACCGTTCTTTTTCTGATTTTTCTGTTTCAGATTTTCGATTGAGTTTAACACAATACCGATTGATTGTAAATATGAAAACATATAGGTAATGTATTTAAATTTAATATTTATTATACACCTGGCTGGTGTGCATACTTTAAGAAATTTCCGGGTTCAATAGTTATCCGAAAGGTCAACTGGCAGAGGAATCCCTGGGGTCCCTGCAAAGTCCAAAATAATATATCCACAGCGAAAATTCTAAATCTGCAAAGGACATTAATTCCAAAATTGAATTAAATATGTCATTTTTCTCAGTTTTTTTTTTCGATTGCGTCGTCGAAATATTTCTAGGAAAGTAAGTTCCTCTTTTACGACGTTTCAAATTAAATACTGTTATTAAATAAGTTAACAAAAAATTTGACCAGCGGCTGAGAATAAAAGTTTAAAAATGCTTGCAACTCTACAGGGAGGTTCCAATGAGAAAGATTGATTATTCCCCGTATCACATTTTTAAAATTAAAAATTTAATATCGATTTATTTCATTCAAAACTTGCTTTAATATATACCTACATTCAAGTAAGCAATAAAAATTCTCAAAACGCACGATAATAAATTATTAAATATTGTGTAAATCTTGTAAGTATTTTTTAATAATAAGTATTTATGTTTTTTCAATAATGTCTAAACAAAATAGTGTGTAAAAAAAAACTGAAATATTTTAGTTTGTAAGACCTTAAATAAATAGAAAAACTGAGGTATTTTAGAAACACAACACGTTCTCGGATATATTTTTTAATGATTTTAGTTTAATTAAAATTCTGAAAACTGTGTTGACTAGATTATGTATGGATTTATTTTGTTGTATGGATTATATGATTTGAAATTTGTGTTGTTTAATAGAATCTATCTTTTGAAAATTTAACAAATCTGCCAACGACCAACTGTATAACCTTAGTATATTAAAAATAGACGTAGTTTTTCAAATTTTTCAAACTGCGTGTACCAGATAAAATAACAATCTATCAAAATCAATTTATGTTTTTTTATAAAAAAAGAGTCAATACGTCTAGAATTTGATTTAAAAGGGACTAATTTTCGGTATTCTCTGGTAAATACCCTCTTAAGTATTCTGAATGATCTATTCAATGAAATGTTTTATTAAAATTCATAATTATAGGTCTACAAAAACAAAGATATGATATTTAAAAAAAAATAAAAAAACTTTTTTTTCGTTCTCCTGAACAAATAACATTTTTTCCTTTAGAGCATTTTAAATTTCCGTGATCTATATGATAGCAGAGGTGTTGTATAGATATTCCATTGATTTTTAGATTTCGTAATACTTTTTCAAGAATTCGTTTGGCGCCGTTGGGTAATGTGATTTTCCGAAAGACGAGCATTTAATTATGCTTTGAAATCGGTATTTTTTCTCTCTTAATTATATCAATTGTCCCCATAAATCTGTAGAATTCAAAAAAATGTTTCCCCAAATGTCAAAGCTTAGACTCCTTTTATCGCTAATGAGAGGGTAATTATTGGTTCGAGTGACTATTGGTTCCGTCTTTTAACTGGTATATTCGCAAGCCGTACGGTCCTAATAAGGTGTAATTTTTATATAAAAAAATCCTAGTTTTGTTTAAAACTTTTTATCTTGATTAATGTTTTTTTTTACATTTACTTTTTCACAGTAGGCCTTGAGGAAAATAATTTCCTTTCGGGCCTATGTCATCTTTCAAGATGCTGTGTGGAGGGTCTTTACGAGGAGAGGAAGGACGAGACCCATGTTGTAGGCGCGTTTCCCGACTCTGCACCGGTGCCGAGGGGATCAGTGTTTCTAGTTCCTTTTTTTTACAAAAGCTCCACACTGGAGCCCCTGAAGAAAAAAGTTCCCCTCAGGGATTTGGTCTTCTTTGGGTATTCTGTGTGGAGGGTACTTTTTATGAAAGGGAGGAGAAGATGTTCTGGGAAGGAAAGAGGAGAGTCTTGCTGGAGAAGTCAAAAGGCCTCCCTCAACCAGTCTCCTGGTCTGGCCTGCCACACAATTGGTGGGCAGACGCATCCGTCGCCAAGACCCGTGCAAATGTCACTCCATGAACCCGGGCATCCCTCGATCACTAATCACTTAGGGTGACCTATGGCAGAGGTGTTGGTTATCCAATAAATGGTTCCCGAGGCGGCGGTACCCATACCGCCTAATACGGGTAGATAAAGGATAGCATTCCCACCCGACGCCTGTTCTCTCATGATTGCAACCCGTTCGTTAAGATGGGAGAATCTATCAAATGGACCACCAGTTTCCGCTTAGAGTCGAGGATTTTTTTTTTGTATTTTGGGGCTCAATTGAGGCAAATTCAATAATTCAATAAAATTCAATAATTCCGTCCAAACCTGTTGCGACCCTCGTACAGCATATTCCCCTATCTGACATTTTTTTTATCATCAAAGATAGATCCCGCAATATTTGGGCAGAGTATTGGCACATTGCTAGTCAATCCAAGGGAGTCTGCTATGCCTCAATGCAAAGGACTATCCCATCAAAACCGCGGTACCACCATTTCCCCATTTTTCCAAAAAACAAATTACCTCACTTATTCGAATAAGAATCGAACATTGTTCTGTTCCTTCTCACTTTTTTAAAATTCACGTCTTTGACTCCCCAGATTGTACATTCTATGGTCTAGAAGTGGGAACTTTAGATCACATATTTTTTGGTTGTCTCTCTCTAAACAAATATGCTCTCTTCTATCAAGCCTTATCAAACATTGCCTCTTCTCCATTCTTCATTCAATATCTCATCTCTTCTAAGTCTGAACTCGATTCCAATCTTCATTATAATTTTGAAATTTGCCCATTTAAATAAAATTAATATTTAAATTCACCTTTCATTTCTCCATGATTTTAAATGATGGCCTAGAACACCCTTGAAGGGTGAAAGCCAGAAATAATTGAAAAAAAAATTAATAAAATTTAATAGTTCAATACAATGTTTCTGTGACCAGCAAAATAAAATTAAAATCGTTCTTGAGCCACTGTTTTCCGTCGCTTCTCGTCCGCTAGAAATTCAATTAATATTTATCATCCGACCGAGACGAGAATGTGTTATTAAGATATTAATCTTCTTTATATCTCAACGCTTTTGTACAACATGTTTAATAAATGCATACCTCGCAGCCGTGTCACCGCAGGAGCAAGCAGTTACTGTAATTATTTACAATTAAATAGATGTTATCTTGAATTCTGTACAAACCCGTGTTTTGATTTAATTAAATTGCAACTGCTAAATGGAGCACGAGAAATTAAGACATTATCAGAAGCAGTTTTCTTAAGGAAAATCATATTTTAAGAGTGATTTATAGCAAATGGGAAACAGCAAACGGTTTGTTTAGTAGACACAATAACTAACCCTCTGTTAAAAAATATTGTTCTAGAGATCAACATTTTCTAAGATCGAAAGCTAAATATGAAGTAAAGGGTTACAAAAAACCGAGCCCAAGCATTAATTTAAATCATATTTCAAAAGAAATCTTTTTTCCCACACTTTTTTTGTTATTTCCGTTATTCAATTTTGCCAAAAAAGGAGTTATTTGATATACTTGACTTACTACCAGTGATTCCTAATATTTATTTTTATTTTTAACTTAATGAGTGAAACCTCAAAAAATATTACAATTTGAGGTATAACTCGTATGTTAAAAAAAAATTTATATTCATCATAGACTTGCATAAAAGTCAATAGATATCGCATATTAAATAAAAGTGGTCAAATTTATCCAATGAACGTGTTTGTAACATATATATTGTCTCGGATAAATATATCCGATTTTATTTATATAGAACAACTACTATTGACGTTTTTGTAAAAGTCTAAATGAATATTCAATTTTTATTAGAACAACTCTCTTTTTATAACTTTTGAAGATTATTCCCATTAATGTAATAAATCATTGAAGAAGAATATAACACTAATAAAATCTCACTAACACTGTTATAACTTTTGAAGATTATTCCCATTAATGTAATATATCATTGAAGAAGAATATAACACTAATAAAATCTCACTAACACTGTTATAACTTTTGAAGATTATTCCCATTAATGTAATATATCATTGAAGAAGAATATAACACTAATAAAATCTCACTAACACTGTCATAACTTTTGAAGATTATTCCCATTAGTATAATATATCATTGAAGAAGAATAAACACTAATAAAATCTAAACGAAAATATGAAAATGAACAAGAAACATAAAAATAATAGAAAACGGTCGCAACTGGGACAAAAAGCAATGTAAGACGAGAAGTTCTGGGTTTTTTTTCTGTGTCTCGTTCATTTTCATTTAAGTTTTTAAATTTTTACCTGTTAACTATGGCACAAAATTATAATTCAGCATATATTAACCCCGCAGCATAAAGAGAAATTAGAACATAAATACAGCACTAGATTCACGCGCAACGACGGGTTAATAGTTCCGAAATTTAATAATAAGTACGGACAGAGAACGTTTGAATACAACATACCGAAGATATTTAATTTATTACCTGACACTATAAAGCAATGTAATTCTATAAATAAAGTTAAATATATGGTGAAAATTTGGCTATTGGAATTTTTTTATTTATATTGATATGCATGAAAAAATGTTGAATCTATAGATATACGATGTAAATTATAACTTTTAAAATGTATATGTAACTAAACTATAAGCACCTGTTGACAAGCCAATTCAATTGGCTTAGCAGGACTTGTTTGTTGATATGTATTAACTATTCTTTTAATAAAATATTTACAAAAATATCATATTATCGTTTAGATTATTAGTGTAATCTTCTTCTTCGATGATATATTACATTGATGGGAATAACCTTAAAAAGTTGTAAAAAGATCGTACTTCTTTAAAAAAAATAAAAATTTCCTTTTCCAAGTGTGTTACATGTTTTTTCGTCTGAACAATATATTATTACAACATTTGCCTTGCCCAGTGGTAGACCATATTATAAAACACTTAACTGATTACACAGATATGTTATTGATTCGAAACTTTAAACTGATTAAAAATTGATATTGATTTAAATCGGATATCTCGGCAGATTGATAGATCGAGTTTGGAAGGAAATAGAACCTTCAGTTGAGCAGTGAATTAAGTGATTTTTTTTTTTTTTTTTTTTTTATATTAACTCCACACAGGAGGCCCTGAGGAAAATAATTTCCCTCAGGGCCTATGTCATCTTTGAAGATGCTGTGAGGAGGGTCTTTTTGAGGAGAGGAAGGAGTGAACGTGGGTCTTGAAGAGACCCATGTTATAGGAAGGAGGAAACACAGAGGCCGGCAAATCGTTCCACAGCCGAGCTGTTGAACACAAAAACGAGTCGTAGAAGCGTCCCGTTCTCATGTGACAAATGTCAACTGTGTACATATGTTGGGCGCGCGTTTGGCGTGTTTCCCGACTATGCACCGGTGCCGAGGGGATCAATGACGCTAGCTCCTCGGAGCATCTTCCATTGAAATACCGGTAGAACAAGGATAGCATTCCCACCCGACGCCTGTGCTCTAAAGATTGCAATCCGTTTGTTAAGACAGGAGAATCTATCAAGCGGACCGCCCGTTTCTGCACAGAGTCGAGGGTGTTTTTCAGGTACATCGGGGCTCCAGACCAAAGATGGCTGCCAAATTCAACAGTGGGGCGCACTTGCGATTTGTACAGGGTTAGCAGTTGTGTACAATTAAAGTATCTGCGGGCCCTGTACAGTACGCCCAGTTTCTGAGAGGCCAACTTAACTCTGGCCTCGATGGAGCCCCCGTACCTGAGCTGGTCACTTAGAGTTACACCGAGCATATCAATGGAGGACCTGTTTGGAAGAATGCTACCGTTGAAGGAGACTAGATTGTCATTTCGATCCCTTTTAGACGTAATCAGACATGATTGGGTCTTTGAAACATTGAATTCGACGAGATTATTCTTACCCCAAGAGAAAACACTCTCGAGGTAACCGTCCATTCTTTGCTTCAAAGCCCTCCGAGCCGTTGGAATTTGTGCACCCTTTGGGGGCTTGTCAAACAAAAAGCTATCATGGATACGAGAGATATATTATTTTCCACTGCACTACCGTTACAATACACATACGTTATAATAAATATACAGTTGTTCTTGCAGTGTTATCTGGTTTTGAAAGTAGTCCGAACTTATTTAGAGTGACATATCGAGAATGAAATACTTGTTTTCGAAAAAGCTCCATACTCGAAATAGTCGAAATAATTTCATTATTTAATTAGTGAGTTTTTTTGTTTATAAATGGATACCAAAAATAAAGTAGTAGAATATAACTTGTAATAATTTCTTTAATTAATATTTTAGAAAAGATTATTTTTATTTTTATTTCTCTTATATGTTCAATAATATTATTATTTAATGTATAAAAACAGTTTATTATAAACAAGTTCTGCTTCGTAATTATTATTATGTGTTACAGCTGTTTCGCTCTCTAAAGGCATTGTCAAACTGGCGTCAAAACCACTTACAGACGATGAATTTATACTAAATATAATTTATCGTCTACGTACTAAATTAAATTCATCGTCTGTAAGTGGTTTTGACACCAGTTTGACAATGCCTTTAGAGGGCGAAACAGCTGTAACACATAATAATAATTACGAAGCAGAACTTGTTTATAATAAACTGTTTTTATACATTGAATAATAATATTATTGAATATATAAGAGAAATAAAAATTATATTGGAGTTCTACAAAATAAACTTAATAACAATAATTTTTTTTTTTTAGTTAAGTTTTGAAATATTCCTACATATTCCTCTTTCTAATGCCTGGATCACACGTACCGACTAGATGACCGAGACCGTGCTCTCGGCCGAGTGCTCGGTACATGTAAACACATCACCGAGTCCTGGGCCGAGCTAAAGGGCAAGACAGTCTATCTACTAGACCCTGTTCTACCTAGTTTTTTTCTTTGTTAATTGAAGATTTTTTGTAACTTTCTTCTGTATTTTTTGTAAATCGTTTAATGTGTGTGTCTACATATTGCTATTAGATAATTTAGAATGGACTGGATTAAGCAAAAGTACAAGTCCTTTTAACTTTGTAATGAAAGTTTTACATTGAAAACCCAATTATTTTATGTGCATAACGTTTTCATGTTTAAAAAAATTCAGTACATTGAAAAGTCATTTTTTATTAAAAAAACTCTCTTTTTAACTTTTGAAGGTTATTCCCATCAATGTTATATATCATTGAAGAAGAAGATAACAATAATAATCAAATTTTTTATAATATGAAAATGAACAAGACACAGAAAAATAATAAAAGATAATGGTCCAACTGGGACTCGAACCCAGAACCTTACGTCTTACCGAGACATACACCTCTACCAATAAAATAAAATAAAATCGGATATATTTATCCGAGACACTATCTAGGTAACAAATACATTCTTTGAATACTTGTTTCCAATAATAAAGGTAGCTGCCAATAATATGGAATAAAAACATTAGTCGAAGATAATATTGTTAATTCTGAAATTTGAAATATGAAGTTGACAATTACGACAGTCTCATAATAGATCGCAGTGGCCCAATTGGTAGAGGTGTATGTCCCGGTAAGACGTAAGGTTCTGGGTTCGAGTCCCAGTTGCGACCATTATCTTTTATTATTTTTCTGTGTCTTGTTCATTTTCATATTTAAAAAAATTAGATTATTATTGTTATCTTCTTCTTCAATGACATTGAAAAGTGATGATCACAAAATAATTGAGTTTTCAGAGAAATTTTTAATTAGTTTTATGCCAGTATGAAACAATTCGAAAATCTCGATCAGAATTGTTAATCTGGTGTCATGAAACACGGCAAAAAATAATTAATTTCATCACTCGTATATGTATTTTACTGTGCAATAGTACTTACGAATGAACGGTTATACGCAAACAGTGGATAAAATCATACGTGTGTCTTATAAATGTATTAATAAAAGATTGGCCGGATAGCATAAAGTCCGATCGTTGTTGTTTATAACACAAAACGCCCGGAGCGGCGCAAGTTTTTAAATTAAAGTTTCTCACAGCTTGCAGATGCAAAAAAGCAATCCGGACATGGCTGGAGAATAATAATTATTATTATCACATACAATCTGAATATTTGTAACCGTCTTCTGACTTACTCCAGAATCGTAAATAACAGTTTTTTAAACGAAATAATAATTTAGTAACAATACTTTTATTTTTTGTATCCTTAAGAGGGTGTTTATTAGTCCTTTTTAAATCAAATTCTAGACGTATTGACTCTTTTTTACAAAAAAAAATAAATTGATTTTGAAAGATTGTTATTAATTTTATCTGGTACACGCAGTTTTAAAATTTTTCATAACTAAGTGTATTCCCTACCCACTAAGTGTATCCCCTACCCACTACATTCAGCCTCACAACATACCCCAATTGGGGATACCATATTCTCACTGGCTTCACGCCGTATTCTTGTGCGGTATTCACATTTAAAACAATACCTTTAGTCCAGTCAAATAATGGTTCAAATGGAGGTGTAGAGTGCGTGAGCAGGTACCTACGCGATTCCTTCAGAAACTTGTTCAGGGTGCTTAGGGTGTGAACATACCTAAAGTCCTGATGTCCAGGTGGTGAACTAAGGGGGAGAAAGTCGCAATTTCGCTTTTTTCACGAAAACGGTGCGTCGCAGGGGTGTATTGTTAATATATCGTTGGTAGATTTGTTCATTTTTCAAACGATAGATTCTATTAAACAACACAAATTTCAAATCACTTAATCATACAACAAAATAAATCTATAATATATAATCTAGTAAACAAAGTTTTCAGAATTTTAATTTTAGTCAAATTAAAATCATTAAAAAATAAATCCGAGAACGTGTTTTTTGACAAAAATACCTCAGTTTTTATATTTATTTAAGATCTTAAAAACTAAAATATTTAAATTTTTTTTACACACTTATTTTGTTTAGACATTATTGAAAAATTATTAATACTTATGATCAAAAAATACTTACAACAAATACACGATATTTAATAATTTATCATCCTGGGTTTGGAGCATTTTTATTGCTTACTTGAATGTAGGTATATATTAAAGCAAGGTTTGAATGAAATAAATCGATATTAAATATTTAATTTAAAACAATTGAATCGGGGAATAATCGATCTTTCTCATTGGAACCTCCCTGTACAGTTGCAAGCATTTTTAAACTTTTATTCTAAGCTGCTTGTCAACCGCTCTTAACGCCGACCGGGTTTCATGATAGATGGAGAATTGGGAAGTGAGTGTTATCGATTATCGGACATTTATTTCGATTTATTTGGTTGTTAATTTCTTTTCTATTCATGTATTTGGTTTTCCTTAGGAAGGAAAGCGTTGAAAATGTTGCTTTAAATGGCTTTATCCGTGTTTGGTGACTAAATCTGAACAGCCAAGTACTTATCTTCTTCATATCCAACTCTTTCCCCTACCCACTACATTCAGCCTCACAACATACCCCAATTGGGGATACCATATTCTCACTGGCTTCACGCCGTATTCTTGTGCGGTATTCACATTTAAAACAATACCTTTAGTCCAGTCAAAGAATGGTTCAAATGGAGGTGTAGAGTGCGTGAGCAGGTACCTACGCGATTCCTTCAGAAACTTGTTCAGGGTGCTTAGGGTGTGAACATACCTAAAGTCCTGATGTCCAGGTGGTGAACTAAGGGGGAGAAAGTCGCAATTTCGCTTTTTTCACGAAAACGGTGCGTCGCAGGGGTGTATTGTTAATATATCGTTGGTAGATTTGTTCATTTTTCAAACGATAGATTCTATTAAACAACACAAATTTCAAATCACTTAATCATACAACAAAATAAATCTATAATATATAATCTAGTAAACAAAGTTTTCAGAATTTTAATTTTAGTCAAATTAAAATCATTAAAAAATAAATCCGAGAACGTGTTTTTTGACAAAAATACCTCAGTTTTTATATTTATTTAAGATCTTAAAAACTAAAATATTTAAATTTTTTTTACACACTTATTTTGTTTAGACATTATTGAAAAATTATTAATACTTATGATCAAAAAATACTTACAACAAATACACGATATTTAATAATTTATCATCCTGGGTTTGGAGCATTTTTATTGCTTACTTGAATGTAGGTATATATTAAAGCAAGGTTTGAATGAAATAAATCGATATTAAATATTTAATTTAAAACAATTGAATCGGGGAATAATCGATCTTTCTCATTGGAACCTCCCTGTACAGTTGCAAGCATTTTTAAACTTTTATTCTAAGCTGCTTGTCAACCGCTCTTAACGCCGACCGGGTTTCATGATAGATGGAGAATTGGGAAGTGAGTGTTATCGATTATCGGACATTTATTTCGATTTATTTGGTTGTTAATTTCTTTTCTATTCATGTATTTGGTTTTCCTTAGGAAGGAAAGCGTTGAAAATGTTGCTTTAAATGGCTTTATCCGTGTTTGGTGACTAAATCTGAACAGCCAAGTACTTATCTTCTTCATATCCAACTCTTTCCCCTACCCACTACATTCAGCCTCACAACATACCCCAATTGGGGATACCATATTCTCACTGGCTTCACGCCGTATTCTTGTGCGGTATTCACATTTAAAACAATACCTTTAGTCCAGTCAAAGAATGGTTCAAATGGAGGTGTAGAGTGCGTGAGCAGGTACCTACGCGATTCCTTCAGAAACTTGTTCAGGGTGCTTAGGGTGTGAACATACCTAAAGTCCTGATGTCCAGGTGGTGAACTAAGGGGGAGAAAGTCGCAATTTCGCTTTTTTCACGAAAACGGTGCGTCGCAGGGGAAAAATCCAACATTGGCATGTAATTATTGGCATGTGAAATCTCTATTAATTATAGTTATCACAGATTGTGTTCGATATATCATGTTACTATTTAATTACATGCAAATCAAAGTGAAAATTAATGACATTTATATGTCCCTTGTCTCTTTTGTCAATCGTGACATATTCTCGTGTCTGATTTACACGAATTAATATTATTTTGTTATGCGTTAGAACCGGGGCTTACCTGTCACTCCCACACGGTACGTTTGATCAAAGATGACATTACCTGGGTAGAAGTTCAAAGGTTATGCGTATTAGAAATCTTGTGCATATTCAGCGTGGGTTTACAGATCTCGGGGCCGGACCTATTATTACAGCCCGGTGCGATTCAAATTTTGACGATTACAAAAAAAACTGTGATTTGGTTTTTAGGAACTACATTTTTTTAAATTTTTATGTAACACAGGAGGAAAATAATTTCCCTCAAGGTCTATGTCATCTTTGAAGATGCAAGGAGGGTTGTTTTAAGGAAATGAAGGAGGGAAAGTTCTGGCAAGGAAAAGGTATGTGTGTTATATGGCTGTGTAAAAGGTAGGTATTTATATGTTTGGCTATTAACCAAATAATTAGAAATTCCACAGTCAAAAGACGACATAACAACAAATATCGGAAAACCCATATGATTGAATAAAATCCATGTAGACCACCCCTCCCCCCCTCCGCAATATGTTATGTACATAAACCGTAGATTAAGAAACAGTTATACCAGTCTGAAGATGGCCTTAACAGGCTGAAACCGATTACGTTCACAAAAACATAAATATAGTGGAAATAAGTTTTATATTTGTTTTAATATGTTATTATCTGTGAAGAGTAGGAATTTGGGTAGAATCTTAGGATCAGTGTATCTAGGAGTGACAGAGGTTTGTATCCATCCCTTCCACTGCGTTGCAAGGTTATGGGTCGAAGGAGTCCAGCTGGAGAGGTCCAGGGGACTCCCTCAACCGGCTTCTGTATTATTTTCCATTTCCGGTATCAAATACGTTTTCCTCGTAGTTTTTATACTTACACAAAGCGTTTTAAAAAAATCGTGTCTTGGGTCCAATAATTCTGGACATTTTGCATTCAATTAAACGACGTAACCGATTTACCTACTATAACAATTTACCTCCGCCATTCCGGCTCTGGTCGACCAGACAATAACATTGCTTAATTTTGTCAGCGTGTTCTTCAGAAGTCAGTGGGAGCGTACTAGTCATTTAACACTATCAGCAGCTCACGTACGAGTAATGTTTGGCAATCTTACTCGTTTACTGAATTCTTGACGACTTTTAATTTCTCGGGGAATGTTGTTAGAGTCGATGGAAACATATAACATCTGTTTGTTCAACATCGTTTTTAGGTAGGTACTGACAAATGTAATATTGATTGTTAAGAAGAAACGCGGTCGCCGAGAAATTTGAATAATAGTCATTTTACCAAACGTCTGTTGATGGCGTTCAAAGATAATTTTATCGATTTTTAAGAAGGTATAAGTTGTGATATCTAGGTAGTGGTTGATATCTATTTTATATCATTGCACCAATTCATTGTTACGCGGACGACAGTAGTCCATGATAGCTTTTTGTTTGACAAGCCCCCAAAGGGTGCACAATTGCACAATCTCCAACGGCTCCGGAGGTTTTGAAGCAAAGAATGGACGGTTACCTCGAGAGTGTTTTCTCTTGGGGGAAGAATAATCTCGTTGAATTTAATGTTTCAGAGACCCAATCATGTCTGGTCACTTCTAAAAGGGATCGAAATGACAATCTTGTCTCCTTTTCGGTAGCAATCTTCCGAACAGGCCCTCCATTGATATGCTTGGTGTAACTCTAAGTGACCACTTCAGGTACGGGGGCTCCATCGAAGCCAGAGTCAAGTTAGCCTCTCAGAAACTGGGCGTACTGCACGGGATCCGCAGATATTTTAATAGTATACAACTGTTAATTCTGTACAAATCACAAATGCCCCCCACGGTTAAATTTGGTAGCCACCTCTGGTCTGGAGCCCCAAAGTATCTAAAAAAACCCTCGACTCTGTGGAGAAACAGGCGGTCCGTTTGATAGATTCTCTCGTTTTAACAAACGGATTGCAATCTTTAAAGCACAGGCGTCAATCGGGAATGCTATTCTTGTTCTTCCCGTATTTCAATGAAAGATGCACCGACGAAATAGCGTCATCGACCCCCTCGGCATCGGTGCATAGTCGGGAAACGCGCTAAACGCGCACTCAACATATGACATATGTACATGGTTGGCATTTGACACATAAGAAGGGTCGCCTCTACAACTCGTTCTTGAGCTCAACAGCTCGGCTGTGGAACGATTTACCGGCTTCTGTGTTTCGCCCTTCCTACAACATAGATATCTTCAAGACCCATGTTCACTCCTTCCTCTCCTCAAAAAGACCCTCATCACAGCATCTTCATAGATGAAATAGGCCCTGAGGGAAATTATTTTCCTCAGGGCCTTCTATGTGTAATTAATATTAAAAAAAATCAGATTATATTTGCACCAGTGTCAAAATCCGGAGGAAGAAAAAAAAATGGGTAGGGGGGGGGGGGTGTACGGCAGTAATCATTTTCCTTCATTTAATGAGTTATATCTGCAGATTCCTGTTTTATCATCTCAACCATTTTTCTTTTGTTTTTACGAGACCGAATTTGTTTCTCTTCAAATTTGCAAACTTATCGAACAAAACAGCTTGTGAACTTAGCGTCCTACTGTTTTTAATATTATAAAAGGTAAAAATTTGATAATATACAGGGTGTTTAGGTACGTACTTGACTTACTTTAACCAGTGATTCCTGACATTATTTGGAGTAAAAAATGCAAATAAAATTTTGGTCTCCGGTGACATTTTTTTTTCTACAAAAACATAAAAAATAGTATATGTTGGACAGTTGGAGGCGGGGTAAATGGTGGGGCGGTAACTCGACTGAGTGACCAGTGACGTTTTGTGAAAGAAAAAAAAATTGATTTTGTAGAAAAAAAAATTGTCATCAAAAAAGTCACCGGAGCCCAAAATTTCATTAACATTTTTTACTCCAAATGATGTCAGGAATCACTGGTTAAAGTAAGTCAAGTACGTACCTTAACACCCTGTATGTGATTGGCCTAACAAACAGTGCCCTTTATTTAACATCAGCGTAACACCGTACCATTATTTTATAATGTCTTTGTCATAAAAATATTTTTATTATTTTTTAAATCTAATAATTTTACTGGTGATATTTATAAATCTAGTACACCGTCATTGTTGCGTAATGCATTTAGTACACTCGTGAATAATAATTTGGCAGATTATTTTGCTCATCAACTAGTCACAATGGGGCGAATGTATCGGATTCACAATACCCCACCTCCCCAGTATACGAATTTGTTAATTAGTGCTGGGATAACTGTGATTATATCTAATTTGAATCAGTTTGATCAAGGGCCAAAGTTTCCAATGAACCATTAATGTTATTATTATTTGATGGCATTGATGCGCAGTGTAATAATGATTGTTTACAGTTTAAAATAATGTCGGTCTAACGCCAAATAATTTGGCCATTGTAAATAGGGTTACCAGATACAAAATGAATTTTCCCGGGGAGGTGGCCAGTAACCCTAATTGTAGAACATGTTGGTTTTCGTTCCGGTCTGATACGCATTTACAACTAGAAAAAAGAGTTATGTACATGATCTAATCCTGCATAACAGCATGTCTTATTCTTTTTCGTTCTAATTTTACTTTTTTCTCTTTTATATTTTCTATTTTGATTATGATTTTCCAATAATTTTCTTATTTTTAACATGTTTATATATTTAATCTATTTGTTTACACTTGACCTCACAAAAAAGCTATATTCCATTAGTAACTGTGAAACAGGCAGTCGCCTGGTATGGTGATTTAATATAATATCTTATACATATGTGTAAACGTTTTAATGTATTATCATGTATTTTATAAATAATTTTAAAAAAAAATGTATTATGCATTTCTTTACCTTAGCTCCACACACAGAGAGGAAGGAGGAAAATGGTATGAGGGGTGGGTAGGAATCTGGGGGTCAATGTGTGAAGAATTTACGGACATAATCCATCCCTCCCACTGCGGTGCGAGGGATGGTCCGAGAGATTTCTGCTGCTCTCAACCGATCTAGCCCACCACGCAGTTCGTAAGCCAACATATTAGACAAACCTCAACCCATGAACCCGGGAACCCCTGCTAAGTCACCAAACGTAGCGAACCACTTGGGGTGACCAATGGCAGGGGTGTTGGTTATCCGGATTTGTTGGTATACGTATGAAATTATGTAAACCAACAAATTATTCTTACATGTTCCCGCCAATAAACATTGAAGCCCTGTTAATTTGTTCGTAAGAACTTCAGTCCCGTTTTTAACCGTTTTTACGAATAAAATTATCGTATTTTAGAATAACATTTTTCTCCGTTCACATACCGCCTCCCGAATTGAATAACTATTTTATTTTCGCATTCCGGGTTTCAAATCCAACACCTCTAATAATGGCTGTGTCAACAAATTTGCACCCTTCTTCCAATAGAAATCACCGAAGAATTCTCTGTTATTTCATTTTGTGTTTCTTTATTTGGTTATATATACCGTAGATTAGATTTTTATTTATTTAACTCTTTCAAATAGTGTACATTCTTCTTTATTCTAGAATCTGTTCCAAATTTAAACGGTGCTCGTATTCATATCATTATTGTCTTTGAATAATGCAAGTCATTGAGAATGAGTGGGTTTTACTCCTCTAGACAGGTGGTCGCTGTCGGATACTCTATGGTAGCGATGGGCGTAATCGTGGTATTATGCATTTCGAATCGAATCGAAAATTTTAAAATTCGAATTAATTTTCTTGGAACAATCGATTCAAATGCATTCGAAGCAATTACTTACCTGGTGGCCAACATTGGTATGTTAGCGCCGTTTTGAATTTTTGTCATTGGGTCCTGTTTAATCTTTGGTCGAATTTTGTTCTGCTGTCTAGCACAAAGGTGATGTTTTTTATGCTTGTCAGCTAATTCCAATAATTGTTCAAATGCTAAAACGGACTGAGAATTGACGATCAAGCGAAACTGAAATAAATTTATGTTCGTAGAGAATAAAATTTTGCGTAGTGTTGTAATTATATATAAAGTGGTAGGTAACTAATGTTTTGTGAACACCTCACTAGGAGAACCTATGCTGAGGTGTTTGCACGTTTTAGATAAAGTGTTATTATGTATTATTAGGTTAGTAGTAGCAGTTGAAGCAGTTATAATTATAATTTTGGAGAACGACAATTAAAAATATTTTCATTTGTTAAAATTCCGAACAAACACTTAAAATTTTGAAAATGACACTAATTCAAAGCATATTTTAGTTCATTTAACATGAATAATTTAACATAAGAATAACGCACACCACAGATCAATGAATTTGGTATGTTAGATTTTTTTAGTTAGTAATTTTTCAAATAAATTTATTCTTTTCGTAGGGAACCTGCTATACATAGGACTATCTCATAAAAATCGTGTTTTCAAAAATTGCCCCATTTTTCCGTAAAAAAAATTTCCTCACTTTCGAATGAAAATTGGACATTGTTCCGTTCCTTCTCACCTGTCTAAAATTCACGTCCTTGGTTTCCTTGATTGTACACTAGATGTGGGAACTTTAGATCACATGTTTTTGTTGTTGTCCCTCTCTAAACAAATATCCTCTCTTCTATCAAGCCTTTAAATTGCCTCCCCTCCATTCAACATGTCATCTCTTCTAAGTCTGACCACGACTCCAATCTTCATCATTATAATTTTGAAAATTGCCCATTTTAATAAAATTTATATTTAAATTCACCTTTCGTTTCTCCATAATTTTAAATGATGGCCTAGAACACCCTTGAAGGGTGAAAGCCAGTTTTTTTTTTACATTAGCTCCACACAGGAGGCCCTGAGGAAAATAATTACCCCAGGGCCTATGTCGTCTTTAGGGATACTGTGTGGAGGGTATTTTTAAGGGAAGGAAGGAGAGGAAGTTCTGGGAAGGAAAAATGTATGAGGGTTGGGTATGAATCTGAGGTTCAGTGTGTCTAGATCAACCGCCGCCAAGACCTAGACAAACCTCACATCATGAACCCGGGCACCCCTGCTAAGTAACCAAACGTAGCGAACTACTTGGGCTGACCTATGGCAGAGGCTTTGGTTATCCAATAATTGGTTCCCGGGGCGGCGGTACCCATTCCCGCCTCCCAAATTGGAATATTTATATATTTTCTTTATTCACTGAATTGTTAGTTTCATGATTTGAGGATTTTTCGACAACCATGGCACATGCCCGTGTCGTTCAATCATGAAGAATTAAAATCTATAACATTTTGTGATTGATTCAACATCTCTCCATCAGGAAAATGTTTGAATCTCGAATATTTAAACTTTTTATCCAAATATTTCGATTTTGTATTGTACACTGCCCATCACTACTCTACGGTGAGTCCCCCATCTCTATTTGGCCTGCATTCTACATTATGTGCTCGTCTGTAGTCTTAGGTCTTTGGATTGTCTTCTCTTTGTTCCGATAACTCTTCCATTTCACGTGATGGCGTGGGAGGATGACGCCTTCTTACCATCAACGTCTGGCTACGAGAGACCATTGAGAAATAAATTGCATGACATAATGTAGAAAACCGCGGCCATTTATTATTGTGTTGTTCCTCTTTTCTCTGACCCTGGAGGTGCTGCAATCACTTGCCTGTGGGTGGATGCCGCAAGATCTCTTCATTCGTTTATCGTTTGTGCTGCTAGATTTTGTACCTTTGACCTCCGAAAGAAAATATAAAAACGCAGAAGTTTCAACAAAGCTTCAGTCGGATTTCTTTGTTGAGTCTCATGAATACGATTTACCCCTTCGATCGCGTCAAACTATGCTTCATACGACCTAATAGCTAATGAGGACTATAAATCGCTATATTTGAATTATATTAATTTTAAATGTAGTAATTTTTTTAAAAAATTTAATTTAATTTTTTTTTTTTTTTTGTAAGATAATATGACTTTACTGGGGTACCCCCTTCTAAAGTCGGTTGTGTACATGGTTGTGTTTAAAATCAAGTAAAATCCTGAAAAACTTGTCTACCAGATTATGTATTGATTTATTTTGTTGTATGATTATATGATTTGAAATTTGTGTTGTTTAATCGAATCTATCGTTTGAAAATTGAACAAATCTGCCAACGACCAACAGTATAACCTTAATATATTAGAAATATACTTAATTTTTCAAAATTATAAAGCTGCGTGTACCAAATAAAATAACAATCTTTCAAAATAAATTTATGTTTTTTTTGTAAAAAAGAGTCAATACGTCTATAATTTGATTTAAAAAGGACTGAAAACAATTCTTCACGTTTAATGACTTTTGAAAGGAGTGGAGGAAGTTCAATGTTGTTGATCTGTCCGGTCACCACACAAAACGGAGTATTTTATAAAGAACTTTTAAAAAAAAATAATTACTTGCATTTGCACAACAGAAAATTCAATATTAGTATTATTTTACGAGATATTTATAAAAGTATCTCATGTCTATTCTCAATATCTTGTATACATATATTTGAATATATACAAAATATAAAAATGAAATTTTTCATGGTTCATTAAACTTCAAAAATCTTGAACGAAGCCACAAGTGTTAGCACTTTTCGTGGGATATGTTATGAATATTTTAAATATAGGATTTGTGTATGTACATCTCAAGATTATTTTTAGTTTATTTTATGTAAATTGATATGTATTTATCTGTGTTTCTTAGACTGTAAATACTTTATTGTGAAATGTATCATTTTATTTTATTTTATTCGGGAGACCAACAGTTTACATTGATAACAAAGCATAATAGTAATTAACTTGCATTAATTGTACCATTTACAGGTTTCCACATG
Organism: Limnephilus auricula; assembly: GCA_951813805.1. NCBI lineage: Eukaryota > Metazoa > Arthropoda > Insecta > Trichoptera > Limnephilidae > Limnephilus > Limnephilus auricula. The sequence continues at coordinate 8,848,150 of OX638410.1, forward strand.
CGTATTATATATATAAGTGCATTATTATTAAAGATTACATAACAAGTTGTTTGAATGGGAATAGGGTGAGGGTAGGGTGGAGGGATCGTTCTACACGGAAAAAAATGTTATTCTAAAATACGATTATTTTATTCGTAAAAACGGTTCAAAACGGGACTGAAGTTCTTACGAACAAATTAACAGTGTTTCAATGTTTATTGGCGGGAAAATGTAAGAATAATTTGTTGGTATACGTACGAAATTATGTATACCAACAAATTATTCTTACATGTTCCCGCCAATAAACATTGAAACTCTGTTAATTTGTTCGTAAGAACTTCACGTCCCGTTTTTAACCGTTTTTACGAATAAAATGATCGTATTTTAGAATAACATTTTTCTCCGTGCAGTTGAGGTATAGTATGTACATGTGCATAATATTCAGTATGTAGTGAAAATATGCACAACAAAAAAGGAAGTTCTTATGATGGTGGTAGCATTAGATAAGTATCTACTAGATGTATGAAAAAATTACATTATATATTATCTAAACAAACACACAATTAACAACAAACATACATTGGGTTACATTTTAATTAAAAAATACCGTTAAGGATACAAGATACAACAATTCTTCTCATTAAAACCGCACTTGAAACATCCTTCTTCCCGATAACTTTAGCGCCCCTTTTTTGACTCAACAAGTTGCTCTGGTTGAAGCTTGTTGCGTCAATCCTTACGCGGTAATTACCTGCTACAATAATTAATAATTTTCTCCACGAGCTTATTCGATTCGGCGAGAGCAAAAAGCTCAAAGCTCCACAGAAGCGGTACTGCCTTTCATAACCTGTATATCCTTATTTACTACGCGGTTATTGCCTACCTACTAACTACCTGCTCCGCAAGGGCGGTCGGTTTATGTAAGCTTTGTAAGTACCGCCTGCCTGCAGCCAGCAATAAAACAATTACTTCTACTTAAAATCCATATCTTATAAATTTTATTTTTAAACTTTTTTATGCGAACTCTTTATTGCTGAGTCCTAACTGCTGCCAACCGTCTTGAAGCTAGTAAGACTATGGCATCCCCAATGGAAGTATGTTGTTAAGCTGAAGGTAGTAGGAAGGGGAAGGAGTTGTGAAGAAAAAGATAGGCAAGTTCCTGTCTATTCAGATCTGGTCACCAAACAAGGCTTTTTTAAACATTTTCTCCACACAGGAGGTCCTGAGGAAAAGAATTTGCCTCAAGGACTATGTCATATTTAAGGATGCCGTGTTAATTCCCCAACCGACCCTCCCGCACACCCCTTCCTCCAGCCCTTTTCCCTGCCGCATAACTCCATAAAATACACCCATTTTTCCAACAACTCGCGTGACCTATTTAATTTTTTTATGTGTATTTCATAATGCCAGAGCTCATCAGTATACATATAGAAATTCAAATTCACGGGCATGTTCACAACAATTCAAAAAAAATAAATTGCAATCGGATGAACTTTTAATCGCAATCGTATAGGAAATAATTTCATAACGCCAGAGCTCACTATCTATAACCATCCTGGGTATGCGCACATCATGTTCCCAAAGTTTCATCGCAAACGGATGAACGGTACGGCCGCGCATAAGGTACGAACACACAAACATAAATTTTTATTTTATAGATTGGTGATTTGTGGAACAACACAAATAAATTAAATTAAATTTACTTGCGCACGCCGGATTTGTTCGTAGTCGAGAGCATTACCTCTCGAGCAAGGAGGCTTCCTACCATTTTGCATTCTTATTCGTATTCTACAATTTTCATTTTAGTTTCATGCTATATTTTTTTCTCCTTCTTTTTTTTAGTTTAGCTCAGAACCTCACCACCCGCCCCTGTCATCCTGTGATGTAAACTACTAGGTATACCCCTTTGTAATTGATTTTAGTTTAATTATTCCGTGTCGGAAATTGATTGTAAAAGTTAATTATTGCAAAGGATATTACGTACTCGTACAATCTACGGTTTAATCTTGCTTTTATGGTTCTAGGCAATCTTTGTAACATCGATCACACTTTTATCTTCCACAATCATTTACTACACCATGGAGTTGCGAAGCTAAAGATTATTGGTTTTATTTTTATTTAATACTTTCGAGTACCCGGCATGCGTTGCAGTACTATTCAAAGAATATATATAACTAGCTGTCCCGGCCACACGCTGCTGTGGCTAACGAAACACAACGCCATCTGCGTAATGGTTACCTAAAGTAGATAATCAAGTGTTGTGTCAACAAATTAACTCTCACCGCCATCTGTCAGAAACTTATGGAACTTACAAATAATTTCAAATCTTTTAAAAAAAAAATTTAATAGAGAATACTTCACAAGAGTTCCAACTGCTCTGGAGCCAGTGAGACTTTGGCATCCAAAATTAGGGTGTGTTGTGAGGCCGAAGGTAAGTGGGGAAGGGAAGGATATGGGGAAGAGGAACTATTCAGATCTAGTCACTAAGCACGGCTAAAGCCATTTCAAGCAACTTTTCACCAGGTCTTACACCAGGGTGATACTGAGAGTATCTTCCACTCTATATATACTATACTATTTATTATTTTTATTAATTAATTGTGATATAACACAAATTAATCAAATAAAATATATTTGCGCACGCCGGGTTTGAACCCGCGACATTTGGAATGGAAGTGCATAGCCTTGCCCCTGGACTACGCCGGCCCAATTGTCGCATATTGTCCCATAACAAACATTATATTTCCAATAATAAATATTGAGGTCAATAATCGAGATAAAAACTATTCCATCTTTTATATCGCGGTGCACCCAAAAACGCTTTTTTGGGTGCACCGCGTATAAATGCATTTCGTTACAATTATGAGATTACGAGATTACAGAAAGCGCATATTGATAAAGGTTTGTAAGGTTTATCCACCCGGATAAAATAAATGATATTTAAAACCTTGATATTTTTTTTTAGTAAAATGATAGGGAATATGTTTTCGCAGACAATAATTTATTACAGCATCAAATGTAAAATCTAATTTTATGTAGCTGAGATAAGGATGAATCTTTTTTTTTAACTTAATGAGTGAAACATCAAATTATAATATTTTTATTAATGAAGATAATGTTAGCGAAAGTCAATCGAAAATCCGAAACAGAAAAATCAGAAAAAGATACGGATACATCTGGGTCTCGAACCCAGGACCTCTGGCAATCCAGGCCAACGCGCTATCCACTGCGCCAACGAATCCCTATCCGATTCGGTCATTTTAAATGTACTCATTTTTAACTTCGACTGATGCCCTCTAGATAGTGTCAGGATAAATTTTATCACTTTTTATTAATACGCGACATCTATTGACTTTATCTGCAAGTCTAAGATGAATTTTTTTTTATTTTTAACTTTTTAACTTGATGAGTTAACCATCAAATTATAATATTTTAATTAATGAAGATAATATTAGCGAAAGTCAATCGAAAATCCGAAACAGAAAAATCAGAAAAAGATATGGATACATCTGGGACTCAATTACTCTGCCTCTATTATCTTCATTAATTAAAATATTAAAACGTTTTTTAAGCTGCTCCGTTCCTTTCTTTCTCAATTGATTACCAGAGATACGTTCTACCTTGTGACGTTTTACAAAACCTACGTGTGTTGGTACATAATATATTTCATTATTAGATTTTAAAAGTTTCCTTTGTGCTTTTAAGTCTAAGGGACAATTTAATATAATCGAAATGCCGCATGCCGGTAAAAGTTCATGAAAGCCCCGTTCTTGGAAATCATGGTTAAGCTCCTCGCTGAAGTTTTTGCCTTACTTCTATTGGCTTTATGTTTGATGTGGTATATTTTTGCCGGTTTTCTTTTTATTAAATTACCGATCCAGTTTTCTTCTGTTGATCATTTGTCCTATTTTGCTTTTATTGAATTACTGGACTGGTTTTGGTGACATTTAACACATTCCAGCAGGCGTAACGCTTGTAATTTGTTACAGTGTGATATTTTAGGCATACTTTGGCATTTGTGAGAAGCATTCCTGATAAAAATAAAATATTTGGGCTTCTGGTGAGAATGTTGTTTTTCCATCTGTATTACAATTGAAGGTGCCCGGAAGAAGTGAAATTGTTAATCCTTTGGCATCTTCACCTGAGAACAGGTAGTTTTCTACGATTTGTTATTCTGCCCTCGAGCTTGGCTGTGTTATGACTTGCTGGATTTTGTAGTTCATTCTTCCATCGTATTTTCTTAAACTATGTCCACTACTTCCTCTCCAAAAAGTCTCTGCACACAGCATCCCCCGTGTAGAGTTAATATAAAATGAATATCAAGAAAAAGCTGCTTAAAACTTGTTGAAAGCCAGCATACAAAAAACATATTTTTTCAATACGACGTAAAATATTCGACAGTTCTCACCTTTCTTACGAATTCAATTTTTATAACATTTCTTTTGTGATATAATACAAAATTTACATCAAAATAATGTAAATCAAACAAACTTCCTAATAATCACTCAAATCTATGCTTTCCACAATGGATTTATATAAAAAAAACAATGACTAAATATAGACTTCGAATATGGCAGCGTTCATATTATCAAGCAGCAGCCATTTTGTCCGCCATCTTTGGTGCCCGGCGCATCAATAGCAATTAATATGAATTATTCGGAGTGGCTAAATGCTATCCAGTAATTCGTTATGTCAAGATCGAGAGTGGCCCAAGCGATTCTGACCTTGTTCTTCATACAATTTCTTTATACATAAGGGGCAAAATCTCTTCAAAAATCCGGACCCGCCGGGGGGACTGCGGCCTGCAAGAGGTTAACATGTTTGCCACGACGATTTTCTTTATTTGTCCGAGTTGTTATACGTACATATATTTCTTTGAAACATCAGAGCGGAGTTTTCACAACAGTCCTCAGCTATTGTTTGTCATTTCCATATAACTCCTGCGCTTACACAAACTGGTTTCTTCTTGATTTTAAGCAAATTCCAACCTCAATTTCCTGTGTAGTAAGTAGATATTGCATTTGTTGTGCCGAACAGCTTGACTTGTCATTTTCCAATCAGTGACCAATTAATGAATAGGAGGGTCAGTCAAAAACAAATGCCTCCTTTTTTTTCTTCTTAAATAAAGATTTTTTTTAATTTGGCGCTATTCCTCCAACCTTCTTCTACAATCTACTCCAGTAGTAATTTTCTGTGTCAAAAGGTGGCAGCACTGCGGTCGCTTGCAAAATGGCGGACATCGAGGGTCGTATCTGAAAGCGTTCTGTGCTTGAATTCATGAATGCAGACGGTGAAACGCCCATTCGCAATCATGACAGACTGAAAAATGTGTACAGTGATGCAACTGTCAGCACTGTTAGATAATGGGTCCGTCGCTGTAACGAAGCTGGAGAACAAACACCGTTGGCTGACGAAAAGCGTAGTGGTAGGCAGTTCACTGCAGTGACTTCACGCAACATTCAGTAAGGAGATGAAATCATTTGTGATGACCGCCAGATAACTACTGATGAGTTGTGAGGCATTCTCTCCTTGTGACAAGACAAGACAATTGAAATGAAAAGTTCATCGTGAGATTCACTTTGGAAATGCGGAGGCCTGAAATATTGAATTACACAACACAAATTTCAAATCATCCTAATCACACAGTAAATTAAATCAATACATAATCTAGTAAAGACACTTTTCAGAATTTTAATTTTAGTTAAATTAAAATCATTAAAAAATAAATTCGAGAACGTGTTTTCTAACGAAAATACCTCAGTTTGTCTATTTATTTAAAGGCTTACAGGCTAAAATATTTTAAAAAAAAATTATACACTTATTTTGCTTAGTCATTATTAAAAAATCATAAATACTTATGATCAAAAAATACACGCTTACATTGCAATACATTTAAAAATGTATCATCACGCGTTTGAGCCATTATATTGCTTATATGAATGTAGGTATATATTAAAGCAAATTTTGAATGAATTAAAGTCGATATTAAGTTATTAGTTGAACTTTTGGGTACGGAGAATAATCATTATTTTATTTATTGTTTTTGTGTTTAATTCGTAATTTTTTTTAAAATTTAATTTAAGTTAAATTTAATAATGTTTAAATTTAAAAAAAATAAATAAAAGAAATTAATCTTTCTCATCGGAACCGCCCTGTACAATTGGGCACGATCGCAAGTAAAAAATTTAATTCTTGGCCGCTGGTTAATGGGTCTAAAATATTCCATACATTTTAACAGAATCCCTTGTCTAAGAAAATACCCTATTGAAAATACTTGAGAAAAAAAATAGAAGGCATTACTTTTTGTCTGACCCTATTAAATACGCACCAGCGAAATGATCTCCCGACATTACACACCACAGTTACTTGCCAATTCCTTCAATGGAGGTCAGATTATTTAATATACTGTCAACTTTAAACGGTTTGGCCGATTGTTTGTCGAATGACGACTGCTTCGTATGTCTTTTTTCCTGCCGCGATTTCATTTCCTGTTCATACTTTAACCAGTACTCGCTCCTAGTACTGCGTGCTTCTCGTCATCGTATCTGTCGGCTACATCCTGCTGCCGAATTGTTCAATCATCAACTGGCCGTATTAGGACAGACCGCAAAAATATTCGTCTCTATTCCCTTTACGAAGCCAAACTTCAGAAGGATATTCAATTTAAACTACCAGTCAGGTATATTTGTTCGGTTTTTGGAACAGCTCATGTAACTCGTAGAAATCGTTGTGTCTCCCTTACTATCATATGATCAACATAGGGTTAGAAAGAGAAAATGTCACGCTTTATATTTAAATCTAAAATTTAACCGCAAAATAATTAAAATGTACCTTTATGATTTCTAAGTTTTCGACCGCAATATGAAACAAATTATGAAACTTTGAGAATTTTTTATTACTTATTTTTTCATGAAACGACAAAAAAGTGAGTTGACGATAACGTTTATAATAAATTATCTATGTGTTCTTATTTTTTTCCTTATCTGTAATTTTACTTAGAAAAAACGAAGGTCAATATGTACCTACAGCCAAAGAGGGTAGTTTATCTGTTTATATTTATTTATTTATTATAGAAGGATTAAAAAAAAGTACAATTTACATATAAGAAAGCTTTGCCTGTCCAACTAGGATAGTTTCCCGTTCCAGGACAGACAAATTGACAGGTTTTAGTTCATATTATTAGTCCTTAAGAAATGTACATAATTACATATCAAAAAACTGAAAACCGTAAAAAACAAAAAAAAAATATTTTTCTCTGAAACCAAGTTGTGAAATGAAAAAATATTTAAATACATACATACAAGTTTTTTGTGACAATGTAGAAAAAGTAATATGGTAGCAATATGTAGGTATAAACTTGTTTTATTAATAAATAATAACGCATTTTAAATGTCCTATATATTTCTTATTTTTGAAGATGTCGTAAAAACAAATACCATTATAGAAACTAGATAAAATTACCGTTTAGATTATTGTATTTCATATATAAATAAATATATGGTAGGCAGAAATGGGTACCGCCGCCCCGGGAACCATTTATTGGATAACCAACACCTCTGCCATAGGTCACCCCAAGTGGTTCGCTACGTTTGGTGACTTAGCAGGGGTTCCCGGGTTCATGGAGTGAGGTTTGTCCGGGTCTTGGCGGCGGATGCGCCTGCCCACCAATTGCGTGGCATGCCAGATCGGGAGAGACTGGTTTAGGGAGACCTATCCTAGACCTCTCCAGCCGGACTCTCGACTGATTGATTCGTTCTTCCGTCACTCCTAGAAACACACCGATCCCCAGATTCCTACCCACCCCTCATATCTTTTTCCTTCCCAACACATCCTCTCCTTCCTTGCCTAAAAAGAACCCTCCGCACAGCATCCCCAAAGATGACACAGGCCCTGAGGAGAATTATTTTCTTCAGGGCCTCCTGTGTAGAGCTATTGAAAAAAAATATATATATACCATAACGCTTAAAAATTGCCATATTTTAAGCTTCAAACATAAAAAAAAATTGAAAAATCGTAAGTGCAGAAAAATTAAACAAAATACAAAATTCAAAAAAAAAATGTAAAAAATACTACTGAATTTACATATTTATAAAAAAGATGTTTGTGACTTGAAGGGTTAATATTTTAACACGCATAGGTAGAAATCACGTCTTTCCAATTTATAATTAACACGTCTAGCCATTTTAATCTGGATATTTAGCAATCTGTAAGAGTTTATTGACATGTCTGAAAGCGCAATATAAATTCTGAATTAATATTAATTTTATTCATGCGTTTCTTGATACAATCTCACACATTTCTCAATGGCTACCGTCAACCAACAACTTTACGTGGCCAAATAAAGAGAAAAGGGTGTGAAAACGCGATGAAAAAATCCGTTTGTGTGTATGATATCGATTCCAGAAAGTTTAATTGACTGAATCCTGTTTTAAATCGACCATTGGCATTTCACTGTCGATAAATTTGATTGTTACTTTCATTCGGATGGTGGCCGTTTTGGATACTTCATTTTTATCCCGCCAGACTTCGCATGACCGTGGTTTCTACTACTCGATTTTTTTTATAAAGATATTACGATTTTTTTTTTTAAAGTTTTATTTTACATGTACATTTGTAACTTATTTTTAATTTGTCTGCTACCGGTTTCGACACATTCGTGTCATCACTAACAATCTTAAAACTAACTTAAAATTATGCAAGGACAGAAATGATTAGATTTTATTAGGTGGGGTAGTGGGAGGGGTTAGGGGAGAGGCAGAACGGTGGGAGGAGTCAACGTAACATGGGAACATTGCCAATAAGGGTGATTTACAGGTTGCTATTATTTTGTTAACTAAATAACTTTTTGAATTATCTACTTGTGAAATAAAACTCTTAAAAAAATGGTAGAAATTGTTAATAGTTAATGCCCAAGAAATACGAAATTACGTATACCAACAAAATTATTCTTACATGTTCCCGCCAATAACCATTGAAACCCTGTTAATTTGTTCGTAAGAACTTCAGTCCCGTTTTTAACCGTTTTTACGAATAAAATTATCGTATTTTAGAATAACATTTTTCTCCGTGCAGCCTGCCTTCTTAGTCTCAATACTCCTGAAATTCACTATCTGATAGCAAAGTTTTTTTTATAAAAATGGTCTTAACATTTAACCATCAATCATATTAACTACACATCGTCAGATCTGCCGGGTCTGCCCTGATGATAGACACTGCAACGCTGTCCGAAACGTCGGCTAAAGAAGGAGGTAGCGCAACACGGCATAACACCCCAAAAACAAACAACGAAAATCACATCCATATATTAAAAAAAAAATGTAACTAATTTTAAGATTTGTACAGATCACCCTTAATGGGTTAAAGCCAAATAAACAAATGCTTAAAAAAACTATGAAAAAAAAATGAAAGTTAAGTTGGCATTACTTTAAACGTTAATCTTGCGATTTCAAGTGAAATTTTGGTCTTTAAATGATAAAATTAGAAACATACTTTTTTGCACACGAGGTCTACTGTTCAGAGAAGAACTACTACTAATGTCATATTTTCCATATCGGAGTGCCGGGAGCGCAGAAACCAGTTATGGTACAAACTGCATATGCGGTACATACGATGCTCAACTGGATTCTTGGGCGCCCCATCGCGTGCACAATTTTGGCGAAACCTCCTTTTGTTCCTTGCGCTCCTGTGAGAACTGCCCCGGGATTAACTAACCGGTCCTTGAACCCTGCCTCCTCCTGTTCCCATATGATTTCGGGAACAAAGAATGATACTATCGTTATTATATTACACTAGCTGACCCGGCAAACTTCGTACCGCCGCAGAATCAATAAATGTTTTGTTTAATTTATTAGCTGAAATAAATTAAGTTTTTATTAAGTTAAAATAAATAGGTACCTACTCAAAGTTCAAAAAATGAAATTGAGCTGTTGACTAAGCACGAAATGTTCGGCACACTACACCATTGACAGTTCGAATTGAGACAAATCCAACAAATCAAAGATCACAAAAATCGGTTCAGCCGTTCTTGAGTTATAAATGGTGTAACTAACCCGACTTTGTTTTATATATTAAGATTACGTCAAGCACCTGTGAAACAAATATTTAATATTTTATTTTTATTTTAATAACTTTTGAAGGTTAACCCATTGAAGAAGGTGATAATACTAATGAATCTAAACGAATAATTAAAGAGAACAATCTGGATCTTATCCCGGTAAGACTAAGATCCTAGGTTCGATTCCCAGTTGCGACCGTAAACTTATTATTTTCTGTGTCTTATTCTCTTTCATTTTTCGTTTAGCTTTATTAAAATTTTATCTTCTTCTATCATTTATGTTTATTTTATTCATATAGTATGCAATAGGCAGATGGTTAACATTACAAAGAAATGATAAAAACCAACCATTAACGGTGCACAACAATTATGTAATATGTAAATTTGTACATTAACTCCTCACAGGAGGCCCTGCGGAAAATAATCTCCCTCAGGGCCTATGTCATCTTTGGGGTTGATGTGGGGAGGGTCTTTTTGCGGAAAGGAATTAGAGAACCTGGGTCCTAAAAAGACTGATTTTACAGGAGAGGGGAAACACAGAGGCCGGCAAATTATTTTACAGTCGAGCTATTAAATTAAAGAAAAAAAAAGAACGAGTCGGAGTAACGACCCGTTCTCGTGTGCAAATATCAATTATATACAAATGTAATAGTTCCTATGTAAAACAACAACAACAACAAAAACTCACTCAACCAGTCATTCCCGATCCGGCCCGCCACTCAGTAGGTGGTCAAACTAGGACTAGACACACCACACCCGTGAACCCGGGCAGCGCTGCTAAGTCACAAAACGTAGTGAACCACTTGGGATGACCTATGGCAGGGGTGTTAATTATCCAATAAAATAATAAATAGTTCCCGGGGCGGCAATACCCATACCAGCTATCCAAATCTTACTAATATTATAAACGTGAAAGTTTGTATGGATGTATGTATGTTTGTTCCTCTTTAAATCGAAATTTAATGAACGGATTTTAATGAAACTTCACAATAATATAGCTCATACATCAGAATAACATATAGGCTATAATTTTTGAAGCTAGCTATTTATTTTAAATATGTTGAAAATAATAATTATAGTTTAATAGAAAACGTCAAAATTTGAGAATGACATTTTGCAAAAAAATGATTGTTAAATCAAAATTCTATTTTGGAAAATATTGAAATTACTGAATTTATTTGAAGTACTCGCCTAATATTTTGAATCGAATTAAGAATTATACATATTTTAAATAAATAGGTTAAAATTTTGGTATAAACGTAGATGGGACCTAGGAAAAGAAAATAGATTACTCGAAGTACTAATCCTACGCAGACGAAGTCGCGGGCAGAAGCTTGTTGAAGAATATGTTTGAGATTTGAGATAATATAGATCGATTGTGCAAGATATGGGCTACCGTATTTAAAAACATATGCAGTATTTTTTTTTAGAGACGTTACTACTTCACAATATCTAAAAATGTAACGTTTTAAAAACACAATTTTCCTGGCTGTGTCGCGTTCAGAATGATTTTATTTCCACTGCCGAACTTGGTGCAAGCAAAAAAAATATCGGCCCATTGGGATTGGACCTTTTGAACTGGCGAATGTACGCTTGTGAACTCATGCATTTCATTAGTCGCTAAATAAAGGCTTTTTTATCCACTAGTCTCTAAATAAAGGGTTAAACCGATGGAACTATTGGTTAAACCGTTGATCCTTTACTGTAACATCAATACCACGCAGTTTACAAATCTTTATTGGGTAAATACATACATTAATGGTTGTTTATCGGTTTTTGAAAATTTAAAACAGTGCTGATTTCTAACAGTATGGAAGATCTACAGTCGCTCGTGTCTAGAATGAACGAAGTATGTATGAAGAATGAGTTAATTATGAATGTAAGTAAGTCTAAAGTCATGGTTTTTGAAAGAGAGAGTACGAAAACAGTGTGCAATATAATTGTGAACGATGAATACTTGGAGCAGGAGGATGAGTTTATGCATTTGGGTAGTATGTTTACGAGAGATGAGAAGGCTGATAGAGATATTGAAAGAAGGGTAAATGCAGGTAACTCCATTAATGGAGGACTGAATGCCGTTGGCGCTAACAAAAAGCTGTCCAAAGAAGCGAAGTTAGCAGTCCACAATGGAGTGCTTGTACCTACTCTGATGTATGGCAGTGAGGCATGGAACTGGCAGAGGAAGGATGAAAGTAGACTGAATGCTGTTGAAATGAGATCCCTGAGGCGTATGTGTGGTAAAACCATGTATGATCGTGTGAGAAATGTGGAGATTCGAAAAGAATGCAAGGCTGATGTAAGCGTAATGAGTAAAATTAAGAAAGGAACCCTCAGATGGTTTGGGCATGTAGAGCGAATGAACAAAGAAAGGAGCGTAAGGAGAATATATGATGCAAGTGTGAATGGTATAAGAAGTAGGGGACGTCCGAGGAAGACATGGCACGATCAAGTGAATCAGATACTTGAGTCGGGCCATGTCAAGAGTCAGAAAAATAGAAGAGTATGTATGAGACGATGTATGAATGTGAATGAGACAAAGAGTGTGTGCTAAGACCGAGGTGTTTGGCGGTCCGTCCTCTCTGCCTACCCCTTTGGGGAAACGGCGTGATGGTTAGTTAGTTAGTTAGTTAAAACGCGTTTATTTAGGGGGTAAATCTTTTTGACTTAACGGTAGACATTGATCGATGCCATTAAGTCAATCACGGGGTTCTCATTTTTGAAAAGGTAGAAATCTGTCCAGTGAGATGAACCACAAGCTAAATATGTGTACATACTTAGTATTCCTTACATCGCAACGAATATAGGTAATATGCATAAAAATCGCTTGGCAAATGGAGTCTGGAAACATTCGATTTCAAACGCAAAATTATTTTTATTTTATGAATAATTTTATTAGAAAGAAAAAAGTTAATCAAGAGAAACTAACTGTAACACATAATAATAATAATATTTGGCTAATTTATATAGCGCCGTTTTCGTGAAAAATCACCTCAAGGGCGCTGTACAAATAAACTAAGATTTACATTTACATAATCTTAGCCATGATATATTATTTTTTAAAAGTTGTTTCTTACATACCCATACATTTCTAATGAAAAAATACATTTTTTAGTAATTTATGCTCATATTTTTTTATTAAATTATTTTATTTTATTTATTTTTATTTTTAACTTAATGAGTTATCTTCATCAATTAAAATATAATAGTTTGAGGTTTAACTCATTAAGTTAAAAATATAAATAAATATTCATCCTAGACTTGCAGAAAAGTCAATAGATGTCGCATATTAAATAATAATGAAAGCATTTATCCAAGACACTATCAAGATAGCATTTAGTTCGAGTTGAATCTTGGTTTTGGAATATACATAATAAAGAGAAGATAATATAGGTAGTTCTAAGTCGAAGTATGATACAGTTGAATATGACCGAATCGGATAGTAACACATTAGCGCAGTTGGTATAGCAGCGGCCCGGAAAGCCGATGGTCCTGGGTTCGAGGCCCATATGTGACCCGATCTTTTTCTGATATTTATATTTCAGATTTTTGATTGAGTTTCGCTAAATTGTCTTCATTAATTAAAATATTACAATTTCATTATAATTACAACTCATTAAGATAGAAATAAATATTTTAATTTTAATTGTACTCAAGTGAAACGATAGGAAAAACTACCATTTATCCAAAGCTTACGTTTTGGCTTCATAATATAAACTGATTCGTAGTAAAGACTAAACTAAATAGTGAGTTCACGTTAACCTTTGCCTTATGTTAAATCTTAAGCAAATAATTAGTCATTTTTAATTGATAAACTAATGTTAATTAGTTAATAATTAGTTTACTGTAATCTGAACGGTTTCATAAATTATTAATAAAAAATGTATTGTGTTTGTCGATCAAGATAGAATCTGATACAGAGAAACACAATACATTTTTTCAAGATATCAAGATAGACTCTGGTACAAGTCCCATGGCGTCTCTGGTGTATCTTTAAAAAAAAACCAATTGAATATCATACTTTCATTTCCTTTGCAAAAAATCATTGGGAAATATATATTTTTATGCGGACATTTATCTTTATGGAACTTCGATATTATGGTTTTCTGATGAATTTTTTTATGGCTGGCGATATAAAAACATCTAAATATCTCAATTTATATCCGTACCCAAATGGTCAAGTCCTAGTTCTTTGTATGGGTCATCCCAGTTGGTCCTGTTAAAACATTTTTATATTGTTATTAGTATTATATTCGTAACATAAAAAAATATAACATTCGGTCGAATATGAACAACCAAAAACTTAATTGATTTTTTTTTCATCACATTTTATTTTTTGCTTTCAGCTGTTTGAATTGAATACCCTCACTTTCTCGTATAGTTATTTAATTCCAAGTTTAAGTGTAAACCTAGGAAATATTTCAAAAAACACTTTTATTCATTAGTAAGAGGATGCACTTTATCAGACCTATTTATATTATCTATCTTCTATATCGTTACGTATTTTTCTTTTTTTATCTTTTGGTTTTAAATTTAAATGTCGTAATTTTATTGGACAATGATATACATATTCGCAATAATCGCAATACTGTCATATATGATTTTATAAAGACTGTATAAAGCAAATAAATAAAATAAAATTGGTTCATATTATGATCCGTTTGAAAAACTTTAAACAAATGGGAATATGATAAATACAAGGGACTGTACCATTCTTATGTTAATAAAAATAAAAAATAAGTCATCAGATAACAGATATTTTGCAAGTCCGACATCTGTGAATCTAGTTATGTAAAATAATGTAAATTATCATGTTAACGTGTAAAACATACGTTTTTGTTCGATTGGTTTGATCTGAATTTACATACCTTTTAAATACTGATTATTATCTCTTTGATTTATTAATTTATTGGGTTTATTACCATTTTATAGCTTAAATTTTAAATGCTAGTCTGTAACGGTATAATTAAATAAATTCCATAATTTCTACGATAGACACAATTACTCTTTATTTCTTGGTGCAATCAATTTTTAAGTATGACACAGTTTAATGATAGTACGACAGGATAATAAACAATAACTTCATGATTCACACGAAAGGAACTCAATTGCTCCCTCAACGGTTCGTTTAACCTTTTACCAAAAGGGTCTCAACGTTATTCACTCTGGGTTAGCTGAAATTTAAAGCACACGGTATACAATGCGTTTCTTTGCTTCAGTCTTGCCAGAGTTTTTTCCTGAAGATGCGCGGTTAGAACCGGGAAGCAATTTTTCTTTCCAGAGTTAAAACATGGCATTACATTGGTCATCCCAGCTGTGACATCCTTTCAACCATTTTGGTAATTGGTGTTTAAATGTATGTTATCGTGTTGTGTAAAATGTTTGAGTACTTGGTACTTTTTGCGGACTTAATGGATTCTGTGTGTGTATGTATAACTTTATTTTTCATCTTATAGAATTTCACAAAATCACACTTGAGACATGTATTGTATTCTTATTGCATATAAAGGTAGAATCTGCAGACAAGCAAGCATGTTGCGGCTTTGCGGAACTACCTATTTGTTGTCTGAACTGTGTACTTACTTTGTTATGTATTTTTGTTAGAAATAATAAAAAATTTGCATCCCTCGCCCCTAATTTGTAAGAAACGAAGCTATGCGGGAATGAGAAAGTATTCGAGATCGAAGAACCTTTAGGTACTCTAAAAAATAATTAGATTTGCTACAAATCTGTTAATTTTGTTTTCGAGATTAATTCTTGTCCACAAGAATTCTGTTCCCGATATTCCTTTTCCATTGCTATTCTCTAAAATGTTTATTGATTTATTCGAAGAGAATTCCCAAAACCAGTCCCTAATAATAGTGAGTTTGTTTCAGTCAATATTCAGCCACTTGTTTCTTTATCCCCGTTGGTTTTATTCCGGTGGTTTACAAAAATGCGCACTTTTCTTTTATTATCTCCAAAATCGCCTCAGCGTTTTGTTTGTAGGTGGCCATTCGTAAGCTTCAAGTGCGGCGATTTTCGGGTTTGCCAGCTATAAAAAAAAGATGGACATTTCCGATCGGCATTGCATTTTTCGAGCGGTGGGTTCGTCGGCCCGGCCCGTCCGTTTTTGGCGTTTTTAATTAAACCGGACCAGATGTATAAATTAGAATTAATATCGCGGTAAAAACTGCGAATGTCCGCAATGGTGGCCTTTTGAAGTCAGCGCCGAAGAATTCCCCCGATAAATGAGATTCGCATTGATAAGACAGATACTGCTGTCACCGATGCGCCTTTTTTTATTACATACCAAATGCCGCTTGATCTGCCGGTGAGATTGTTGCAAATTAAAATTATAAAAAAATACTGCTTAACCTGCGTCATTGACTTTAGCGCTAGAACCAATATACCAATTAATACCGACGTAAATCATTTTCTTATGTTGCAGCACTGTTTTCTGTTAGGTAACTAATCATCCTTTGTTTTTGATGTATGTAATATCAACAAAGAAAAATCTATTTTCACGGTGTCTGGAATCTCGTAGTAAAAGCGGTTACCATGTGAATTTGCATCACATTTGGAGTCGATTTTGCGATAACTTTTTTTTGTTTTTGCTTTAATTTTCGATTAAATCGGTTCCGAAGTTGGAATTTATTACGTCTAATTTGAAAATAATCGGTGGTTAGGGGACTAATACCAGATGTCTTTTAAAATGAATCGAAAAAAAATTGAAAAAATCTTAAAATCGGCAACAATTTTTTTTTAACTCTACCGGCTGAAAAAATGAAAAAAGTGTTTTAAAAAAATAAAAGGAAATGGAAAGGTTCTCTGCGTTATGTAGATTTACCAATATTTCTACTAGTTTCCGGACACCGTATCTATAGATTTTTCTTTGTTCATATTACATAAATCAGAAAAAAGGTTACCTAACAGCAAACAGTGCAGTCAGTGTCTGTGACGGCAGCATGTTTTTATACAAATTTACAGTTTTTTTCCAAGTTTGATGAAATTTTGCACACTTGGCGTTGAAAATAAGAGGAAGATTACCATCTACTATCAATATAATTTCGAAAAGTAAAGCCAGGACAGAGCCTGGGACTCCGGCCAGTTATAAATAAAAGCATACACTTTTAAGCATCGCAGTACAATTGTTGCTCGTCATCTAATCATGCTGTTTCTTTCTTTGCAGATCATGTGATAGATCTGGCACGCCAGTCTGAGAACAAGACGCTGTACCTATTTGCGAAGGTCTACCAGCGCATGTCGGTGCTCTCAAAGGAGCCGATAGCCAGGCTCTATTCCGACATCAGGAACTACGTACAGAATACGAGTGACTACGCCAGCCCTTCGGACCTAAACATCGAAGCCTCCGTCTCCGATTTCTTCACTAATCTGTTTCCGCTGGTCTACCATCACGCCGTGAACCTCCAGCAGAACGACTTCAGCGAAGACTACAAGACCTGCTTGAGGCATACCATCCAGGATATCCAACCATTCGGAGACATTCCCAGACAGATATCTCAGCAGATCTTCAAAACTTTAGAAGCTACAAGAGTGTTGTTACAAGCTCTGTCATTGGGATCTGAAGTATTGAACACGACAGACACTTTGCTGACTGAAGAAGCAGAAAAAACTGATTCCTCTCAATCAGCTTGTCACACTGCCCTGTTGAAGATGTCCTATTGTCCCAAATGTATGGGATTGGATACCCACATCAAGCCTTGTTCTGGATACTGCTTGAATGTGCTGAGAGGTTGTTTGACGCAGCACGTCTCGGAACTAGATCTCCCGTGGAATGGCTATGTCGGTGCTGTGGAGAGATTGGTCATAGCCGTGAAGACCCACGACTCAGGAAACGGATTAAACGTGGATTCAGTGATCCAAAGCTTGGATACGAGGATATCAGAAGCTATCATGCACGCTATGGAGAATGGCCCCAGTCTGGAGAAGAAGGTAAGATTTTTTAAAATTGGATTAATATGCCTCCCTTGTTTAATTCCAGCTTACTTATATAGGAACCAGCTAACGATAAGTTTGAAATCGCTTCGTCGTATCGGTTTATTGTCTTTCAAAAATGTTCAGTAAAATACCTAATTTTATTTATTTTTTGTCCAGACGCAAATTTATTTTTCTTCTTTTTTTGGCAAGCCCAAATTAATTTTTCTCAGTTTTTGTTAAGCCCAAATTCATTTTACTTTTTTTTATTTTTGCCAGGCCCAAGTTTAAACCCAAATTTTTCAAATGGTTCAGAAATTTTTAATCTAAATTTACCACAAATAAATTGGATGCAAACTTTTTAACAGTTCGAAGCAAGTTATCTTTTTTTTGTAAGCTTATAAAATATTTTTTTGAAGTCAGAATTTAGACCACGGTCCGTCCTTCTCGCAGTGTTTTATTAAATAATCGAGTATATTTCTAGGCATCTCGAATTAATCATAATTCATGATTAAGAGGAACGGCTGCGCGGCCGCTTTCATACAAAACATCGTTTTGGATTTGAGGCCACAATACCCAACCAAACTGAAAAAATATTTTTGTAATAAAAATTTATAATAAACTGTTTTTATACATTGAATAATAATATTATTGAATATATAAAAGAAAAAAAAAAAAAAAAAAAAGGTAGGTTCAATGTCGATCTCGGATAGGAGCTACTTTTTTTTGGCTTTTAAATGATGACGTATATGTAATTAAAGAAATCAGTATTTGTTCATTTTGGAAGCAACTTTGGAATTTATTTGTGAGTTAATTTAAATTTTTAAAAAAAGTCTGCCTAATCCTTGGTTCTAAAATAATGAAAAATAAAATAAAAAATGTTAAAAATGCGTTTCTTTGGGTAGTAATTTTAAAATATAAACGACAAGTTTTTGTTCCGATGTAAATAGGTAATTAGTAATTTAACCACCCATCAAAATTGGTTCTAAAACAAAAACAATATTTTAAATTTTAAATTTCATCATATTTAAAAATATAAACCTATAGCAAAAAAATATTTTTAAACGTTTACATTTACTCTCAAATAATTGTCCAAGTTGCCTGTAAAATCATAAAATATTTAATAACCTATATTTTAAAAATTAAAGCAAAAATAAATAAAGAAGCTCCTATCCGAGATCGACATTTGACATACCTTTTGATTACAAAAATTATTTTACAGTTTGGTTGGGTATTTTGGCCTAAAATCCAAAACTAAGTTTTGTATGAAACTTGCCTTTTTGTATGAAATCGATCGTAAATACTGTGGCGGCTACGTCACGATAACCCCCACCAATTAACACACTAGTTTTGAAGCTCTTAAGTTTGCGCTACCCCGCTCAAAAAGAAGAAGATGGAAAGATACGACAATACGAACGTGGGAGCGAGCGCGCCGACATCAAAAAACAATAAAATTCATGCGAAAATTGTGAAAATGTTTGATAAAAGACGACTCGTTTGAAAATGAAAACGAGCAAAACTCTCGTGGGGGCTGTGTCAAGTAGCATTTAAAGAAACATTGTGAATTTTTTTATACATAAAACTTGTAAAATAAAAGAAACACACGTGTAATTAATTATTTTCGGAGCATACTTTGCGATTTATTTCTATCGAGGGAATTTCAAATAATTACCGTTTCGGCGTGGGGAATGTATAGATACTATCTTAAAGAATAACATTAATTTTTTTAAGAACTTAATAACTTCAAACGTTTAAGGAAAACATGTAAGAAATCGGTAGAAATTGGCAGAGCAGCCCCTTAAGCTGCCAATCGGGCACTAAACATACTATATTCATTGCGCACACTTTGTAAATCATTTGAATTAGCGTTGAATTATCTTACTTCACTACCTAAGCAGCAAATACGCTAATACCTCCCTCTCTGACAGCATACATATATAATGTCACCAATTCAAAATCCAAGTTTCCCGCTCGTGGCTAACACCCATATGCATAGTCGTTTCCTCGAGACCTCCTCCACTCGACCTTAGTCGAGGTCACCTCAAGGAAATCTTAAAAACTCCCTTGAAATCAGTATGTTCAGTTACGGCTTCACCCTCCAGTGAGGAACCTCCAGTAAGTCGAGTTGAGGTACCCATACTCGCCTCCCAAATTGGACTGCTATGAGAAGCTGCAACAGAGGCGGTATTGGAAGACCTCGGTTATTGGCACTCGGTGTTAAATTCAAAAGTGGCAAGAGGACATTTAATATTGTATCTTTTCTAAATCGAAATCTTCTTCGGAATTCCACATCATCAAAATATTCCAGCGGATTTTCTGCATCCCGTAAATACCGCTTTATAGGACGATATTGGTACAAATCTTCATAAAGGTGGTCAATAAAATCATGGAAATTATTCATTATGCTAATTAACCTCAGAAATAATGTGGAAAGCGCTGTTAACAAGCTTTGAGGAGGCCTCAAGGTAGATCGCGACGTACCTTGAGTTTGACAGTTCATTACTCGACTCGACTGAGGAATTTGCTCAAGTCCAGGACAGTTTTTTCAGTTCTGCATACCGATTTTATCCTTGAGGTTGAGTCGAGTCACAGTCGAGTGGAGGAAATCTCGAGGAACCGACTATGCATATGGGTGTAAGTGTGAAGAGTTTGATGGATGAATAACGTAAGGGAATTGCTTCCGCAATACCTCCACTCGTATTCTGAACCCCTGTCACGCCGTTTCCTTTGTAGATGAAGCGTGGCATTATGTCAGCCGTGCCATCAACAAAAGTTATACAAGTGTGTCCCCACGCTGCACGGCCCCAACTTGTACCCAGGATCATCTTTTATGTGTACTTTGACATGTTTTGTCCCATTCACTGCACATTGGCTTCCGTTCGCGACGTATTGAAAAGCTTTTAATGTGTTATGTGAAGGTGATTATAAAAAAATGTTCTCCTTGTGTAATGTCCTCTCTATACACAGTAAGGTAAATTACCAATTAACGCTAGATGAATTCTGGAATACAGAATTCAAAAAACCTGTAAACCACAACTACCCTACTAGGCATAGAGAAGCACAAATGTTTATTATCAATAAATCTCAAAATGTATACGGAGATAGAACAAATAGGCATAAAATTCCTGAAATATTTAACGCATTACCTGAAAATATCAAAAATGAGACATCTTATTCAAAAATCAAAACAAAAGTTAAATCTTTCTACCTTCGAAGAACATGAAATCAAATAATATAGTTCCTTTCTATTTTTTTTTCTCACCTTATGTTTGTACTGTGTAAAATATTTTTACTACAACGCATTTCATAAACATTATAATAGTTAGTTTGTCGTAATAATTAGTATTTAAGTATTATATTTAGTATTTACTATGTAAAACTGAAAAGTATACTGTATTAACCCATTCAGACCCCTTGAGCATAATTATGCACACTAACTTCAAAGCATAATATAAGGAGTAATTTTAAGTATTTTAAATGTTCCGCCTGTTTGTATTAAACTAGCAACATTATTTCTACCTAAAAATTTAACTAGTGGAGTTATCTTACCCGCAAAAGTTATAAATATCGGTTGTTTCGAAAAGTGCGATGAACCGTTTTACAGGAGTGCTGGTAGGTACATTTTGTTTTCATTATTTTTAATAAAATTTCAAAATTATTTCATAAAAGAAGTACGCAGAAGCAATTTTAAAATGTTAATAACTATTATGTATTAATTGAAAATGTAAATAGTCAAATAAATAAGCGTATGGAAGTGTTTGAATTTTGATGTGCAGAATTATGCACAATCAGTCTCTATGACACCTTTACATGATGTATACAAAATGTTGTACACCTTTCTTTGTGATTTGGAAAACTTATGTTGTGTTGTTAATTTTGGGAAAAATGTATAACTCTATGAACAAAGAAGATTTGGAGGTGATTTTAGGATTGTTGGAGAACGATTCTGACTCAGAACTTAGTGATGATGATAATTTTGACGTGGAAGCTGAACGTTTGGAGACGAGTCCTTTGGAACGTGAACCTTCGACTTCTATAAAACAAGTTAGAATAGGTGCAGATAAAATTTCCCCAGATGCTGTCAGAGGCATTATGAAGATATTGCATTTTAAGAAGATAAACCATTAAATATCACGGAAAAAAAATATATAAAGGGGAGAAGGAAATTTTTTTTTTACTAATTTCCAAAAAAAAAATTGCATTGCATGTTAATTTTGAAAATGGGGAGGACGACTTTATTGGGCCTGCAACGCATTATTTTTTAGGTATATTAATGAAAGTGAACTAGAAAAATGGCGGAATAAACAGACATTTATGCCCTGCAAATTGGCACACGTAATTTTAAGCCAACGAAATTAAATCACTCATCAGGCTGCATATACGTATTGGAACATTAAATTTTCCAAGAGTTTGATTGTATTGGAAAAGGCTCTTCGTGTAAATTTATTTCTGGATACAATTGTGAAAAGTACAAAGATGAGCCTTGCAGAACCATTAGTAAAGGCGGGTAAAAATAAAACATTTAAAAGAAAGTCCGGACGTCCAAAATATCCAGATACGAAGGAACCTGCACCAAAAGAAAAAAAGTTAGTGAGGAAGTTCGACCTAACTCAGATGTTCGACATGATAAGGTTGGCCATATGCCCCATCTTGACCAAAGAAAGCGATGTAAAAAAAACTCTCGCAATCAAAAAAACTCATTTTTTGTGATAAATGCAAAATTCATTTATCTATAAAAAGGAACAAAATTTCATATCATGGAAATACTTAAAATAAACTTCAAATATTTAGGTTCGCCACTGTTCATAAGAATTTCTACATTTCATTAATAATCGTGGAAAATTTTCTATTCAAAACCGATGCAACAACATTCTCCTCTCAGTGATTTGTGACCGTTGAGACCTGATGGACATAATTATGCACATGTTCAATTTCCTAATAAACATCACTAAATAAATATTAAAAAAATATTTTTGTTTTATTAAAACCACAATAGAGCCTAATTCACCCTTAAATAATTTTTTTCTCCCTTAACAATAATTCAGGTCTGAATGGGTTAAATAATTAGAAAAAAATGAGAGATTTCTTACAATCAAACTGATTGATCAGTTTCGTAAGATTTGTAAAATAAAATATTTTAAAATTAAAACTGAATAACATATTAAAAAAAAAAAATGAATGGAATACTTTCTATTTCCCCTTCGCTTTTGAAATCGACTTTTGAAAACGACGGAGTAATTAAATAAATAAAACAGCTCACCATTTTTATCATTGTTTATCGTGCAAAAGTTTTTTTAGATGTGTTATTTTATTTCTTTTGTTTAACTAAACATTTTTTAGAACCTACAAAAATTGGTTATTTTCATATCACTCTACAATTTTTGCATTTGAATGTTTGTATTAAAACGCTATAGATATTTGCTAACTCACCAAACGCAGCGAACCATTTGGGGGTGTTTTTTCGTTGTTTGTTTTTGGGGTGTTATGCCGTGTTGCGCTACCTTCTTTAGCCGACGTTTCGGACAGCGTTGCAGTGTTCATCCCATCAGGGCAGATCCGGCAGATCCGACGATGTGCACATCTGCCCTGATGATGGACCGTGAAAATCTAAAAAACGTATCCCATTTGGGGGTGGCTCATGACAGAGGTTTGTTGTTACCTACCCAATTTAACGGCCGGCTTAGTCCAGCGGTAGGGCGTTGGACTCCCATTCCGAAGGCCGCGGGTTCGAACCCGGCGTGCGCAAATAAATTTTATTTAATTGATTTGTGTTATTTCACAATTAATTATTTAAAATAATATATAGTATATTTGCGGCATGTTCCAGAGTGGAAGATACTCTTAGTATCGCCCTGGTGTAAGACTACCATTCAGAATTGAAACGTTGCTTGAAATGGCTTTAGCCGTGTTTAGTGACTAGATCTGAATAGGTGACGACCGTCCGTGGTCGAGTGGTAACAACACTTGACTCCCAATCGGAAGGTTGCGGGTTCGAACCCGGCGTGCGCAAATAAATTTTATTTGATTAATTTGTGTTATTTCACAATTAATTCATAAAAATAATATATACTACATTTGCGGCACGTTCCAGAGTGGAAGATACTGTCAGTATCGCCCTGGTGTAAGACCACCATTCAGAATTGAGACGTTGCTTAATAATGGCTTTAGCCGTGTTTAGTGACTAGATCTGAATAGCCAGGTACTTTCCTACCTTCCTCTTCCCCATCTCCTTCCCTTCCCCACTGTCCTTCAGCCTCACAACATACCCCAATTGGGGATGCCATAGTCTCACTGGCTCCAGACGGGAGCAGTTGGGACTCTTGTGATGTATTTTCTATAAAAAAAAAAAAAAAAAAAAAAGGTATTTTCTTTCCCACATTCGTCTTCCTCGTCTTCTTCCCTTCCCCACTTACCTTCAGCCTCATAACATACTCCAACTGGGGATGCCATAGTCTCACTGGCTCCAGACGGGAGCAGTTGGGACTCTTGTGAGGTATTCACTATAAAAAATTTAAAAAATTAAAAAAAATTGCAAATTGTACATTACCTTTCGCAATCTTTACGCAATAAAAAACACATTTATAAAAAGAACAGCACGTTTAGAAAATACCGATTTTCTTTGGTGTTATTTTGTTCGTTTCAATTCTGAAGGAATTTCGTGTTCATAAAAGTTTTCGGTTGTTACAAAAATGATTTTTCTTTTAATCTTATTTTGCGTTTGCCCTGGTTACAAAAGTTATATTCTATTTTACAAACTTTCCCTGGGAAAACACCGGTTTTGGGTGGAATACAGCTGGCTTAAAAGAGATTATTTACCTTTATCTGTGTTTAATTGATCACCGCTGAATTTAAATTTTCAGTACAATTTATCATTTGGGAAATGGGATTTGGTTGTTTGACTAGTGGATTTGAATACTCAATCAATTTGTTAATTATTTAATTCATTCTGCTCAATTCCGATAAGCAATTAATATTGGTTTTGATAATAAATGCTACTCGTTAGTAGCATCGACTATAACTTTTTTATGTGCCAGATTGATTGGATTGAAAAATAAAAAATGAAATAATCAATAATTTTATAGCCTTACTTATTATTATGTAGGCCGCGCTTATCCGCTCAAAAAAAAGAGGTACGACAATACGACTGTTCGAGGGAGCGCGCTAATATTAAAAACGATAAAATTGAAGCGAAAATTCTGAAAATAATAATAAAACACGACTCGTTTAAAAAAGAGCAAAAGTCTCGTGGCATTGTGTTAAGTAGTATTTAAAGAAACATTGTTAATTTTTTCATTCCTAGTTGGACAGGCAAAGCTTCCTAATGTGTAACTTGTATTTTCTTTTGTATCTTTATATAAATAAATAAATAAATAAACATATATATATTTTTTTTTTAAGTTAAAAGAAATATACATATTTCGCTTTGTTAACTTAATACATTGATACAAATAATATTAATAATGATGGTTTACTCCCTAACACCAAGTAACACATTTTTTTAATTGAGAACATTTTGGTTTTGCTCATTAATTTTGAGAGCAAACAGTTTTTTTTCTAAATATACTTATTTTATTTTTGGTTGTCAGGCAGGAAGGAGATTATATATGTTTATACCCTCATAGTCATCACAGTTTGCGATTTATTTCTATAGAGGGAATTTCAAATAATTAACGTTTCGGCGGTATTGTATAGATACTATCTTAAAGAATAACATAATTTTTTTTTAAGAGCTTAAAACTTCAAACGTTTAAGGAAAACATGTAAGAAATCGTTATAAATTGGGAGAGCCACCTCTTACGCCGAATAAGAATTACGTAACTAATTACGCACAAGTTGTTTTATGACATAAGTTGCACTGCTAGTTTCACGTGTAAACGTTCACGTTTAGCACAGGAAAAATCAGGTCAATTCCTCCCGCGAGTTTCTTGAGCGACTTGAATTGGAAGGTGAGGATTTTCTGTGCTCTATTGTGACTGGAGATAATACGTGGGTGGTACATTACACGCCTGAGACACAAAGACAGTCATTACAGCAGTTGTCCATCTGCCAAAAATTTAAAACTGTAATTTTGGGGAAAAAAGCTTCAGTGTTTTGTGACCGAAAAGCTATCATTTTAGTCCAATTTCTGCCCCATCTTCCTACCATCAATGCACAGCAATATTGTGAGACCCTAACAAAACTCAAAAAGAGCATTCAAAACAAAAGGAGGGGAATGCTGATGAGAGAAGTGTGCTTGTTGCACGACGCTGTCCTCACACAGCCTTAGCTTTCAAGGTGCTTTTGGACTCATTTGTTTGGGATGTTTTGAACCACTCCCTCTTATTCCCCTGACTTGGCGCCTTCAGATTATCATATTTTCACCTTTCTGAAGGCACGCATGGGTGGAATTAAATTTTCAATCGACGAACAGGTGCAGAAAGAGGTTTTGAAGTAGGCGACGGAGTTGGCGGAGAGTTCTTCGACGAGGGCTAAAAAAACTTGCGCCACGGCTCACCACATGCTTTGAACGGGATGGCAGTTATGTGGAAAAATAGTCAACAAGTGTATCAATAATATTCTGCAATTTTTTTTTTCAAATACACCGTTTCTAAAAAAAATATAAACATTTGGTACACACTCCTCTGTGTACTCCTTCTGAACACCCCTCGGAGATTATTCTACAATATTCCAACACTCGTAAAAATTAGATTTGATATTACATAAATCTTCCGCAAACTTCTCTCGATGAACATAGTTTGTATTGAATATTTTATACGACATCTATTCAGACTATTAGTTTGAGAGATTTGAATGTGTAAATCTTTTGTCTGTGACCTTTAGTGAAATGTTCACTCAGAATTCCATAACCCGGGAGGACCGGAATAAGGCTGCGCCAGTGCAGTTGTCTTCCCGCTTTGTTTTAACTTCTTATTTCCCCGGAAACTTTTCCATTATTTATTGAAAAGGCTTGCTCACTTCCTTCCAGTCTCGGAGTGCTTTTTCCATCTTTAAAGTTCTGCTAATGGCCACATTTCCTGGTCGATTATTTTCACTGTATTATTTTCTTCATAGTTTTGAACTATAAACACTTCTGAACATGTTTGAAAAATAGAAATATTGGGAAAAGATGGTCGACACAGAACATTTAAGCACTTGAGATGCGGATACAATATATATTTTTAGCTGTCAAAAGTCTTATTCCGCTAGCACGTTAGTGTTTAGTTTTTAGCTGTCAAAAGTCTTATTCCGCTAGCACGTTAGTGTTTAGTTTTTAGCTGTCAAAAGTCTTATTCCGCTAGCACGTTGTGTTTAGTTTTTAGCTGTCAAAAGTATTATTCCGCTAGCACGTTAGTGTTTCGTTTTTAGCTGTCGAAAGCCTTATTCCGCTAGCACGTTAGTGTTTAATTTTTAGCTGTCAAAAGCCTTATTCCGCTAGCACTTTAGTGTTTTGTTTTTAGCTGTCAAAAGCCTTATTCCGCTAGCACGTTAGTGTTTAGTTTTTAGCTGTCAGAAGCCTTATTCCGCTAGCATGTTAGTGTTTAGTTTTTCGCTGTCAAAAGCCTTATTTCGCTAGCACGTTAGTGTTTAGTTTTTAGCTGTCAAAAGCCTTATTCCGCTAGCACGTTAGTGTTTAGTTTTTAGCTGTCAAAAGCCTTATTCCGCTAGCACGTTAGTGTTTAGTTTTTAGCTGTCGAAAGCCTTATTCCGCTAGCACGCTATTGTTTAGTTTTTAGCTGTCAAAAGCCTTATTCCGCTAGCACGTGTACATATAGTGTACTTCAAGTATTTTTTTATCATAAGTATTTATGATTTTTTTAATAATGTCAAAAAAAAGTTAAAAAAATAAATTATGTTTTATATCCGTGTATCCAAAAGCAGTTCCTTAAAACACGAACACTTTATTTGTGTGAGTGGCATCTAACGCAAGCCGGGTACTCGCTAATTAAATATAAATTAATTTGACCGGGCTCATGTTACAACCAAAAATAGCAGAGACGTTTTTTAAAACTTTGTTTTTGCACTATTTATAAATGATTGATTCTGATTAGATTTCTCATCATCAGGGTTCTATATTAACTCATATCATAAATCTTTATCATAAAAGCTGACACAGTAATCGAAAATATTATGTACTCTGTATCATACTAATCATCATATCATATTATACTAATATTATAAACCCGAAAGTTTGTATGGATGTATGTGTGTTTGTTACTCTTTCACGCAAAAACTACTGAATGGATTTTAATGAAACTTTACAATAATATAGCTCATACATCAGAATAACATATAGGCTATATTTTATAAAGGTAGCTATTTTCCATATTATATTAAAAATAATAATTATTGCTTAATAGAAAACTTCAAAATTTGAGAATGACATTTGCATTGCAAAACAATGATTATTAAATCAAAATTCAATTTTAAAAAACATTTAAATTAGTGAATTCATTTGAAGTACTCGCCTTATACTTTGAATCGAATCAATAATAATTATTGATATTTTAAATAAATAGGTTAAGAATTTTGGTATAATCATAGATGGGACCTTGGAAAAGAATATAGGCTACTCGATGAACTAATCCTACGCAGACGAAGTCGCGGGGCGGAAGCTAATTATTTATAATGTCATATATAATATTAAGTAACTATTTGCTTTCTACTAAACATAGTTCAAGTAATATTTGCTTCAGGTTTTCATCTCGTCTTAATTTCTTTAGGACCAGAAATAGACCACGAGATACCAAAGCAGGGTCGTAAAACCAGACTTTATTTCCCAATTCTCATATGATTCATAAATGTTTTTACGCCTCAGTATACGTGTATCTGTAATAATTTCTCTAATCTTTATGGCATTAATTTCTCCGCAACCACCCAAGATTCGGTACGACCGAATTCAGAAACATCCTAATCAAGATAAGTCATGCTTGAGCATGAGTGATGATTCCGAGAATTATTGCATAATTCCACCGAGGAGGCGATACCGCCCACACCGAGTGTCAAAGAGGCGCCACTTCTTAAAAAATTGCCGTTGGTACGTTGGCATCGATTTAACAAAACGAGACTCGTAAGAAACTCGTTCCTACGCCTCCCCGGAGATCAGAAATGTAAGAGGATTAAAACGTTGCCTTTTGTCGGCGCTACATTAACATAAAACCTCGTTTAGCGGCTGTGTGCAGATCATTCTATCATACGTAATAATATTTCGTTCTTTGTCCAAGTAAAAATACTAAAAAGATTCCCCTATTATTTCAAGTACGAACAGATTCGCCCTTGACCGTTTTGAGAAACAAATTACTAAGTAACCTTGTGCTTTATTTCTCAAAGGTTAGCTTTCTTCGCATCGCTTTAATGCATTCGTTCTCCTATTTTACAAACTTTAAACAACATCATGTTTCACACAAATTATGAAAATATTATACCGATGCTGCGTAAAAATGTTCCCGCTCTCGCTATTCAAGATATATAAAAGACACCCGAGGGATCAATAGAGTTTTTAATGAGGTAATTATCTCAAATAAGCTTTTGTGTCATAGACGGCTCCTGCTACGAACGTCATTCTGAAAGTCCTTTGATATCCTTAAAAGTATCCGGAACGCAGAAAACACGAAAGGTGAATTCTCACCGCCTCGGTCTCTCGCGAAAAACTTTTTGATCCTGAATCGAACGACTCGCCCATCGCTGAAGGCTAACAACTTTGCACGCGGTAAACGAGATTGTATGACTCTTCGACCCACTTACTACTTAGCAATTCTGTGTTCCTTGTATATTATTTTTTCCGTGTTTGAGAGTCGTTCAAACATTCCGAATTCCGCGGGATTTTATTAAAGCTACTCCAATCCAAATTCTGATATCTCATTACCCTTTGTTCAAATATAAGAATAAGCATTTAAAACACCCCCTCACCAATGATTTCTATTTTAGAGTATAACTAATGGTAGGTTCAGACTGGATGACGTACGTACGCATCGCTACTCAAACAATGCTTAGCAACCCATACATTTTCTATGAAAATGGCCACAGACATCGCACGTCGCGATGCGTGTGGCCAATGTGATTCTAAGCGCCTCCGCCCACTGAGGCAACTGAAAACAAACTAAAACTGGCTGGTTTCTATGTCTTGATTGGTCAAAAAGCTTGTTTAACCATAGATGAAGAACAATCAGCTGACAGCTGGCAACTAGCAATGGCCGACCACCGCAACCAGCAGTGCCAGTTGCGAGTTACCATGGAGTTACCGCTTGCGTTACCATTGACAACGGGGTGTTGTGTGATTGTGAAGTGTGCGGGCCATCACATTGTCATACAAAGACAGTTGGCAGTTGAGAGTTTTCAGTTGCCTCAGTGGGCGGAGGCGCTAAAACATAAATTTTCATTGAAAATCTATGGTTGCTAAGCAGTCCAGATATTGTTAGGCGTAGCGATGGGCACGTACGTCGACCCAGTCTGAATCTACCATAGTTCTACACATGATTTTATGATTGCTTTAAATATTTTCTTTAACAATAATTTTGTTATTTTAGTCGTTTAGGTGTATTTTTGTTAAGAACTTAGTGGGCCTTAAATACTTAATAATGTATGTGCATAGAAAGTATTATTATTTTTATCTGTAATGACGCGTTCTCATCTGAACTATTTCTAGATATATTTCATTGAATCTATTAAATAAATCAGTAAGAACAGGCTTTCTATGGAATATAACGGAATATGGTTCCCATTACATACTTTTACATTAATAGTGTCTTATGTTTTCATCTCACTGTATTTAGAAGTTATTTTTGAAATGTATGTAGAAATAATGGGGAAACAAATAGAAACCCAATGTTGAATCGACTTTAATTTCCGTTCTACGAATTAGTAGAGACTCAGATCAGGTTTAAACCCAGCATTACGTTATTTTGTGACAGTTTTGGTTTTAACAAAAAATCTATTTTACCTATTTTTGTTGCGTATGCGATATTTTGGATAACTTTATTCATTTATTTTGATACGTAGAATGGTCCGCATTCCACCTGTAAGCTCAACGGCCATTTTGCTATGTATTATGTGTCACCTTATTCCTATGATATTAACCCAGTCTGGTTCCTGGTTCCATGATACGAGTATGTCAACAATATTACTGGATATTAGATGAATTTGTGATTCTTAAGCCTCGTAAGAGCCATTGTACAGCGGCTGAGAATAAAAATATAAAAATGCTTGCAACTGTAAAGGGAGGTTGCGATGAGAAAGATCGATTATTCCTTGTATCAAATTTTTTAAATTAAAAATTTAATATCGATTTATTTCATTAAAAACTTGCTTTAATATATACCTACATTCAAGTAAGCAATAAAAATGCTCAAAACGCACGATGATAAATTATTAAATATCGTGTACTTCTTGTAAGTATTTTTTGATCATAAGTTTTTATGATTTTTCAATTATGTATATCTAAACAAAATAAGTTATTTTACCTTAAATAATAGAAAAACTGAGGTTTTTTGTCACAAAACACGATCTCGGATTTATTTAACTAAAATTAAAATTCTGAAAACTGAGTTGACTAGATTATGTATTGATTTATTTTGTTGTACAATTATATGATTTGAAATTTGTGTTGTATAATACAATATGTCGTTTGAAAATTTAACAAATCTGCCAACGACCAACGGTATAACATTAGTATATTAAAAATAAACTTAGTTTTTCAAAATTAAAAAAAAAAGCGTTTACCAGATAAAATGACCAATTTCCGGTATTCTCTGGTAATACTTTTTAATTAATTTTTTTATTAATACCCTCTTAATGTTTCCTGCATCTGTTGGTGCTTCACACTGCCATTAGCTGCTCCAGTCTCCCGAGATTCTGGTTCTGTTAAAAGTTCTACTGGCTTTCTCAGTAAGTTTCTATCCATATTCATGTCAATATCCAGTTAAGATTCTAGAATTTGAAATTTATCATAATCCCTGATAGACAGAGATAATTTGTGTTTTTAATTTGTCTGTTTTACATTATCAATCCATTAAAAAAAATGTATTAAATCAATAACCCAATAACAGTTTTTCTCGTTGTATTTTTTTAGCATTCGAGTCTTAAAAAATATCCTACCGTTTTCATTTTTGCGTAAATTGGGATGAAAATTTTCCATTTCCGACAGGCATTAAATAATCAATGTTCCATTTACTTCAAAGCCTTTAAATCTAATAACCATTTTCTGGAAAAGGCGTCGCGTTTTCACAAATCATTAATGGCAGACAAACCTTCTGTCTAAAGTAAAGCGATTTAATATTTAAAGAAACAAGGGGAAGAAATATCCCTGAACTGGAAAATCGGCACTTTGGGAAATTTTCCGGCATTGAATTTAATATACAAATGAAACTGTTAACGGATTTCTCATCCCAACGAGAGACAAGAGTGCTTTCATCTCAATATCGCCTCTTCATGCAGAAGTTAACCAAAAACAAAATTTCACTTCAATTAAAATTATCGTAAATCTCTTTTTTAAATTGAACACAAAGAGTTTATGTTGATAGCCGTGCTGTTTCCCATTTTCTCTGATATTTATGACTTTAAATCTATTTATTTTTATTTTTTGGACATTAACTATGAAACAATTTCTAGACATTTTGTTTTGAAGAGTTTTAATACATTACATTTGTTATTCAATTTTCATTTATTTGCTACCGGTTTCGACACATGTGTCATTCACTAGCAATCTTAAAACTTTTAAAAATTTATGTTAACAAACACGCTCTAGAGTCCAAGCTGCCGAAATAAGGTACTTGAGAGGATAGGAGTGGTTACGAAATGGGATCATGTATGAAACTCTACGATCCGAGATGATGTAAGCATTGAACCACTGCTACTCTTCATAGAAAAATCGCAACTGAGGTGGCTTTAGCATGTACTAAGAATGTCTGATGACCGGATTCTGAGGAAAATACTGAGTGCCATTCCAGAGGTTAGACGTCCAGTGGGCCGCCCCAGACACAGTTGGGCAACTTCAAAAATTGTGCAAGGAGAGGATGGGTCTGCCATGGACGGAAGCCGAACAATCGGCGCAAGACAGGGACGTATGGAAGAGCCTTGTCGATGCAGTGGGTCCCCGGTCCGAATAGGACAAGGGGAGGAAGAAGAAGAAGAATAAGTTTTAAGATTTCTAGCGAAGGACACGGATGCATTTTTTTTTTTTTTTTTTTTAAATTTATTGAATCTATATCATAAGGTTTACATTTTTTTTTGGCCTTGCCTGTCTCACTAGGAACTCCTGTGTCGAGACAGACTAGTTTACAAATATTTTCTAATTATAATATAAAGTACATTTTTCAATAAAGCAAAAACATTTGACAAAATTTTCAGGTTGGTAGGTAGTGGTAACAATAATGAGATATACGATTATATTTGGGTGAGGTGACTAATTATTACACGACCTTTTTCGATGATCCATTGTTTGATCAGGATTTTGTATTTTTTAATATTATTCGATTGTCTTGTTTTGAAACCGATAGCAGATAAAATCAAATTAATTGACAAATGTACATTCATTTAAACTCTTCATAAAAAAAATTTAAAATTTATAAATAGCTAGATATATAAACTTTCGGTAAGGACCTACATCACTGTATTAATATGAATATTTAAACTTTTTTATGAGATTTGAACTGAGTTAAGACGAAGTGAAGGCTTGGTTGTGCTGAAACCAGTTAAATAAGTGATGTACCCACACAAAGTTAGTGCTCTATTTAACAAGGTTCCTAAACCACAAAATGATTAATTTCCGAAGATAATGATGTACATTAATCTTAGGGATTTTATTTCCTCTTTATTCTTAATATGTACCCAATATATATCATTAATCTAAAGGTCATAGTGTTTGCGTGTATTATTGAACAAAAAAATTCTGTGCTTACACATTTATATTACATTATTTATGGTGCCCGTGAAATACAAATATTATAAAGTTTGTTTGTGTGAAAATACGGCAGACAAATTTATTAAACCCACTCGTTTTTTATATCCTTTGATTAATTTTCCACAAGGGTCCACAATACTGTAAAAAATGCCTTGTCACAAATAATATTTTTCCAATGGTGAAAGAATCGGATACAGAACGTTAACCTTTTTATACCAGAGATGAAAAATGATTTTGGGAAAAGAAATTTATACCTATTATTATAATATATTATTACGTTACCAATAATTAATAACGGCTTTAACTACCGCTCCTATTATATATTTATTTCTTTTATATTTTGTTATCATTGTTGCTAAAGCCGATTTTACATTACGCAACTAGTTGCGTACAAGCTATTTCATGACATTAGTTGCACTACTAGTTTCATGTGTAAACATTTAGCTGCATCATGCATGCATTAGTTGTATGCCACAAAACTAGAATCGTGCTAGAGTGAAATTTCGGCACCACTAATAGTATAAAACTAATTGCGTAGGGTAAAAACATGATGGTACTAGTGTCGCGAAACCATTTCAGCTGAGCTGACGTATCCTTGTAACTGCACGAGATTTGTGTACAACAAAATTGTACATTGCAGAAAAAAGCTTTAATGTTTATGGTGCCATGGCTGCTGTAATAAGATCGGTTGCACGACACTAAATTTGCGCAATTTACAAAAACTTTTTGGTGTCGTGCAATTATTTGGAACATGCATGCAAATAGTTGTGTAATGTAAATTCGCCTTAAAGAACAGCTTCTTTTGAAACTTGATTAATTTATATAAACATATTTCGAACGGACGGCTGCCATATTGTTCCGACTATTTTTATTACCCACTTCCATCGGGTACGATTATACGTCTACATTTTTGTAAAATCTATAGATTTTCCGGTTCACGAATATGATTCTGCTTCTAAATTTTTATACAATCTATGGAATTTTCTTCAATGCGCGTTCATCAACATTGATTCCGTATCAACATTTTTTTATTATCTATGGAATTTTACATCAGTAGTAGGTACGTTCTTCGCACACCTACCCAAGGCGTAAGCTCACCTCCTTGGGAAGGCACTAAGTTATTTATTCCCGCTAAAACTCTCGTCGAACTAGATATTCAGCAGAAGCACTCAATCGAATGTTTATCAAATAGCTTTGCGCTATAATAATTTACGCAGTAAATATATTATTTAGCAGGCAAAGCTTAGAAGAGCGACTGTAAATATATTATTAATTTCCCCTTGGAATAATTTTGAACGATACTTATATTATGTAGAATTCACGGAATTACTTAGTATAAACTTTATGCCCACAGTTTCATCGCACTTTGAAATAAAATCGAAGTTATCGATAGCATGGTGGGTAGGAAGCTTGATTGTTAGTCAGACGAATCAAGCTCTCATATCGATTCTCACAGGAATTATTGTTTTAATACCTCTTTTAATATATTAAAATCAACTTCGCAACAATTCAACAATTTTTTCAATGTTGCCTAAATTTTAATTTCAGATTAGAAAAAAATGTTGAAATAAGTTGGTACTGTCTAGTATTCCGATGGACTAAATATACATTTTCTTTCTCTCTTCCTCTCATAGCCAGTGCATGGAAATGTTTCACTCAGTATTTTGAAATACCAGTGACGCGCTAAACGTGGGGGGGGGGGGAGCGGACGTCGATGCGCACGGCTTGATGGGGCCAGGCGAATTATAATAAATAAATAAAAATTTGTAGAAAATTAATATATGTATATATTTTATACATATAAACATACATATAGATGGAGCTAAAGAAGTATTTACTTCAGTTGTGTGGTCTAAAGCACACTTGTATTTTTTTAAATATATATCTATATTTAAAAAATACAATCTCAACTTATTTGTACCCAATAAAGTACACCTCATGCTGGTTGGTTTGGAAGCTTTGTTACTGTTTATGCTTATCGTTATATTAGTCCCTTTCCTGAATACATAATCAAACTACTTTAAAAATATAAGTTGGTAGACATGATTTGTTTTTGGCCATGCTAACCAACCATTAAAAATGAGGTTTATTCTCAAATGCTACTTAACCAGCTGTCGTATTAGCTTTGCGGTAATACATTTCCATTTTCATTCCGCACCTGCTGTTAGGCGAGAATTAAAACGTTTTGTCACCCGCTGCCGGGAATTCCCTAGCCATTTCTCCTAAGAAAAGCGGGAAAATTGACTAATAAATATTAGGTTGACAGTTTTCCGCACGTACAGTTCTTTTGTACAATTGAAATCCTTAATTATTTTTTTCTTATTCAAACAAACAAACAAAAAAGTCAATGCTGCCTTAAAATAAGTACATTTCAAATAACAACGAGGAAAAATTGTTTACTTCAAAAATTATTGATGACTGATCATTTCGGACGGCCGGCGTAGTCCAGGAGCAAGGCTTTGGACTCCCATTCCGAAGGTCGCGGCTTCAAACCCGGCGTGCGCCAATAATTTTATTTAATAAATTTGTGTTATTTCACAATTAATTAATTAAAAATAATATATATTATTTTTGCGGCATGTTCCAGAGTAAAATATCTCAGTATCGCCCTGGTGTAAGACCACCATTCAGAATTGAAACTTTGCTTGAAATGGCTTTAGCCGTGTTTAGTGACAAGATCTGAATAGCCAGGTACTTCCCCACCTTCCTCTTCCCGATCTCCTTCCCTTCCCCGTTTTCCTTCAGCCTCACAACATACCCCAATTGGGGATCCATAGTCTCAATGCTCCAGACGTGAGCACTTGGGACTCTAGTGAGGTGTTCACTATTTTAAAAAAATTCCCTTTTTTTTAAGCTTTTCAAATTTTATTTTAATTTATTTATTTATTTGAGTCAAAAAGTCAAAAATACATATACATTAAAATGAACTTTTGACTGTCCAACTAGGAAGGTTTCCCGTTGTAAGACATCAACTTTTAATTCAAAATTTAATTTTTAATCAAATTAACTCCCTTTATAAAATATGCTGCGGATATTCATGCCGTCGTTATTAATAATTCCTGCAATTACAGAACTGAAAATTTATATTTGGAGATGGCGAAAAGAAAATCTGAAAAACCATTTTTTTTTTTAATCGATATGTTCAATTTAGTCCTTGAAAACCATAGATTATGAAGAAATCACACATTTATCTTGCTACAGGACAGTTTAAAAGTAGAACCTACTGAATAAATTCCACTGCTATTATTTTTATTTTTTTTTTAATTATTTTTAAGTTGAGTTGAAATTTTTTTCTCCACTCGGGCGTGAGCAGGCAGACAACCTGTGAAATTAATAAATTATCATTCATGTTTAGCCCGTTATGGTGCCGTGCCGGCTAGCAGTAGCTACCACCCCTGACACCAACTTTTTAATTTAATTTCCTTATGTTTTCGAATTGGATTCTTGGCGCCAAAGTAGCTGTGAAGTTTCCCATGCCATCGGCATCCGCGGCTAACTTCGCTTCGTTCTCCTTCTTTGAACTTTTTCGACTAACTTCGGGTTGCTACTATTAGCGAACAGCGTTCTTTTCCGTTTTACAGTTTCGCTTCCAATTCTGCAGTTTGCCGGGATAATAGCAATTAGATACTGAATCTGAAAGTTTTATTACACATTTTATAAAGGCGTGTTCATTATTCTTAGCTTAAGTCCGTACGAAGTTTTCTATGCAGGTTTTAGAGATGTATCTCGGAAAATGTTGTGTCTGGAAATTGTAAAACGCATTATTTTGAGAAGGTAGAATGCATTTAGTGCAAGACATCTCGGAAAATGTTGTGTCTGGAAATTACAATTTTAAATAGTAAAATGTGTTATTTTGAGAAGGTAGAATACATTTAGTGCAAGACATCTCGGGAAATGTTGTGTCTGGAAATTACAATTTCAAATAGTAAAACGCATTATTTTGAGAAGGTAGAATACATTTAGTGCAAGACATCTCGGGAAATGTTGTGTATGGAAATTACAATTTTAAGGCTCCGTCAAACAGAAGGCGTACTTAACGCGCGTCAAGGCTTCAGCGTTATGTCGCGTACATTCTATTTGAACGGCTTCGACGCGCAAGCCAGAGCGTTCGGCGTCAGTCACTGTCAGTTGGACTTCGCCACGATGTATAGCGATTCAGATAAAGATAAGTTGTTACTGCTGTGTGCATTATCACGTTCCCGCAGTAATAGAATATGGGTACATGATACGAATAGGAAAGAATTTGGATAATGTCATCGTTTATTCCGGGACCTTTCATCACATGAAGATCGCTTCTTTCAATACTTACGTATGTCATGAGAGTGCTTCGAAGAATTGCATTCCCTTCTGCAACACCAAATAAGCAAAATCCGCCACAAATGCACTGTTCCTCGTGTCAAACAAACAAGGATGTTTTCGGACACATTCAATTAACCTTTCAGCAACCATTTTTACCACAGTCAAGCAAGAACTCCCGGCGTCAAAGCAAATTTTGTAACAAAAATACAACGTGGCGTTCTGCCGCGGCGGCAGAGCTTCGCGTATTGCTACACGCTCGCTCTGTTTGAACGATTTAAACATGTTCAGTACAACACAACGTAGCGTTATACGTATGGGACGTTTTAACGCCTTGACGCGCGTAAGTACGCCTCCTGTTTGACGGAGCCTTTAAATAGTAAAACGCATTATTTTGAGAAGATAGAATACATTTAGTGCAAGACATCTCGGGAAATGTTGTGTCTGGAAAATACAATTTTAAATAGTAAAACGAATTATTTTGAGAAGGTAGAATACATTTAGTGCAAGACATCTCGGGAAATGTTGTGTCTGGAAATTACAATTTTAAATAGTAAAACGAATTATTTTGAGAAGGTAGAATACATTTAGTGCAAGACATCTCGGAAAATGATGTGTCTGGAAATTACAATTTTAAATAGTAAAATGCATTATTTTGAGAAGGTAGAATACATTTAGTGCAAGACTATAAATAGTATATATATAAAAAAAAATTATGTACTTATTATGTGTGGGTACATGTATGTGTGCGTGTAATCACACATGTATGCATGAATGCATGCACATATACAAAACAGCAATAAAAATGATGTATAAGATCTAATTTTCATCTTTTCTATTTTCTACTTTCTGTTATAATTTTTCCAGTTTTCATTATATTTTTTTACTACAATTTTCCAGTTTTCAGCATGTTTATATATTTTCTCTTTATGTTTACACTAGTCTTATCAAAGTAACTACATTCCATTGGTTATCATGAAACCGGCAGCCGCCTAGTAATTGATTTTATGTTGATTTAATTTATCATATATATGTAAATGCTTTAATGTATTTTATAAACAAATAAGTTTAGTCACAATTAGAGTTCAGATACACAAATCATACTTTAGATTGTGTGCATTGGTGCATAGGTATGTAGACTTCCAAAAGTTTACATTACGCCTACTAATTGTTAACACTAAAAATCTCGACCAATGATTAAATAAAGTTTTGCAAATTTTATAACGCTAGAGCTCAATGTTCGAGAGATTTTACTGTTATATGATCAGATTTCCATTTCTTAATAAAAAAATCTCCTAAATGGATTCAATTATCAATTTTATTAACGCTTTTTACAAAAACCTTTTCCCACTAAGTTAAAATTTATTGTTTCTAATCAAACGGTGTGCAGGATTTTCCCTGGACAATTTATGCATAATTATCTTAATTAAGATTTAGTTCCAACCTCCATTAGCGGCCGAGTAGGGCTTGTATCGCTAATCTTCAATTAACGACATTATCACTTAATTATTCTAATGACCGCTTTGACCGAAGTGGCGCCCGACCTAAGAAACGGCGACACAGGAAGGATATCTGTCACCGAAGAGTGAACCGATGGAAGTGCGTTATAAACCCGTCTGGTGTACCAGAAGTAAGGCCAGTTTTTTATTACTGTTTCGTACACATATTATGTATGAGATGACTATCAATTTGAAATTTGAAATTTGAAATTTGGGAGGCGGGAATGGGTACCGCCGCCCCGGGAACCATTTATTGGATAACCAACACCTCTGCCATAGGTCACCCCAAGTGGTTCGCTACGTTTGGTGACTTAGCAGGGGTGCCCGGGTTCATGGGGTTCATTGTCTAGGTCTTGGCGGCGGATGATCTAGACACAATGAACCCCAGATTCCTACCCAACCCTCATACCTTTTTCCTTCCCAGAACTTCCTCTCCTTCCTTTCCTTAAAAATACCCTCCACACAGCATCCCCAAAGGTGACATAGACCCTGAGGGAAATTATTTTCCTCAGGGCCTCCTGTGTGGACCTAATGTAAAAAAAAAAAAAAAAATTAAGTTAGTTTACATTTTATATACTTAATGCAAATCTGAAATAGAAGTGGTCGAGGAACTGATCCTTTAATATACGTATCGTATTGTATATTAATGCAAATCTGAAATAGAAGTGGTCGAAGAACTGATCCTTGAGGTACCCCATAAAAAGTTTAATTTCTGAATTTTTCAACTCATATTAAGATAAACCAACATAAGTGACATGTGTTCCTGAAGTAAATTAAGTTTTACCCTTACTTCGTTTAAAATTGCTCAAACTACAAAATTTTCAAAATTCTTACTTGAACATGTAATCAATTTCAATAACCTGTAGTTTTTAACATGAACTCCGCACCGGAGGCCCTGAGGAAAATATTTTCTCTCAAGGCCTAGGTCATATTTGGGGATGCTGTGTGGGGCCTACTTATCGAGAGGTTTTCTTTTTTTGTCGGTATTGATTCTAGAATTTAAAAAAAAATTAAAACCTGTAGTTTAAGTTTAGAGCTTAATTATTGCAAGAAACTAATTTGTAAATTTTGTATATAACTTCTGTACATTTGATACATTATAGTGGACAAGGTATAAATGAACCTAGGGCATCCAATTAAAAACGTGTCCCCTCTGTAAGTCTAAACTTTTCTTTGGATCACGTGTAAAATGGATTTAATATTTTCATCTAATTTTTAAACGAGTCCAGACCCCTAAGCTTTTTTTACGACAATATAACTATAGCAGTCAAGTCCAATAAGCTTGTTTTCAAGCTAACGCGTGTGTTCCCACAGAAATCGTTATAACTCCGTTGTTGTTCTAGTTACAACCCTAAAACAAAAAGGATAACATCTATATTGAACCACGCTTTACATTTCGAGAAAAATTAAGCTTTAATTGCTAAGCGGAAATAACACAAAATTGTTATCAATTACACAGTTCATTAGTACCACAAACCTTCACAAATGCGATAGACCCGAATGGTTAATGAAATGTCACCCGCGTGCCTCAGTCATGTACATTAAATTAGTAATAATCCAAAATAAATAAAACCTAACCTAACCTAACCAAATCTCGAATGAATAAGTTATATCGTGAATGGTTGCGCATCACCTTTTATTATTTGTTTTGGTTACTACCCTCTGCATGTTCCGCCTATACGGTGTTCCGCATCAATAAAGTTTTATCTTGACATATCTGCAATATACCCTTCCTTGTAAAACTAGTTTGCAACGCTCTGCATATTCCCGCATTCAGTCCGCCTAGAGTCCCTAGAGTTTAGCGGGTCGTTTATATACATATATTCTTAGAATGGCTTTCCTTTGGTTCACGACGAGTTCATCGAAAACGAGTTCATCGAAAACGAGTTCAACTAACTAAAATTCAACCTAACCTAACCTTTTTTGTGTATTTTGTAAATTTGCTTTCGATGAATTGATTTTCGATGAACTCGTCGGTTACCCTTAGAACGGCTTACCTTTTTAAAAGCGGTACTGCATTTTTTGTTCGATTGTAAGTACGAATATATCGTGTCTTGTAGTTTTATAATGTCTTCGGATAGATGTCGTAATTTTTCATATTTACTAACAACATTCTGTAGGTTTCTATATATTCTATAGACGACTGTCCGTGGTCGAGTGGTAAGACACTTGACTCCCATTCGGAAGGTCGCGGGTTCAAACCCGGCGTGCGCAAATAAATTTTATTTGATTAATTTGTGTTTTTTCACAATTAATTAATTAAAATAATATATGTTATATTTGCGGCACGTTCCAGAGTGGAAGATACTCTCAGTATCGCCCTGGTGTAAGACCACCATTCAGAATTAAAACGTTGCTTAATAATGGCTTTAGCCGTGTTTAGTGACTAGATCTGAATAGCCAGGTACTTTCCCACCTTCCTCCTCCCCATCTCCTTCCCTTCCCCACTTACCTTTAGCCTCACAACATACTCCAATTGGGGATTCCATAGTCTCACTGGCTCCAGAGGGGAGCAGTCTTGTGAGGTTTCTCTATAAAAAAAGGTAAATATCTTCTTTTGAAAATCAATGATTTTGTGGCAAATTTTTTTTTTAATTATAAATACTTTCAACTTGTCAAATCCTACAAATGTGTGATTTTTCTCGGGTCTGCTTCAGTTCTTATTGTATAGGGACGCGTAATTGACTTGTGCATTTAGACTACTGATTTTTGCCATTATTTTGAGTAAAAAATGTAAACTTTAGTCTCCGGCGACATTTTTGGTGTTTTTGTTTTTGTTTTCAACTAAAAATATAAAAAAAACACCTATATTGGATAGTTAGGAGCGGGTGAGGGTTTGTTTGATTACTCGGCTAAGTGACCAGTATTGAGATGATGTGGAAGATTCTTTTTCGAAAAAAAATTTGATAAAAAAAAAGACATTGAAAGTCACCGGAGACCAACATTTTAATAACCTTTTTTACTCCCAATAATGTCAGAAATGACTGGTTAAAGTAAATACGTCCCTGAACACCCAGCACATTATATAAAAAAACTTTTGCATAAAAACCATCTCGCCAATAATATTTTGGGTTATTCATATACGACTCCCAACTTATCCGCCAGGTTTTGATTTAATGAGACAATTATTATTTTTGAACAAACCATTTTTGCTCGCTGGATCGTTTTGGTATTTCCATGTTACCTAAGGAAATAAATCTCGCTTAAGTATTAGACTCTGAAATTGTGCTACGAAGCGTTTCCCTATCTAAATATTCTTCCCGCCGGAATAGCGTTCAGAATAACAGGTAATAACTTATTTTGTGTATTTTACAATTTTATCTCAGAATCTTTGTTATTTGTCATTGCTAATTATTAGAACGCAATTTCTGCACACTATATAGAACATAATATATTTTCGTGATGTACGATGATATTACGAAAAGTAGTGTTATGAGTACGAGGGAATGTGTCAATTATGATTATCTGCTGTGTCAATTAAATTTACTAGAACCATCAGAACGTAGAAAAATTGATGACTTGTTTATATAAAGTCATTAATTCAATAATTGACAGCCCTGAACTATTTTGTACTTGAATTTTTTTCCATATACTTAAATAAAATTAGATTAATAAAATAAAAAAATAAATTTAGATTGAGACATTATGTACCGTATTATTGCGACATATTGAACACATAATCACAATTTATTTTATTTTATTATGTATATAATGCATGTTACATTATTGTGACA
Organism: Limnephilus auricula; assembly: GCA_951813805.1. Lineage (NCBI taxonomy): Eukaryota > Metazoa > Arthropoda > Insecta > Trichoptera > Limnephilidae > Limnephilus > Limnephilus auricula. The sequence goes on from OX638410.1 coordinate 8,891,500, forward strand.
TTTACATAAAGTGTATATATTAATCACCATACTAGGCGGCTGTTTGTATCATGGTGACCAAAGGAGTATAGTTACTTTTTATAAAATATGAAGTCTAGTGTAAACATGGAATTATTTAGTATCTACCTATAAATGATGCTGAAAATTGGAAAAATTATATTAAAATATTGAAAATAGAAAAGATTGTTTTTTTGAAATAAATACTTCTTTACGCACGCTTGACTTGAGGGGTTAACTGGCGAATGCGTAACGAAAAGTGAAACGCGTTGCGAGACGAACGGGCTCACTGTAGATGCAAAAGAGAGCAGTGCGCGCGCACATTTTCTTTCTCTCTTCCTCTCATAGCCAGTGCATGAAATATTTCAGTCAGTATTTTGAAATACCAGTGACATGCCAAACGCGGCGGTGGGGGGGAGCGGACGTCGAGGCGAATGATAATAAATTTAAATAAATATTTGTAGAAAATTAATAAACATATGGACGTACATATAGATGGAGCTAAAGAAGTATTTACTTCAGTCGTGTGGTCTAAAGCACACTCGTTTTTTTAACGATACTACGAAAAGACACTTAAAATCAAACTCAGCATTTACACGATTGTAGACAATGAGAGGCTCTTTTGTTGACTACGAAAAACAAGGTGAGGAGGTTTTTTTTAGGAAAAATTAAAATGGGAATAAAATGTCAATTTCATTGTTTTACATGAATTTAAATTACCTAGGTATAATATCAACCTTTTGCGTGGCGTCCAGAAATACCAACTTTTATTATGTCGGATTAAATCATCTTGTTGGCGATAAGCAACACTAAAAATATTTAATTATTTATTTGACCTTTTCACGCCCAGCTGGGATTTTAAATGATTATTTTTCTTCGTCAGGATAATAAAATAAATTATCATGTTATTATCCTGACGAAGAAACTATCGGTTTTGAAACAAGTAGATATTATAACATTGATTATAGTGCTTTACGCAAAAGTAATTTGTTTCATTTAAATAAAATGATGCCACAAAGGTTATCATTATCATATTCGGTTTATGATTTCCTAGAAAATACTGTTTTGTTTTATATTCTCAGTATTCAGTTAAATATAGAAGAATCTGCCCTAGCCTTAATATTATTTAAAACAACAATTTATGGAAAATTATTTCTCCGTAAGCTTTTGTAATTTAAGTGAAACACTGTTGAAATTTCGTTGTGCTTTTAGTCTATTATAAAATTTGTATCGTACATATTTTGTTTGAATGTCACCTTCAACATTACCCATGAATTGCAAACATTTTGTGCACACATTCAATGTATGTATGTTGAAACAGAATAAAGTTGATGCAGAGTTTAATTCCTTATTTGTCAAACTAAGCCTATTACGCGTTTCGCGTTTTGCCAAATTTACATATTGCTCGGAAAAAATACCCTGTTTGAATAATTAAACAGAGTGTGGGAAAGTGTGTTGGGACTGGATTTGAAATTGAAAATTTGTTTTTCGCGACCCGAAACACAAACTAAAAAGCGGAAAAAGTGTTACAGGGCAAAATGCGTGAATTAGATTGCATAAAAATACACAACAAAAAAAATTGCCTGTGGCGCTTTTTTTCATCTACACAACGTTTTGTTTATTTACAGAGTTTGTAAAATAATAATTGTCTTCCACACTAGAAGTTCGCCTGTTTCATGGAGGACATTTTTTAATGGTAATTTAATTCAGTTTAGTATAAGATTTTAAAGATAAAAATACTATATAAAATTTCAAATAAAAAATATAGGAGCTGTACAATTTCAACACAATAAAGTTTCGACGTTTATCAGGGGTAAATTTAAAAAAAACTGTGCAAATATTAATATATTCGGTGCTGTTTTAAGAGCCAATTATTTTTTTTTCACCCGTTGTGATAAATTTTTCTTCTTCACCTATATCCTAGATGGAGGAATCATAATAAATGAAACAAGTTATCTGTGTTTAATGTTCAATATAATTTATGACTGTATGATTAAGCCTATAACACATTTGTTGGTAAAATGTTATTTTTTGAAGGTAAGTTCACAGATCACATATAGTAAAAATAGTCACAATGTATCAAATCACAATAATAATTAACTGAGCAAGGGATCGGAGGGAACCTTGCTGATTAGTCTTTGGGAACTACAAAAGTGACTCGTGCCGTTATGGTAACGGGCGGCGGCGACTGTGTTCTGCTTAGAGGGTCGTACCATAGGACGAAGCGCAACTAAGGCAGCAGTCGGGGTCTGGTTGGTGCTTTGCTTATGGAAGTAGAATACTCCTTAGAGGGTCGTGCCAAAGGACGAGGCGCAACTAAGAGAGTGTACTAGCCAAGGGCGAGCTGCAGACGAACTGCTTGAATTAGGGCGCGCAGCTCTTTATATAGGCCATTCCTTGTGGCGGGGCGTGGTTTATGGGGCGACTCGAGGGTAGGAAATGCGCAGAAGGCGTCTGCGCAGCCTGGTTAGCCTAGGTTTGGGTGAGCAGGATGGCGCCGTACGGGGGAAAGAGATGGTGTAGTGGCAAGCGTAAAAACGGTGTGCTACAAGCCTTATTTTTTTAAATTTAAACCCCTAATAATAATTTTACAAATTCCTCAACGTTGTGTAAAATAGATTTACTGTGTTTTACAGTATTTAGATATTTTTTATTTGATAAATAAATTGATTTTTTTTACATTAGACTCTGGGTATTAGATTTTATAATATATAAAAAATTATAACTTTGTTTGTGTGTTTCCTTATGAATATTTCTTCTCTTCTATCTTCTAATTTGATTTCCTTCCCCGAAATCACTAAACGAATTGTTGAAAATTGATAAATTCCACAAAACATTATTGTTTGTATAAATCAAACAGATTTACTGTATTTTATATTTAATAAGTAAATTAGATTTAGTTTTACGCTTTACTCTAGGGATTAGATTCTATGTAGGGTGTTGAGGGACTACTTGAACAACAACAACCTTCAACCAGGGATTTCTGACATTATTTGGAGCAAACATTCAAAAATCAAAACAAAAGTTAAATCTTTCTACCTCCGAAGAACATGAAATCAAATAATATAGTTTTTATTTCTATTTTTTTTTCTCAACTTATGTTTGTACTGTGTAAAATATTTTTACTACAACGCAATTCATAAACATTATATTAATTAGTTTGTCGTAATAATTAGTATTTTAATATTAAGTATTATATTTTGTATTTTCTATGTAAAACGGAAAAGTATACTGTATTAAATAATTAGAAAAAATGAGAGATTTCTTACAATCAAACTGATTGATCAGTTTCGTAAGATTTGTAAAATATAATATTGTAAAATTAAACTGAATAAACATATTTAAAAAAAAAACAATGAAATTTCGGTCTACGGTGACATTTGTTTTTTTTTTACTACAAAAACATTAAAAATTATGGATGTTAGACAGTTAGGGACGAAGTAAGAGGTTGGGCGATTACTCGGCTGAGTGACCAATGACCGAACGCGAAAGATAATTCTGTTTCATTTTGAAAAAAAAATGTTTGAGAAAAAAAAACAGTGATCGAAAAGGTCACCGGAGACCAAAATTTCATTACATTTTTTACTCCAAATAATGCCAGGAATCGCCGGTTAAAGTAGTCCCTTACTTCTCTGTACATATATAAAAAAATTTCAACTTAGTTTGGTGATTTTCGATTATTTGTTATAACGCAAATGTCTGCGATCCCTGGTATGTAATATTATTAGTGTTTGGTTTTTGTGTTTACATATTAAAATTTCATCTCGCGCATCATGAAGCGTCCTATTTTTTTCATTTCTCGAAATCACTAAACGAAATTGTCGAATTTAATGAAATCCGCAAACACTGGCACGGGAATAAATCTTATTTTCTGAAAGTATTTCCGACTTTTGAAAGTAATCTTATTAGATTTTGAAAGAGAATTTGATGTCGAGGAGATATCAGATTGCGAGCGGTGAAAGAGATGTAATTATAATGGAAAATATAAGGCTGCTTTGACAATGTTAGATTTTATACAGGTTGTTCCTAAGATGATTTATACTAATATTATTATTTTTTTTTACATTAGCTCCTTTATAGTGTGTTCCTAAAATGATTTATACTAATATTTTTTTTTTTACCCTGGAGGCCCTGAGGAAAATAATTTCCCTCGGGGCCTATGTCATCTTTGGGGATGCTGTGTGGAGGGTATTTTTAAGGAAAGGAAGGAGAGGAAGTTCTGGAAAGGAAAAAAGGTACGAGGGTTGGGTAGTAATCTGGGGTTCGGTGAATCGAGGGAATTTTATGCAATTATTTATTCGACTCATGGAGGTTATTTTCAAAATTATGTGTATTTTTTAAGAGGTGGCATTTAAGGGAAGTGTGTAATATTTCTGCAGAAATTCGTAATGCGGGGGTCTTAAAAATCATTTTAGTTGTATTAAAAAAAAATAAGTATGTACCTACAATAAAAACCTTTTAAATTTTTTTTTCAAGTTCTGTGGAAGATCTATTCACGTTCTGTTACTGTTTAAGTTCTGTGAAACGTATGGTCTATAATAAAATAATTAATCTGTAATATTATTTTAATATAATTTAAAAAAATAACTAACACCACTATTTAATAAAAAATAACATCATGTTTCAAAGCCAATGGTTTCTTTATCATTAAAACATGTTGATATTTTTTATTAAATAGTTTAGTAAACAAAGTTTGTTATTTTATATAATTATTGAAAAAGTTAACGTAATTAAACTGGAGTTGCTCATTTCTTTTGTTTTCTGTATAGAAAGCTTTAGAAACATCCTGTATTAAATATCTGCTTTTGCCTTGCTTCTTTGTATTGATAAAACTTATAATTATATGCTCATAATAATTATATATTATATAATTCGGCAAAACATCAAAAACATTGATAACTGAATAACAATACAAGTTTTCATGTCTGAAATTAATGATTTTCTTCAAATATTTTCATTTCTAAATAGAAACATATAATATTACTTCAGAAACAATCTGAATTATGAATAAACAACTAAGTTTTGATGAAATTTAGGAATTATTTTTATTTACATGGTTTGTACCTTATAAATTATTATTTAAGTTGTTAAATTGTGTAAAGACAAAATTTGATTGAGAAATGTGGAAGTTATATTATATCCGTTGTGGTATTAAAGAATTTTTTAAACGTTGACTTGACAAGCGTAATTTATTCCAAATCACTTTTTCTTTTTCAAATTAGAGTATGCGAAATCTCATGTTAAATTTATCGTGTTAAATTGAAAATTCTTTTCAGGCATTTTGTCAGCATCTTTGATTTTACTTTTAATTTAATGTTATAATTTCGAATGTACGTCTGTTATGTCTGTTCAAGCATTGAAATGGAAGATGTTAAATGTGAATACACAGGCGCATCTTAAAAATCTCCTGAAAATGTAGATGTCTTTCATATCGAATGGTTAAAAATTGAGACATTTTTCACTTCTTTTCTTTCTATCTTGGTCACCTCATCTTCTTCTCAGGTCGGTCCCCCTTTGTTGAGAATCGTTACCCCTACTTATATTTTCATAGTGGACAAGGCTCCTCCACTCGTCGCAGTGACACCAGATACTAATATCTACAGCCTGTATGTCGGACGAATATCTACAGCTCATATGTTGGACAAATGTCTATGAACTTCAGAGTGAAGACTAATATCTACAGAGCTAAGGTCGGATAAATATCTATGATGGTCCCAGTGGTGACGAATGTCTATGGAGCGTGGGTGGGACTAATATCTACAGAGGGCAGCTGAGCAAGAGGTTGTACGGAAAAGCATAAATTACTTCAATTACGTAAATGCTTAAACGTTTAAAGTACGTACATGAAGTTTTTGCTTAATATTACGTATTTTGCTGTAATGTTGAAATTGGCATAGCGCATGCTCGTGTCAAGGCAAGAAAAACATCCCAGTTTTCAAGTAGTTTAGCGGCCACGCTAGGTTTGTGTAACATGGTTTGTGATACAAAAGAAAGTGCCCCCTTCGTAGCGCCTGCTCGAGTCAAGGCAAGAAAAACATCCCAGTTTTCAAGTAGTTTAGCGGCCACGCTAGGTTTGTGTAACATGGTTTGTGATACAAAAGAAAGTGCCCCCTTCGTAGCGCCTGCTCGAGTCAAGGCAAGAAAAACATCCCAGTTTTCAAGTAGTTTAGCGGCCACGCTAGGTTTGTGTAACATGGTTTGTGATACAAAAGAAAGTGCCCCCTTCGTAGCGCCTGCTCGAGTCAAGGCAAGAAAAACATCCCAGTTTTCAAGTAGTTTAGCGGCCACGCTAGGTTTGTGTAACATGGTTTGTGATACAAAAGAAAGTGCCCCCTTCGTAGCGCCTGCTCGAGTCAAGGCAAGAAAAACATCCCAGTTTTCAAGTAGTTTAGCGGCCACGCTAGGTTTGTGTAACATGGTTTGTGATACAAAAGAAAGTGCCCCCTTCGTAGCGCCTGCTCGAGTCAAGGCAAGAAAAACATCCCAGTTTTCAAGTAGTTTAGCGGCCACGCTAGGTTTGTGTAACATGGTTTGTGATACAAAAGAAAGTGCCCCCTTCGTAGCGCCTGCTCGAGTCAAGGCAAGAAAAACATCCCAGTTTTCAAGTAGTTTAGCGGCTTTAGGTTTGTGTAACATGATTTGTGATACAAAAGATATTTCTTTAAACTGCGAACGCAAAATTACGTTATGCCAATATGCTATTCATAATTGCAAATCCAACCTCTGCCAGTACTGTAGATATTCGTCTACATCACCTGTTCCGTAGATATTAGTCAGCAGTTTGAGCTGTAGATATTCGTCCTCACTTTGGTTCCCATAGATATTGTTCCAACATACCTCGTATAGATATTAGTCAACACATGGATTCTCATAGATATTAGTCCGATTTGTTCAGTTTTTGAAATTCCTGTAGATATTAAGACGCCTCCGTCCTGCGCTGCGTAGAGAGCTGCGGACACTGACGTACCGGACGCCAGTGATACTTGGACACTCCAGCGCATTGGTGACCTTCCTCTGCTTCTTTTGCCTTCCACTTTGCCAGTGACTCTAGGTTTCTCCAAGTTGGAGTCCTCAGATTGGCGCGCAACGTGTCCAAAGTATCTAAAGATACATTGTAGACAGATAGTTGAAAGCCTATTGTGGATGCCTAGGTCTTCCAGAATGGACACATTTGTTCATCTGGCTGTTCGCGAAATCATGTGCATTTTTCTCCACCACCACATTCGGTCACGCAATAAGGATGATTGTTTGTAGAAGAAGTAGAGAAAGTAGCCGATTCATCTAATGTTAATAATACAGCTCTGATGTTTGGGAGTTTCCTTTTTGGTTCGACAAAGATTACTTTGTTTTAGTTTGAGTCTTATTCATTGTCGTGTCGAATGTAAATTAAATATCTAACTGGACTTAAGTCCGCTCTAAAGGATGCTCTGTGTTAATCTGCCAACCTGTTATACGAAAGCTCTGCAGCAATCAATCACAATTTCGCATCTTCTTTCCTTATTTATTATTATCGTAACATTTGACTTCGCGAGTGATCCTGGTTTTAATCAAATGCCCAGCGTGTTCCGGTACTGGCTCACAGGGATTTTGCTGCGAAATCCGAACATCAATTTGATTAAATTACAAATGTTGACGGGAAAACAACGCGAGATATTATGTGCTCCGACATCCCCTCACATCTCATGGCCTGCTGGCGGAATTAAATAACATTTTAGATTTTAGACGTAAATCATTCGAAAATTGTATTAACGGCGGAGAAAAATAAGAATTTCGTCAGCTTTATAAAAGTTGGCTTAAAAAAAAAACTTGATACGAAATCAGATTGATCTTTATATATTTTTCAATACTTCTTCTTAATTTTCATTTAAGGATAAACTTAAAATATTAAATAAAATGCTCGTTCGTAGATAGCGTTAATTTAACCATTTTAGGGGAAAAAAACCCTTTCCTCGAGTAATAATTTTAAAATGAATTATTTCTTTGCGCCTATGCTACAGTATAAGAATGTATATATTTTTTCTTTAAATAAGAAGGAGGAAAATATTTTCCCTCAGGGCCTAAGTCTTCTTTAGGGATACTGTGTAAAGGGTATTTTTTTTAAAGGGTGTAACAGGACGTATCCGAGAGATTTTACCCAGCGAGTCCTGATTGGAGTAATACATGTATTTGTCATTTTGTTGTCCGATGATATTTTTTTTCTATTAAAAGCAAAAACAATTTTTTTTCGATCACATGTCGCTACTGATCCCATCGCTATCAGAAATACCGCGTCACGGTGGGTTTGAGTAAAACATGCGCGATTTCGTGCATGCGGCATGCTGCTAGAATGAGACACAATGCTTATCAAGTAGCCCTAGAATATGTGCGCGCTTCTCTAGAAACAAACTCAGTTGAGACGCGTGGTGGAAAAATATTTTTAATGTTTTTATTAGAAAAAAAAATGTCATCGGACAGCAAAATGACAAATAAATTTATTACTCAAAATATGCTCAGGAATCGCTGTG